>OY754333.1:21691657-22431887 GCA_963573305.1 Pyrrhosoma nymphula | reverse complement strand
ACATGCACGTGTGTACCGGCAACTGCGGGAAAAACGTTCTTGTACGTTTGACCACATCTATCAACCTGCTCCCTCAGCCCTTTCACATTTTTATACCCGAACTCTTTCTTCCCAGCTGTGAACATTTGGGAATCCACCCTTTTTACCCAAACCACTCCCTTCCCACACTCTTTAGGGATCGTATACCACCGCAATGAGGTACAACCCTTTCTTCTGATTGCTAGCTCAATGGGTTCTGGTTGTCTCACAAGTTAGTTGTCTAATGTTCGTGCCCGGATAAATTATCAACGGATTTCTTTGGTATCAAACTAAGCAGAAAATTGTGGACAAAATATTGTCATATTTGTTTTTAACAATTCCACCTATAAATTTTTTTCAAAATTTGTTCAAAGTCCCGCTGATCCATCAACAAGTTCTGGTGCCCACCCCCTGGAATCCCGAGAAAAGGTCGGGAGGGGATTAAATGGGTCATACAACTGTCCGGCCTCGGCCCGAGGGAAGGAGGGACAGGCTACGTCCGAATAGGTATTTCCCACCACAGGATGGACGACATGCACTCTTGCTGCAGCAGCTTAAGGGTTAAGTGTCTCTCTGAGTGCTTTCTCAGTCACCCATGACTACCTCTTCCTCTCACATCACTCACTTCTCTATCGTAGGTGTTTCATTTCTAGGCTACTCTTTATAAGGCATTCATACTCTCAACATGCCCAAACCAATGAAGCATAGTCCTTTCATACACACACGTCCATCACCAGAGCATCAAATCTACATTCTTACATGACCCACTCATTCCTAATCCTACATGCCCCCTGCTTTTACCACTAAAACAATTCACAGATACCCCATACCTACTGCATTTAGCCTATACTTACACTTATACTGGTATACCCAAGTTTCACTATGATGCACTCAAGTTGGGAGAAGCACACAGGGATTTTAGTTTCCAATTCAAAAAAATTATTGTGACTTGTTATTGAAGTTATTCCATGAAAAAAATCAATCTATCCAGATAGCCATACCTAGCAACGTTTTTAGAGCATTAAATAAAAAATTAAATTAAATCACAAGTTTTACACGGGCATCAGTGACGTAGGCAGGATTTTGGTTTAGGGGGGGTTAATGTGAAGCCTGGCGGGTCCTCTATTGGTATAATTTTATTCATTATTGCAGTTCATTTACGGCTACTTTTTTATAGAAAATTGCTTTGTTCTTACCTTTTTCCCCTCTCAAACCCTTGCATTTTTCATCCAAAATAATATGTACATGGTAAAACTAAACTAACAATATGATTTGAAATTTCAGGGGGGCTGAAGCCCCTCAAGTCGTGCCTAAAGGGCATAACATAGTTTTGGTATACCTCAGGCACAGTGGCAGATTAAGGGGGTAGTAATTCCTGGTACAAAAGGAAAAATGTTGGTCATAAGGTACTCCTTCCTTTCCTGACCCCCGGAAAGTAGCAGTGAGACACAAGTAAAAATAAATATGATGACAAAGCAGATCATGCCATGTGGCCATACTTGTTTCAGCATTCAGAAAAGGTTGCTTCTCTATTTCACTGTGAACAACATCGAAGGGGATCAATATAAAGGTTATTTTTTTCCAATTCTGTTGCAAAAACTGTATAAAGAGTCTGTGCCTTACATGACTTATAAGCCAGAAAATAAGCACAATAATTTATTTTCTTATTAGACCTTGCTGGAGCTTGACATGAATAATCAATGGAATTTTTAGCTTTGTACCTACTCGCTGAGGGTCCAAAAGAAACATTTGCTGTTGAAATTAACTTTCCATTGAGGCATAGGGGTTTACCTAGCGACCAAAAATGAGAATTTTATCTGAATTCACACCGCTGCGTGTGAACTGAGCATCGCATACATGAGCAAAAATTGTCATGCAGCCATTTGCAAAACTATAATCTGTCTGGCAGGATCCCTTAGTCGAAGGTGTTGAAGTTACTGCTCATGGAATGGATTCTTGCCTTCCTCTAACAATGTTCTTCATACTTTTGACTGCGAAGCCTCGAGAGGCAAGCTTATCCTTCTTGTACTCGCTTGAAGACTATGCTATGACAACGACAATTTACTTTTACTCACACACGTCTAGCAGCAACCAATGATCGTGAGACATGCAAGCGCAGGGACAAATGATCGTGAGACATGCAAGCACAGGGAAATGAGCCAATGTCATAATGATGTTGAAAAACTTTATATAACTTGAGATATGAAAATTCCACCGATTTTAGTAAGAAAATTGAATTTGTTTAATTTTTTGGGGTTCAAATAGTTTTTCGTATCCCTCAAAATAAAAAAGTAATTTTTTAAGAAGAAAAATGTTGACTGCTTCAGAGACCATCTTTTAAAATTGCAATTAATTACCATAAATTTCGGCAGGAAAAAAAGATATCTTTTCTACTTATATCATGTTCGCTATTGAACGAAAAATTGAGTCACAAAAGTCATAATTCGAATGCAGTTCCTGGGAAATTTGAAGTGCATGCATTGCTTAATATTAAAAAATAATAATCCGTTCATTGTTTACCGCCTTGAGAAAGAGCCACGACATTTTGAAGCCCAACCTATTCACGGAAATATACTTGTATTTTCAAAATCTACACATTTTAGGCCTCTCGGCATGTGACCTCTTTTCGGCCAAACAAGAATCCCGAAATTAGCTCCAAAAGTCTCCCAAAGGGGCTGATTGAAAATCCAGAAAATAGGTAGAAAATTAAAAAACATTGTCGTTACTGCCATAACTGTATGGCAATGGGTAATGTACAGAGACTCCGTAAAATATTCGAAAGAAAAAAAGTTGACAGTACTGGGATTCGAACCCGCACCATAGTCCTAGGATTGATAGTCCAACGCCTCTAACCACTCGGCCACGGCTTCTGTTATCGTACACTCGCATTTAAAAGGATTTATATGGAGGGAAATTCTTTAGTTGCATTTTTCTTTCAAACCCGGCTTCAAATGGAAAAAAGCTGTGACACTTTTCCCGCATTCTCTCTCTACTTTCAGAAAATAATTGCGTCATTTGCGTCCCTAACATCACTCACGCGATGTCTCCTTGTTAGTTTTAAATTAAGGCATACCACTGCTTTTTGGCTTTTTCGTTGTAATTGCATCATGGGCTCGATAATATGTTTGTGTGACCAAAGCTTGGGAACAGAGGAGTTGCAGCCCCATGTTCATAGGACAAAAAATGCTTAAAATCAACTCCCCTACCTCCTCCAGAAGTTACGCAAATTCCTCCTGAAAGACCCTGCATATGGCCGAGACAGCACAGGTGAGGGTGGCTGTGTAGAATCAGGGTGGTAATAGGCTGCGGGATAAGGGGAGAAGGCAGAATAGGTGGTTGGCATAGGTAATGAGAGGCAAAGGGATACTGAAAGCTGTTGTAACCCGATCAGTCACCGAAGTTAAGCATCGTTGAACTTGGCTTGAGTTTGGAGGGGTGATCTTCCGATTCGTCGGAGTGCTGTTGACCCTGTCTGCACGTGGCAGACAGTAAGTGCAAAATGACCTTAGCCGTCGAAGCACGTCAAACCAAAATACATACAGCTGTTATAAAGTGGATGATGTTTGGTAAGTGGGGAAAGGGAAGAGAGAGAAAAAATATTAAGGAGGGGATGGAGAGAGGACGGACATATGCAGAGATGAAGAAAAAAATCATGAAAAGAAATAGGGTGACTGGGCCTGTAAAAATCAAAAGGACTTTTCATTTATTTTATTTTAAATTTTATACTTTCTTCCATTCAAACCTGCCTCAACCGATAGATTACTCGAATAATAATAACCTTCATTCCATCTCTAACTCCAATTCATTACCTCACACTTTCCCAACATTTTCCCTCCTACCACAATGTATAATGTCCTGTTACATCTAATTAATATCACAAATGACCTATACTGCTTGCAAAATTTCCCAGCAACTGTCCTGATTTTCCATAAGTTACCAAGCTTTTCCCCTAGCGTTTCTTCCCATATTACTTTGCATTTCTCCATACTCACTCTTCAAATATGTATCTCCAATTTACACTCATCCTGTCTTTCCTCAAGACCCAGGTTATGTTACATAACAATGGCATGCTTGAAATGAAAGCCTCTACCAATATTTTCTTTACCAATTTACTCATCATGTGTTCCACCAATCACGTATTAGTGAACGACTCTGCTGCTGACACAATTATCCATTGTACTTAGATACCTCTTGTACTATACCCATTTCCATCAACAATTACTCAACTTAAATTTTATGCGCTAGATTGCATGTACATTTTAAAAAAAAGTAAAGGAAACATAATATGGTAATTGTACATACCTGTGTCTATGAAATACAAGTACAAGCAGCGCTGTGTTAGTGCAGATCACAATTAGGACTTCAGATACTGTTAAACCCCAGTCAACAACAGTGACATGGTCGAGTACAACATCCGGAAGGGGGCCATATTTCTCCCTGTCAGGAACTCGTTCATGGACGAGAGCCAGTGACGCCGTAGTGAGAATAAAGTTAACCACTAGAAACAGGAACGCTGTGAAAGAAATGAAAAACAAATACATATGTTAGTAACCAGTATTTCTTGACTAAAAAGTAAGATTTAGGCATCTTCTAAATTACCTCATTTGAAAAAATCAGAACTAAGAAATCATATTTATGAAATACAAATATGATCAGCTTTATTATTAATGCTACAAGAGAATTACTGAAAATTTGAAAAGCAATCAAATCAATAATCTCCAGCAACATGAGTTTTTAACCAGTAGTAAGCTGAAATACCAAGAATATTTATAATATACAGGTATAACCATAATATGCACTCCATTTGATAGATAAAGCAATGTTAATTTTGCCTGCAAAACTTTCAACTAACAATTTCAAGTAGATTATGTACTTTATAATACAGTGCATACATTTCTATCACCAGGGTGGCCATTCAGCGGCAGAAATAAAATTTTTGGGGTTTCCCCGGTTATTTCGCAATCAGTTTTTAGAATAAATTATCTATTTTATTTGCTAAATGAGAAGAAAAGACAATAATGAATGAGCTTGTATTCGCTGCATACTAGAAGGTACGTAATAAAATTGTCAGAAGTTTGCAGAGTTCTCTTAAAATACAGCTCCACATAAAATGGAACGTTTCTTGGTACACAGATGAGTAAACTTAAAATTACGGAAATCTGAAATTAGTTTCTTCCATTTTTTCCTAGGTTTTTAAGCACCTATTCAAGTTACACTTACTTCATTGCAATCGGTTCCATAATTAATTAAATATTATGACCTTGGTGCACACACACAGTACAAAATCGATACATTCTGATCATATTGCTTGCATTTTCTTGAATATTTCAGTTGCATATCAGTTTTGTAGATGGTGAGTTGAATGTTTTTCTTGATGATGTACGCATGGCATATTTGGCATAATAGTATTTTTTGAGTGATTAAAAGGAAACAAAGAAAATCCCAGGAAAGGTATGTTTAGTAGTTGGGTTTTAATTTATTTGACAGATTGTTACAGGAAAATAAGAAGTAGCCCTAAACAACGATTTTATTTCGTTCATTAGAACATTAATATGGTGACTTAGAATAATCTAGTGTGAATTGTTTACATCCACGCATTTAGTCTAAAAAATGATTATTATTATTTTTAATACTAGATGTTCATTTTCGCCCACATAGCTCAAATGATGGCTCAAAATGAAGGTTTTGGTGATCAATTTCAGGGATAGCTGCAGTGATAGGGATCCCTGTCACTTTTTTCATCATTTGAACGGTCCCTTTTTCTGTCCCTTGAGCCGTCCCTGACTCCGTCATTCAGCCAATTGGAGTGCACGGCAAAGGAAATAGCCCATTTTTTTCTCGTAACTAAATTTGCACTGAAAATCTTTAGTGCGAAAATGATGTTCTCAGGGCGTAAGTGATTGTGTGAGTTAGAAAATGATAGCTTGAGTGATCACTTTCCCTATCATTTGAGCGATCGCGGAAAGCGTCCCTAAAGTGATCCCTGCCGAGGGATGGAAAAAATGATCGTGTGAATCAGGCTTTAGTCAGAACCTCAATGGAATGTGCAAATTTTAGGCCACCAATTCATTTTCTATTCATTAAAATTGTTTTAGCATTAAAGCTAATAATTACAGCAAGACATCAGAACATAATCACTAATTGAGAAATTAGAAAATAACTGCAAGACGACTTTATTTCCTTTCAAAGCTTACGCAGTTCACATTTTTTCCGGAAACACAATGAGATTCCCGGCTTATACCAGGATTTTTCCCGGGAGATTCTATTTCCTGGGTTTTTCCCGGGTGAATGGCCACCCTGTGTCACAAATGAATTCTTAGTACTTGTGATTTGTAGTGGAAAAGAGGACATGGACATAATAATTTTTATAAATAAAGTTCAACAAATTAATAACATTATATATAACATAGTAACAAGTACTGATGGGAAGCCAATCATATTTAAAAAAAAACAACTGTGCAAAATACATGCACAATATCAATCTGAAGGCTGGTTTGCTGCAGCTTTAAACTCTTCTCCTTTCAGCTAAGTGCTCAATGGGGGTTTATCACGATTTTTGCTTTATCGTGGAGGGGACCATGACAAATGATGATTTGCACATCATCTCTTAAAAATTCCAACAATTTCCAGAGATCAAGGAGTCTTAAGTTGAATGGACGGGCAACCTTCCCATATTGGCCGTTACACCATTTCATCCATCGCTTCTTTCCTCTTCTTCCCGATACATTCTAAAAGATGCCTTAAAAAGGCTTTTGTGAAGATGTCTACTTCGGCCCGAAATACAACAGTATAAAGATTTAGAAAATACTTTTTTTTTAATATCTGACTTCACCGGGAATCGAACCACGGGTCTTTTTTTTATCGATGGATGAAATGATGTAGGAGGTCGTTTTGTGGAAACAGAAAAAAATGAAACTTACTACGATTAGTTATTTGGTTATTAGGCCAGTGGCGTACAGATGGGGGTGGGGGCGGGGGGGTTAAGGGTTTAAACCCCCCCCCAAAACATGTTTACCTGCATTCATTTTCGTTCGCTTATCTGAACTAGCGTTTAGAATTTTGCTTATAGGGCTGAAAAATAGATTGTCCATTGTCTTCACAAAAAGACAATGTTAATTGAATTATTGTATATGTGAATAATAATAGAAATATCATTATATGATGATGCACATAAATAATAATGAAACCCCCCAGAAGGAATCCTGCGTATGCCACTGTATTAGGCCTTGATGCTTCGAAGCAACTCCGTAAATCTACATAAAAACCTTTGCAGATTTCATTTCAATGGTAATATCGAAAAAGCATTTGAATTATAATCCCCCATTCCTTCACAGTTCACTTCATGCATAACACCCTGGGTCTTCCTAGGTAATTCTTTTCATTCATTGTTCCTTCTACTATAATTCTCATCAAATTTCCCTTATGAAAAAAAATCCCTACACCTTCTGAGTACTAGGGGTGCAATTTCTCAATGGTTGCCTAGAAGGTGTAATTTTTATAAACCACTTTTAAAACACATTTTCTCCTAAGTCTGAAAACCAGTTTGCTGGCTACCCTGTCAGTGCCTTCGGGCTGAAGATTTCATGAAATAAGTTTTGCTGTGTTTTTAAAGCGTTCATCGTCCCTGAGCCAGGAAACCTATGAGTGAATATTAAAAAAAATAAAGCCTGATTCACATGTCCTGTTTTTCCTAGAAGGATCAGTTACAATGGGTCATCTGCTGGAGCTAGCCTGCTGGATATTCAGAGTCTTCAGTATTCCACTCTCCTTCATTCACTGCTCCATTTACCTCCTCTTGATTCTTTTGCACAAATATTTTCCCTACCTACCATGCCAATCATTGGATTCCTTCCTGTTAACTGAATGTACTTTCTCCATCCTCATCCACCAACAAATCTTTAAGTCCTCAATCTATTCTCATCCTTCCTTTGCAGACCCCAAGTTTTTCTACCACATAGTGTTACATTTTGCACAAGGAATCTTGCTTACCTATCTGAGGCTGCTAAATACATTTCCACAACAGTCGAAAGAAGTGAACCAATGGAGGCAGGTGACACTTACTATAAGTGGAATTTTGCTACGTTTAGCATGGTGAAAAAAATCACTTTGTATGTACTACTTATTCCACTTAACTTCTTAATTCCTCATTGATTTCAACGCCTATGCATCATTATCAAGGAAACATGTTACCTTGATATGTAATTTATAGGTTTAAATGTAAGAGAGGGCTGCATAGCCCTATTTTCGCCCATTAAAACAAGTACAAATACAAGTAAACAAGTAAAGACATTAAATAAATAAATACATAGCTCAAGATTGCAGAATGGAAAATATAGAGTGAACATCACCAAGAGCAGAATGCCTTATGTCCAAACTGGCCACAGAATAACATTACAAGCCATCAAGGCTAAGTAGGCAACCAGAGTACATTCAAATTTTAAAAATCTTAAGAAAGGAGACAGTGTTCCCAATTTCTTACTTGATGAAACACTACTTCTATGGGGAGAAATTGAACAGTGCAATCAGACCTCTGCTGAAGCCAAGGCTGAAATGGGAGGGTACGTAAACAAGAACAGAATGAAAACAAAAACACCTACTTGGCCACAGCCAACACTCAAAAATGTGAAAGACAAACTACGTAATGTAAGTAAGACAACAGGAACAAGAGCTACAATTACTTCACTCCAAGACATTCAAACCCTAGAGAGGAAAGTCAAAATCTTTGGGTATTTGCCAGCCCAGATACACATACAGCAGGAAAATCTTGAAAGTTAATGAGAACAAAGACGAAATTTCAAAGACAATTATATTCAGCAAGAAGAAAAAACAGTTATATATAACCATGCGCAATAAAGTACCCACAAAGCCTTGTGTAGAAGCAACTTCATGATAATTTAGCTAAGCAACTGTTAGATACATTGTGTAAGATGAAATGGTAGCACCCACTTTAAACAAGAATAATAAGCAAGTACAGGTGATATTCTCCCCTTTTAAAACAGGCAACGGAGTAGGAGGCAGCAGACCCTTATAATGTGGGTCAACCTATTTTCACGGGCAAGTCAAGCAATAGTGAAGATGCAAATGCTAAGAATTGATTGATTATAAATGGACTATTTATTGATAATGCACCTCACATTTTCTGTCAAACATACGAGTATGTTTTTCCAGCAGTCACCCAAAACACCTACAGAAATATTTCTGGATATTAAGGGTTAAAGTCATTAGTAAATCATCAAATTAAGAGGTTAACATAGCACAAGCTAATGAAGGTTACTCACACAGAATGTGTTAACCATATTTAATCAGACTCAGCATTACCCCTTATGTAATATCGAGATATGTTAACAAGACCGACTCCAGTATCATTCAAAGAGAGGGAGGATTATGGAAATGGAAAAAAATAATTCAAGGTGCTCTATCAATCAGTATTAACAGGTTCAAGGACAGTTCTAACTAAGCTCCCAACCTTATGATTCCTTGATCCATTCTAATCCTATTCTGTAGTGAATGTAGGATAAGAACACAAGAAGTGCCCAGACAGCTTCATTTGGATAACATTCAGCAAGGTCTTAAGTAATGAAGGTAATGCACAGGAAATGTGAACAGAATTTCCAACATTCACCCACATGATTTAATATAGTGAACAAAAACCAATGTATAATGGTAGGTACATAACTGTTTGGTAGAGCTACTTATTCTTTGAGTGTGCTACCAACTGAAACGTGACAGGATTCGAAGAATAGGTGTAACATTTTCATCAAGTTTCCTTAGCATCAATATATTTCAGAGTGCAGGAGGAGACACTTATAAAATAAATTTGGCAGGCATCCAACCTCCAAACAAATGCAATTATCCTCATTTCTGTCCAAAACAATCACTTCATATTTACTAAGGAACACGGCAAGGAATTCTGGTACGTCAGTTTATGGTTATGTAAGCTGGAAATAGAAGTTCATGTGAAAAGAGTAAATAAATAAGAAGATAATATAACAATAAAACATGATAATATTGAGTGAACATGAATGACATAAGAATGGACACAGAAGGACCATAGGAGAAGGTAGTATATAATCAGGCGAAAACAAGAGATAGATTATTGGAGAAGAATCAAATTGGAACATTGGCTGTGATATTTTCTTAAGTTCAAATCAAACATCTTTGTACTTAAGCTCCAGGTGGTCTCAAGAAGGTCCACTCTCTTGGGATGGGGAGGGTGCAACGAGGGCTGGGAGCTCCAGTAGACGTTAACAAATGTGCTGTGAGAGGGCAAGGGTAGGAGTGGGAAAGTGAAAGGCTCATGGCTTCCAACAGGTCAAGTTTTGGGTAGTGATAATGTTTGGAACCAGCACACAGCACGAAGTGGACACAACACATCGGAGGCTATGCCCTCTTATTTCCCATTGACCCTTTGCAAGTCACGTGCTGGGAGCCTCCTCCCCGATTGTTGTCAAAAGTACTAAGATATATGAAATGAAGTCCATTATACTACCAAGAAGCTTTGTTTATTTATTTACAACTACCCCGAAAACAGTTCGCAATGGCCTTTTACATCAGGTGATGTAACATTCACAACAGACGAACACAAAAATCCATATCCTGGGTGGTGAAAAATCCACCCAGGCAGGACTCGAACCCACGAGCCTCGGATTGGCATGCGAGGTTGTTACCCCGTCGCCACCATGGTCTTTGTTAGTGCAGAGATAAGAGTATGGGAAAAATAATAATTGAATTTATTTGACATCAACTCTCAATATTGAGGCTTTTTTCTGTCATGTACATGTTGTTGACAGGGGCATGGGTTACACCCAACTTGCCAGCCTCTAGCTCTTAAAAAACAACATCTAGTAACTTAAGCCCAGAGAATACTTCAGGGTTACCCATCCCATTCCCTCCTACAGCTGTATCACTTTCTGTTTCCTTGTAGGAGTTTCCATGAAATACACTGCTTCCCTTCATTCAACCAATGAATGAAATGTTTTGTCCTGGGTCCTAAACTGATGCACACTCGTCATTAATGACGACAACAAAAAAGAGCAAGACACTGATCCATTAAAACACATCTCACTTCTTTTCACCATCCTCCAACAATTCCCTTTTCCTCTGTTCTTCTTAGTGGGTACCCAAACATCCCCTGCCACCTTTGGTGGCTTGCCAGGGTAGTACGTAGATGGAGGAGAGGATAACTAGATATGTAATCCCCTCAGTGGATGAATTGAAATGATTAAATATCTTTAACCAAAAGTTAGGTCTGATTAGTAGGGTAGACATTAAAAGGATAAACTCAACATAAAAAACAATACCTGAAACATTTTCTTCTAATGACAAAAAAATTATTAAAAAACATGAAATAAAAAGTTTTAACTCCAATACTTACTTTCTTCCCGCATACATTTTTGAGAGACATCAGATGATTTCCCTATTAACTAATCAAACCTCTCTCCTTCACATGTACGAGCTTTTCCATGACTGACACAAGTGGTGCTTATCTACTTATATTTAAGGACAAAATTACACAATGGCCCACATGTTGATCGGAAGGGGCAGAAGGCACGCTGCCACTCACTGCGCGTCGCCCTTTCCTGTTGCTTCCCGAATTAAAGAAACTTCACTCTCACTGATCCCCACGAACGAAAACTCACCAATGAAAGTCTTCCACTTCTCCTTGGGGAATCTGGGTTCCTCCCGGAGAGGTGCCGGCACGTCGATCCGCACAACACCGTTCGCACTGCAGCTCCCGCCAGGTCCCCCACCGATCCCGCCCACCCCCGTCCCCACAACGACCCCCACCGCGTCTAAGTCCTTTTGCTGGTAGTAAACCTGCTCGGAGGACCCCTCGCTCAGCTCCCAACCATTGTGCAGGTGATGGTGGTGGTACTCGCCGTTGGTGCCTTTCGGGGGTCCTCCGAGCAGGGGCTGCCGCTGGTATACGTCCTGGGTCATCGGGTGCGCGATCCCACCGCCGCCCGCGATGAGATCCTCGTCCGCCTCCTCGGCGACCGCGTGGTGGCCGACCATCGGGCGGCCATCTTCGTCCGCCCCGCCGACCACGACGACGCCCGAGGACGATGAGGACACGGGAGATCCGCGGTCCCTTGGCCGGGGGGGCGGTGGGTGAGAGGTCGGTGAGGTGGAGGGCGAGCGTAAGAAATGGTGCAGGAGGTGGCCGTTGGTGTGATTCGGACGGTCCGTGCTCTGGAAGCTCCCGTAGTCACCGTGACTGCTCTTTGGATCCAGCACCATCCTGCGAGGGAGGAGAGACGAGAGTCAAAACAATGCCGTGCCAACACGCATTTCCACAAATAACAGAAAAATTATGCCAGGCGTCACCTCCATGAAACGATGCATTTAAGAGGAGTAAAAGTAGAGGTACTTGATAGTTACACAATTGTGGAACACAAAAACGACCGCATGGGCGCCCATACACGGGGGCAAGCCCCCCCTCCCCACCCGGAAAAAATAAAAGAGGGAAGGGAAAATTTAATTTATTTATTGTTTCAGCAGGATTAAATTAATATTTTCAAACTTAGGAAATTGTCATTCATCTAAGATGTTCCAAAAATGTACTCCTGAGACCTCAAATTTACTCAACTTTCCGGGACCCGGGAGGGCTCCTCAGACCCCCCCCTTCTTGAACATATGTCTTGCCCCCCCCCCGGAAAATATTGTATGCGCGCCCATTAACGGCCGTGGAACTATTATAGGGGCAACGAAACGGTGGCACTTGCTAGTGAAGAGCATGGCGCAAGGGACGGGAAAGCATTCAAGAGACGTGAAATAAGAGGGGCCGAAGGTCACTGTAGAGGTCTCGACGGGAGTCCTTCGGTACTTCAGCCCGATCATTTAACGCTTGATTCACCCTAAGGGAACTACAATTTTCTACTAGCGAGTGCCACCAAGTTTTTCTGTACCTATAACTATCTCTACAACAATTTCCTTAACCCGAACGTATTTTTCTAAATGATGAAATTAACAAATGCGCCACCAATAACTCACAAATGTAACCTTCGCGTTACATAACAACGTTTACCATTAATACTAGGAGAGGGATCCCGTTGAAATTCAACGAGATGAAGAAAAGAATAAAACTGTTTAATAGGATTAAAAGATGCCCGTGGATCTGGCGTGCAAAATGCATTTTCCTTCTAAATTTTTGTCCGGGGTTTTAATTATTTATTGGTCCGTTTTAGGTGACGACCTGTATTCCTGCAAAATTTCAACTTCCTCAGTCCTCCTCTTGGAAGAACTTCAAACAGGCTCAATAAAATTAGCCACTAGCAGCGTTACAGACTTACAATACATACCTAGGTAATTATATAGGTTGTTGATTGTTGCCCCTATTTCAAACTTACTTCCGCCACTAATATTTTTTTTCTCGTCTCCCTTACAACTACAAGGACGTAGACATATACCCCTCAGGGCACGCGTACTAAAAGTTGGGAATCGCAGATTTAACACCATCAATCAATTGCCATGGCATACTACTGAACCTCGAATGTACACTAAGAAGGTGTCAAAATAGTTCCAGAAAATAATTATTTTAATTCATTAGAAAAAAGTAATATAATTGATTACATGCTATACATATCCCGGCTAGAAAGAAATTTTAAATGTTTTCCATCCAAGGTAGATTTTTTGCAAAGATACATAGTAAATAATTATTAAGCGTGATTACTCTGATATCTTTCAAGAAAACAGGCTAGGTTCAAATCAAATGCCATAGGTCTTCAATGTCATTATCATTTGTCATTGAAATAATTCAACAAATAAATGGATTTCTACAACACGAAGTACCATGCAAGCCACAACTAGGGTGTGTGGCACGGGGTGATTCCACACCAGGGATGCAGCACACGTCCCAGCACAAATCAGAACCTCGCACGTTCCCCCGGCCGCTAGGCGCACGCCAAAAAGCAGTCAGGAGAACAGTGCGCAGTCCAACCAGAAACTGGGATAGTGATACGTAAATGAACATGCAGAACAATGCTATTGACACATCAAATGGTTAATATTACTAATACTTTTAATTTATGAATGCTAAGAGATGCTAATTCATGCAGAGAATAAAATAAAATAATGCCGGACATATAAAGCGGTTAGACGTGTTAATAATGATGTTATGCTATTAAACACAAGTGAAAATTCTACTTTACCTATTGAGGGTGAGAGTTTCTTATGATTGATCTATCGCAACTGTTATGGTCTTTTATTGTACGTGGGAAAAATGAAATTTTAAATCTATCGGTTCTGCAATTTTCTATATCTTATTCCTGTGATCGCGTAGTACGTTGGCTCTAGCAATATATGTTGAACGTCCGGCAAAAAACTGTCTGCTTCGAACTTGCGCTAAATATAAAACCTGTATTTCTCCCTTCTATCAGTTAGACATTCCCACCCTAATTCCTTCAACAATTCAGCAACACTGCTAAGTTTATCGTAACAACTTTTCATGATTTGGGCCAGTATACATCCACCAGTTATCCTGTGCAGACTTATCGGACCTAGTTACACGAGAAATGTGATTGTGAGGATAATGCGTAAACCGATGTGTTAAAAACTACTCAATATTATAACGGGGGATATTTATTTTTCGACAAGTGTTCTCAAATTCGCGCCAGTCGCCGTGTTTACACGAAGCAATACTGAAGGAACATTCTCGCGCTCGCACATTCCTCGCGTAAAGTGACCTTTAACCACAACAAAAACAAAGGCAAAGCTATCCTAAAGGAAACATTCAATACATATCGTTAAAATTCCACACTTGATTTGTAACGACCGACCATGGTTCCGGTGTCATTTTCAAAAAATTTAATCCCCCCCTAAAAAAAAATAATTTTGCGATACCATGACTAACTTGATATCTTTTAACGGTTCCACAGAATTGAGCACCAATTTATACTTGCTTCAAGCGGTAATTCGAAACTTGATTTTTAACGCCTTTGATGAGTAAAAAAAGCCGTAAGTTGCAGTCATCGATGTTATCAGTCCACGGACTTAGGGCCGGGAAAGTTTACTTATTTCACACGATATACCAAAAAAACTACAATAATGACAAAAAAAATAAAGACCCGGATCCATAACCTTCAAAATACGGAGCAATTTTCCCAATCCGGGCATGGCTTGATTGTAAAGGTTTTTGTTATTTCTTTAACTATCCAAAACACTTAAATGTGTATTCCGTGAGTAACTAAAGAGTTAAACAAGACCAGATTTCTATCCAGGCTGCTCTCAAGCTGTAGCTCATGAACCCAAGTCATTCCTTCCGACAGTAAGCAGCTCAAATCACACGACGCAATTTTCGGGAACCCCTCATGCGCTCATTATCGTCTGGCCTCGAACGATATGATAGTGAAAAAAAAGGAAACTCGGACACTGAGACGAGACATTAAACATTACAAGCGTGACACACATGTTATCATATAAGGAAGGAAAAAAGTAAGAGGGCAGATTGAATGACTAACGAGAGAGGGGGCGAAAGGATGCCGTGGGACAGAACAGGGAGTAGTTGGATTGGGAAGGTAACAAACCGGAAGATGAAGGCCGCGATGAAAAGACGAAGGCGAGACAAACACGGAAGAGATAAAAAGGTATCAACTGGAACGAAGGGCGATAGAATGTTTCTCAAAAAGCAGAAAGAAATGTATGATGTTTTAATAAAATCTTCTAACCCGCTAATGCAAACAAGTGGAAAAATCAGGTTTAATATTTCCATACAATTTACTAAATAATAACATCAATTGTCCTGAATTGTTGTCACTCATTGATTTCAAATGTCCTGCTTTGAATATAAGAAAACAGGAACTATCTAGAATTCATTATTTATTCAGAAATTACTGCTTTTATATGCATCTTTATTGCGTATGAGAGAATCTAACAAATTATGTGATGATTCAGAACTCCACACTTCAGAGATTCATGTTATCAGGTGAATACCAATTTATCTTTAAAAATACTATTTATTTACTTTATTATATTTTTTTACAAATGTTTTCGTGTTTCATTTTGCCCTTATACCTACTTTTGTATTTTGCTTGTTGCAATAACGTCAATTTCACAGTAAGTATTCCTATCGATTCCGCATTTGAAAAAGGCGTCCCCGTAAATGAAACATTATTATTATGAAATTAGGAAGGGTTAGACCGCGACAGACATGGGTGAATGTGATGGAAGATACTCTTATGAGAATAAATAAAAGGGTTCTTAAGAAAAAGACGGCGTATATGAAGCTGTGTATAACTGAAACCGAAGTAAAAGGGCTATAAAAGGATAGGGCAGGATGGAAAAAAAATATTTTAAGCTCTTTTGACTATTCCTACCCCGAAACGGGACGGCGGGATGGTAACGCATGTATGAGTGAGAGTAAAAAGAACGTTTATTAACAGTCCAAAGCCTTTCTTTGAGTAGGAGAATATCAAAAAATGCCGACCAAAAGAATATGTAAAATATGCTCAAAGATTAGGGAAAATGTTATATATTGGGAGGCAAAATATAGATCTCAAAACGGGGGCTATTTCAATTGGTTTTAAAAGATACTCTTATTAGTAGGGTGACCAGACGTCCGGATTTCGCCGGACATGTCCAGCTTTTTTATTAATATGTGAGCGTCCAGCCGTCTTTTTTCGATAAAGCAAAATTGTCCGGCTTTCTGCCTTTCAAAAAAATTATTCAACAAATGCTGAAATACAGCATGCAAGATAATATCCCAGGGCAACGGTATTATTTTGTTTCTGTCTCAATATGAAAAATATGCTTTTAAAAGGGAATTTTGCTGAATGTAAAAATATGAGTTTCGGTCCTACTTCCGGTTAGCTGCTACAAGGCTCGCAACAGTCTGGCAATGAAATCAATTTCCGCTTCCTGCTCTAGTTAATGTATCATTGTTTTAACCCGCGATAGCACTCGTTTTTTTTACGCGAGAACACGCGGGGCGGGGAAAAGACCGAAGAGAGGACTGCAATAAGACAGGCATTACTAAATAATTCAAAGAATCGTTGTTGGACACTTTTGACAGAAATAAATGTTTGAGCAAAAAATGTTGAACTTGAAGTAATAAATGTTGGATGATGTTTTCGGGCAATGCTGCGTTTTGTTCATTTTGAAAAACTCTCTTACTGGAAGCGTCATGAAGTAACAAAGTTGCAAAATGTTTCATGAAGGGCATAAAAAATGCAACATTTTCTGATATTCAGTGCGATGCATTTTTCTTCACTCACCGTCTCTATAGACAATTTGGCCACATGATATACAAGTGAAAAGAAAATGAAAAGGAATTTAAAGTGTAGTCAGGCTTTTTTTCGAAATGCCCAATTTTTAAAAATTTTGTTCTGGGCACTAACTCTCAGGGTGTCTGAAAAGTAAGAAATATATCTACAACTGGATTCCCTAAGCATGTTCCGATCCAGGAAAGGACATCGCAACCTGACTAGGCTATTGCTGAGGGCAATAAGTATGGGATGACCAGAATCCTGCGATTTTCGGTTGCCGAACCAGGAGCCCACGCGAAATGGCGATAATTTCACAGGAGAGATTCTCAGGCGTAACTTGGTGAATTATTTCGCAAGTTTTCGACGGGAATCAAAGAGTATTCTAATCCCCTGAGTGGGCTACAGCCCATTGCTCGTCCAATATTGATCCGTCCCTGTTCTAATGCCACCAACCCACGAGAAATCATTCGGAGCATTGCGAAATGACAACCAAACCGGAATCGGTTACAAATCAAATCCAAAAGGGTTTCTTGATAATGCACTCGAAATAGCCGAGCAGGTAGCATGACAATCATAATGCATTCTGAAATTGCTCAAGTGTAATACGTGGCGCACCTAACATTTCTAAGCGGATGGTAGCTTCAACGATTGAAATAATTTTTCAACACCGGGCTTTTGCAGCCACCACAGCAGTCGGCAAAACAATGAAAGTTATCAACAAGGGAAAACATCATCTGAGAGACCGTTCCATCGCTACGAACTGTCATCGAACTTTTTATCTTTGACGACCAAATTTTGCGGTCATTTGGAAATAAGTTAGGAGTTAATCTACATTTACATCATATCTTGCAAGCCACCTCAAGGGTGTGTGGCAGGGGGTGAGTTGTCACCAATATATATTACATTGTACCCTATTGAAGTTAATGAAACTAAGACAATTGATGCATTAGCATCAAATTGCTAATGCTAGTTAGGAGGCAAAATCTCACAAGCATGCACTACACCAAAGGTATGCTACCACTGTTACAGGGATCGTTTGTATTAATATATTTTGCAACTACATAAATGGACAGAGATAGAAGAGTTGTGCTGCAAGCATGCAAGCTGCTAGTACTATATAGCAGATAAGGATACAAGTATTATGGAGCAAATCAACTAACTAGCTTCACTACCTGTCGACAAACCTAGTTATAAGTCTTATTTGTAGCGGCTTAGTTCCCTAATTTTATCCTCATAATCTGATCTCCTGTAGTATGTATGATTTCGTAAAATGGAATTCCGCGAGGAGTCAACTCACCCACCAACCTTTAAGGAAACGCCCAATCTATTGGACCCTTGGTAGGATGGGACTATTATTGCCGGAGATATATATTCGATAGACCCAGGGCCTTGGGCTCCGGGTCTATAGAATCGAATCGAGTCCGGGGAGGCGGGCAACAGCCACCTCACCGATGCAACTTCCTCAAAGTGCCATGGGTGCATAAAAAGTTTGTACACTGAGGGAATGGGCTGAACTTATTATCTTGCGCGCTATATCCGCCGGCAGATTTCATCAAGCTCAAGATAGCTTCATCAAATTTTTACTTCCTTATCTATGTCCATGATTTTAGACAGATGGGGGAAATCGTCGGCCAAGCTCAAGAAATGTGAAAAATGCACAAAATATACAAGATGAAAAAAATGACATCATAAACGGAAAAATGAGGCATGAGAAAACAAATGCAGAGGCAAAGTGGTAAAATTTGAAACGTAAAATCATCACCACTCATTCACAAACATGTAAAACAAAGATTGACGACGTTCCTGCATGCTTGCGGGGAATGAAAACACAAAACGTCAACATTCTGAAGGTGAACTTCACCCTGGCCGTAGACCGCGAGACATAGTAAACAAATAATAAAATTACCGCATTTCAGTCCCAGAGCACAATATGCAATCCCAAGTAAATGGCGATTTTGCCCATGACATTTGTGTGCAACCGAGGTAAAGAAAATTGGAGGTAGGTATTGAACAAGGAAGTGGTCTATCCTAGCGGGGGTATAGATTTCCCAATAATTAAAGGCGGGCTTAAAAAATGAGGTGTTCACTTGACATAACGGAAAATCGGACGACAGGCGCGTACAAGATACAAACCAAGGCTTTTAGCGGTGGTAGATTATGCAATGGGGTCGACTTCAATTATGATCCCGGCTCTACGAGCTTGCAGCGATAAAATCCCTCCCTGACGCACCACAGATAGCTTTTCCGGCAAGCTTTGCGGGGTGGAAGTGTCAAGCCATAGCAGTGGGGCCAGTTGCTAAAACGGCCATGCCTACGTCCAACACTATTGAAGCCAACACAACTGAACACTTCAGACGTATTCTACGATGATTTCAGGAGAACATATCACATGATTTCCAAATTAACATAAAAATATACCGTCAGTATGATTTTTCATGGGTGACAGTCCACGAATGTTCTACTTCCCTTGGCAATTCCTATCACAAAAAATGGACTCCTACACACTGAAGAAAACTTTTCAAATTTAAAACTTTTGAGTTCCGTAGAACATATTTATTACTTCAACGAAAAGTAATAAATACATTCCGGAGAAAGGAAAGTTGTAATTTGAAGTTCTCTTCCATCAAAATGGAAATTCACGGATTCCCGGCCGTTACAATCGCACACATCAATTCAAGTACACATAAAGAGATGAACACATTTTTTTCAGCCGCAACCGAATACGAAGGTGGTCAAAATAACAGCAGATCACAATGATATACTCAATATTTAAAGTGAATATGCATTTTAAGATTAGACGGTCTCGCAGGCTTCAATTAAGTTTTCCAACTCAGATGGCTTGCGAAGCTTTTATTTCGTGTGAAAGGAGAAATGTATGTTTAACTCAAGAGATATGAAAATGGCAAGTGTATGTACTTGTCCAAACCAGCTTACTCCAATGCGTTTCAACCACAGATAATTCTGTGGTTTCAACGATATCTTGCAAAAAGCGTGGTTACGATATCCCAAGGCAGTGAGGGAGATATATGCCAAATAGCATTTTAAGTCAATTACCTTTGTGTTCACACAATTACAGAAACTTACAGTTCAACAGGGTGGTGATGACTCTGCGATTGTTTCTCTTCTAATACCCAGTATGAAGGGTGATTTCGTGTCAAAGGGAAGTAATTATTTAGAAAATAAAGGATGTGAAACAATGGAAATCGTGTTCGCACATTAATAGAGTTATCTGGGGTGGTAAACATTTTATCAGAATCTTGAAGTAGTCTGTTGACTCATCAACGCCCCAATATTAGTATAGAAGCAGGTGTTAAAACGCACAACGAGATGTCACAAACGGTAGCCAAGACGATAAATAATGAAAAGTTGATACATGAAGAGGTAAACATAAATTACTTTTTGGAAAACAAAGCATCGGTCAAAGTATTGGGCGGAAATACAATAAACCAGTATTTAGCACTTTTAAGGGCTATTAACTATATCCTCTAAACGCAGAGAAACAGATAAAAAATCTTGCTACCAATGCGGGGATTTTTCGTGTATATTAAAAATATAGTTCCATTACACAAAACCGAGAACCAAAGGTACACAAAATAAAAGGTTTTTATGAAACGAGAACGTTTACGCACACCATCCTTTCTTATAGAACTCGAATTTCGCGCGCTTAGTGTGGTTTTAGTATTCTTGCAGAAAAAAAACGATAGATTCATTCCATGAAGCAATATATACAATTTACCTGTTCTCATTAAATAATTTCCCTTGTCTTTCACGAGCACGAAAATGTTAATCATATTTTGAAATGAATTGGAAATAGCTGTCGCAATGCACAGGTGTACGTGTACAAGAAATACGTCCACGAAGAGAAGAATTGGATTCATTCAGAGAGACAATTCATTCCGACAAGAAAAGTAGCATTAACACCACAAATCATGTAATTATTTGTCATGAAACGAAGTAGTCACAACAGCTCGAACTTACAAAAGCTGTCAAGAAGAATATTGGAAGGTTCACAATGTTACCATGCAATCAGAGAAATAATTAACTGTTTGCAACAAGCACGATATATCTCGTATTTACCAGCATCAAGAAATAATAAAACCGGAATCGCCAATTAACATAAAATGACAATATCAATGAAGACCCATAACGATACAGAATGGGTCTACATTATTCCCACACAATTTTCATCAGGTGCAAAGTGAGCGACGCTATGCGTAAACACCGTTTAAATATTTGTCGAGGACTCCGCGAGAAGAATGGGATGAAGTAAATAAACACGTCACTTTATCAATTCCTGGCTCTATATTCGCGGTCCGTTCAATATTAAACGAAACTCAAAAATGACATGAAATGAGCGCAACGGATAACATAACTAAACATTTCCCAAACCGCCAAATCATCACGAGGGATGTTCTGTGACAGGACACTTCTGGACGCTCGATTTTAACGAAAGAGCATAATCCAAACGCCAGACCAAAGTAAACACCGATACAAGTCGCACAATATCGCTAGCAGTGGAAAATGTCAACTCTGTAACACAATAACAAACCAGTAGGTACGAGTTCCCTGGCATCATCAAAATTGACACCCACCTAGAGGCCAACCACGGTAGTAAGATATTGAAAACAGCTTCAAAAACATTGCAGTGAAATTAGAACAGACGCGTCAGAGAAGAATTACCCCGACATGGAGGTCACCGCGCGCATAGCGTAAAAACAGTTTAGTTGCGCTGTAACCTCCTCTTGGGGCAACGGTTTTATTTCATGCCACTCATTCAACCTCGCACAAGACTGGCAGAGCCTAAAGGACAGCATGAACAGCACTACAATAACGGACGAAATTTTATTTCGTTACCTTCGGACAAGGGTTGGAAGTGCCGCAATGGTAACGGAAGCAGTCGGGATTTTCATCTTCGCTCGGGAGAGAAATTATTCGAAACCGATGAGTCCTCTGCAGCATAACACTATTTTGAATTCATCCTCCGGCCAACTCATGATCTTCTTCTCCATTTCACGCCATCGTGGCACTGTAATCCGAGGGACACATCACACGCTCAATAGAGAGCAAGCTCACTGACCAACACACCACACACGCAGGAATGCACACTTTCAGGACACGAGTGAACGGAGATAGCCCGTGACCGAAACGGCAGCGGCGCTGCGATACCTCGCCTTCCAACGCGACAGGCCAGTCGACGGCGCTTTCCCGACCGCTTGTAAAGGACGCCCTGGGTTGAGACGACGACCAGCTCTGGCGGGAAGTGGGGGAACTGTGAGGAGAAGGCAATTCCCTCCCTCCTCCCGGGGAGAGCGAAAAAAAAAAAAGGTCTGAGGAGTGGGGGGAGAAAGGGACGAGGAGCTATAGAGTGGGGTGAGGTAGGGGAGGTTGAGGCCACTGAAACCTCCCCTCCATTCTCTCACTCTCGAAAGCGGCATGCGAGGGGAAGGCGTAGTGGCTCGCCCCCAAGAGTTCGCGGCTGAGCTACCACGCGGTCGCCTGAGCTCCCGCCTTTGCTTTCCACAGAACTGTGGAGGGGGGGTTTGAGAGTAGGGAGGAGGGGTTTGAGGGACGTTCCGACTGCTAGGCGGAGGGAGGGTACGGCCCGTACGGCCGCACCCACCCCTCTCGGGTGCACTAGCACCAACGCCCCCTTCCGGCAAGGGAGGCCAAGGTTATAAAACCAGCGGGGGGGAGGAGAGCGGAGGAGTTTGGGTGTGAGGTTTTGAGGCAAAACCCGGTCGGGCTGGATCCAGAGAATCGTCCCCTCCAGAGCAGGCGCACCTGGGAAGTCCAATGGTGAGAGAGGTTGACGGTTGATCTCTCGAGGTAGCATTCGTTTTCGTATTATACGAAATGATTTGTTGGTTGAAGGACAGTCCCTACCTTTACGGAGACCCCCATTTACGGCGTCACCTTTTTAACTTTATCTCCGATAACTCTACTTACTCGCCCTCAAGTCTCCCTTTAATATTTATCATACCTTCCGCCTCCACCTAAGCCGCTCGAAATTCCAATTATCCACCGCGCTTATCCAGCATTCTTCGTTCCCTCACCCTCTTAAACATTCCATCACTACTCAATATATCCCCCATCCACTTTGCCGCCTTCTCCGAATCTGAATCCTCCACTTCTACATCTCAAAAGCCTACCATCGCATATCCACGTAGCCATTATGATAAAGCTTGCGCTGACGAATGACCTCGAGGCAATACATAAGTCGTGCGATGCGTGACAGCTAGCATTAAAGTTGAAAAAAATGTGTTGTGATTTGTAATGAATTTTTGCAAAAGGAACAACTCTCATCATGACAGATATTGCATACAGCACAGCATATTAGAGTCTGTAGAATCGGTTAAATACCTCGGAGTGAAACTGACAAATGATCTCTCTTGGGGTAAACATGTTCGGGAAATTACCGGTCAAGCTAATCGTAAATTGGGATTTGTTAAAAGAGTACTTGGCAAGTGCGACGATTAAGTTAGGAAAATCAGCTACTTCTCCCTTGGGATCCTTATGAGGTAGGCTTGAACACTGAGTTAGAATGCGTGCAGCGAAGATCAAGTTTCCAAGCCTATCTCATAAGGATCCCAAATACTGGCAGCATATTCCAAGTGGGGTCTAACGAGGGAGAAGTAAGTAGCTGATTTCCCTAACTTTATCGTCGCACTTGCCAAGTACTCTTTTAACAAATCCCAATTTACGATAAGCTTGACCGGTAATTTCTCGAATATTTTTACTCCACGAGATATTATTAGTCAGTTTAACTCCGAGGTATTTAACCGATTCTACACTCTAATTTGGTGTTGTTTATGCAATAGCTGTTACAAGGAGCGTTTTTCCGTTTGCAAAAATTCACAACAACGTATTTTTTCAGGTTTAATTCTAGCTGCCACGCATCACACCACTCTTGTATTGCCTCGAGGTCCTTAGTTAGTGCTTGCTTATCATTAAGGCAACGAATTTCTCTATACACCACTGCGTCGTCCGCAAATAATCTAAGATTACTGTCAACTGTTTCACCGATGTCGTTTACATCTACATCTACATATTACCCTGTGAGTCACCTCTAGGGTATAGTGTAATGCATGTTGGTGAATACTCACCCCCTGCCACACACCCCTGAGGTGGCTTGCAGGGTATTTTGTAGATGTAGATGTAGGGTGTTTGGCAGGGGGTGACAAGTCACCAAAATGCAGCATGCAAGCGGACCGCCACATGCACACCGCACGGTCATGAATATTAAGGATACTAACCAATTCCATCATTAACTAAAAACCATCATGCAGCATGCAAGAGAATCCCCACATGCACGCCACACATGTACGATGACACATAATATTATAACATAATGTTTATGTACAAAAGGAACAGAAGTGGGCCTATGACACTTCCCTGCGGGACACCCGATGTGACTTTTACTTCATTAGAGATAGCGCCATCTTATACAACCCTTTGCACGCGATTGCTAAAGAATTATCTAACCCAGGAAATAACGTCGTCGTCTAAACCGTAGGATTTTAATTTTATGAGTAGCTTACTGAGGAAAACTTTATAAAATACCTTTTTAAAGTCAAGAAAAATTTCATCAACTGGAACGTTAGTTCACCCGAGACTAAAATACCGCGGGCAAAAAGTGCTAATTGAGTTTCGCAAGATCTTCCCTTTCTGAATCCGTGTTGCGTTGTTGTCAACAAGTTCTGCATATCTAGGTGTCTCATAACTGAACTTACAAATATATGTTCAAAGACTTTGCAAGAGATAGATGTGAGAGATATCGGTCTGTAGTTCGATGGCTGTTCCTTATCACCGCTTTTGAATATGGGAGTGACATTTGCAATATTCCAGTCCATGGGTACTTTGTGTTCGTTGATGGATTTACTAAATATATTCTGCAAGTAGGGTGCTATTTCACAAGCTAATTCTCTCTACACGCGGCCAGGAATTTCTACAGGACCAGGTGATTTATTTGGACTTTTAGATTTTAGCAAGTTTTCTATTCCGTGAGTGCATATATCGATAGGCGGCATCTTTTGCTGGAAGTGATCATTTACCTTTACGGATGTAATCTGTGATGACTTGGTGAACACACTTTAAAAGTAGGAGTTTAATAAGTTGGCTTTGTTCGAACTGTTTATTAATAATTCGCCCTTTTCGTTCCGTAGTGGAATAACTGTTGATTTATTTCCTTCACTTCCCTTACGTATGACCAAAATGGGTTTGGGTTATCCTGTAACTGTTCTACTAATGTTCTTCTTTTAAAATCCATGAATGCATTCCGAAATGCTTCCTTTGTAGTGGCTTTAGACAATTTGTATTTTTCAATTATTAAATTTTCATCACCAGTGGACAAATCTCTACGAAGTTTTTTCATATTGGCGTGGCATACTCTCTGACGTCTTAACGATTTTCTCACTTCTGCATTGTTCCATCTTGGTTCGCTGCCTTCTTTTTTTTACTTTTCTTAGAATATATTTTCTGATCCCCGAATGTACGATCGAAAGAAAAGCTTTCCAACTACCCTCCGAGTCTAACTTTATGCTTGATTCTTGGAAGTCGGGAAGAGAATTTTTTAGATGACTCTTGAACGCATTGAAATCATATTTTTTATGTAGAACTTTCTTCTTTGTTTAAAACTTTTAATTATATTCAAAGAGAACTTTGCGGTAACTACTCTATGGTCACTAATGCCCTCAACAGTGTTTACCTTAATTGTTGCGGTATATTTGTTGCCAATAAATCAAGAATGTTGTCGCCTCTGTTAGGCGTCGTAGCTATCTGATGTAGGGCATTTGATGAGAACGTGTACAGCAGGGACTCGCATATATCTTTGTCGCTTCCTCCTGATATGCAACTGTACTAAAAAAAAATAGGTCCTCTAATCTATAGAGGGCGTATTGAAATCTCCTCCTCTGATTAAATTTCTTTCGGTGTTCCTGGATGTGATGTTCTTTATTTGTGTTTCGAGTTCTAAAATTGAGGAGACGTCGGTGTTAGATGGCCTGTAGTATGCGCACACGAATATTCTTTTTGATTTAGGGCATCTAATAGAGCACCATACAAATTCTATAGTGTGATGCATGTTGGTGACAACTTACCCCCTGCCACACACCCTTAAGGTGGCTTGCAGGGTATTTTGTAGATGTATATGGGTGTGTGGCAGGAGTTGAGTTATCACCAACATGCACTACACCATACCCTAATAAGGTTCGTGAAACTACGACTTTTTATGCAATAGCAAAAACCTGCAAATTCTTGTCAGGAGATGATATTTCAACAAAGTGCACTACACTATAGGCGTACTACCAACGTTAGAGAAACTATTTATATTGAAATCTGATGCGCTCATCATCGACTGCAATCCTTTGGCTATCTAAGGGGCTATCCAGCGCCTGATCTTTGTTAAATCAGGCTTCATCAGCTTCCATCCCACTAACATCTCTTCTTCCATCTGCTTCTTATTGGAGATGCCTAAGGAGGGAAAAATGCTGACCTCGACGCTGAAGGTGACGTCAACCCTACCTCGCTTTCTCCAGTCGCACAAATTCCCTTCCCTCCCAAAATCCTCTTCCCCCAACCTTCCTTCCTCTTTCTTCATCTCCTCCGAGCAACATTCCCATCTGTCCCCCTCTCCCTATAATCCCTTCCCGTGACCCTCCCCTATACCCCCATTCCCTTCCCTTTACTCCTATTCCCTCCCCAACAAGCTCCGGGAAACCAATGAATGGGTAGGGAGAGGGGAGGTTTCGAGGAAAGGGGAATGGCTCGTAACGAAGGATGAAATACTGGAGGGTTCGTAAGCGGAGAGTCTCTCCCTTCTAGAGTGTGTTACATCCATCACGTCACTGAGTCATGCGGGAGTATGTGAACGTGATGCATTCCTCAAGTGATGACGCCGTCGATGCCACGGAGTCGGCGTCTTTCTTATAAGGAAAGGATGGAAACGAAAAAGATCAACAGTGCCAAATCCGTGGTCAGGATTACAGAGCCGAGGATGATGGCGTAGAAATGGATCTTTGCGCGCCTGAAACTATTTATCTACATCTACGAGGTACCATGCAAGACACCAGCTAGGGTGTGTGGCATGGGGTGATTCCACGCCAGGCATGCAGCACTCGTCCCAGTACAAATCGGGACCTCGCACGCTCCCCCGCGTACACTATAGGCGCAGATCAAAAGCAGTCAGGAGAACAGTGAGCAGTCAAACGAGAAACTGTGAGAGTGCTACGTAAAAGAACATGCAGAACAATGCTATAGACAACATCACATGCCATAACACATCTAGTGGTTAATATTACTAATTCTAGTAATAATCTATTCTAGTGGAGGGTGCAGAACATATTTAGGTGTGACCCTTACTCAGGACCTGTCTAGGGAGGAAACACGTAAGAGAAATCTGCAGACAGGCATGTCGCAAATAGGGATTTATTAAAAGAATACGTACTAGAAAAATGTGACGAGAAGGTTAAAGAGCTATGTTATTTTTCCCTCAAGTGACCTCACTTGGAGTATGCCGCTAGCATATGGGACCCTTACGAAGTAGGACTACTAAAATAAGTAGTCCTACTCCTAGACTACTACTACAAGCAGTGTTAACGAATTGTCGAAGGAATTATGGTGGGAATCTCTAAATGATCGATGGGAGAAATATAGGTTAAATCATTTGCAAAAGTTCGAAGCAGGCAATTTTTTACCGTACGTTCAACATGTTTTGCTAGAGCCGACGTGTTACAGTAGAAACGATCACAGGAATAAGATAAAGGAAATAGACTGAGAACCCGATAGATTTAGAATTTTATTTTTTCCGCGTACAATAAGAGGCCATAATAGTGGCGATGTAGATGTGAGACGCGATGCCAGGCAAAGTAAGTAAAGTAAAAAAAATTAAAGAAACTAATAATGTCCAACCACTAGCATTGAAATCGCTATCAGACCGAGGGTTAATATTAAAGCTTAATTTCTTTTAGTAATATCGAATCCGATCTTTTTTATGACTTCGTCGAAAACATTTTAAGTAACCCTACTTGCTACGGCAGAATAAATCATGAGAATAAAATTAAGGAAATAGACTGCTAAGCGGATAAGTTCCAAAGTTTGGTGGCTTGCACGGTACTTCGTAGATGTAGATGAATGTCATTTTTCCACCGAACGATAGGAGACCATATTAGCTGCCGTTGAGACATTATGAATAGGTTTTTCCATAGGTAGCGAAGCTAATCATTTGATTTTCTCTCTAATGCGTTTATCTTAAATTGCAATGTAGTATGTGCTAATAACTCGCATTGCATGTTTCCTACATAACTCTTGTACCTCTGTGCATTTATGTAGTCACAAGAACATCAATGCAAACGGTCTCTCTAACACTTGTGGCATACCTATGGTGTAGTACATGATTGTGAAATTTAGCCTCCTGACAAGCATTAACAGGTTTTTACTAATCCATCAATAGTCGTAGTTTCATAAACTTAAATAGGGTATAGCATGCTGCATGTTGGTGATAATTTACCCCCTGCCACACACCCTTGAGGTGGTGGCAGGGGGTAAATTACACACTATGCACACGTAGAACTACTTGTGTAAACTAGTAGGCCTACGTCGTGAGCGTGATGCATTCCTCAAGTGGTGACGCCATCGCTGCTATAAAGGCGTCGAGTCGCTCAAGGAAAGGAGGGTGTCGCGCGACTCAAGCAAGTGCCAAAACCGAGGTCAAGATTCAAGCGTCGAGGGTGATGGAGAGGGGAAAAAGTATCTTTGCGTGTGCGGAGCGATTCTGGCTGAGGGGCCAACATTGCGAATTCCGAGTAAACAGACCTCGAAAAAAATAACGGGCTTGAAACAGATCTCAACGCTCTTGCTGCATATAAACAACCCACTACTTCATATGCATGAGCGATGCATTTGGAATTCAAAGTGAAGGGAATTTGCGTTTTTTAGTATTTGTTTCAACTTTTATGCGTTCATCTACGGTGAGACGGGAATTAATGAGGGCGTGCTCTGAGGAGAGGCGTTAAGAAGTGATTAGTGAAAAGCTGAACATGGAGCGTGGCGCTGTATGAGTCGGAAATATAACATCGATGCACGGCAAATCAATTATAACTTCCGGAAAATTTGTTTATTCATTCGCAATGACAGTTTTTATGATCTATTTTTATCTGTCCGTTAGGGCGTCTCATTTCCTATTGGTATTAGGGAAAATATAAGCGATAAAATCATCCAAAAATCAAAACATTGTAATGTAAACGCAATGTAATATCAAGTAATAAATATTTTGCGATGTTATACAACATATCATCCTGGCATTACAAATTCGCAATACCCCATTCAGATAATCAATCTAGATGAATTATTCCAATACACAATTTTGGGAAATATTGACACCTATTTAATTAGTTCAAGTGATTGAAAACCTGATTTACTTGTAGTATTCCTCTACGTTAGTGAACGACGAAAACAGGATTAGCAAGCATGGTAAAGGATATATGATTTTAATACTTCTCATTTTCTGGAGCCTGTTAACATATCCATGCCACTGAAACACACAAATGCAGCTCTCCACTTCGAGAGCCTAATTAGTTCTGGCTAAAGATAGAGGCTAACAAACAGCAAACACATCTATTATTACACTCGGTGGAACAGTAGTGCCTATTCTCTATAATGACGACAGGCGTCCAAAGCAGATAATAGACCCTTACGAGGTGGGACAACAAGGCTCCATTTTAAATTGCTTCGCCAATATTCTTTTAAAAGCAACTCGTATTTACTTTACCATCAAGAGGGAAGGGACGTCTTCACAAATAGTAGGTTCATGCACATTACTCTCAGCCCGAGGACTTATATTAATTATCTTAGGAATTAAATTATTAGAGATCGTAATTGCTGCCATCATTACTGGAAAAATAGATTATTCAGCAATTACACTAATTGAATTGCCGTGTGATGCGTATTTTTTTATTATTATAACCGTAAGTCTAGTATACTTGATTGATTTATCTTCGACATTCTTGTATTTGTATGCATGTTCGTATGTACTTAATCCCTTAATACACACATTTCTAAACCTTTCATATATATTATAATTTATGGTAATTTATAAACTCAACAGATTCAGGCGAGATATCGTGGAAGTTCTTCATAATCTAAGAGAAACAATAGCACTTTTCCTCAAATTGCTTCAATGCGTACAACGCGTTTCGGCTCACAATGCCATCATCAGGTACAAGATGTCTTGTACCTGATGATGGCTCTGTTAGCCGAAACGTGTTGTACGCAATAAAGAAAAGTGCTTTGTTTCTCTTATATTAGGGTATTTACGGTGCAAATTCACCCCCTTGCCACAAACACACACACACTTAAGATAGCTAGCAGCCATAGATTAAAGATGTGAGTAGATGGCCTCTTGAAGCTCGAAAGTGAAGCCCGTTATTTTGCGAAATGTGATCCACCTAACATGGCTATCGTGCGCAATTTGTCCATTAATTTTATGAACAACGCACTGCTTTTCTAAAAATTATTTCCATAATGGACTTTTAATAAATCAAACAATACGATACCGCGACACTCCTACAACTAATACCTAATATCTCGGAGTATTATATGTTCAACTTATCCATTCAATATGGCCGCTGGCGCATTTTGATGGCCTCCGATGTTCTCCAGCGCTATCGTAACGTACGGTTCCAGCTGATCTCCTCAATAATCTGTTTGCAGTGGTCTTATGTAGATGAACCTGTGATTGAACGTCTTCCTTTTTGCATGCGCGTACTGTTTCCGGCATCAAATCCTATGACATTTACAATAAACGATGTGTAAAAAACCTGTAAAGGTCGTAAAACCTAAATACAAGTATTCATAAGTTTATGAATTATTATTCAGTTATTCATAAGTTTAAAATGTTAAAAGTTTTAAACTTGGCAAGGGAAATGAACGCAACCGGATCGTCGTTGAAGAAAATACGCAGCAGACTTTGTATTGAGTTCAACGGAACCCAATTTATTCAATTGTCCAAAACCCAGCATCATCGGGTACATACGTTTTAATAAATTAGGTTTTGTGGAGCTCGACAAAATCTACTCCTCCTTGTTTTTTGAATAACGTAGTTCTACCAAGAAACCCCTTACAACATTAGTTTCATTAAGTGAATCCGGATCAGTCCGTGAAGTAGGGAGTGGTAGGAGATGGCTCTCAACAGTGTTTAAGCGAGGGGCCAATATTCTCTTCACGTCTGTGTTTTCCTTTTCCCAACGTGTTTATTTTCCTTCGAGGTACCCTTGGGCTTTCATGGGGTACCCTTGGTACTTCGAGGTACCCTTGGGCTTTCTTGGGCTTTCGAGGTACCCTTGGGCTTGGGCTTTCTAGTGGGTGGGGACTCTCGAAAGGGTACATTTTCTGGGGGTTTCGAACATTGCAGTTGTTTGTACAGCCCGACTGCCCCGGTTTGGTGAAGGCATAAGGCCCAAATATGCAGCTGCCATGAATGAACTGAATACTTTCAAACCGCTGACTTCGGAATCTATTTGCACTCGCAAATCCTCCTTTGTTAAGTAGGTTTTACTAAATTAAAGGTTAAGTTTTTTTTCACCTCGAATGAGAGTGTTTCAAAACTTGAACATACAACGCGATGAGTTAAAACAAAAGTTTACCCGTCAAGTTTGCATTGCAGGCTCGTAATCCATCCTTCTGCGATGTCATTTTTCATGATAGTGACTCATCCATGAGTTACAGTATAACTTTGACATAATGCGACAATTATTTAAAGCGGGTTGAATGCTGACACATGATCGCTAACCTGACCATGATATATCAAAATTGAAACTCGGGTCGAAAATAAATTTATACTGTGGAAAATTTCACGGTTTTTATTTCACCTTGTTTCAATTTCACTCAATTTCGTGTGAATTTTCATTATCATTAAAGAGATAAATAAGTGTGTACCTAATAAATTACCTCACTTTAGGATTTCCAGCGAGTAAAGCCGCTAAAATTTCTAATAGGCCATACAAAATGTGAACCTCTGAGTACAAATGTTATTAGTTATTTTTAAATAAACAATGTCACTTCAAAGGCCTTAATACAAAAACTACATTTATTCAGGAAATTGTTTTAGCATAATAATTTTAGCTATCAAATACATTAAAGTGTTCCTTTCTCCATGGGGGGATAGGAGATTGGAATAGTCTACCCGATAAAATGTTAGAGCCCTTCCCAAATAGCATTCAAATATTGATGACAAGGTTGAAAAAAATTGCAATGTGATAGTTTTTAGATCTTGAATTGTGATGTTTTTAGAGTTTTTTCTATAAAAAATTGATTTGTGATAGTTTTAGATCATGACATATGTCTATTTTTCTTGTGAGCCTGTTCGTTTTATTGATTGAATTTTTATTTTTTGGTTCATAATCATTTATGATCATGAACCACCCGACCAAATGGTCGACTCGTAACTATTGTAATAATAATAATAATAATAGTTATTTCAAATGATTGACGAGAATTACTAGAGAAACTTCATTCATAACACGAGACCGATGACCTGCATAAACGTAGCTTCGACAGCGTATGCTCTTGCATCAAAGAAAAGTGAACACAGTACTAAATTAGTATATTTCACATCGGAGATGGGCCAATGGGAAAAATACACCTCAAGCATTTCGCTACGACTCATTATACAAAGAAGAGTGGAACTAATTCCGTCTTTCGTATCTAGTACCTATTGTTCAAAGGACGCGGAGGAAAACCTGGAGTGCCAATTTTCTTCTATTTCCTCCGCCCCGCGAATTCACCACTTTTAGCAGGTAACATCAGCGAATATAAAAAATTAACCGGCCAAGCAGGACCTCGGAAGTCGAAATCGATTCAGGCATTGGCTCTTCGGGCGAAAGGAGTATTTTTATTTCTCGCTGAAAATAGCGGGTGGTAAATATTTCACAGGCGTCTGAGAAGTATGGTGACGTCTCTATCTGGTAGGTGCATGATGATTGGCGGGCTTGAGGGCTGATCCGTAGAGAGTGCGAATTACGACAAGGACCTTCTCTCCCCTTGTCCCCATCACGTCCATAAAATATTCGTAACACCGGGTGCGGATAAACGCGGAGAATCCTACCCGCGCTCTGGCGACCCGAATTTCTTTCTGCGGACGGGAAAGACGGAAATAGAACGAATTCGGAAGTGTATTATTAATAGCAAACCCGACTCTGACCAGAGGACGCATGAAAATCGTATGAGGTTTGTGAAACCACGATCCCGGACGGCCTGTCTCCTAAAGGGCGTTTTACTAAGATCCTTATTTCAGTACTGAAAATCGAACTGAACTAAGCAAGCTCTAAATTGTACCGAAAAAAGGGTGTGATCGCATCCGATTACGAAATCGAAATCAATCATCAGTACTGGAAAGAGAAATAAGTAATAAGTCGAGGGGTGTTCCATCATACTCTGGAGGTTCCCTCTCACCAAGTGAGTTCGGAAGAAGGGTCCTTTTCCGTTCCGTGCGTTTATTGCTTCCCCGCGCGGGGGGCGTGGTTCGTGCGCGTTGTCACATCGCCATCAACTCGGGACTTAAATTTTTTTGGCTCGGAGGTGGTAAGATTTTTTTGAAGACTCTACGATATTTATTTTTCATCCGATTCTTGGATCCAACGGCCAATCACAGGCAAGCAGGTGAGTCGAGAGTTTCGAGAGAAAACTGGTGGCAGCGCTGGAATCTACCAAACTAACGAGGCCAAAATAATCTATCTAGGAATTGTTCAGAATTGTTTAAAAACAGTAAAATTATTCCACGATGATTTGATATCGCTTAAATATGCCAAAACAATAGTGCGCAGTTTGTTTACAATGCACAGTTCAGCGAATGCCTGGACAGCGCCACTGCGCACAGAAATCAGCATCGTTTAAACACAGGCTCCGAGGCATCGAATTCGAATTAAGTACCGAATTTGGTCCCGAGTTTACGGCACTGATTTCAGTACTGTATTCAGTGCCGACCTAAGCCTAGTGTAAAATGGACAGCGGTGATTTCACTTGCCTGTGGAATCACTCTATTCGCTCTAGGCAACGAAAGGCAACTTTACTCTTATTTTCCCAATCACTGCGAAATTCACAAATAATGTGGTACCCAATCACTTGCACGGGTGCAAAGATATAGACCAAAAAGGATGAAATTCACCATGAAAAAAAAGAAGATATTTGACAAATGATTTTTTCATGGGGAATTTCATCCTCTTTGGTGTATATCTTTGCACCCGTGCAAGTGACTGTACCACATTATTTCTGAGGCAAAGAGCCAAAAGTGATATGTCCAAAAGCACAACTTTACGGGGTGAACATTTTAAGTATTGGTCGAATTAACGTATTATGATATGTCATGCTTGGTTAAAGTGAATTAGAGAGTCAAAGTGAATGACATTATGTATTGTAACATGTCAGCTTTTGACCATTAACAATATCACATTAAACATTATGTATTAATCAAAACCTAAAAAACGCATATTTTGTACATATCAATTTTTGGTTCTTTGCCACAGATTTATAAATTTCATAGTGATTGAAAATTTGTCAGAGTTAGTCATTCTAAAGCGACAATGTTGGGTTAATCCCCCGCGACAGTGGCTTAGCGAGAAAGACCATGTCTCCTGCGCTGCCAAGTGGAAATGATACGAGAACACTTAGTTCGCATAAACCCCCGCTGCAATTCGCCTTAAATTAAGATAGCTTAATGGTCTAACTGACCTGACCGGCAATTGGGAGATCCAGGATCGAATTCCAGTATGTCAAGTGATTTTTTCATGGCGAATTTCACCCTCTTTGATGAATAATTTAACTCTTTTTATCCACTGCATTTAAACTGAAAGTGAGAAAATGAAAAGTTGATCTTTCAGCCACAATTCAGCACAATTCACTCAGTAGGAGCATTTTTCAAACATTTTTAAGCCCCGGTTTAAACAATCCTACCTGTAATTGCCTTTTGACTCCCGTGCTATCCTGATAAGGGACCAAAAATATTTTCTGGAATTTTCGATTTACTGGGTAGTTGTAGGAAAGCCATTCCACCTACAACACTTCAAGCTCGTAGGCCAACTGAAGGTGCCCAATCATTTGTATGCATAACTGAGTGAGTGAATGAGTGTTAGGCCAGATGTAACTTTATTTATATTAATTATGTACACGCAAAAAAGTGCTAAAAGATGCTTAATGCATAAAAGTTACTTCTATAAGCAGTGAGCCGCATAAGTCGCTTGTAAGTTGAACTCCGATTTGTATAAGCACAGACCTCTATGGCAGTAGGAGTCGATAGCAGAAGTAATCGACCAGAGTTTGCATTGGCCCGGAAAATAAATTGGCTTCTATTGCACCTCCAAGCAGCATTTCCATGATCCGATAAAATCGCAACGCATTCGGTGAAATACAGGTTACAAAAATGTGAGCGGGGATTGGAAAATTAAGTAACACATCAATCCGCTGGAGAAGGACTGATTGCAATATATGTAAAATTTTCTTTTTACCTGTAAGTGTGTTTCATTGTTAGAAGTTACTTCAAGATGAGACTCGTGACAGTTCTAGTACTGCGTCATAAGGAATAAAATAGTTATTGCTGATAGACTGCAGAACGGAGAGGTTTAAAAAGTAATTTTTTCTACTAACGACAGAAGGCTGTCATATCAGCAATCATAAAACCATATAAATAGGCTGATCGACTGGTACTGTGGATAGTAATAATGTAATTAGTCGATTTTCTGAGCACCCAATGCTAATTTATTTACTAAATTGTGATGTAGATTTCTCGGGTGTGTTGCACCCACCAATATCGCCCGGATGGAAACCCGAGAAATCTACATCACAAGTATTCACCGGGAAAGCCTTAAATCTTACAAAATTATGCTTGCACTTAGCAAGCAAAGAAAATAACTATTGAATTCTTACCTTAAACGATTCATGCCGATCGAAGGATGGATCGAGTCCATAAGAGATGTCTCAGTTCTCTTACATATGTATTAATCTTCCTTATTTGGACTCATGCAAATGTTACTGCCTATTTCATTCCGCACAATGCATGTGAGCTCATCACATTTGCGTGTAAATCTACGTTTAATGTTTCGCGCCCGAGATGTATTCCCGGCTGACAAAGAAAATGTAAAAGCCACGTAGAAAAAAACAACCAATGAGATAGCACATACAACTCGTGGAATACTTCAACGTGAAAGATACATTTAGGGTAGTTTGAGCGAGGTAGGACTTCACATAAAATTCGGTAAATTAGCCTCATTATAAAGAATAGATCTCATATTACCAATGATAGCAAAATATCAGCCACTTACTATTTTACTTTTCGAGATACTTTCCAAATAATACCTGTCGTTTCCCATGGGAAATGGAACGGGTATTCACTCAGAGACTGTGCAACAAGAGACTTCATTTAAAAAAATGAGGAATTTATAACGTAACATCTCGTCAGAAATTTAACAATGTTTAATTTGTACACGTTATCAACTATTTTAAAAAATAAACCAATTACTGACCGTAATAATTTGTTCAAAATAGCAAAAAAATCTTCGGGGTTCAAGGTGTTTTCAGCATCCGGTGCGATAAAAATGAGTCAAGTTAAAACCTTACGGATATAAAATTAGTGAATAAAAGAAAAATTTCAGTCATATTAAACTAAGTTTTTGCATAATGAATGTTACAATATTTACTTCATTTTTTATTAGAGTTTCTAAAGTTCAAGAATAAAATTTGAATATGGTCTCTTTTATAGCCAGGGAAAAATATCGCTCTAACTAGGTACCTTCAAGCTTACAATATGCTAGAATCGGGCACTTGCTTGAAAACCCAAATAATTACGCCAATGTAACATGCAGAAGACGCACACATAACCCATCGAGTCACTCAATTCGCTCCCGGCAACCATCATAAGAGTCATTACCTAAGTCTTGACACACCCCGAGGCCGAAGGTGGGGACGAGAACGGTAAAATTAAGACTAAAAGAACAGGTGTATAGTTAATGATCGCTGTGAAGGATCTCTCCGATTCATAACCCCTGTATCTACATCTACAAAGCACCGAGCAAGTCGCTTTTTGGGTGTGTGTTATGGAGTGATTCCACAACGAACGAACATACTGACATGCAGGTTTTCTTTCATTCTAGGCAATCTACCGGTTAGGATAGGTTTATATATCAACCAGTAAATATCCTATATATATTTAAATGTTCTGGCCACTATATAACAATAATATTTGTTTCTTCATCTCAGAGGATGTCCTAATCTTCTTCATTCCATCCATAAACATATTTTCTTCTACCCCTTATCCGATAGCCCAACATCCTTCGCTCTATCACGGTCTTAAGCAACCCTTTACCCCTTATTACCCCTTCGTACCACCTACTACGCCTACTCTTAATCTCATCCAGAAGTTTCATTTTCTCAACAACCATACCAGGCACTTCTACGTTTGTCCTCCTTTCTGTCCACCGCACCTTCTCAATCCTCCTCCACACTCACATCTCGAACGCCTTCAGCCTATTCTCGTCTTCTATTCTCAAAGACGACGTTGCTGCCTCATACAACGCTATATATCAAATTATGACAAGCAGTAGGTACACATGTTAAAATCGCATCTGCTTTAAAACATAATTTATGTACGAAATGACGTCACGGTATTTTATTTCGGGGTAGCCCCTGACCAATAAAGTATAATTATTGTTGGTAGTGCGACAGAAAAGGCGGTTTCACAAGTTTATTTCTGTCACGTTTTTTTTTCGAGGCGGACACGTATATATTTTGATATGTGTGCACGAAACCCCAGGAGAGGTTTGAGACGATAGTTACTCTTAAACGGATTCCTTCGCCTGACTTTCTCTCGATGAGTACGGATTTAAAAGTTAAGACTCATCAGAATATGAGTTAAGGAGGATAGAAATAAGTCAGGGCATTTGCTAATTTTTGGAATTCAAATAACACTTCACGCTTCATTTGTCCCCTTCAAAGACGAGGCAGGTCATAAAATTCACTAAGAATACTCTCAAGGCAGCTTTGTATCCTCTGTGTTCAATCCCCTGTGAACAGGGGAGGGCAGTCGCGACCATGGGCAGCGGGTTAGGGCACCTTGAGTGTTCTGCGTTGCGTTAAGCCACGGATCGGCAACCACTGAAATTATGTTCGGGGAATCTGGAATGACCTTCTTAAAAGATTGAAGAATGTGGAATGTTGGAGTCATTGATTGGCGAACCGTGGCGTAGAATAAACAAAGGGAAGTGGAGGGGATTTCAGAATCCCGGCTCATAATTAGCGTGGAGTTTTGTCCACTTGAGGGATATTTTTGGTGGAATATGCCATGTCTCTCAATCTCAATTGACGGAATACTTCAAAAATTCAATCACGGCTATGACAGACACTTGTGATATGATTCAAATGACAAATAAAAGTCAAAATTAGTAAGTGCAGGTATTCACTAGTGAGTGATACTGCTTGCGCTGGATTCTAGCGTTTCGGCGAATAAGTTTAGCAGCACTAAAATGTATCTGCAACATGAGATCTGTAAAATGAAATGATTAGCGCTGGTAAGGCTCACATTTAACGCAAGTAAAATCTTACAATCAGCCAGATGATGACGTGCCACGTCGAAACCTAGGTCGTACATTAAATATTTATGTGGAATTACAAAGTTTTCTTTACTTTTCATTATGTTAAGTCGATTCCATGCAGTCACGCTCGAAACAACGAATTGTAAACAATTGAGAATTGAATCATTTTTATACAATATTTCAGTAAATATTTAACGGGACTTTTATGTTACAACTTGAAATGTTGAAGCTTTATATGACACTTCGTAAAGTAACTTCTTGGTCAGTCTTAACAAGAAAACTAGAACCATAAAAAATGTGACATTCTACATGTACATGTATGTATTTGTAATGCTTTCCCAAAAACTCGAAGAGGCTTCAAATTTGATATTTTTTCCACAAGAACCAAACGTCCTTCCTTCACACAGCTCATATTCCGACCGAATATTGTGATTTGTGATGGTTTTATGAATACCTCTACGTGTAAAACAAGTATCAACTGCAACCAATGAGGGCAATTTAGAGTAACACAACAACGATTTTATACATAAAAATAGAGTCGCAAGGAATTAATTTGAGGAATAAAACGAGAAAATTTAACACTTTTGAGGTTTTCCAAAATATAAATCTACGTGCTACCACACGGGCCGCTACAAGGACATATAGCAGGAGATGCTAGAACACCAGCCACGAAAAGGAATACTACAGGGACGGGAATCGGAAGAGGGAAGGGGTGAAAAAGAGATATATTTTGACGGATTATTATTTCGTCCTTTTATACTTTGTTATAGCAAATACAACGCCGGAAGACAGATTTATTTTACCTATATTTTCGAATGTGAAGTTCTCTTATTTAGCCGCTTGCGTCAGTTCTAAATATTTTGTGCCGGGGTGACACAATATCCGCCGTGTCGACCTGAAACTCCTGAGATATGAATCACCAAACAGTCGAAGAAATCGCTGAGATGGGTCTTTTTTGAAGAGAAATATCTTATTAAGAACTGGAAAGATTTAGGGACTTAGATAAAGCCCAAGAATTGAATAATATAACGGTATAAGCGGTATTCTTTTAGCAACTTAACAACTAACCCCGCCAGATGAAAAATTTTGTGTGGATTTGAAGCGTACCTTTACCAAATTTTCTATTTACCTTAGCGTGGAACCTTCAAGTCTCTAGCAATCTTCTACATCTGCATCCATATAGTACCCTGAGAGCCACCTCAAAGGTGTGTGGAAGGGGGTGAGTTCACCAATATGCACTTCACTATATTCTACAAAAGTCAATGAAACGGCGACTATGAATGCATAAACAAAAACCTGCAGATATCTGTCACAGGAGGTGAAATTTTGTCAACATGCACTACACAAGATGCTACCAAATTATGCAGACTATTTGCATTAATTGCAACTACATAAATGAACATAGGTAAAAGAGTTGTACAGAAAGAATCTAAGACGTGCAGTTAGTACTTCGTAGTAGATTATTTATTTATTTTCAAGAACCACCGAAAACAGCTCTAATTGGCCTTTATATCGGGGTATTAACATTTAACAATGGACGAGCACAGACAACCAAGCATTATGAACCAAAATTATGAAGCATGTATTAGAGAGCAAGTCAAATAACTAGCATCACTATCTATCGACAAACCTAATTGTGAAGTCTTAAATGCAGCTATTATGTTCTCTTATCGTTCGCGGGAAGAATGACATTCTAAACCAGTCCGTTCAGCAGTCCATTTCCCTAATTTAGTTCTCGCTTATAAGAAGAGATTAACTTACTGGAAACCTTAAGTGACACAATAGTCGATGGAAAACAATAATGGGAGAAATGAATGGAAAGAACTTCAGAGGAAGACCAAGAATGGAATACATCGGCAAAATTATGAATTATATAGAAATGAAACGGTTATTAGATAGGACAGCCGAGTGTGGGGCTGCAGGAAACCAATCTTCGGATGGATGACTGCTGATGATGGAGGTGATGATGATATTATATAGACCGTAGTGCGTTGACCGAAGCTCAATTAACATACGTTTAAGAAATAAAATTGCAAATTGCTTTATTTGGAGTGTAGTGCTTGATGGAGCAGAAACATGGACAGCCAGGAAGAAAGAGGAGAGATATCTAGAGGGATTTGAATTGTGGGCATGGCGAAGAATGGAAAGGACCAAATGGAGTGATCAAGTGATAAATGAGGAAGTGCTGGAAAGAATAAGATAAGAAACATGGTAAAGGTGAGCTTTCGTCTCGCCAGCGGCAGCGCGATTTTCACCCACTTTCAAGAAACATATCATCCTGTCGGAGGACAGATCCACCAAAAAAGAAGTGCGTTGGATTTCAAAAATATTCATGTGTATGAGCGAATTGACTCAGGTAGGTCTTACCTCATCGCTACACGAAGCTTTGAAGATGCCGGCAACGTGACACGGTGGTGGCTGGAGACTGCTCCGGTTTCTTCCGCGTCGAGAGAAATCGCGGCTGATCTCATTCAGCCACAGCAGACACGGATCGGTGGCACGGCGGAGGTAGGCCGATTCAAATTGTCGCCCGAAGAATGAGAACAGTTGGAGTCTTTCGCACACAGATGCGTCGTGCAAATCTCAAACAGGTTCACTTGCTCGCCTCGCGACACGGAAATACATCAAGTGATGACAAGTGCTCTTAGCCGTTGAGGAGCTCTTTAAAGCAGTGAAGAGGTGAGATTTTCGCCAAAGTCATTCGTAGTTTCTTGCTGATTGATAATTCACTGTACGCTGGCAACGCGACTCGACTGGTGAGCTCAAATCACTCAAATGTTGAAACAATTGAATCGATTCACAAGAGGTACTGTTTTCGAACATAATTGCCCCTGATTGTTGTTCTATGAAAGAGGTAAAGTTTTCAACTTTGAATTTTGTTTGAATAGAATATACTAAATTGAATTTAGGGACTGATTTAAGTCATGATGAGAGACGAAAGGCCAAACAACTTCGCAGTGAATACATCGTTTACGCCGTATTTGTTTGGTAACCAAGGCGCATGGAAATTTTCGAGACATCATGCTCAGATGAATAGTTAAAATACTTCTACTGATACCACGAGGGTAAATACTCGTGGCTTACTAATTAATGTGTACCTGAAAGTTGATGCGACCTAGTTTATTTTATTACCTGTATTACACAAATGCTCTATTTGTTACAAAATATTATTAATATTGAATTGATAATAGCTTATTTCTGTATATCCACTGACGCAAACCGTAAATACGGCAAAGGGTATAATTATACTCGTAAACTAAGGAGCATGAAGTCGAAAGATTTGTCCCGGGATCAAAGGTAAGGCTGAGTTACGCTAACTGCCCCACGACCCATTACAGTCCAACGTGTGTGTAATCCCTGCCATTAATTTTTTTGCACCTTACCATAAAATCTCTTACATGCACGGGCACTAAGCTACACATATAAGATTCCACTCTAATCTCATATTTAGTTACAGTTTAGTTATGGTCTCCGTTTCAAGATCGAGGACTGCGGACATAGAAAATAAACTAAATATAGTCCTTACCATGGTGAACACAGCACTGGTTCGAGCTAGCATCTAACGCATCAACGACTTCAACTGAAAGCTTTTCTCGTGACAAAGATGAACGAGTGAATTTTCGCGAAGGTTAATACTCGTCCGCAGTACTATGTATGTACCATGAAATTTATGCATTTCGCAATGATGCGGAAAATAGTTAATTTTTTGGCGGAAGGCAGATCCCTGACATTTGAAAACAGCATTGGTTGAATTGACATCCACCAGATCAACAGCATTGGCTTCAGTAGCAAACAGATGTTGTATCGACAATGTTTATTATTATTCAGTTATATACCTGTTAGATTAGGTTTTTAATCGAGTATTGCTCCTCTCCCATTATCCAACCTACGATTGAATAATCACTCCTTCAATCTCTTTCTTCAGTTTAGCATATCTTCCAATTCTCTTCATTGTATTCAAAATGCCGACCTTTCCCCTGTTCTCCAGCAGTCTACCATCCAAATTGCACTTACGGTGCTTGGAGCGATTTTTTAATGCACAGATGTGCGTGGAAATTTGCATATACGTGTTCTCTTTAGTGATATCTGTAAATATCTACCTATAGAATTATCTACCGGATAAAGGTAGGTTATAATGAAAGCCAGAGAAAACCCCCCAAATATACGAGCATGGACCTATTTACATCTACTGTAAATGAATGTTTGCCTCAACTCATCGTCAATGAAAAAATGTTTTGAGCATAATGAAGGACTAAGATGCCTTGCGTACAGCGAATTCATGACCAAAGATATTTAAACTTTACGGTGTAATCAGCTATAAGTCGTCTTCTATACTCTCCAGGAATATGGCGGCCGTAGTTCCACTTTTACTCGCCCGGTAGAATCTATGCCACAGCAACTTACATATTATTTCCCGAAAGTGACCATTCTGATTCCGTAGATCTCTATTCTGTGCCATTACTGCAATAAAAAAATGTATGTGTCCAATTCGTCGATAGTGGCTTTATTTTATCGCTGGACACAACAGGTAGTTCGCTAGAATAAAAATGGACATAGTAGCAAATACATTAGGAGGTGAATAGCGTTAGAAAACGAAATGTTCGGTAATAGAAGGGAGCTGATGACGGGGACCTTAAGTAAGGATGTAAAAAAAGAGGCTGATGAAGAGCTTGATATGGAGTGTGGCGTTCTATGGGGCAAAAACGTGGACCTTGAGAAAGGAAGACAAAAATATGCTGAAGGCGTACGAGATGTGGGTGTGGAGGAGGATTGAGAAGGTGCGTTGGAGGGAAAGGAAGACATATGAGGAAGTGCTTGACATGGTGGATGAGGAGAGGAAACTTGTGGATGAGATTAGGGGAAGACAGGGTAGGTGGCTGGAAGGGGTAATGAGGGACGATGGGTTGCTGAAGGCCGTGATAGAGGGTAGGATGTTGGGTAAGCGGGGAAGGGGGAGAAAGGGAATCGGTTTTATGGACGGAATGAAAAAAAGTAGGACCTATGCTGAAATGAAGAAAGAAATACTAGAGGTAGATAGGCTACTGCACGTGTAAGAGCCTCTTGAATCTTCTCAGACTTTCATTATAACCAACATTTAACCGGTAGATTACTCTAATGAATGAAGAGCAAGCTCCAAATATATATGTTTTAATAAAGTGCTTTCTTACTTCCAGGCTTGTGTTACTAACTCAGCAGGCTCCTCTTCTTGAAGAATGCCTTGTTTGCTTGGGCTAACATACAGTATCTTTCTTGCTTCCCCAATCGCTGGTGACCATGCGTCCCAGGTAGCAAAATTCTTTTACTTGCGCAAGTTTTTGCTGCCCAAGTTTGACCGTCTTTCTGGCATAGGGCTAGCACCTGAAAGACCATCTCGACGTGGAGATTTCGGTTTGCAACCCGGAGAATTGGAAAAGGCGGCCTTTTCACCGTCGTTACGAAGTTTTAGGTATTATCATAGAGTAAGCATATACTTGGTTACATACATAATATATTTACTCTATGGTATTATACACGTAGTAACAATGATTAATAGGATAATTTAATCGATGTGTCTTTAAATATTATAAAATGTCGTTCGTTAGCTATGAATAAATATATGCATTATTTTGATCTCTTTTCGAGATCAAAGAATACGAGTGTGAATCCTGCAATATGTAGGTATATTGCAGGTTCCTTTCTTTAATATTTTTCGACTCTTTACTTTTATAAAAAATGAACTTCATTGATTTTTCATGCTAAAGAGTCGCTATCTTGAGTCCTATAAGTCAATGGAATATATCGAAAAATATCTCATTTTTTGTTCAGTAAAAACGTAAAAATTGGATTTATTTATTATCTATCATAAACGTCTTTCTGAGAGAGTTCTGTATAACACATGGAATGTCTACGTAAGTGAAATATATATAGTGTGTTGTTTCACACTTGACACTTTCCTGGAGAAATTGATCTGAAACCCTGTGGCCCGGAGAAACATCGCTTTACCCGGAGTCTCCGGGTCGAAACGCATCAGTTGGGAAGCCTATTCCGGCTTCTTGATTTATTCCAGCCAACACACCATTCCACTCCTATTTCCGATTTGGTTCGGACCCATGTCACGCTTTTTTTAATATTTCAACATTAAACACTCCCAATCGAAGTGTAACCACGTGGTGGAAAATTCTCCATCGGCTTTCGCACACGTGAAATCGCATGCCAACGCCGCTGGGCAAGAACCTTGGGCCGACCCGGATGTTTTGGTGAAACCTCCAAAGGCACCGACCAATGCGTGAGTGCGAGAGCACCAGAATTCAATGGAATGACCCCGCGATTGACTCCATGGCATGCCTGGATGGTGGGAGAGACAAGGCTGGATGAGTGGGAACTGGTTTCATGCTGCGGTGGGATGTCTAACTTCCCTTTTCATAGAAAAAAATAATAAATCACGCTTCTCTAGTACCATTGTGCCATCTTATACCCGATGATCACACCACGAGGAAAAGAACAATGGGAGAGTGAAACGGATGAATAAATGGATGACGGATGCAAATGAACAGTGGGACGGCTATGGTGGATAGAAATATACGACAGCTGCGGCAGAATTTTTAACTCGTTTATGGAGATAGAAAAAAAATTAAAAGCGGGGAAGGGGAAGAAAGAGAATAGACGTAATGAAGGTAGTTAAGATGTAAGCTGATACGTTGAAAGAAATGGCGTAAGGAGATAAGGGCCTGCGCCTATAAAGATATTTTTAATCTCTTCCATTTAAACCTTAACCGGCAGATTACGCTAACTATTATGATGGAGGTTGGGTTCTTCGCCCGTAAAAATCTATATAATACTTAGTCTATTACCTTTAAATCTACCTTGGCCAGTGGATCACCCTACTAATATCTAATAATGTAAATACTCATAAACTTTATTCACGTTTTGATATAACTTACATTCGCTAATTCAAAATTGACTTGTGTCCTAATAAGGAAACTTCTGGATGAGATTAGGAGGAGGAAAAAATACTAGGTGGTTGGAAGAGGTAATGAAGGGCGAAAGGTAGCTTAAGGCCGTGATAGAGGGGAGGATGTTGGGTAAGCGGGTAAGGGGAAAAAATAGATTAAATATTATGAAGGGGATGAAGAAGGGTACGTAGGACGTACCCTGAGATGAAGAAAGAAACATTATCGGTAGATAAGGCCCTGCACATGTAAAAATATATAGGATTTTGCTCACTTCTATTTCAACCTACCTCAACCGGTAGAATACCTAAGTAATGATATAATTATAATGGTATAACAATCGTGAAACTAAAACACGTTCTTCTGAAACTTTGTGGTATCCCTTACTAAATTTATTTTCTGGAGGAAACTTTTACAAACCACCGAGTGTCAAAAAATAACACGACCCAGGTTTCGATGCCTACGCATAATTTTCAAATGCTTATAATGATAATGATGTTGGTCCGAAGATGAGGCGAAAGCAATGAAATTTGGGTCGTTTATTTTTTTTTACATTCTGAGGTTTTTTAAAAGTTTCCACCTGAGAAGAAATTATGATTAAAAATGGTAGCTTAAATGGCTGTTACACGCCATTTTGGCAACTTCCATGGTCCGACATGGATGGAAATGCATTCCAATCACAACAAAAGAGCAATCCGTGGACGTCTTATAACTCTTGAAAATGTAGGCACAGGAAAAAAACTTCCTCCGGACGAGAAGTGCGCTTCGCCCATCTCCGTGGATCGATAATGCTTTATTTGGCCACACTGCCCTACCTGTCTGCACACCGTGGGAAGAGCCGAGGCACGTGTGCCACGCGCCTGCCGAGAAGCTAACGCATATTTCGCATTCCTGAGAGAAGAATGGCGGAGCACCTCCCTCCAACGCGTTGTAGGTGGGCCCCGCTTGCTCCGCCTCGGTGGAGCCAAGGCACTGAGCTGGGGCCGGTCGGGCGCTTAGGGCGACGCCACAGGAGATAAGTCAAAGATGACATAGTTCTTACACAACTGCGCAAATCATAGTAAACCGCAAAAATCAAACGCAAAAAAAATCAATTTAATTTATCAAGTATAAATAAATTATTAATTTTCAGAGTGATCTAAATCCTGTAAACGTATGAAATAATCTATTTATTAAAACAAAAAAAACTAGTTTTTCGATTGATCCATGGTGTATAGTACCTAGTACTTTGAACTTGGCATCGTCGAATTCGTAAATCCACGCGAAAGCTGAATGCTTATTTACAGTTGCTTAGAAACACAGGTCACTTATTTATACAGACCTTGGCATTAAACTATTTCATCATAAATATGATTTTTATACATGGTTTTTATACGAAGTGCCACGTTGTCACGTTTTCAAAATAGACATGTGGATGGTTAAATTTATGAAAACGCCAAGATTTGATATCGTCGTACATCGATAATATACGGATGAGTAGATCGAAACAAAAATAACGTAGGTATTCATCTGCTATTTAACTAGTACTCTGTTGTGTTTGGTATTGATATATTTTGCGGCTTTATAAATAAGTCAGTTTCAACGCAGAAACAGATGCATTCAAGGCGTGGATAATTTTCCATGATTTCCTCCGCGTCGATACATCATAGACGACAGTTTCGCCGGCGTTTCAGCAGGCGTCTTCGGGTGTGAAGCGAATTTCAGACTTCAAACCTGACTTTTCAGACTTCACACCTGAAGACGCCTGCTGAAACGCCAGCGAAACTGTCGTCTAAGATGTATCGACGCGGAGAAAATAACGGAAAATTAGCCACGCCTATTCCACTACTCCGGGGAAGCCTTCATCAATATAAGATGCATTCAAATGAAATGTGGTCCTAGACTTTTTTTCGACTTACCTACTTGAAAAATTATTAAAATTTGCACTCAATGACCCAAGATTCTCCACCGTAAGCCAGCCACTTAAGCACAGTGATTGACTCCAGTACCTTAAGATCGTTTCCGCCGCGACCGGAGGTGGGAGAAAGACGGAGTCACGGTGATAGTTAAAGGTGGTTCCACCGAAAAATGACTAAAATGTCTTTTTATTCATATTATGGCTATTCACAGGGAAACGCATCATCTGTAAGACGTCGGAGACAAATAAAACTGTAAGATTTATAGACAGCAAAATTAAAGATTATTAGATAATTCTCAGAGAAACCTTTATTGGATGGAATGAGAAGTGAATCTGCCTGGACTGGACATCTGAAAGGACTGCCATGTAGAGAATGTTGGAAAGAATGGGTAAAAGAATGAAGCAGGAGTTGAATGGTCTCACAGATGAAATGGGAGACGGAAGAATAGATAAGATTGCCAGAGATAAGCCATCAGATGGAAGAAGAGGTGTGGGCAGACCAAGCGAAATATGGCGGAACAATAGAGATTGAATCATCTGGGGATGTACTGAAGGAAACTTCAAGAAAAGCCTAGGAATAAAATGGAAAGGAGAAAAATATAATAAATTATGACTTGGATTAAGTACAGAAGAAGTTACAGAACAATATAGAATGGCGTTACCAGTTATTTTCACTCGCACTTGAGCTCTTAGAGCCGTTGAGAATATCCAACAGACTTACACGAGCAGTGCCATATCTACCTCTAAGTATTTCTTTCTTCATCTCAGCGTAATTCCTACCTTTCTTCATCCCGTCCATAAAACCTATTCTCTTTCTTCATTTTCAAAATTTTCAGGTACTACATACGTATCGGAAAAATAATAGCTCAATATATCATGTTTCTGATCACACGGTCATTTTAAAAATAGGATTTGTTTATGGCTTACCAAGTAGTGATGGATTCGCCATAATCGACAAAGAGGATAAAGTAATAAAATTGTATCGCTACTCCAGAGATCGGATTGATTCCGGGGTTCGCGCGATGGGCTAAAATGCTTTAGTCAGCCGGCAAGATGGCGGATTATTATGAAGACGCTCGACTCTTCATCTTTCGAGCTGCACGCTGGGAAATGGGCTCGAAATCGCGCGGGCGGGAGGGCTTTAATCCCCTTGCTCTTGGGCTCCCGAGGCTAATCTTCTCCGAAGACACTCCTGGCTTCGGGAGTAATCTCTTCATCCTCTCCTTCGTCCAAATCCGTAAACGTATTTTCGTCGGAGGGGAAGCCAATTGTGGTCCCATCGCTGAGATGCGATCTTTAATCCAGAAGGTATTTTGAAGACAGTTTACTGCACTGTTTCGCAAAACTTTTTCGCGCCACATTAGTTCCAAAAACTGCTAATGAATGTGTATCTGAACTCTGCAACTGCTTTAACTAATGATTCTACACTGCAGCAAAACCTAGGTCGTAAATAAAACATTTTATGATGATTTACAAAGTAATTCTTTGTTATTTAACATGAAGCAACACCACAGAATTACGCTAGGAACGATTAATTTAAACGAAGCATTAATTGAGGTTGCAGATAATTTGATTTGAGCCTCATGTTCGCAACCAACATTCGCTCAGGGAAAATCATCACATGTTGCCATGATGAAAGCGTAACGTTTTAGTAACGCCGACTGCAGTTACAATTGGGTATTTTCCAAAATTTCAAATTTAAGTAAACGTGTCTTTATATGTTACTTTAACTCAAATAAGTTTGCGGAGTGAAAATAGTTTTAAAATTGATTCATTATTAATTGAGATATTTAAGATTAAAATAGTCGAAATTTCAAATTTTTTTACGCGGATGCGAAACGAAATCTGATTGGCTTGACGTCATTTTCGCTGAGCGATAGACAGCTGTGAGGGAGAAAGTGAAGGACTGTAGAAGAGACCGTATATTTAAAGAGTTTTCATTGAAAACAAAGGCTATGGCGTGCAATGGTTTTATTAAAACCACATCAGATAATTTACCCAAAGTAGATATGTTTATGGTAGGCGTTTTAACGAAGGACGAGCGATTTACTGCTTCCGAAATTCGTGGAGATTAAGTCCAAAAATTGTAAGCATAAAGTTTGCTTGTCGTCAAAATCGTCATTACTGTTGTTTATCATTTTAATGCATACAATTATGTATTTGGTGTATGAGCTTTATTAATTGTTTTTCCAATACACTCATAATCATTATAATATTTCTTCTTTATTTCTCAAAGTCCATACCAGTCCATGCAACAGTAAACAAACAGTACCTTAGTAACATATCAACATAACACAGTACTTGCCAAATATTTACGCTGCAAATACTTAAAACACTTATAACGTTAATTTGTGATTGTTTGTAGAGGTTTCTATAAGTGGCTTCTCTGCTATTGAAATGTCTAAAAATAGATTCTCATCTCCTAAATGTCTATTAAAATTTTAATTTAAGTGTTGCTTTATTATAAAGATTCTCTAGAGAGTTATGGTGGTAATGCTTTAGGATACGTCTAAGTGAAGAGAGATGGACCACTGTGAACAGTCATTGCAAGAATATGTCCAGAACACAAAGTGCGAAGCAACGCATACATTGTGCAGGTGGATATTGAGGAATTCAAGGAAGACATTTCAAACATTCAATGTCGTAATTGCGTGAATGCATTTCTTGTTCGGTGTTTTCACCGAAGTATTTGTACATTGTGGCACAAAACACCATCTACATATGCCATTTAAAATCACATCAAAAACAGAAAAACGCCCAAAACTAATTTCACCGCACCAGTTTCCACCGTAAGCATAAGAAAACGCCTGGGTGTAAATGTAAACAGCGAAAATGACGTCACAGGTCATTCGGTTGTTTTCGGAGTGTGCTCGGGAGGATTCGTAACCTTGAACTTTCTTTGGATTTTAAAACCGAAATTCATACAATTTGATTAGAAAACTTTTAGCCAATGCAATAAGTTCAAGTAACAGAATCAGAATATCGGTAGTTTGAAGTACGTGGAAAATACCCAATTGACTTATCGCATTTTGATTTCAGTTATTGCAGTCATTAACTGAAAAAAAACAATAAGGTGGACAGGTGCTTAAATGTTATTACCACTCAATTAACTAGGAGATTTTGCTTTTTTTTTGAACGGTTCTATGCGAAAATTTCAATTATATTAAATAGAAAAATGGCAATTTTCCCTACGGTTCACCCATCCTCGCATTTATCACCATGCAATTTTAGGTTCGATTTTCGAAAAAAATAGGGTAAAAGGAGTGTGAGACTTTGTTGTTCGTATCAATCTAAGGACACTTTATCCCTATGAATAGCCAGTATATGAAAAAAATGACATTGAAGTCGTTTCGCGGCGTAACCACCATAATGCGAGGAGCGAAATGCGAAACGGCATCCATTATCTCTCTGCTTTGAAGAAGGACCCAGAGTGAATATCACAAGCTCACCATCAGGTAATAGGATCCCGTGAAACATAGCTCTGTGGAGTCTCGCTAAGTGTTCAGCTAGATGCGCCGCGGATGCATGAGAAAAAAAAAACAAAAGCCCCATTGAATGCAGCAGAGCGACAATTGCGTACAATATGCAACAAGGCATAGAACAAAGAGGCCATTAAAACGAGGAGCGTTTCCGCTTGTTTTACGAAAAAACAGACTGCATTCAAATGGAATGATACGCCGACCAATTTCTCCAGGCGAAGGGTATTATTTACCTGGTTTTTAATTATTTAACATTAAAGAAACGTATAAATCAGCCGAAGCTAAACTCGAGCAGGGATATATTATAACCCGATTTTATCCATGACACTGATGAAATAAATTCCCTCCCTACATCACTACTGTAAAAAATTAAATACGTACCTAAGCGTTCCACGACAGGTTGGATTATAAGCGTACGGTCAAAGGTATACAAACATAATTGACAGGTTTCCAAAATTTCATTTTTTTGCAAACGGTTAGAGATAAGTTTATTAAAGTTTTCATGTAGTACTGTAGTAGTTTATTGAAGTTGGTCGACTGTTTGGTGCCATGTCAACAGCAAGCTGTTACTTTGTTCACTTTTGGCAACAGGACACCTCCTCCGTTAACATAGTTTAGGTCAGATTTTAAAGTATCAGGCGAAAGTTTGTGGAAAATTGTCACAGATTGCATTGTAACTTGATAATGGCAATGTTTGCCGAAACCTAGGTCGGTTGAATAAAAAAAAAAATTGGTGTGGAAATATTTACAAAGTGTTTTCTGTTACAATGCAATAGTTTAGGTCCTTATAATGGTTTTACCGTAAAAGGATTTTAATTCTAATTTTATTCATACTCTGTCTACTTGTAGAAAAACCTGTACCCTGTCTACAATGAACAACGAAATATTACCTTTCAACGCTATTTTTATCACAGATTGAACTTGAAATTACATGGTGAGAATTTGAGAAACGCGGAGAAAAAAGTATTTTTCCATCAATATAAATACCATTTTCGCGGAAAGCTGTTTGTTATGAGACAAAGATCCTGAGAAATTGATCAAAAATAAAATAAAGGCATCTTAGCACATTATTTTGTGAGTTAATGTTCAAACACTGCGATATTTAAGTCAAAATCGCTCAACTCCGTAGAAATGGCAATCCAGTCGGCTCCTATGGCTGTAAAGAAGTGTTCATTTTAAAATACATTCACGGAATAATCTGCATATTTTGTACCTTCATTTTGATTTTCAATAGGTAACGCATTACATCACTGAAAGCAGTGATTTTAAACCAAATAAACAAGAAGGTGCATATTAAGTTTTTGTTTTGACTCACTTAGTCGCGGCGGGACCTCTTTAAATGTGGAAGAGCATAACAATTCTCCCGGCCACTCGTAGAAAACAAGGATAAAATTTGGACCGAGAGATTAAGGTAGTTTGAGCGCGATATAAATTCACATAAAATGAGATGAATTTGGCCCCATTGAGAGCTAAAAGATATCATATTTCCAATGATAATAAAATATCAGCCACTTACCATAATACTTTTCGAGATATTTGCCAAGAAATACCAACCCATATGCATATGAAATAGTACGGGTATGCACTCCAGAGTGACTTTATCATAAAAAAAATGAGGAATTTCTAAAGAATATATCCCGTCAGAAATTTGAACAGTGCATATTTTGTACGTTTCCACAAATATTTTACAACCTCGCTTTTATTAATTTCACCTATTTGTTTGTTGTTTGTTTAAGTCTGGATGGAATCTTGTAATCGAAATCTAACCCACTTCCCAACGTTCAATCGAGCTGAAATTTGGCACACCTACTTAATCTCGATGACAATACATGGACCAGTCATTAAATTAACTAATTACCAAGTCAATTTACTAAAATTAAATGGTTTACATTTTATATGGGAAAAAGTCTTTTTCCAATAGATGGCGCTAGCAGAAGTTAGCATTTATAATGAGAAGATATGCTAATAATTTAAATTTGAAAGAGTCGTTGCACAATTAATATAAATACTAAAAAGTAGAATAAAATAATATAATTAAAAAAGTATTTTCAAAACAACGCTTATTTTCGATTGCACAAAAAAGTAAAAAAATAATGTTTTCATCACTCGGAAAATAAAATCGTCGGCGCTTTTTATTATTCAATCTGTCTCCCAGAATATCGCCGAAGAGGTGAACTCAAGTTGCACCGTTGCAGCGCTCTATTCTTTGGGCCGAGGGCCCTGCCATTGCCCGCTATATGTCTGTCCCAGCGCACTCGCGTCCTGCTCTACGCCTTCGTCGTTCGTCCAATATCCTCCCATCTCTTCTCTATGGTTCCCATCCGCTTCTCTTCACCTATGTTCTTTTCTACCTTCTCTTGGTATTCTCTCCTTTTCAACCCTTTCAATGCTTCAAGGTTCCACCTCTTTATCTTCCTACCTTTACAAAGCCTTTTAAATCTAACTTCACACTTCATCATCACCAAGTTATGATCCGAGTCCGCATCCGCCCCTGGATAGCTACGAGAGTTTTTTTACACTCTTCCTAAATCTCTGCCTCACCATTATATAATCAATTTGGTATCTCCCAGTATCACCCGGCATTTTCCATGTGTACCTACGCCTGGGGTGATGTTTAAACCAAGTGTTTGTCACTACTAATTTATTTCTTCTACAAAATTCAACTTCCTTTTCACCGCGATCATTTCTTCTTCCTAGCCCAAACCCTCCTACTTCTAATCCGTCCCTCCCTTCCCCCACCACTCCAGTCACCAATCACTATCAGGTTTTTCTTTCCCGGAACTTCTCTAATTATTTCTTCTACTTGCTCGTACACCTCTTCCTCCCTATGGTTGCTCGTAAGCATGTATAACTGGACCAGTACGAAATTCGTCGGCCGTGCTTTTATTTCTACCACTAGTATCCTGTCGCTCACCTGTTCAATGTTTACCACCCTCACTCCTCAGTCCCAACTTTGTGTTCAGTACCATGCCTACCCCCCGTTGACTCTCATCTCCCCCACTATAGATCACCCTGTAGTTATCACTCCAATAGTCCCCGCTATCCTTCCATCTCACCTCGCACAATCCCAAAGCATCTATTTTTCCATTTCCTGCTTAATATTTTCAAGCTTCCCGGCCCTCATCATGGTCCTTACGTTCCAAGTTCCTATTTTTACAGCTGTCTTCCTCCTCTTTTTCTTCTTCTTCTCCCTCCTTTCCCTTGTATCTTCTGATAATGATGCTGTGCAAGGATTTCGTGTGATGACGACCGCGGAGGCCTTGCCTCCCCCGCTGCCGGGCACGACACCCGCCCTAGTGGGCGGCGTCCCGTAGTTGCCAGGAATCAATTCTATTTGAATGACTTTCATGTTCTGGGAAGTGATAGTTGAGAGGTATTCCCACGCGACTCAACGGTATTTTAACGTGACACCATCACGGAACTACCTTTAGTCTATCAGGATGTTTTCGCTTGTTTTGTAGATTTCGAAAAGGCGTTTGACAGAGTAAACTGGGAGAAACTAATGCAGATATTGGGGAAAATAGGAATAGATTGGCGTAATAGGAGACTCATCCGAAACTTATATATGGGGCAGAGGGCTCAGGTAAGGGTAGCTGAGGGTGAATCAGGGTGGGCAGTTATAGGTCGCGGGGTACGGAAAGGGTGCCCGTTGTCGCCTTTACTTTTTAACATCTATGCTGAGGAAATGGTAAGAGAGGCATGGGATGAGCTAGATGTGGGAATGAAAGTAGGAGGCCAGTGGATAAAGTCGGTTAGATTCACAGACGACCAGGTGTTGGTCAGTCGGTCATCGAAAGGACTGCAAACTTTAGTAGATGCACTGGAAAAGCAGTGTGAGAAATACGGAATGAAGATAAATAATAGGAAAACAAAAGTAATGAGATTCTGTAGGACAAAGAAAGCGAAGCTGGTGATAAGAATAGGAAGTCACAAACTGGAGCAAGTAGAACAATTTAATTACTTGGGTAGTACGCTAGAAGAAATAGGACATAATAGCAAAGGCATTAGGAGGAGAATAGCGCTAGAAAAGGAAGCGTTCTATAATAGAAGGGAGCTGATGACGGGGACCTAAAGTAAGGATGTAAAAAAGAGGCTAGTGAAGAGCTTGATATGGAGTGTGGCGTTGTATGGAGCAGAAACGTGGACTTTGAGAAAGGAAGACGAAAATAGGCTGCAGGCTTTCGAGATGTGGGTGTGGAGGAGGATGGAGAAGGTGCGTTGGACGGAAAGGAAGACTAATGAGGAAGTGCTTGACATGTTGGGCGAGGAGAGGAAACTTATAGATGAGATTAGGGGAAGACAGGGTAGGTGGCTGGAAGCGGTAATGAGGGACGATGGTTTGCTGAAGGCCGTGATAGAGGGAAGGATGTTGGGTAAGCGGGGAAGGAGAAGGAAGAGAATAGGTTTAATGGAAGGGATGAAGAAAGGTAGGACTTGAGCTGAGATGAAGAAAGAAATACTAGAGGTAGATAGGGCACGGCACGTGTAAGAGTCCGTTGGATATTCTCTGACTTCCATCACAACCTATCTCTAATCGGTAGATTACTGTAATGAATGAATCCCTCCGTCAAATCCTCCGCATCAGTAAACTGACCAATATGCGGGATTTACGCAGGGCGCATAACTTCCCCTCTGTGCAGGAATTCATCACTAAGCTTGTTACGAAGTTCAAACGCAGACTGCCCGGCACTTCAAACACACTCCTTACACACATTTGGGATTATGATCCTATCATCCCAACCACATGCAGACTTCCTCACCAGATCACTCTCCTATAAGTCTATCCTATGTCTTTACTCTCATATTTCTTCTAATGTTAATTCTTAGTGTATGATTTTCTTTGTAAATGATTCTTAGTGTATGATTTTCTTTGTACGGCTGTCGCCCTGAGGCCGCATTCGTATCGTGCCATTTCGAAGCATAAACTCCTTTCCAAGAGACCGCATTCTCTTTTGGCCTGCGCGCCGCAATTCCAATATGCCAATTTGAGTAGTAATAAAAAACAATGCATAGATTAACTTCTAAAAAATACTAGTATTTATAAAAAAAATATTTATCACAAAAAAATTAAAAGATATGTTAAAAAACTAAAGAGGAAAAAAAACAAAAAAATAATGAAATCCTATATATGCTATAAAATAAAAATAGCACAATGACAAATTATTGCTCTTCTTTTGGTTGCATGCCTCACCCTCTTGTTTTGTTTTGTTGTGAGGCTGCCCTATATATTGTTTATAGTCATATCATGTAATCTCTTATCCTGCAATTAATATTTTCTGCTGTGTATTCACAATATTACTTAGTTATTAAGTTTCCTCTTTCACACAAACATGACATACACGACATTACACTCTTCTCATGTCAAGTGCGTCACTTGTCACCGTCACCGGTAGGGGTGAGTCTCGCACTAACCGGAACGGTATAATCTACGCGCCTTCGGCGCGATCAGAACTGTGTATACATTTATTATACTAGAGCTCACATTTTATTAGGAGAAAGATGAAAAAATTATTTTTTTTACATTTTAGTAAACTTTAATATAGGCGTGGTATTTTAAAAGTATTTTTTTACGTATTACAGGGTGTCCGGTGAATCTCAGTTTCTTTTTTCCCTGAGTTTTCCAGGTTTTCCAGGCAAATGTTTTGCATTTTCCAGGGTCTTGCTGCACTTTGTCTCTAACATATTTTTAATGAATTTCTAATAAAATCGGCATAATTTTGCAAACATGAAAAAACGAAAAATTTCGATCCCTACTTTGAGTTAAAAACGTAAGAGTATACAAGGAATGTGGAGTATTACGGGTTTTATTTCAACCAACAAATTAACAAAAACGGTTAACTGACAACAAAATTCTGAGTCAGGTGCAATTTGAACACAATAAAGTAGATTCAGACTTGTTTGATAAAGAACATGTAAATAAAAGAAACTGGTGTGACATTTTTCAATGAGTGCATTTCCGATTCAATTTCAGCAACAAATTTCTCGGCTTTTCAAGAAATTACGTTATTTTGGTTTGCAGCTCTTGAAACTTTTGCAGTATGTACCTCTTTCTTATTCTTTTTCTCTTGAGGCCTTGGTACCTTTCCTCTTCTCCCAAAAGGCTTCACTGTACTTTACATGAACATTTCGGAAACTATGAATTTATTGCTTTGTGATAGGTACGGATCTATCGCCCAAAAGCATTTAATTATGTAAAACAAAATTGTATTTTTTGGACAATACACGAATTTAAATTAGGTTGGATTGCCCCTGTACAGTGGCCCTGTCGACTACGAACCCGAGGGCCGTGATTTCCATACGCAGTGACCGCAAAATGTATTTCCGCTCCTTCAAAAACATTTCTGCAAACATTAAAACGAGGAGGGTGGAGATTATTTGGAAAGGATTATCAATTACATATATAAAAATACCCAATTATCCATTTAGGTTGCCGGCCGAATGGTTTTCGTATAATGCGGGAAATAGCAGTGCGCATGCTCAGACGTTTAGATTTCTCGTAAATTTGGTCACACCAAGAATTCCATTCGTACGGCTCTTCGAACAGAATCTTGATTTCCGCGTGAAATTCTGTTTCCGGTGACAGATTTCGGCATCAATTCCGATTCCATTCGTAGCGGCCATTTTACATGGGAATTATTCCGTGTGGAATTTGCCTTGTTATGCAATCGGCCCCCTAGACTGCGCATAGGGAGAGTGGTGTGGGATGACGAAGCACAAGCTGCGAGCGGGCGCACAGCTATGAAAAGAGTATTAAATGAACAGGGAGCGCAAGGCTACGCTGAGCCGAGTATAATGCAAGCAAAGGCGCAGGTTAAACCTCTCTCTCTGCCTTGATGGAAATCGGCTGCCATGCATTTTCCAGGGTTTTTCGGAAAAATACAAAAATTCCCTGAGTATTCCCTGAGTTTTCCAGAACAAAATATTTCCCTGAGTTTTCCCGGTTTTCAAGGTTTTCCAGGTCGCCGGACACCCTTTTATTATCAGGGAAGATTCTATTCCCTGGTATTATTATTTTCTTTAAGAATAAATCAGCTTCTAATCGCAGTACGTTTTACAGAATTGCAGAAGATATTCGGATAATAAGGCGTTTTCAAGGTATGACGAGAAAAAAATAAGTGGAGTTGAAAATTTATAGATATCTATATATTTAGTAAATTACTGCGAAATTCAGTCATATAAAACAATATTTTGCGCAATTAGCATTACGATATTTACTTCATGTTCCTTGCAGTTGTTGAAAATAAAAAAATAAAATTCGTATTTTGCCTCTACTAGGTATGACTAGGGAAACATTTCGCTCAAACCAACTTAAACTACTCCTTTTTCCCCTCGCTCTATTTTTTAAACAAAACAGAGTCCTGGGAAAACACTCATTTAATTTAAAAACAGAATAATAATATACCCATGAAATAGACAAAAACATAAAAATAGGTGCTGTCCTAGCATCCGCCGTCACACACAGTTTTGGCGGCGCGCGGGTGATAGCGTTGTACAAGTTAATGCAATCAATATAACAACCGTTGAAAAACTTCATTTTCTATCCACTACGATTGGTGGCGCGGGAGTAATTAAAGTACCCACGCAGAGATCATACAGAGAAGCCTAATGCGACAATGGCTGCAGTGCTAATTTCTTGCGCAATCCGACATGTTCCTTGCCAATTCCATTCCAGCCACTAGGTACCTAGTTAAGTACAGGAGAACGGTGAGAGGAATTAGCTTTTCAAAGAGAAATGAATTCTCGGAAGTAATGCCCAACGAGAGCATCATGTCTCTCTTTGATGCTTGACTGGGTGCTTTGGTATGAACTCACGACACAGGCAATATTTCCTTCACATTTCCCTCGCGTGAACAAGAATGTTATGCGTCACCTTAATAATTGTCGAGTTTTCAATTTTTTCTAGCAAGTATTCCCTTTATATCATAATTAGCGCAATTTATTGCCCATATTTCATTAGCTAATGTAAGTATGAATGAAAAATTCTAACTATTTCCCTTTCGTGTCACTTAAGGCCTAACTGGTTACACGGTACATGAGAATGTACAAGAAAATGTGTGAATGTCTGAATGTCAGAATGAACGCGAAAATTCACCGTGTAACCACACGAAAATGTACGATTGTATGAATGTCTGAACAGAAAATAGAACCTGTTCTAATTTCGTTCAGACAATCGTACAAGTTGACCTCATTACAGAGACACCTGGTGGCAGACGACGCAAATGACACATTCACATTTTCACAAGCCAATTGACAAGTAAATGTGTCGTATCCATGGCAGAAAAATTGGTTTAAATAACGCGCCTACGGTTTAAAATGAGGAAAAACAAACGAAAACGCATAATGCGCATCTAAAAATGTACGAAAATCTGTCCGAAAAAATGTACCGTGTAGCCACCTATTCATTGATCTTGTCCATGAGAATGTACAAGAATCTGTGCATGAAACCATTCACAAAAATGTACAGAAACTTGTACATTCTCATGTACCGTGTAACCAGGCCTTTAGAAACATATAAAAACCGTCAAAACGGAGATCGTATTCGCCAACAATAGTGCAGCGGGCAAAGCCCACTCCAGCGGTCCATTGACAATGACGCAAGCCAATGACAGATATTTGAGTTGTGATTAGTGAATATGTTGTGTTTGCGGGAAAGAAAAACAACTTTAATTTGAATACATTTACATGAACGAAAAAAAGGTGCAATCACATGATAAACACCCTTTTTTGTAAATGTTTAAAGTATCAGGTTACAACTTGTGGAAATGAGTGACTGACAACAATAACATAAGAAGATTATATTAGATTACGTATTGTTGATGGAGTTTATCCTAGGGAGTCCCTGAGGCACTCAGACCTTCTGGTCCATTGTGGCAGCCATCCTACTTAGGATTATCCCTAGAGTCTAATAGTCTTGTTAAAGGCTAATAGGTCCCCTATTGGGATATCCCTGATTTATCATAAGGCCATTGGCGTTGGGGCCTCAACGCACACCTCCGCCTCTTCCAATCACCTGCCATTTTCTTCATCTCCTTTTCAGTCTAATGATAATCACCCTTTTTTTATTTTTTAATGTTTTATGATTGTTTTCTTTTGAATTATTCTTATTTTTTCATTATTTCTTTTTCTTTTATTTTGTTTCACAATTTTGAAACCATATCAATGTAAAGAACTTTCTTTTATTATTTTTACATACTCTATTTTTTATTCAGCGTACGGAAATGATTTTATACGTTTTACGCTTACATAACTGGCTAAGAACATGTCGGATGCGCGCAACAATCATTACACAAAATAGCGTATGGAGCGACCCAAGTTGGCCACTCTGTATATATATATTCTGTGGCACCTGTGTGGTGGACTAATTACGCTTGGCGATGAGTAAACAGCCCGAGGGATAACGCGATCAATCTGGACCAGCTATTCCCGCCTCGATTCTGAGAGCTAATTGCGGGCTGTGAGATGCTCGGATACCTTCGAGGCGACCGGGTGTTTTAAGAACCGATGTACGCGAAAACGCTTTGGGACGCGTCCAAGAGACGGACGTATGGGGTGTGGTGAGGCTCTGGGAGGGGGGGGGGCATAGGAAACAATTGTTGTGACGGCCGGCGACGATAAACAGCCGTGACGTCACCCCATCGGGATTCCGATTGGAGGAGTGGGGGAGCACGCAATCGCGCAATATTTTCCTCCGCGTGCCGGGATCCCCCGAGGAATATTAAGGAGAGAATTTCGGCGGGCAGTTGAGTAACAGGCCTTGCGGAGGTCGTCACGACACCGCTGGGTCCTTCGGCTGCTATAAGAACACCAGAAGGGCCATATATGGACAAGCGAGAAAAGATGGGAGAGACGACAACTTCATAAGTCATCATTCACATAGGCTAGCCCACGTGGTGATTATGGCGGAGTGGCGGACTGGCATATTATCCTGCAAGCCACCTCAAGGGTGTTCGGCAGGGGGTGAATTTTCGCTCCCAACACACTATACTGCGTCCTATAGAGGTTAATGAAGCTACGGCCATTAATGTTAAGGTTAATAAGGCTACGACCGCGCAAGTCATCAGCGAAAGTAGCATTTTTTAAAACCAAATAAATAAAGAGTACGAATTCAGTATTTGTTTTGACTCGCACAGTCGTGGTGGAACCTCCTTAATACGTAAGCAAATACCTGCCACGGAAGGAGAAATTTCATCGGCATGCACAAGGCAATTTGCTACAAATTTTATCTATTAATGTGTTTTACAACTAAAGTAGGACCCCGCTAATCCGACCTCGAATGGTCCGACTTCTCGCTTAGTCCGACCGTGATGTCGCTCATCGGTGTTTGTTTACGGTGTTGTCTACACCAATGGACATTTTGTGGATACGAAAATGGAAGAACATCGCAGCAAAATGGAGATTCTCGTCTGCTAAGCAAAAGAACATTACAGACTATTTTCGACCAGCGCAAGAACCTTAAATGTACAGTATAGCGTTTCATGACGTTCATAGTGTAACATAGTGAAACGATCATAGTGTTTATTGTGTTGTATGGTGTTTCATCATTCTACAATTTATATTTATTTTCATTTAGTGTTAAGTATTTTTATCGCAGTAAACAATAATTATGGTTTACAGTAATATTACATCTGTCAAACCGTACGTATAGAAATATTTTCTGTTTCAACTACAGTTTTATCACGTTTTTATGTAAATAAATGTGTTAATTTGATAATCCGACCTTTTTTTGGTGTTCCGACCATGCTCTCGGTCCCGTTGGTGACGGATTAGCGGGGTTCTACTGTAAATAAATCCACGGGAGGTATAAGAGTCGTACAGAAAGCATCATTGAGAAAATATACACTTTACCACTTCAGACTTCACTTCGTGGAGGTATTTAGTATCCATACTAAGGAATAATACAATGTGCTTTTCCAAAGAATTTTATTTTAACTTGATACCACGCGTTTCACCGACTTGCGGCACCTGATGCCTGATAATGCCGCGAGTCGGTGAAAAGCGTTGTATGATTGTATTTTTTACTATAGATTGATTAATATATATACGAGGGCCGTTTTTTTTTCAACCTCCGATAGGCTATAAATGAAAGACAAGTTCATGTAAAACAATAATTTTATTACCAAAAGTTTGGTACATTTACGGTTACTTTTCAACATAATCACTGAATAGATTGAGACATTTATCATATCTGTGAACAAGTTTTCCAATGCCCTCTTCAAAAAATGTTGCCGCCAGTGAATTCAAATGAGCATTGACGTTGTTTTGAAGATCTTCATTGGTTTAGAAGCGCTGCCCTTCTAGCCATGTCTTCAGCTCAGGAAAAAGATGAAAGTCACTGGGTGCTAGGTCAGGACTATACGGCGGATGATCGAAAATGTCCCATTGAAATTGTTCGAGGAGCCGTTGAGTTGCACCATCAGTGTGTGGACGAGCATTGTCATGGATCAGAACGATTCACACTTGGCGGGAGAATCAATGATGGCGTCCATGTTTACGTGGTTGTAGCGCAACGCAAACTGACGCTTCAATGTCGACAATGGCGGAGTGTGTAGTGCGAGAGTTGCGCAGTTGACTACAGCGCATTCCCGCTTTCTGCCGCTCACATGACATCTATACTGGGTGATCCGAGGTTAAAAAAAATGGCCCTCGTATTCAGGAGCATCCATCGCAGCTGTGTAAGTCAAAGCAAATACTAATTTCCAAATTTCTCGTTCATTTTGTCAAAAAAATACTGCATTTCCTAATTACATGCCTTAGCTGTTAAAAGACAAAATTAAGTTACAACATATGCAGATTATTTGACGAATATATTTTCAAAGAACACTTTTTCCTGCCGAAGTAGCCGGATGCAGTGCCATTATTACTTAATTAACGTATTTTAACTTCAATTATTAAAGAGTTTTAGTAATTCCAGGCAACATAAAACTTAGGTTTACTAACTTTTTATAGCTCGCCAAATATGAAGGAAAATGCACGAGACCTGAAATTTGCGGCTTAAGTAAAGCATTTTTAATTGAAAAAAGAGCATAATGTGGTGGAATTTCAGGACAATTAAGACAGAAATTACAATTTGTTACCAGTGGGAAAATAGCAATTTCTGTATTTATTATTTCAAAGTTTACATTCTTATGATGGACTATAGGACATTCCTGTAAAGTGTAATACTCTAAGATGATAAATAGCTAATTGCTTGAGTAAATAACAGTTGTTTTGCGGTTGCATGTATGCTTTACGGGTACCCCTGTATTTGCCGGTCGTTCGGCTATCAAATAGGCGCTCAGCACGATTCTGCATCATGTGCAGAGAGAAACAGACATGTTCTCCATTGCAGTTATTCACGTTGATGCATGAACCCCAACACTTCCCGCTTTCTGTATAGCCAAAATGCAAGGGAAATGCTTTTTTCGTGATTTTATTTGTGAAAAAGTAGGTACGTTGCGTGTGTTACACGAGGGAGCGTGGTATACCAACCTCGCCAATATAAATTTAATGAATATACATATATTTGGGTGGTGTTGCGGGTACATGTGTAAATACGGTTCGAACTATGTAGCTTAAATGCATTCTAAGGATTCTTTTTCATTTGCAAAAAAATGAGTTTAATTAAATGTCTCTCATAAATCACCTAAAATTCATCACATTACTACTGACACGAAAGGCAAACTTTATTTGAATCAAAATCGTACAGAATACAGGTCAAAATCATAAATAAACTGAATATTAGCAGCAGAATATTTGATGAAACTAAATTTCGTTAATATAGTAAATGTGAAAAATCACTTGCTGTGGCTCCAGTTCTTCTTTCCGTGGAAAAAGACCGTCTCTTGAATGAAGATTAGATTCCTAACCAACAACAGGCAGATATTCATGAATCACTGCGGTATATGACGTATAAAAAATCAAATAAATAATTGCTCAATGGCTCAGCGCTTGCATCGTGTAAACCATTAACGACCGGTAATGGAAAATCTACTGGAAAATGCATCACCAGGCAACGCTTACTCCTCGTCGTGTGAGCTGGAAGAATTTCAATGACTTAATGATGGGATTTTCTTTACCTTTCTCCAGCGACTTGATTCGTCACAGCTCGTGTAAAAGCCCATCCCAGCCCTTTATGATGCATGGGGTCTCAAAAACAGTTGAATGATACTGGAACGCTTAAACGAATAAATATCCCAGTTGACGGTCAAAGATAAATGAGAGAGTAAACGGTTTAAGTCATCCCTAGAGATAACGCTCATTCATCATTGCGTCCATGGAATCAGGCGTAACGAGTGATTAATTAACTGGCGCATATCGATCGCCGCGATGTTATCGAGAGATACAACATTTTTATGCGACTATAGCGAGATTTTATGATCGGAGGTGAAAGTGATTGAAGCGTTCCATTCAGGCGTTTAAACCTTCAACTGTCACGCAAGTCGATATTTACACCACCAAGTACTTGAGGATAGCTATAATAATAGATACGAGATTTAGCTACGAGATACGTATTTGTGAGAGTTTATCAGCGAATCTGAGAGTATCAGTGAGCATGTTCATAAGCTATGAAAAATTTGCAAGCCCAGTCGTACTATGGCCGATTGCATCTAAAGTACTATAATGAGGAATTACTAAAATTAGGGCGGTGTTGCCAAAATTACGTTATCTCTGAGTCTCGGATTCCGCAGAGTCCATAGAAAATGGTCGCATTATTGGTCGCGGAGAAAAAGTTGTATTTATCTGCGATTCGAAAAGATGCGGCAGGCACGATCGTCCCCTTCTCTCATTCTCTAACATAGTTTTTAATTACACTAAATTCCCTGATTATCAAATGCTATCATCACATTTAAATGATAGCGGTGTAGCTCGGCAGATAATCGTGGTTTTCACATCTGAGATTTAGAACCTCGTGGTTGTGTTAACTGGAAAGCGAAAGAGGTCAAGGAAACTTGGCAACACTGATAAGCGATTAAGAATATCACCACTCTCGACTTGGTGTAAACATAGAATAAATAGCTGGTTGGAGCACCTTGGGTTGGGAGTTAAGTCATGTATTTTTAAGATGTCGTCAAGACTTTACTTCAATAAGAAAGAGATGGAAAGGAGCTTCGATGCCAAGCTATCCTTCACCACCTCCTCAAATATTAACACTTTAAGAACGTTATCGTTTACATCATCGTTATGTTCTACTTCATCCCGTCTAAACTTTTAAATTACTAGTTAACCCACATATAACGAAAATAACAGAGTTTCAAACAGTCAACAAAATCTGCGATTAAATTTACTTTAAAATCATTTTGCGTTCACGTATGTATTTGGAATATGTGTACCTATCCTAACTTGTATAAAAGCACATATTTATACGCTGCGCTGTTCTCAAGCTATTAGCGGTCAAAGTTGTGATACCGTTTTTATCCTGAGGAAAAAACGTGACTTTTTCAATCGAAACCTCATAAAAAATATTACAATAATATTTAAAAACCTTTCACACCTAACACAGAACGCAAAAATAAATAACCTTGGATATGCTGTTTATGGTGTTGCAATAAGATCATGGGCTGTCGAGATATAAGGTTTAAAATTCTAGTATCTCAATTTTTCGCATGGGCTTTCAGACGTCGGAAGGTTGAAAGAAAAACAGAAAAAAAGAATTCCTAAACAATTATTAATAATGCAGAGTTATTATCCTTAAGTTTACACAGATTACTGCTATGTGGACCATTAAATTGTAAGACACAACAAAAACAAACTAAATGAAATGATCTCCACATTCCAATTTAATACCTTCCACCGTCGAACACAGATTTAATCATTAAATAGCGCCCTAAATTCAGCTTTTCTTATCTTGCGAGCAATTATTGCCCTTCCTATACGTCGTAAACAGACTCCATACAAATAGAACTTTATAATCATACGTGTTTGCTGTGTGCTCTTCAAACGTCTGCATTCAATGGGAACGATCTCATATACACCATTCAAAGGTATTCCAGGGGTTCAAAAGCGATTCACTACTGAGTGAGTGAGAAAATAAGATAAACAGAAACTGCGTTTTATTCTCGCGTCTCAGGAAGAACACAGACTTGGCACTCACGCGTTGTCTATATACCCCATGCTGCTGCGTGAATCAGTGCAATAGTTAATTACTGGCTCGCAGTAGAGCTGTTATGTTCCTAAATTACTTATGATTTGTAAACGTAAATCAGAATTCAATTTTTAAGGCGAAATATCAAATACTTTGCGTTTGAAGCTAAAAGGCTGGCTGTTCGCCTTTGATGCACTGAGCTGAAATGACGAACATAAGTGAATATTAAACATTGGTACGTTATCAATTTCGCATGAGATCTTAAGTGATTACGATAATGATTTACTACATTTGGGAATTAAAATCCAATTATCCTTATTAAAAGGATGTTATATCTTCCTTCAAGGAGGAGAGGTGTGGTTGTAAAATAACGCAGTATCAAGTCGAACGATGTCAGGGGTAACTGTGTGAAATTTATCCATGGTGGAAAAAAGAACAAACTTAGCAAATTTCACTATTTGAAGATGAAATAAACTGTCGAAAGAAACTGTCGAATAGTAAAATTTGCAAAGCTTGTTCTTTTTTCCAGCAGGTTCAAGTGTTTCCAAGGCTTATCCGCAATAATTTCTGTAGTTGGTTGTGTCGGGCCACGTATATTACGCGTCAGAGGAGATATTTTATTTGTCATGTCATTTTTTCCGCGTTCAAATAAGGGATCATTATAGTTGCGATGGATCAATTATATGAAACTCCCACCCCCACAAAGTAGAGTAGAAATTTCACTCGTGTTTAATAACATAGCATCATTGCTAACACTTCGCACCGATTGATATGTATTGATATGTTATTTTTTTCTGCATGACTTACTATATCGTGTCATTCGTACGTTAATGGTATTAGTAATACTTATCAGCAGTTGTATAATAACGAATGTACTGCATGTTCGTCTACGTAGCACTCTCCCAGTTTCTGGTTGGACTGCGCACTGTTCTCCTGTCTGATTTTTGGTCTGCGCCTAGCGGCCGAGGGAACGTGCGAGGTCCTGATTTGAACTGGGGTGAGTGCTGCATGCCTGGTGTGGAATCGCCCCGTGCCACATACCTTAGTATGTGGCACGGGGTACCGTGGCTTGCACGGTACTTCGCAAATGTAGAAATAAAAAAAACGTAAGGAGGGCATGTGCATCCAATTAAGTTATTTTATATAGAAGCCAAGACGCAGTGTTATAAACATCGAATACCTACATATAGTGGCATCAAAAATAATTTTAAAAACTTATCGATAGACCGTGTTAAATGGTAATGCGAGTCAGCGTTATCTATATGCCTGTCGTGAATGTCATAACTGGTCATAACGATTGACTTCTATAGACGCATGTAGATGACTCTGATATGAGTTTTGTACGTATTCAAGATAGAGGACACGTAATAAACCAACATCTCGATGTGAGCTTTGATGGGTTATTAATCGGTAAAAGAGATATTGAGAGACGAATGACGAGTTTGCTTATTCATACTGGCTAATCGTAACATACATTACTAATATAAGGCATAAATAAGCCTAAATGTTATCAAGAAACATTAAAATACACATACTATATAATCGAATAAATTATTGAGTTATTGGAAAATAAATTGAAAAAGCCTAACAACCAACCAATTGTTGAGTAAAACAAAAGCATCAAGATACTCTCAATTTACCATGTTTCCTCTAAAATGCGACATGCTAAGTATTCCAATTCCACTTCTGGTTCAAGATGCGATGCTGTGGCGAAGCTTATCACTTTGCAAACATGCATTATATCAAGTCTTCCTGTCACACCAATTAGTCCGCCCTTTCATGAGCAAAATACTCTTAATACTCCTCTAGCGTTGCTCGACCGTGACGATGCGAAGAGGCTACGGTGATGAGGAAAATTCCCTCGAGTGCAATAGGAGGCCGGAAATCCAGCTTTAATGAGCTCCGACACCTCGATAAGAACGCCAGAACATACTATGTTGGACGCTTTCCTTTTGATTAAGGTGGATCTGGCCTCTACAGGCAGTAACGTAAATGACACAAGAGGGAGGATAAAAATAACTTAGTTAACTCCACTAATTATTTATTATCACGACCTGGGTTTCAACACTTGGTGATGACACCAAGTAAGTTATTTTAATTCTTCCGTAATGGATAACTTCCACAAGATCAAGCCTACAACTGTTTCCTTTGTGATTAATATTAAATGTTTTCCCCTTGTTTTTTTTCCCAGCAAGTTATGAGCTTTCGGCACATTCGAAATTTAGACGAAATATTTTAAAATATGTTTTGTTCGAAAACTGGAGTTGGAGTGACACTTTGATATTTGTTATCATCTAGCAAAAAATCCCTTCTCTTGGACTACAACCTTGTCGTGTTGGAAGGGCTTGCGTGCTCCGAAGACCCCTAGAGCTGCATTGGCGGGAACAATGCTCCTGGTAGGGTCACCCATGCCAGATTGGTCGAAGGTTAGGAGACAGACGAATGGTAGTCCGCGCAGCGCCTGTACCTCTGTGAGGCGGCTGCAAAGTGGGGCGGCCTCTGAAGTGATGGTGTCACGTAAAAAACACTATTGAGATAGGCCACGGAATACCATCTCAATTAAAACAAAAACCTTGAAATTATGGACAGTTGGGGACTGTCCAAGAACCTACCAATCAGCTGGTAGAATAATTGAATTAAAAAAAGCATAATAATATGAAATGTATTATTTCGCGTATAGAAGAAAATCAGTGCATATTTAATCAAATTATTACGATGTATATCTCGTGTGCCATAAGGAAACGTGTTAAAATAGCGTTGGATTGCCAAAATATCGGATCAGTATTACACATTTTTTCACTTCTATCGGTAGATCTCACTGATGAGAACGCATACAACGCTTCATGCAAATCTCTACATCAACAAAAATCGCTGCAATCATCTTAAATGCACCTTAAGGTGGCTCTGGCCTCAGGGTCACTCGTTCCAGAAATTCTGAAAGCTTAAATATAGCATCTTTGAAGTGCGTTTAATGAACTTAGGTGGAAAAAAATATATGGTTTCCACGCTAGTTTTACTGTAATGATCTTATGTAGATTGCTCGGATTACAGTAGAAAAGCTTCAATTTGAACGAGAAAGCATGTATAAGCCTTTAATCAAAACAGTTTGTAAGAAGCGAAAAGTCCTGGGAAATTGAATAAAAATAAAATTTAGGAAAGTTATCACCTATTTCTTAAAGTTATTAGCGAATTACTGTCGTAATTGAAGACAAAATGTGGCAATTCTACACAAATGGCGCTGCAGTCAGTCTCTGTGGCTGGACAAATGTGGTAATAAAAAATGTATCCGTGGAATAATCTGCATATTTTGTACCTTAACTTTGGAATTGAATAGGTAACCCACTTCATCAGCGAAAGCAGGGTGATTTTTTAAGCCAATCAAATGAAAATGAATATTATTATATTTGTTTTGACTCACATTGCGTGCGCCTCTCACATTGCAACTCAACAATGCATTTGCTTTCAATTCGTTTCTCTACCCTGCGTACAAAGTAGCGCACGTAAAACTACGGGAAATCATGAGTGCCATTGAATAAAGTCGGATTCAAACATACATCTACATATTACTCTGTAAGTAACCTTAAAGATGTGTGGCAGGTATGCCACAAAGCCAGCGCACAGTGGGCTGAAATCGAAAAAAGCTGGCCAGAATTAAAAAGTGCTTTTTTCAGTCTGGAAGTTGAAAATTTGCACGGTCACTCCCAATCGACTCTTAAATGTGATGTCACGTTTCTTTTTTTATAATTTTCACTTGTTTACCATTAGCAGCGGCTCATATTTCAACAAATTTTGTGAAAGACTCCTGTCTTCGATTTTCTATGAAATCCTCCTATTTCAAACTATTACAGAACCGCTTGAAGTTAACATTTATATAGAATACAAACCTCTTAAACAACTCATTTTCTTTAATTAAATGGAAGTAAAATTTCATTTTCAGTATATTTGAATTTTATATAAAACAAAATGGCGGACAATGTTTTTAACCTATTTTTTAAGTTAATGCATTAAAATAGTTCCATAAATACATTAAAATATTTTTGAAATGTGGCAGAAATGAAATCAGGATTCAAGAGTCGAGGATATTGGTATAAAAAACATCTTTGTGTGTCTGGAGCAAATGTAGTCAAGGGACCATATCGTGAAAGCTAGGCTATACTGTATTTATTTAGTTGTAAAATACATTAAGACACATTTTTTCTACAGCAGTTTTAGCGTATTGAATATCTACATAGTTCAGAGCAAGCCACCTTATGGGTACGTGGCAGGGGGTAGGTTTTCACCAACATTTAGTACACTTTATTCTACAAAAGGTTTTGAAACTACGAGGATTGATGCGCAATATCAAAAACCTACAACAACGTGTTAAAGAGGTGAATTTTCACTATACCATATGCTACCTCAGTTATAGAAACTGTTGAGAATTAATGTATTTTGAAACTAAATGAGTGCAGAGAGATACAATAGATGTACAGGAAATAAAAAAATTAGCTACACTTTCTAATAAAAAACCCAAAAATGGTAAAATGGCAGTCGTTATGTTCTCTTCTTGTTCGCGGGAAAAATTGACATTTAAAAACTGCCCGTTCTACGGTATATTTCCCTAATTGTATGCTCAGAAGGATATATAAGTTGACTTCCCTGGAAGTCTCTGGCCGGCTAATATCTTGAAGGATATTGCTGCTTGCAAGACATTCTCTCGTAACTCTGATGAAATATATTTCACAAGTCAGTTCAGACCCAGATTGATTACTGTTTACATTGGCAAAAATACGCCTCTGTAAATACGACTTGCCGAAACACTTAAAAGTTCTGCAAGTGGAATGGCATGGCCGTTTACACCTGCAGTTTACGTCGAAAGTCGCAAGCCACAAGTAACTTGCGCAATAAACTTGCCAGTGTAAACTTACCATAAAAATAAGTACTCCTTCGGAAAATTGATTACGTGCTTTGATCTGTAATCTCTCTGTAATCCAATTGCACTCATGTTCTGATATAATGTGATCGAAAGATTTGCGATATTATCTCACAATCAAAATACCACTTGTTGGCAAAATAGAAGTCTATTTCTGCAGGAGGGTGAACTGCGATCGATAGTGTATGTATAGAGTATACGTATGACTACCCATATCGACCGATACTGTCATAGATGTCCGTGCTAAAGGTGGCACTAAAAGGCGCTTGCTTGATATGCACTTCCAACAGTAAGCACGGACTTCTACGGCAATAGGGGTCGATAGCGTCTACATCTACAGAATACCCTGCAAGCCACCTCAAGGGTGTGCGGCAGGAGGTCAGTTATCACCCACATGAATTATACTATACCCTATCACAGTTATGTAACTACGACTACTGATGCATAAGCAAAAAACCTGAAAGTATCTTTCAGGAGGCGAAATTTCACCAACATAGGCACACTAATTTAAAGATGTGCTGCAAATGTTAGAGAAACTGATTGCAATAATGTTTTTGCATCTACATAAATGCACAGAGATAAAAGAGTTATACAGGAAACATGCAAGGCGTAGTACGTAGCAGATTAAGAACAAGTGTTAGGGAGTTAAACAACTAATTATCTACACTATGCAACAGAAAATTTAGTTATAATTATTATTGGTACCTATTGTGGTCTCTTATCGCTCGCGGGAAAAATGACATTTTAAACCTGGCCTATTTTGCAGTATATTTCGCTAATTTCATTCCCATGATTCTTATAGCGGTAGTATTCTGCCGCGGTTCGCACATGCTTTAATTAATGATGGGTGTTTTTTGGCCAGGTCGTATTTTTGCGAGTTGCATTTTGATTCTGCGACAAAATCGCATCGCATCCGGGGAAACAATAACCAAATGACTGAGAGCGGAGATTACAAAATATGTTAACCAAGAATAAATTTTTCGGATGAGGACTGAAAATTTACACATGTAAAGCTTTATTTTAAACTGGAAATGTTTTAATGCTAGAGATTGCCACATTAATGCGGATTCTAGCGTTGTATTGTGCAGAAAAGTGGACCCTGAGAAAAAAAGGAAAAGAATAGGCTTCAGGCGTTTGAGATTTTGGTGTGGAGGAAAATAGAGAGAGGAAGATGAACGATGAGGTGCTTGCTATGTTGGGTGAGGAGAGGAAACATCGGCGGGAGAATAAAAGAAGGCAGAGTAGTGGGATGGGATGCTGCAAGCTGTTGTAGATATGAATTGATTAAGAGGCGAAGGAGAAGAAAGGGAATAGGCTTCATGCACGAGATGAAAGGCGGTAGGACGATAACAGGGCTGACGAATGGAAGATCTATGTTTGGAAACAAGTACCTTCATCTACCAAGGGCCGTTACCGGTATTCCTACTTCCATCTAAACCTACACTTACCGGTAGATTACCTCTAATTGTAATAAAAAGAGTGTTAACCTACCGGTAGGCTAACGACGAAATTTGTATGGATTGCATATTTCGCACATAGTTTCATTAATTTTCGTTCGTGTGCGCTGATGTATGACCCGATCTAACTTCACCACCATCGTGTCGTGTGATAAAGACCAACAGTGCAGCAAGCGATATCGTACGGCACTTTCAATTCGACATAGTGCGCTGCTCTCTTCATAATACAACAGCGCACTTGGTTCCCAATCATTTCAGACTAGGCAGCGTACTTAAAAACGCATCGGGAGCAGAGTTTATGTGCGCTGTGTACGCTTAACGATAAAATAATTTCGATAATTGCTTCCGCAATTGCTGTATTTTTGTTGATTTTCAGGAAGCGTTTAGTAATAGAAGGGAGCTGACGACGGGGACCTTGGGTAAGGGTATATTGAAGAGGCTGGTGAAGAGTTTGATATGGATTGTGGCGTTGTATGGGGCAGAAATGTGGACTCAGGGAAAGGAAGACGAAAATAGGCTGAAGGCTTTTGAGATGTGGGTGTGGAGGAGGATGGAGAAGGTGCGTTGGACGGAAAGGAAGACAAATGATGAAGTGCTTGACATGGTGGGTGAGGAGAGGAAACTTGTGGATGAGATTAGGGGAAGGCAGGGTAGGTGGCTGGAAGCGCTAATGAGGGGCTATGGTTCGCTGAAGGCCGTGATAGAAGGAAGGATGTTGGACAAGCGGGGAAGGGGAAGAAAGAGAATAGGTTATATGGACGGGATGAAGAAGGGCGGGACGTACGCGGAGATAAAGAAAGACATACTAGAGAAAAATAGGGCACTGCACGCGTAAAAATCTGGAGGATTTTCTCTCACACTCAATAAAACCTACATTTTACCGGTAGATTACTTTAATGTAGATCTTGAAAGAATTCGTTAACTAGACACAAAAAACATTCGGCCGTTACTAGTGTGAACCAGCATTATGCCATCTTCTGTCAGATCACGGAACATTACGAACATCATTCCATTCATAGTCGTTCGCGTGCGCTGATATGCCCCGATATGACTTCACTACCTCGCTCCGAGTAAATATATGTCTTACCTTTACTCTGTGAGCTGCCTCGAATGAAAAGCTCTCTCTGAGACAGCTAGCATCAAAGGAATGGAGCACGTAGCTAAGCCTTTGAGAAGAAGAAACATATTGCAACATCGTTCGAGGAAAATCATCGGGAAGGTGCCAGTCACGCAGGTATGTATGTACACCGCGATGCGACGTGACGTCACCGTAGAGCTACGACCGCAGACTGCACGGGCGCATCCAAAGGGAAGTAACGTCACGCTCCAATCGCTTCCATTTTTAGTCTTGCAGCCCTCCGCGGATTTCCTGACCTAGGTTACCTTTTCGATTGGCAAACCGACAATAAATCAGGGACGATGGATGATTCATTGAAGCTCTATTCAAGAGCTATTTGTCTTCATTTCAGGTCACCGTCAACCAGTCAACAAATCGAAGATTGGTTTTGCTTGCAGATATACACTCCACTCACACCTCAACTTCACCTTTTGATTTCGTAATCCTTTTTATCCTCAGAGTGGTTACAAAATTTCGCATTCCATGTATTAATGCCTTTCCTGAAAAGCAACACAAAAACATCGGTAGTGGATGCGACTATCGAACATCATCAACACATTCCTCCCCATCACCCTTTGTCTTCAGCATGTCGTTCAGCTCGTTATTCGACTAATTTTGCAGTTTTCTTCCAACTTTACCAATCACCTATATTTTCCCTAATTGAATGTTCATGATAGGCTTCGAACTTGCAATATTTAGTCCAAATTTCAACCCTTAATCTCATGGAGATTCCCATAATAGTACTTTCAGGAGCATTTAGACAGTGAAATTAGTTTTGCGACCATAAATACCTTGCCAATATTCTCTGCTCACATTCAAGCACAGTAATTAAGCCTGCCAGCTATTAAGGATGCCAAATACTGATGTCTAATTCTAAATGAAGCTTAACAATGGAGAAATGAACAGTTTCCTTGGAGTGATTATAAACTCACCCACTAATTAAACGAAGACAGCTTGGATAGAAACCAACATTTCATCAATTAAGATCCTCTCGTCAAACAGAATTTATTCAAGAAGTGGATTCATTAACTCTAAACCCGGTATTATAAACTTAATTAAAAAAATTTATAGGTTTAAAAACCTAAGGTTTAACACTTTCTCCCATTGGTAACGCTCTCGTCAACTAAACTACTGTCTGATGTTAATGTACTGATGTACGAAACCTGATCTTTCAGTTAACATCAAGTTAACGAAAAGGCAATACCATCTAGCGGTTAAGATTAACCAGACATTATATAAATGGGCATTAGTGTAAAATAAGAAGGATGGACTCAAAAAATTTGATTTATTCGTGACAATTTGGACCTATTTAAAAAATTTTGTATTTTAGTTGGCAATGCTTAATTTTTTAAAATTTTGTTCCGATTCGGGACCGTATGCTCACATTTTCGGTTGGGTTAACCATGCCTTATTTCACTAAAATTTTTCCGAGGGCAATGCCGTTTCCACGGATCTCGTGCTCTGAACGCCAAAGCCTCGCTCGTCAAATGCTGCGAACGTCTCTATTCCGCTTGGAGCAGACGAAAATATAAATGACGGTATTTCCTCGTTGGAGAGTCGGCCAAAACATATTGCCCCACACTTGGGGAAAGACAAATATGAAACTCCGGCGACGGTGTTTTTTCCTCAAAGTACCGCCATCGCAATCAGCATCCCGACTTTTAAGACCAGTTTCATCAGTAAAGCAGTGACTCGGGACAACATAGCGATAGAGGCCTTATTAAAGAGAGAGAGAAAGGGATCGAGAATGGTGCGTCAATATTTTGGACGCTCGGAATTCTGAGGAAAGACGGTGATTTTTCCTCCATTCCAGAGGACGTTTTGCGATATTTTTCTAAAATTAAAAAGGTTTAATTCAAAGCGTTCTGTATCAAGTTACACGTGAAATCAAAATCTAATGGGTTACAAAATCTCATATACTAGATCAGAGAGATCTAGAGTGATCGCGAGCAAAGGATAACTCTGAACGGTGTTACCTCTATTGAAGAAGAAGTTGCAGTGGAAGTCCCACAAGGGAGCTTCACAGGTCCCGCTCCTGCCCGATTTATATATTAACAACATCAATAACGGTATTGGCCCAGCAAGGTTACTCTAAGGTAGCAATTAAAAATCAAATTCGACATACGGAAATTGCAATCGAAAAACCAAATGATGCGTTGTATATACCTCGTGAATTTATAAAAAAATGATCCACTTTCCCATAAAAAATTACTATATAAGAAACAACGAATTTGAAAGCGTAGAAAATGTTAAATATGTTGGATCAAGAGTGACTCATGATACCCTGTGGGGTAAACACATTCGGGGAGGAATTGAGGCAACGAATCAAATATGTATTAAAATTCAATAACAAGATACTAGGAAATTGCGAAAATAAAGTGAGAGAAATTCGCCACTACTTCCTTATTAGCGCTTATTCAGTACACTCTGTTTGGGATCCTAACGAGGAAGAACAATATACAGAATTTTAACTTGCGCAGTGAGGATCGACAACATACTTAAAATGTCTTTGTGATAATTACATTAGTGTCACAAGCCTACTTCAACAACCAGGATGGGAATCACTATCAGAAATTATAGGTGAATATGCTCAGTTAATATTTTGAGTTAGTTTGAAGCCGAGCACTTTTTTAACGACGAAATAAAAACTTTTTGCGAACCGCAAATACATCTAGATGCTAACCTGTAAGGCACCTCAAGGGTATATGACAGGAAGCTGTGGTAGATTAGATGATGAAGACAATATTAGGTAGACTGTCAAACAGACAGGCTCAATTCATAAGGGTCTCAAAAGCTAACGGCATATTCTTAGTGAGATGTGAGGAAAGAGTTAAAACATTGATCTTACACCTTTTCGTCACATTTCCCCAGTAATAATATAATAAATACCAATATCGCTTAACTAGTCCGTAACACTAATCTACTACCTATCAAAGATATTTCACGGTTGTAGGTATCCAGATGTGGAGTCATCTTCTCTGTGAGATGAAGGATTCACTGTCACTAGCATAGATTATTTTTAATGACCCTAAAACTAGCTAAAGATCCACATGTACCAAGGTCACTGGATAGAAAATTGAGGGGCATATTATTTATACAAGTGAACTGTCATTTATGGTTAAAAATTTTGGATTTTTTCCGGCATGTGAATCTTATAGTAAGCAGATAAAATTTCCTTGAATCTATATATTTCTTTTTCTCCAAATATGCTTAAATTGCATTCGGCATTATGTTCCACTGTTTGATTTGAGCTCTTATAACACTATTTCCATTCTTTTGTATGTTTTTAATGGACATCTTGTCCAATGATAATGAAACCTTTTCCATTCTATGCTAAAATTGCCGTGCGCATTCTCCCAAAAATCGTAGTAGCCAAGATACATCATCACAAACCTTGCTATGAAAAATAAGAATGCGCAGAAGAATCGGTAGCCATACTGAAAAAACGATAGTTGGTGATACTGTACGAGAGGAGAAATCATGAAGGTGGTCGGAGCGATTTTTGTTTATGTACAGACATCCGTGAAACATTAGTGACATCTATAGATAAAAGGAAAAAATTGATTTTTATCAATTGTTTGGAATTTAATGCTATTTTAGCACGTAGCCTTACGGCACATGACATATATTTCGTAGTAATTGGATCAGTGGCGAATATAGGTTATGACGTTGAGGGGGGGGGGGGTCATGACCGGCTAGCTAGCGGCGACCGGCTGTAGTTAGGTAGGCTGTAGTGTAGGTATCCGCGCATGCGCCTCTCGTCTCGGCCACGCGGCCTTATTTCGGGGGGGGTCCTACATTCGCCACTGAATTGGATTACATACGTACAGCTTCTACTAAACGCGAAATAATAAATTTATTATTGTTTTAATTGTATCTAACAAATATCAAGGTGTCACGGCGATTCCAATATTCGAAAACTACAAAATTTAAAATATTTTCACCTGAATTTCGAATGCAGCGCCGAAAATTCTAGTCATTGCGTTAATGCTATGCATTAATGAAGTCCAAAAATGCAAAACATAATTCCTGTATCATTTTCAATGCTACGTGTATGATAACTTCCACCGCCTAGACAGATATAATTAAATGAAACGTGGGCCTGCAATTTATTTCGACCTACTTCTAAATAATAAAAATATGCACTCATTGACCCACGATTACCACCCCAGCCACCTTAAAGTGTAGTATCGCAAGGGCTTCCCACGTTTAGCTATAACGAATGCTGAGACCCGATTCTCAGAAAACAATTCATAACAACTCAGATCGCTCGGTGGTGAGTTTTTCTATGGGTGCAAGAGGTAGGCAAAAGTGATAGGCAGGGAAAGAATAAAATGAAAGAGTGGAAGACTATCGAAGGTTGTCGGAATGAGTGGAAAACATATCTGGAAAAATAGTGAATCACAACTATACAGAGCTCTACAATAAGAAGATTAAGAAAGAAACCTAGAAAATGTTGCGGTACCAAGAGAGGAAAAACTCAATGAACGTGAGTCACGACCAGGGATGTGATTCGGAACTAAACTTAACGTTTAGTGCCGGACCGGAGGCACGGAATGATCCGGTTCGGTAAAGTGCTGGAGGCACGAAAATGTCCCTTACGGTAAAGTGTCGGATCGGAGGCACGAAATTACCCGTTTAGGTTAAACAGTTTCGGATTGAAGATGTGCAAATTCAAAAATAATGAATCGGACCGTTGCGAAACGCAGCTCAAGGTAGTGTTATTCCGGTTTTTAGTTCTAACGTCAATAAATGTTATTTTCTTCCATACCTTTTCGGGACTTATAAATACCGCTTAGGTTCTTAAATGCTTTTGCAATTTTATTTTCAAAAGCTTACACTAGCCTGTTAATGTTCATCAACAGTGCCGGTAGTTAGCAAGGATCGATGGATGGAATTGCTTTCCCCCGTTTCTTGGCATTCCCTAAGATATCGTCATCCGTCTTCGTGGGTAATAAGCCGCGGTCCTTCGGAGTTTTCTCGACGAATGAACCGAACTGATAACCCCAAGGTCATAGACCTTACCGAAAATGGTTTGAAGGGTCGATGAATGGAGCGTCAGTATAGGCATCCAACAGCAATACGGCAATTCTTTTGAATGTACTATCACTTTCAAAAGTCGGTCCACACGGTGAGCGCGACCATCTCCGTGTTCTGTTGAAATCGAGCTTCACGTATTGCATACGCGTTCCATGACTTCTGGGGCCAATTTTACTGCTACGACAGGCACAACTTGAGTTTGTTTTTTACTCGCTAAGAGACCTCGCGTGCCCTTCTCCCTCCGAAAACGAATAGCCAAAACAATCCCAACCCCCACTCCCATAAGAATTCGCCAGCCGAAGAACCCGTGAAGTGTTTTCGGCCGGTATTTCTTGTGGGAGGAAGAAGGCGATAATTTCCTGTACTCTCCTTATGACATGGGTCGTCATGGCAAGAATCATTAGTCTTGCGCAAAGGGGACAGATAGTAGCCTCGTTTGCATGCAGGAAAACTAGTAATTTATGAAGTTATAGTAAATACGTTGCCAAAATCCACTGTGGCAAAATTAGCTCGGAAACCTTTCCCGACAATGAGAAAATAAAGATAATGTTATGAGATCAGAATTTTATTTCGTACGTAATAAAAATAGCTGAGATAGCTGTTAAAATGAAATCGGGGAAAGGGCGGAAGACTTCCTCGGTGAAGACCAGTATGGGTTAAGGAAAGAGAGCGGGACGCGAAACGCATTTCTGGTGATGAGTATTCTAACATTTATTAATAGATAATAGCCACTATGTCTCTATTTGCTTCTTAGACTGCTGGAAGACTTTTGACAGAGTACATTGGAAGAGAATAATAAATATTACTGCAGAAATAGGGAGTACAGTGGAAGTGTAGGCGCATAATTATAAAACCTCACGGGGATGAAGCGGTATACGGGTAATGAATGACGAATCGGAATGGGTATATGTTGGAAGAGGATTCAGGCCGGGCCATTTCTTATTACCAATGATTTTCGATTGTTCGCTGACAATTTGGTAATAAATGTATGGAAAGGGATAAAATTACGAAGGAAAGTAGCAAGTAACTGTTAATTTTGGTATATTTGCAGATGGCCAAGATTTATTTAGCCAGTCAGCCACGGGACTCGATGTCTATTTCGCAGGGAAAAGGTGCGTGATATGTTGAATGTGAATTAATCATATAAAGCGCAGGTAATGAAGTTTATAAAGTAGTAATAGTCCAAAATGAAGGAAAATGAGGAAAATTCTGAGCTAGGGAAACGGGTTACCTTTCCGGGAAGTATAACTACGTCATTCAGTAAAGGATAAATTAATGTATGGAGATTGGTGTTACAGAGGATTTAAAGAATTGTGTTTGAATTGGAATTTCGCTGTTTTCAAGTAGGATGGAGAGAAAAATAGACGAAAAGTCGATAGGAGATATACGAGGGACAGCACAAATAAAACGTGGTGTTGCCTAAGGTGCTATAGATGGGATGTGACTCAACGACGGGAAAGGGGATATTACGGCAAAGATCTATATTAGTTTCTATATTATATTTTTATTATCACACGTGGTGATAAAAATTTGCAACTCTATCTCCATAATTGCAAAGTAAAATTAAAACGATATTGCACAGTAAATTAAAACGACACCTTTGAGTAAAGTTTAAGAACAAAACAACTGATATAGCCTTCAAACTTATATCATTAATTAGTGTATCGGAACGAAAATTTGGAGGTTTTGGAAAGCCTCCAGCACACACATTAATTACTGATGCGACGATTTTCCATTTTTGAACTGTAGCAAAATATATTGATTGGATACACAGACCGTTGAGAATTTCATAAACACCAATAAGGGAAAAATAAACGCCGTGTATTCACCTGGGATGAGAAACTGATGGGAGTCCGATCATTCTCTTGCAATCGGGAGTTGAGATTTATTCAATATTCACTCCTAATTTCCCTCAAGGTAATGACTAGTGATCGGTCACTACTTAGATAATTTTTTAAAATAATCTGGGCATAATAAAAGGAAACAATCCAAGCCTGGAAACGTTAACTCTAAGCCTATTATTTGTGCCGCAAAATCATCACAACTTTTTTGTGACCGAAGTCAAGTGCACTGCATATGGCATAGAGCTTTTAAGTACTCTCACAATGAGGCACACAATGTTTTTCACAGTATGGCATTGCTTTTACAAGAATGTATACAAACTGAATTTATTAATTGATTGCCTTGCGATTGGATTCATTGATTTATAAAAACCAATCTATTTATGCTAAAGGATTGACAGATTTAAACAGTTTAGAATCCCTGATATCTCCTCAGCAGCTCATTTTTCGTCAGTACGCGTGAAAGTGTAGGTTGTGCGCTGTGCAGTGAAACAATCTCGTCCAAAGGAGCATAAAAATAACTACCTAATTAAATTTACGTCGTGCGTTTGTAACCTTGGATTTCACAAAAATTTCTTTAGCTAGCATCCCCCACTGCGTGTGACTGATAGATTCCATAGTCAGAGAGGCCAGTAGAGTTTGACCACATCTCCAGAATATATTGCCACCATGGTGATGTTCAGCTTCTAGAAATCAGAGGTTCGTTCAGGAACGGAGAGCTGAGTGATGGATATACTTGCAGTGAATGAATCTTTTTGTTTTGTATTAACTTTCTAAACACAGTCGCAGTGCATTTAACAGTCCAATAAAAACAATGTAAGACGAATTACAGCCTAATACAGCAAAATTAACATTGAAACATGCCTTCGGTGTAACGCCGCTCGAAGCTGATTTCTAAATACGCAAAGCGAAGTCATGCCTATTTCATCCAACATATATCATTACTGAAAATTATACTTTACGATATTACCTAAAAAAGGATAAAACCCTAAGTAGGATAAAATAAATGCAAAACTATGCCGAATGAAGCTACAAAAAGTGGATTGTAATTTATCATAAATGAATGCGGTCATTTTTGAATGAGTTCTTCTTCAGTGGAGATATAACTTAATTGATTTCTCGCTCTCAGAGAAGACATGCACTCCATTTAAAAATGCCTACGATGAAAAACTGCTCATATATAAAAGATAATATTTTCAAATAAGCAACATGAAAAATTTTCTCGTTATTTAGAATAGATTCGAACGAAATAGAAGTTGTGGTTTAAACTTAAAGTTGGCATTCATTTTGCAGCGAAAATTAATGGGAATGAGTCTAGATTTGATAAGGTTAGGAAGAAAAGTGTACTAAATAATTTGGGATAGTCATTTTCAGTATACTACCTATGGTAACAGAAATCTAATACAAAATGCTCATTCATCAGATAAAAACTTTAATATTTTGTAATATCGCCATTATTTTCAGTTGCAGATCGTAATCGTGACTGCATAGACCCAACCAAATGTTCTATTACATGGGGACGTTGGCTTAAAGAATTCCAAACATCCCGTATGTAGACTTATTAAGTTTTACTCGATTCTTTCTCCGTCGTAATGTCACTCATTCACAATGTTACCCTACGCATTCTCAATAGGGGAAAGGTCCGGGGAGTTAGCTGTCCAGGGTAAAACGCAAAGTCGAGAATTATCCTCAAAATATTGCTTTGTGGTGGTTGGCTCGTCGATCTATTTCCTCGATTTATCAAGAATACAATTAAGCCCGCTACTCGTAAGAGTGAAAAACACCCAACGCCTTTCCCTTTTGCATTCTCCGCCTACCGTTGCCTACCACTTGGAGTCGGGGGAGTTGGCTGGTCAGCGATAGCGGGAGAAGGTCATACGAGGGTCTCCATAGTTGAGTGGAAATGAGTCAAGTTGGCCCTTAGTAGTCGCTGAATGCATAGGCAATACCCGAAGTTCGAATTCAGCGAAATGTGAAGTTGGCCGCGCTCACCGCGTGGACCGACTTTTGAAAGTGATAGTACACTCCGCTTAGAGTGTGCCGGGGTTAAAACAGGGAATTCCAACTTTCTTCACAGGCCAACTAAATACAAATAGCTGGACTCCCGCTTATATAGGAGCCCTCCTTCCACTCCGGCGACCTTGGCTCCTTTGCTTTCATACGTCACCGACCGCCTCCAGGGTCTTCGCGAATTCTTTTGGGGTTCGCGAATGTTCCTTTACGCGAACCCGCCACGTTTCCTACCTCGTCCGTCCACCATTCGTCAAGCATCTGGAAGTCCTGCACCACCGTCAGGCTCCTCAGTCTTGAGCTAAACCCAACGACGACGGCACCGCGACCAGTTGTGACCATTCTTACAGTGTAAACGGTGAGCAGAAACATGGTGCGACCTACGCTGGAGTGCATTCGATAATATTTCTTCTTCAGATTGGAGAAGTTAACTGAGCCAGAGGGAGGAGATAAAAATGAAATTTCGCCTGGAAAAACACCGTCTCAAGAGAGCAGCGAAGGCGAGAATGAATTGGAATCCCTGCTAAGCAGCCAGGAAGCCGAAATCAACGTTTGGTATCAACGAGGGTAGCGGTCAATGGATGTCACTCATACTATGTATGAGTTCTCCAAAACTCTGGGAGTTACACTTACGGAATCCTTCAGTGTTCATCGCTTCTGGGAAGAGCGGCAGCAGTCCCACCCGCAACTATCGGCGTTGGATTCCACAGTGTTCGCGGTCCCGATGACACAAATCGGTGTCGACTTCCCCTTTTTTCGCACTTGCGACAGACGTTGTCGACTTTACGATACAATTTAAGCGCCACACTAGACATTTAACTGGTGAAGTGCAACAGATTGTTTGGTGATCTTTCTTATTGTTATCGTGATTAATTTTTGATAATGTTACGTTTAAGTAGATCATTTATTGTTAGTATCTGCCGGAGGAGATGACGGAATTTATACATAGGGGATCTGTTTTTTTTAAAAGATATATTGTTTCAGGCAGGATGTGATGGAACTTTTCAATGTTGAATGAAGACATTGTGGATTTTCCACCTCAAGGATTTATTCACACGACGCGTTTCGTTACATACACACTTGAAAACATATATGACACTTAAAAATGTTGTGTATACAACGAAGCACGTCGTGTAAATTAATCCTTTAAGTGGTAAATCTTCAATGTCTTCCTACAAAATATTTTTTTTTCTTCGTCAAGCAATGGATTTTATGCCGGCCAAAATTATTTTTGTAATTCTTCTCAACTGAGTAGTATTTTAAAGAAATTCTAATTCTAGAAAAAGTATTTTACTAAACTGTATATATTTTGGCAATTTTGATAGGCTTAACTTCGATTTTATTTAAGGTGACATTGCTTGTTTTACGCTTTCTCTTTTGTTCTATTCTTGTCATAACGTTTTTACTCAGCCAGGAGGGAATTTTACTTTGTTAACAGGTTTTGTGAAGGTGATGAATAAATCATTTACAATTATTATTAAGAAAATAGTACACATACAGAAAAATTGTTTGGTAAAGTTTTACGCTTTCTCTCTTATGTTCTTTTCTTGTCGAATATTCTGAACTCAATTATATCAGGGTCAACTTGAGATCTTCTCTCAGGTTCCCTCGTAATCCTATTTCGGTGGGTGCGTTTCCATCCATGTGCATATTTCCAACTATTACTGTCCCCTCCCTTCGTAACTCCCATTGCACTGTATCTACCTCCCTCACGCATACTATCTCACCAACTCGGCCAAAATCCTCGTCTCTCACCCTTCACCCCTACTTTTGTTTTATAGTCAGAGGGAGCTAGCATTTCTTTCTGAGATGACCATCCTGGTTTCTCTCACGCCACCCTCCGCGATGCACATTCCCAGAAGTTCCCGATGTCTTTCGGCTCGCCTCAACTATTGCCTCCCCATCCCTTTCCTCGCACCATTTTTAAGTGGCACGTGTGCTTGTATAATGACGCCCTTCGAATGATCCTTTTACATTCCTTTTTTGTTCCAGCGTCCGCCCGTCCTCGCCGGTTCAGATGACGTCGACCCGACCTTGGTCATTGGCATGATATTTTTCCGGAAGAAAAGAATCTAAAGGGTTTGAGAGCATGGATAGGGTGGATCGTTCAGGGTTTTCCGTCTTCAAGAAAATGAACGCTAATAATTCCCTTTCTTGCCCACCCTCCCCACTTCTGGGTTTCCCCGGCCCCACCAAACCGCCCCTCAAAGCGCCACCAACAATTGAGATAATCACATGCACCTAACTGCACTGAATGCAGTTTCTCGGCTTCGATGGGTTTGGTCCGAAACCAGATACAGATCGGGAGAAGAGTTGATGTGCGCTAAACAACAAAATAACGTCGATAATATGGCATTCGTGATTGTTGCCAAGTTTGTTGATTTTCAGTAAAAGTGCCAAAAATGGATATAATAAAGTTTTTAATTACCCTGCGATAAAAGTTGACTTTTTAAAGGAGGTTCCGCCGCGACTGTGTGAGTCAAAACAAATACTAAATTCCACATTTTTGATATTTCGTAAAAAAATCCTGCTTTCACTGATGCAATGCGTTACCTATAGAAACCCAAAAGTAAGGTACAATTTCTGCAGATTATTCCACGAATGCATTTTAAATGAGCACTTTTTTCCAGCCATAGGAGCCGACTGCAGCGCCATTTCCTACGAACTACCGCATTTTGACTTAAATTACGGCATTAATTCTTCAATAACTAGATAAATAAGGTGGTAAGATACCTTTATATTATTTTTATTCAATTTCTCTTGACTATTTCCTTCTTAGAGACAGTTTTCCATGAAAATGGCATTTGTATTTTGTGGATAAATACTATTTTTCCCCGTGTTTCTCTCATTCCCCCATTGAACACCATGTAATTTCAAGTTCAATTATAGAATAAAATAGTGTGGAAAGGTATTATTTGTTGTTCATATCAGATAGAGTACAACTTTTTCTACAAGTAGACAGAATATGAATGAAATGACATTTAAGTCATTTTACGGTGGAACCACCTTAAACACTTATTTTGAACAAATTCAACAACTTTAAACTAAACATTTGGCCGCGACAGTTGTTCACCCACAGATTGCTACCTACCGGCAGGTTATAAAACATTTCGCCGGTGCACATCGTTCCATTCAACGTCGTTCGCGTGGGCTAAAGTGCTCTGATATATTTCAATGTGTGTTAACTTCCAGCACTTTGAATGGAAATCTCCAAAAGCGTCTCTTCCGGCTCAACATCCACAAAGTTGAGCCGGAACCGTTGAGCACAAGGAATGAAGCATTTAATCGAAAGGGGAATGGACAGCAGCGAACCAATCTTCGGATTAATGAGCGCTGATGACGATGACGAATAAAATATCTATGCCAATCAGTTTAACATCAGGCGTACCGTGATGGACGGTCATGAGGGAGATGGTTGAATTATAAATGAATGAAACGGAAGGCATAGAGGAGAATGGAATGGGGACCTGCACCAAATCAATCTCTGGATATCTGAGAACTGACGATGTCGATAATGATATTTATCCACTCAATTTGAAGGGGACCGATTTGATATAGAGTGTAAGACTGCTGTTGGAAGGACTAGGTTGGGAGCCGGTAGAAGCTCGAAGACTACACGCAAATCATAGATCACTTGAAAAATTTAGATCAGGCGAGTTTCAATGCGACACGGAGGATATTATTGTGACCCCGCTCTATTTCTCTAGAACTGGTAGGAACGACGGAGTTAGAGATACACACGGCAGGGCTGATTAATATCACTAGGGTTCAAATAATGACAAGGTCAACTATGTTTAAATCCACAGAGTATTTCTAATGGTACTACTAGTTTCAACGCTACGGCGTCATCATCAGGTACCTGATGCTGAAACTAGTAGTATCATTAAAAATACTCTGTGGATTTAAACATAGTTGACCTTGTCATTATTTGAAAATGGACTTCCACAAAGTTACGCCAGAACGGATTGAATTCATCACTAGGGTTATCTACTGGCTAAGGTAGGTTCAAATGGAAAAGAGTGAAATCCTCAAGAATTTTACAGGCGCAGGCCCCTATCTACTTACACGACTTATTTCTTCATCTCAGCATACGTCCTTCCTCTCTTCATCTCGTCCTTAAACCTGTGATAGGCATAAACATTCCTCCTTCTCACACGCCATTTGACTAGAATAAAAGCAGAGCGTGATACTAGACACTCCGTTAATATGCAATTCGCCTCTTTTCCTCTGCTCCTTCCTATTAATTTTCCCTTTTCCCTCCCCCTTACATGATGACTAGCGTCCTAACACCCCCTGCCACACGCGTCCCTTTAGCGGTGCGCAGGGTGGTATGCGGGTGAGGGTGAGATGGTTTCACCATCAACTTTATAATTCATGGACAAGAGAATTCATAGAGTGCGAACTCGTAGAAGGCACGTCAAATTTTGTGGTGCACGTTCATCAACCCATGGCCTACTTTCATTAATTCGTCTTCATGAGAATCACACGACGGTCATCACAGCGCTGGATTGAAGGCATGCTTCAGATGACAGTGAGGTCACCACCATTAGCGGGTAAATTTTTATATTTCATAGTGAAGTAGCCGGGCAGCTCATTGCCATCGCAAGAGTATCACGAGTCACCAGCTTGCTCAGTACGCTGAAGGTTTTTGGGCTCGAAATCGACAAATGGTACGGATATTATATTGTATTTTAAGGTGGTTTGAGCGAGATAGTTCCCTAGTCATAATGGAGCCCATATTAAAATTTTATTTTTTTATTTCAGCGTCTGTAAGTAGTATGAAATAAATATTGTAACATTAATGGCGTAGAGATATAGTTATATACGACCAAAATTCTCAGTAATTAAATAAATAAACCAATTTAAATCTCTAACTTGACTCATTTTTTCCCGCCGTACGGCTGAATACCCTTCAAAAAAGCAGGCGTTTTTGCAATTCTGTAAAAATTACTGTGTTGAGTAATAGATTATTTTTTATAAATAGTTGAGAAAACGTGCAATCTACACACCGTTAGTTTTTTGACGAAATCTAGGTGCTAGAAGTTCCTAATTTTTTCAATATTCTCCCTCTGGAGCGGACAGCCATAATCAATCCCATGTAAAACAGCTTATATTTTTTGGCAAATTGCTCTAAAAGTAGTTTGGCAAGGGGTTGATATTTTGATATAATTGGAAAGATGAGAGTTTTTTTCTTAAAAATGAGGCCAAATTCATCAAATTCTAGGTGAAGTGATTTTTCTCTCAAACTAACTTAATGTCGTGTTATCGGATGAATTCACGATTTGACGTGGCCATTTATAGGGAGGAGGGTTAGTTGATGAAGCATTCACCTGTTGAGACGAAGACACTTGGTCAAGAGCCGTTGAAAGCCTGCAGACATCCCGGATTGAACATTTAATTGATATTTCTGAGAATGAGAACTTTCTTAGAAACTGTCGACAGCCCTCTTTTTTTGGATGCGTGGAATTCATACGCAGAGTGGAAGTTCATAGAGCGAAGATAATTCAACACTTAACAATAAGAATAAAATTAGGGACGATGGCAGAAACATCGCATAATCATTATTAATGTCCTAAGCACTATCTTAGAATACTGTCCCTTTCTGATATCGTGGTCGTACCTAGGCGTAGTCATCTTCTGTCCCCTATTTTTACCTATTCAATGCCAGCTCTCCAAGATCTTCATAGTCTTTTATGTTAATATCCCAGAGGAACCTTTCCCGTCTATTTCTATTTTCCCGTCTAATGTTGTCCAAAAAACACTTTTGTTCCCAGGAAGTCCTTTCACACCCATACATTTTCCTGCGTGTGATACTCCATGTTGATCTAACATTTTTACTTCCTTTCGTCTGGTAAGACTAGGTAACCCGTGCGAAAATTTCGCACTTTCACGCTATCAGGGAATAAGTATGTTAAGGAAACGGTGTAATTGGGTTTTAAATAGAGAAGAAGGTGTATCATAAAGTACTTTCTTTATACTTGTTTTCTTGCAAAAATATACAAAGCATATGAATACAATACAGGCAAGAGAGTTTATCGAAACTTTTAAGTCAAATTAATGGGTAAATAGTGAAAGTTGAGATTGAGATGGTATTTTTCGTCAGAAGCCGGTGATTCAACGTTTAAAATGATACCTCATTTATCACTGTAGGTGCAGTATTAACGGAGTACATACGGAATGACAGAAAAAGACCTTTCTGTAATAATATATATGATAATAATTGTAATAATAAAGATAAAAGTAATGTGTCATATAAGAATAACGCATTAGTGTTACGTGAAAGGATTGACTTGATTTAAAAGAGGACACTTGATTTAATAAAAAAATGATAGCTGGAATAAAATATTAACTTAATTTAGTCTTGCTGGTTCAAATTTCAAAAGAATTCCGCGATCATCATCCTATGTTTAAAACGAATCACAGAGAAAAACGGTAATGAAAGGAAACATTTTTATTCTACAAAATGTCAGTACACCCAAACCTAAATAATGAGGCCAACTACTTGTACTCCACGTGATGAGATTATGGCTTACCCAAAAAAAATTATGGCGAGTTTTTTTTGTTCCCAATGGTGACTGAAGAATCTCGACCTTACCACCAATTCACGAGGCGCCAGCACTACACAAATTTGACGAGAAAAAGTAGGACAAAAGAGACTCGTATTGCGAGGGAAGGCCAAAGAAAGAACCAGTCTAATATTGCGAGGCTAAGGCGAGAAAAATACGACTCGAAAGGACGAAGGGGTATTCCGAAGTTTGAGCACGATTCGGAGGAGGGGGGGGGAGAGTTAAAACGAAGCGCAAGGCAAACAGTATCAAGTTTCATCCGGGAGAAAGGAGGCGGAAGAGGGAAACTCGAAGAAGACAGGAGAAAGAAAAGTATGTATATGCCAGAGGACCCAAAAATTCTAGGATGGCTCTCGGTAGGAATGTTGGAGCGGCTATTTGCTATTGTACTAAATACCTGAAAGACAGCTTGAGGTATTCCGGGTTATATTACATCCAACAAAAAAACGAACCACATTTGTTTACGTTGGCGTTGGCTAAAAAAACATTTTCAGGAAACTCGTGCACAATTTTAATGCTACATATTTACTTTCCATTGCTCGGATAAGCAAACGGCCAGAGCCAAAGAGCAAAAAACAACCATTAATAAAACGCATTTGGCGATTTTAGAGGGCTCAGTGACGCGAATAACGAGGAATCCATCGAATAAATTTTATATTGAGCTATCGATTTCTTTAAATTTCTAGTTGTCACGATCACACATTATATTCTTTTAACACACACAATCGTTGACGTAGCCAGGATTTTTGTTGGTGGGGGGGGGGTCCTCTATTGGCACAATTTGATTCGTTACTAGAGTTTATTAAGGTTAAATGTGGTGGGTGGATGCACTACAATAATAAATCACTACCTTACCAATGCACAGCTACCTTAATTCATTTGGTAAAACTGAATTTAGAATAAACAAAAGATTATAATAGTGGATTAGATTATTATCTTTATAGACGTGAAGAAAACCGCTATTGTTTATTTTGGTGCAAATCTTGCATTTTCCCTATTACATTTAAATTTCGGGTGGAGGGGGCTGATGCCCCTCAAGCCCACCCTGGCTACGTGCCTACACACAGTAGAAGCTGCATTCACTCCAACAAAACAGATTGTTTAATAGAGTGGACAAAGTACCCTCAAAGTACGTTCGGTAGGTCAAATATTGAAGAAAAAGAGAATACAGTATTGCGTGCCAAGGCCCCTTATATTATATAAATAGATCTATGAAGTTCTTCACGATCTCTCAATCCAGACATATGTCACCAACAGTGACTTGGACCATTTCAAGACACTACATCAGTCCCAGCAGAGGCAATAGGAAATTAATTTTCACACTGATACCAGCCTAAGTGTAACGGAAACTCATGGTAGCAATTTACAATTATCATTTTTTAATTCTTTGTTCTCATTTAACTAAAAAATAATTGCTACTTTCCAACAGAAGGTTTATTTTTGCGATTCTGTAAAAATTACTGTGGTGAGTAATTGATTAATTTTTATAAATAGTTGAGAAAACATATAAACTACGAACCTCAAGTTTTTTGACGAAATCTAGGTGTTATAAAGTCCTAGATTCTAGGTTTTTTTTCAATGCTCTCCCTCTGGAGCGCCCAGCCGTAATGTTTCCCATGTTAAACAGCTTATATTTTAAGGAAAATTTCTCGAAAAGTAGTTCGGAAAGGGGTGAATATTTGATATCATTAAAAAGATGGGAGTTTTCCCTTTAAAATGAGGTCAAATTCTAGGCGAAGTGATTTTTCGCTCAAACTACCTTAAACCTCTGACCTCGCAATGACTATCCAATCTGTCGTGGCACGCTGTCATCATCATTGGTCGTTCAATCCTAAGATTGGTTGACTGCAGCCCTCCATCACTCCCTATCTTATCGAAGTTTCCTTTCTTCCAGGTAGTTCTTCTTATGCACTTTCCTCTTTTTCTGGTCAGTGTATTTATTCTAGAATTCTTCTATTATTTGGTCAGTATTCTATCGCTAGAACCATCGTACTGCGGTATAAGCGATCACAGGAATAAGATAAAGGAAATTGACTGCAGAACCGATAGATTTGAAATGCCATTTTTCCCACGTACAATAAGGGATCATAATAGTTGCGATAGATCAATCATATGGAACTCCCACCCTCACTAGGTAGAGTAGAAATTTCTCTTATGATTAATAACATAGCATAATTACTAACACTTCACACCGCTTGATATGTCCGAAATTATTTTATTTTAGTCTCTGCATGAAGTAGCATCTCGTAGTATTCATAATTTAACAGTATTAGTAATATTAACTATTTGATGTGTACATAGCACTGTTCTGCATGTTCATCTACGTATCACTCTCCCAGTTTCTCGTCGGACTGCGCACTCTTCTCCTTAATGCTTTTTGGCGTGCGCCTAGCGGCAGGGGGAGCGTGCGAGGTTCTGATTTGTGCTGGGACGAGTGCTGCATGCCTGGTTTGGAATCACCCCGTGCCAAACACCCTAGTGGTGGCTTGCACGGTACTTCGTAGATGTAGATTCCTTGGGCTTCCTCTTGGGTCTTTTCTCTCTATTTTTCAATCGATCATATCCTTCACAAATCCATTTTGGCTCTGATTCTGTCCAATCCACCTGGTTCTTCTTTTCTGTATAATGTTCCACATAATTCTTTGCTCTACTCCTCTGTAAACTTCTTCATTTCTTATTTTATCCGTCCATTTGATGTTAAATATCCTACTCCAACACAAGGTTTCGAATAATTCTGATCTTTTCCGGTTTGCTTTTCCAATGTTCCATGTTTCTGATCTATTGAGTGCCACTCTCCACCCGAATGTTTTCACATGCCGTGTCCTCGCCTGCAGTCCCATCTTCTTTGAGCACAGCATTGGCGGCCCGGGGGTGGGGGGCAGGGGGGGGGGGAGATTGCCCCCCCTTCTCCAAAACCCGGCTTATTTCTTTCTCGTAGACCTTAAATTAAAAGCCTAAATTATTTTGTTGCTTTTTTGTAATTGAAGTTTTGGTGATTTTGACTTCAAATCCAGTTAAATTTTATAAAAATATATTAAACGGCTTTTAAACCACAAGCTTAATACGAATGTAAATCGAAATAATTTTGGAATTAGTCGAAACTTGATGGTAATCTAATAGGGAAATATGCATTTAGTAAAAACTTGCTCTTGTTAAAAGGCAAACTTTTGCTTCCAAACCACTTATAACGTGCCATTTTGCAAAAAGTTAGTTACTAATGTCCGGGAATGGAATAACCTCCCTTTTCCTGGGTGGTATTCCATACTCCAAGAGTGCCGCTGGTGCCAACCCCCCCCCCCCCCCCCCCTCCCCGGACCTCTGGTCTGGAGCCGCTCCTGGAGCGCAGTAGTTGCCTTTTCATCATGAACTCTTTATTTGCCACTCTTGATGTCCGTTGAGGTACGCTGTAGTTTTTATGCTGTAGCATTTACTTAATATGAGCTTTTAATATCTCTGGATATGAGTTCCCATTCAATTTCACGCAAGATATTTGAGAGTCCACAAGACCCACATTTCAGTGTTTGCCAGTGAGTGATACACGGCCTAGTTCTCTCGTATCCGTAAGATAAAAGGGGTCTGGATTCACGATGGACTCAAACTTGTTGAACCACGACGATATCAATGGCGTGACGTGGCGTCACATACTAGATAACTCCAAATTTAATTTTTGGCAGCTATCGATGTTTTTTTTGTGTGGAACCGTGATGAAAAATAGGAGGAGTCTCCAGCATCGAGGATTTATCTCATGCCTGTAGTCATTTCCACCGTAAAACGTTGGCCCTAGCAAAATATGTAGAACGCCCGGCAAAAAATTGTCTGCTTCAAAATTGCGCAAAAGATTTAGCTTATATTTTTCCCTTCGATCAGTTTCAGATTCCCACCCTAATCCTTTAACAATTCGGAAACACTGCAAAGTTTATAGAAACAACGTTTTACAAATCTTGCTGCTCTCCTCTGTATTCGAATTATTTCTGAGACTAGTCCCATATCGTAAAGGTCACTCTTAAGTATTTCTCTGACTCTACACTTGATAAATCGGTTTTATTTGTGTATGCTTCGTTGACCGAGTTGTTATTTTCCCCAAAATTTATAACAATACGCTTTTTGAAATTCAATTCTAAACGAAAATTCTAAAAAAAAAAGAGTTCTGAATGTACCTATATGGTTCGTGTACCGTAGAAACATGTGCGGCCAACTCTCCAGAGGAGATTACCATTGAAATCCCCTGTCAGTTAAGACCATTGCAGCACAAACACGAATGCACTTTTCTCATCAATCACGCTGGCGAATGGAAATACAATCTGTGGAGTCCGGAAGCGACCACATCCCGCTCAAGTGACTCTGTTCGCAAACGCAGAAACGATACGTGAGCGGGAAGCTGAGCGAATCCGCGTTCAGATTACTCTTTCCGCGAGTTAAAATAATTTCCTTCCCGGAAACGGGTGGGAGATAGGGGAAGGCGTGCGGTAGGAGAGTTACATGGGAAAGAGGCGGGAAGGAAAAGATTTCTTAATAAATCCAATTTTTCTTCATTCTCCTCACGTAACCATTTGTGAAAAAAGAAAACATTTCCTTTTCTTGTGCGAAAGAGTGAGAAGGTTGCGAATGAAAAGGTACATACATCCCAAAAAGGGTCTGGGTCTCCGAAGAGGAAAATTGGCCATTCTACACGATTTAGAGACCCTAAATGTTTCTGAAATAAAAGTTAGGGATGTCCCCTGGCGACTTCTCTAGTCAAATTAAAAGAGAAATCCCACATTTTTGTTTAATCCGTTCAAAATAAAAATACTGCTTTCAATAATGAACTGCCATGGCGATGAGGTAGTAAAAATATGTGACATAATATCGCGGATTGTATAACAGAGAGCACAAATTGATTACACACTCCGTATGTCATTATTTTATGAAATGATTGTTGCTAGCACCCACCGTGTTAAAAGAAAGTTCTTTAGGCGCAAAACTTGAAGTCCTCACAGCACGGAAAGTGATATTTGGAGAGATATATATGTTTGGAATTAATGCCCAAGGAAAAATCGTAAACATTATACTGTAAGTCCTAACATATAGCATTAATTTGAGGGCAAGAAAAGGAGTTAACTCCGATTTAAAACTAATCTCCGAAAGAACTTGCTTTCCCGGCAATTTTCATGGACTGCGTATGATTCCATCCTTCCCAGACAGAGGAAAGTCAATTGGAATTGACGTACATGGACATTATTTTCGGGTTACTTTTCCTCGAAAGAAAAGCCAGTTTTTCTCACTCTTCGCCACTACTTCGCCACTCTTTGACTGGCCGGAATAGAACTCACCACGAACATGGCGGAATGCGGAAAAATAATTACAACTACTGTCGCATTTGGCTTTCTGTGTGTACATACTCTGTTATAGCATGAAGATTAGCCAGAAGTATATTTTTAATGATTACATTTTCCAGCACGAGACGACCGCCATGCCCTTCCTATTGAAACCAACATTTCTGACATCAGTAACAGCATTTTGTTTTGCGATTAAACAAAATTCTAAGATTATTTCGGAAAACGGAAATAATAACGAAATTTTATTTCTGATTAATTTCTAAGTAATTTATTTTTTGTTAGTTTTTGGCAAAAAATAATTTCTTACGGCAGAAAATACATTATTTTTCCATTTTCACCCATTTTCCCATTAAAACATAACCCATTCCGAGTTTAATTAAAAAAAACAATGCTTTAGGATTAGGATTTTTGGACGTAATCGCATACAGGGCAGCTTTTTATAAAAGTAACAAGAGGAAGAAAAAATAACACATGATGTCATTGTACGTTGAAAACAACAAACTATTCGCGAGGGCGTCACGGCTGAAGATGTTGACCAGTACAAACTTGATCGATTTCATTGCGTATTATTGTACACGTTTTTTCAAAACGAAATTCTCGACCTCTCTCGAAAAAAATGAGCGAGATTCCTCGTCGAACGAAAACTAATGAACTTGGTTATTTTATATCACTTGGTTTAACAATTTATATTGAAATAAATGAGACATAATACAGGATAAGCAATATTGATCATACATAACAGGAAAACAAAACCTATTTTAAAGAAAATGAAATCGGCAATATGAACTGAATTGAATGGGGCGTAAAATATGACGGTGCTTTATAATGGGAAACCTATCATTGCACTTATGACACGCAGGCTTATCCTCTCTCCCTGGCTCTTACTAATAAAACGATATATGGTTACACAAACGATTAAATAAGATAGTTACCGAAAGCTACACTTCCTCCATTGATGCTGATGTTTGTAGCTCATCATCCAGGGAGATTAGCCAGCGTTATCTCATGGGCTTATGGGTTTTCATGCCATTAGCAATTCTGTACAGATACGGAGACCTCCCAAAGGGTTACAGCGAACGTATTTCTCTCCCACAAGATATATTCAGCAATAGAATCTCGGTATCAAAGCCTCCTGGGACATGCGACCATTATAGGTAGAACGGGTGATTAGGTTGTATTCCCAGAGACACCCTCTTGAATTCATGTCTCATCAATTTGTGCCCTCCCAAGACTATCTAAACTGCTTACATGAAGGTTCTCTATAAACGACAATGAGTTACTAAATGCATTACATTATAACACTATCATAGTTCCCAACGGTTTCTATATCATCTTAGCCCCGTAATCAACTCAGCATGACGCAAACTCGACAGAATCGGTAACGTTGGCATTTATTATTGACGTTTTTATCTGGAATAAATTTCATTTTCATGCAATCAGAGTGGAAGAGCTTGCATTTTGACTGTCTTTGTCGTAATCAGTTCTATTTAGCCTGATGAATGTTTCAATTGAAATGGAAACGGCTGAAATTTGATCGCTGAGGCAAAGGCAATTAGAAACTATGACAAAGGCAGGCAGCGGTGAGAGTCCACGCTTCGCCCTATGCCCCGTGGACCCTCCCCCGCCACACCCCTTGCCCGTGGAGAACGCCGTCAGCGGTTCCAGAAGAGATCCGCGGGAAAGCCCCATTGCCCCCGCATGCTGTTCGGAGGTGATCCCCTCGCTGCCCCAGAGCTCTTCCTACCGCCTGTCCCCACGCGGAACAATAGACATTCCCGTTGACGGGACCACAAGAAAAAACTTAATTCAATTTAATAATTTTTTAACTGAGTAAGAGAACTTCCAATGTTTGTAACTCGTAATTGAAATAAAATGTCAGTTTACCAACATCACGGGTGAGAATCATTCCTTGTCTTCCCCCTATATCCCCGAGATTGTCCACTACCACCTCTCATCAACTAGCGGGTCTGTGCCCCGCCGACGCCTACTTCGCCTTCCTGACAGAAGAGGCAGCAGGAGGGGAAGGGAAAATAAAGGCCCTTCCTGAGGAGGCGCGAATTCAGGGTGTGTTAAACTATATGCATTAAAATTTCATTGGTCAGCGTAATGGAATTCCGACAAGTTTTTTTCAGTAAAATGTTAATCATAATGGCCATAAATAGCTTTAGACTGACTCATAAGTCCGTGAATAAGGATGGACTGCTACGTATGAACGCTGATATTGAGCACGACATGGTGCCTGCTATGGATAATCTTTAAAACCGGACTTCGCACGCTGTATGTTTTTCTAATGAGCAGTAGTAAATCATAATTACATCATTCGACCCGATTAATGATAAGTTTTGACATCGATTTCATACCAGAGAGATGACCAATAGGTACAAAGTCCCGTTTCATTTTAAATACCAGCAATTTCATCTTCGTTCCTCGTCCTTCGACGTCACCCGGGAGAGATGAGCTGACATCAACGCATACTTAGTGACAGAAGTTTATTTTTAAAAGCAATTCGCATGTTTTCCAGAAGATGTTAAGATTAGCTAGAATTGTATAAGGAAAAAGAATAAATGTTAAAGAGACATTTGAAATATCGGTTATCGACGGGATTGTGAAAGTAAAGTAGAACGAAATGAAGGAAAACAAGGAAAATTCTAGATGCTGTTTGTAAAGAATTTTGAGAGGAAAATTCGAAGAAGACGAAAACAGCTGGCGGTGGATTCTCAGAATGTGTGAGGCACCGAAGCCCGCGATAAAAGACGGATAGTTGAGCATGTGAGGATGATTGAAGAAGAAGGAAATAATAATTATAATTACGAGAAGATTAGGAGGGAACTGTTGTGAGGTCGAAGAAACTCGTCAAAGTGAAGGCATCAGGAAAGCTACGAGGTAATGTAATATACTTTAGTGACTTTTCCAGAAAAGATCAGTCCAAAAGCCGCTTTTAAAAGTAAAAACAATTTCTCGTATGGTCACAGGCGAATTTCAGCCACTCCAGGCAATTACGAAACAATTGTTTTTAACCGGTGACGACGATATGGAGTATGAACTCCACACTTAGCTTTAGAAGGCAAGACCATAAAATGGAGAGATATTGGGCCACATCATGGGCTAAACAAACTAAGTATTTGAAAATTAGACTATGGAAAATACCTACTGAAGGTACTCAGTAATCCCAAAGGATCACAAGAAAGATTTATGTTTAAGTCAAAAGATCTTAACGTACAGAATGAACTGCACTTGATGAAGCCGAAAAAACTCCCAAAAGAATTATATACTTACCCTAGATGGTCAGCTAGCCGGAACATTTTAAAAAGATCGACCATTCTATTTTACATTTATTTTTAGCAACACGTATCAATGTTTTCGACATATTTTGCCATGCCTTATTACTCAAGGATCGCGAACGCTGAAGTTGGAATTTAAAAGGTCTGTAGAGCTGATGAATAACGCATAGGTGTCGTGCAAAATGTCTCTGTGAATCCAAGACTCCGCTTTAAAAAAATTCAGTGACAAAAGACCTCGTAGAACGAAGAAGAATATGATAATTTAAACTTAGCAATCCATTCTTTTAGATATATATATATATATATATATATATATATACAGAATGCCAAGAGGGTGGCCGATAAAAAATATAAACACGGAAAAAAGAACACTTACAGATAAAAACTTCCGATATTTCGGTGAAGAGTAGCTCCACCTTTCTCAAGGTTTAAAGTAGGAATGAAGAAAAGGAGAGAGATTGAGGTATGGGAGGGGAAAGAGGGGGAGACGAAGGTGTAAGAGGGGAAGGAGGGAGAGAGGAAGGTGTAAGAGGGGAAGGAGGGGAAAGACGAAGAGCGGGGAGAGGGCGTGGAGGAAGCAGGGAGAGATGAGATGAGGGGGAGGGAGAAACTAGTGTGATTTATTGAGTCCAGGGGGCGAGAAAGCCTGGTGGATTAAAATACAAGAAGATTCAAGATCTTTGAGCTGAAGGGGAGAGGAAGAAGGGGGAAGGGAAGCAAGTAGACCGACTTTAAAAGTGTTATTGAAAGTGGAGTTGTGGGAGGAGACGTGCATGGCGACAGGGAGAGAAACAGAGAGGGAGGGGCAATCGTTACAAGACGAGCGGTGCCCATTCATTCTAATATTGAATCGGTGGATTGCTTAAGTTTTAATTATTATCATATTCCTCCTAGTAGGGCACTTGAACAGAGACTTGTAGCGTTAATTGTAAACCACAGAGATCGAGTAAATTGTAGTTTCATCCTCCTCCCTAGGCTCTTTGAGTTTTTCTGCCTACCCCAACATTGGCTATCGCTCGATAATTACGTTACAAACTGGATTTAAGTTGTAAGATAATTACAGGAAAAAGAATCAGGGGTGGAAGGTTGCCACAGCTTCCATTATGATACATTTTCTTGCGAGGGTAGGGAGTGTTATTGCGTTAGACGAATAGCCAGGGAAAAGGGGTCGAGAGACTAGAAAATTTAGAGGGGACCAAAACGTCAAACTGACCGAAAATGAGTCATTATCGCTTGATAGCCCCTCAGAGGCCAAGAACCCTTACTATCTGCTCTCAGCGAAGGACGTAAGTGCACTGCGTAGTGAATCTACATGTACGCGATACCCCTCAAGCCACCTTTAGGGTGTGTGTCAGGGGTTGATTCCTAACCAAACATGCACCAGCCGTCAAATACCCCATCATAATGTTTTTCGCGATTTTTGCTAAATATACTGTTAAGTAACGTATGTATGAGGAGATGTCACATGCCATGCGGTGTCTAACTGACAATTTACTCATGCGGGATGAACACTGTACGAGGAAACGTTACGTCATTACGAGGTATGTTATTAAAAGAGTCGTTCATTAATGCTAAGAACTAATGTAACTCCAGAAAAAAGTGTTAAGAAACGTTTGAGATGAACCTGATATAAATGTTTTGCACTATATGACAGTGAAATTTGAAGAAACAATAATCTAAAAGTGAAAATGCGACAATGAAGTGAATATATTTTTCATGAACAGTGGTGTGCGACACGTAATATACATGATTTCAGGCAGAGGGCAGTGAAATTGATCCATAATAATGAATTATCAAGTAATTCTATTATATATTGGTGGTGTTGATGCTCTCATCTCAAGTATCAATCACCAGGGGCCTGATTCTGATGCTTTCCCGATGTTCAACTTTTCCACCAAAACGTCATTAGTTTCCACCAAAACGTCATGACTTTCCGACACTACGCCATCATGTTCCACCTTCCACCATAGAATCGTTCACTACATCGTTCATCGTTCAATGACTGGTGGAAAGTCAAGCTTCCCTTCCACCCGTCATCCACTTGGTGGAACAGCGCTAGTGTCGTGGTGGAAAATTTCCGACGGAAGTAAGCCTGCGGAAGGTAGACATTGTTTTGTTCGCGTTTTCGAGGTAAGATCGGCATAAGTTTGTGACGTTCGGCTCTCCAGAGGGGGTCATTGAGTCGTTCATTGAACGGAGCAAGAGTCGTTCAATGAACGAATGGTGGAACTTTCCACCAGGCAATGACTGGTGGAAGATCAGAATCGGTCCCCAGTTTACGGTCAAACTTAACGGATTAGTTTCAGTTCCTTTACGCCAAGGTTTCAGTTCCTTTACGGTTTCAATCCAAGCTGTGGGTATATTTTGCTTGATGTAGGATAGGCTCATAAAGCTGAGGATTATATAAATTAAGTTTGTGACGTTCGGCTCTCCAGAGGGGGTCATTGAGCCGTTCATTGAACGGATCAAGAGTCGTTCAATGAACGAATGGTGGAACTTGCCACCAGGCAATGACTGGTGGAAGATCAGAATCGGTCCCCAGTTTACGGTCAAACTTAACGGATTAGTTTCAGTTCCTTTACGCCAAGGTTTCAGTACATATACGCCGCGTGGGACAAAATCGGATGCAAAAACATTTTACTGTCCGAGAGCTTGTCGTTAAAATAATCATGTTATTATATGTGAGAATCCAAAGGTGAAAAAGAGTGGGAAAACATCCTTTAATTTTGCAAATTGAGCAAATTGGATTGAGGCACTCCGCCCTCTGTCATCGCAATAATAACATATTACCTCCTCTTATGGAATCCCATGAAGGAGTATATGACGGAGCAACCCACTCGTGTTCATGCTGAAGCGAGAACTCCAATTATTTTCCACAGCGGTCGGCAAATTATCGACTAAAGCACGCCGAGAAAAGGATAATATGACAAGCAACTGGAGAGCATATCTGAGTGCGTGGAACTTATATGTAACAGATTGTAAATGTCACATTGGTTAATTTATGGAAGTTTGGCCATGTCTTTTTTAAGAAACTCAACTTCCTTTTTCCGCCAACGTTTCGCCTTTTTATTCAGGCTTCTTCAGGACTACAGGACAATGCAAGGAATATAGTTGGTACCTAATAATTATAATACTACAAAGATAAAAAGTTTTCAATCATACATTAAGTACCTCAAAGGATTAACTTTCTTACTGCGACAATGGTACCACAAAAACAAACTCTACCTCTTAGTAACAACATCAACATAAAAAACAAAACCTAAATCCTTACATTGTACTGTAGCCCTGAAGAAGCCTCATTAATAAAAAGGCGAAACGTTGGCGGAAAAAGGTAGTTGAGTTTCTTAAAAAAGACATGGTCAAAAATCCATAAATTAACCAATGTATTATTGAAGTGGTCAATAACTATTCAAAGAAATAGTTAATGTCTCACTATGGGAGTGTCATTTTCTGAAATCTCTTGTCCAAAGAGAAGTAATTAATTGTAAGAGGACATTTAAAAAATTGCATGCTATCAAGGGACATTACTTGATTTGATCTTTCAACCACGGAAGCCATCAAACAAAACACTGAGATTTTCATTGGAATTACGACAAATGTCCTACATGATTAAAATTTTGCTTTTAAAAACACCACATTAAATTACTTTATTTGTTGGCCTCGCGCGAATGCATATCAACACATGGCGCGATCGTCAAATCTTTGCGATGAAAAAATCGTCACGAAATAAAAGAATTCACGAAACGGAGTAGAAATGACTCACTGTCTGAAAGTACGATGGATGATGACGCATCGTCTGGAATTTGAAGATTGCGAAATAAATTATCAAGTCGATAAGTGCATGACTCAAATCTTCAATCATAAATGTCTCCCACTCTTTTAAATCGTTTACTGAGGAAACAGATTTTAATATTTCATGATAATGAAATAAGAGAAGATTACTGCATCGCTAGCACTTTGAGTAGTTTCGAAACCTCATTCGACACTTTAAAGAATAAAAGTAAAACACATCCATGCACAGTATTATTTACATAAACTATTGTTTAGCTTATAAAATACATGAAGGTAATCTAACAGATTTGAGGAAAGTGATATAAGGCACTAGTGTCTCATTTTATTAATTTTACTGAACTAATCCTCGATATAATGATGATATCAACATAAGTGAAGGTTTCTCGGGTTTGACACCGGGTAAGATTATTCAAATGGATCAACGTTTCGATGGTTGACTCAGCCATCGTCATCAGGATAATGAGTCGAGCGAGGATGCTGGCGGTTATATATAGCCGCAGATGCCCCATTGTTGTGGGAGCCGTTACGCGTTCTTTGAATTTCGTCAATTACTGGGCGCCAAGTCCTACTTAAGTTGAAGCCGTTGTCTCTATTGATGTAATTTTGCTCCATCTGTATCAATATCGCTTCTTTCGTTATTCTTTCCCAATATTTGGACGCCCGGGAAAGTAGTGTGGAATTTGGGAAATCGACACAATGTCCATGGTCAAGGCTATGCTATGCTAATGCAGACTTTTCCGGCTGGAAAAGCCTAATACTTCTTTCATGGTCTTTGATTCTTTTCTCGATGGTCCTTCCTGTCTCCCCAATATACGCCATACCACACTCGCATGGTATGCGGTATACCCCTGTTGTTTTCAGGCCGAGGTTGTCCTTACAGGTGACCAGGAAATTTTTGAGTTTAGCAGGCGGTATATGTATCGTTTCCACTCTGTGTCGTTTTAATATCCTCAATATCTTGTTATATATAGATGATATATAAGGAAGGCAAGCCTAAGCGATGGGTTTTTCTTTCTCCTCCAACATCTCCACTCCATTGGTGGTGAACGTTCTTTTTAAGGCCAAATTTATTTCGCGTAGGCTATAGCCATTCACAAGGAAGGTGTCTTTTAGGTGTATTTACTCCGTCTGAAGGCTGTTGGAGTCCGCAATGGTTTTCGCTCGATGGAAAAGCGTAGTGAGACCACTCCTTTTCTGCGCCGGGTTTGACATCCAGAATATCAACATCCATGACACAAACGTGATTCAGTAAAGATTGCCACACTAAAAAAAATCGAAAACACAGGAAGTATATCATGTAATATTTTATTGGAGGTAGAAATTTGAAGACAAATTGTATCCCATGTAGTTTAAGAGATATTCTACATTTGGACAGACAGGAAACGCAACAAACCTCACCCAATAAACATTCCTTGAAGAGAGGATATAGAAAATCAGATGGTGTATGATGCGAAGACTATTATATGGAATACGAACCATAAGCTGAGAACAGAGGATGAGAATAAGCTTTAGGCGTTTGACATGTGGGCGTAGAGGATAATGGAGAAAGTGCTGTGGAAAGAAAGGAAGACAAACAAGGAAGTGCTTGGCATTGTGGGTGAGTAGAGGAAACTTCTTGAGGATATTAGGAGGAGGCAGAATTGGAGGTTGGAAAAGGTAATGAGGGGAGAATTGATACTGAAGGTCGTGATAAAGGAAGTTAGGTAATCCGGCAAGGGGAAGAAAGAGAATAGGTTTTGTGGACGGGATGAAGAGAGGCAGGGACGTATATACTGAGACGAAGAGGGGAAACATGCAAGAAGATAGGGTACTGTACTAGTAAAAATTTGGAAGATTTCTACTTTCTTCCATTTAAACCTTACTTAACCGATAGATTACCCTAATTTATCAAACATTGTTTATAACCCCATTAAACCATGATGGAAACTAGCTAATAAAGGCACCTCCTAATTCATAAGTTATTTTCAACCGCAAAAATAATCAATGACACCTTGATAATGACGCATAGAAGTTGGAATCAATGGGGAATAAAGACCGTTTTCTTTTCAAAAGACTTTTCACCATGCTAAATGTCAGAAAATGGAATAACATATGATATCAGCCCAAGGAAAGAAGTCTGAGCGCTGCTGTAACCGCAGGGCACACAACCGAAACGTTCCATTGCCGAGTATTTGCTGGTCGGAACGTCTTCTTCCACGTTTTTGCGAATCCCGGTCAATCCCCACGAGGACAATGCATCTCCAAGCCTTATCCCATTGTCTCTGTCTCCCTTTCGCTAAACATTCACACAATCTTCTTAGCTCTACTTCACACGGATTCCAACTTTCCATTTCTCCTCGCCACCTCGCTAGACTCCGTTGCTCGTTCCGACTGACTCCTCAATGCCGCCGCGAACAACTCATCATCACTCCTTTTGTGTGTCCGCTGTGCTGACGTTCGCCGTTCAGGAAGGATTCACACGATAATGCGGGCGAGTGGCTGCCAAGCGAGACGATGCTATACGAAGGCCGTTCAAAGGATCTCGAGTTCATTAGGTACCCTAATCCAGCTATTCTATCCAGGGAGTTAAATACATATTATATAAGTTTTCGATTCCGAATTGAAAAATTGGCTTGGAGTGCTAACTGAAAGGGTGCATGAAATTCGAGCTGGAAAATGAAAAATAATCGGCAAAAGATTATACAGTGGCGTTCAGATCATATACTGTCGAATGTGAAGTAGATTACGATTTAATTAAAGAAGACAGCAATTTACTAGAAACATTTAAATTTTAAGATTATTCCAAATTGTCAATGTAAGTTATTTTTTTATTCTGAGCGTCTATATCCCATAATCTGTCGCTGAATTTTTGAAAAATCAGAGTAATCCAAGTTTTTCGTATTTTTTTAGGCGTAGATCGTACGTTTATCGTTTTCGCTGCGCGCAATTTTGACGTATTTTTGTTTCATTTCTAAGTTCAACCAAAATGTTTTTGTAACTTGTATGGCTCTAGTAGATTGTCGGTCTAGGTTTGTGTTGTTTTTCGGTGCTTTAACGTGAATAAATTTAGGAAATAATTAATGCTATTTACAAAGTTCTAGCAATGCAAATCTAGTCCCAATGAAAACGTTTATCGCCCTTTATGTCGCCCAATCCGCAACTGTCCTCACCACTCGATACATTCCAAAATGTCATTAATACTGTCACTAACTTAATATTTTTGTGTTTAAGGAACATAGTAATCATTCAACTACAGTGAATTATTGTATCTGCATGTTGTTTTTTTTGACCCCGATACGCTTTATTTGCAGAGCATAGGTGAGCATAGTGATAATGAGTGTCACAACTGCATGGTACTACACCGTTGTATTAGCTCATATAGCTAATGTGCTCTTACTAGCTATGCATGCTCTAATTCCGTGCCCACGCTCTCGCAATTTCTGTACATCACTTTTGCACAAACGGCCTTAATTCTCGGTGGTAGGCCTTTAAAGCTGACTCTGATTTTGTAATTTCCTCGATACTGCCTTATCCTTGAATACCTCTTTTGCATTTCTTCATACACGCCCTCCTGATCTTAAGGTGGTTCCACCGTGAAATGACTTAAATGTCTATTTATTCATATTCTGTCTACTAGTAGAAAAAGTTGTCCTCCATCTGATATGAACAACAAAATAATACCTTTCCAGGCTATTTTATTCTACAATTGAACTTGAAATGACATGGTATTCAATGGGGGAATGAGAGAAACACGGGAAAAATAGTATTTTTCCATAAAATATAAATGCCATTTTTGCGGAAAACTATTTACAAGAAGGAAATAATCCAGATTTATTGAATAAAAATGTAATAAAGGCACCTTACCACCTTATTTTTTTAGTTACTAGGGAATTACTGCCGTAATTGAAGTCAAAATGCGGTAATTAGTAGGAAATGGCGCTGCAGTCGGCTCCTATGGCTGGAAAAAAGTGCTCATTTAAAATATATTGGAGAAATAATCTGCAAATTTTGTTCCTTACTTTTGGGTTTCTATAGGTAACGCATTTCAACAGTGAAAGCAGGATTTTTTTGACAAAATATAAAAAATGTGGAATTTAGTATTTGTTTTGACTCACACAGTCGCGGCGAAACCTCCTTAAGACTCCTTCTCTTCATACTTTCCACATTTCCATTCCACATTCTTTCATGATTAACTCATTCTCTAATTCTATCCCTTTTTCTTTTACCGTACCGTGGGGAATACATGTAAGAAATATTTGTGGCAGAGCTCTGAAGAAGCTAGGATTCGTCAAGCGTATTGTGGGAAGATTTTCGGATGAAAAAGTAAAAGAGAGGTGCTATTTCGCACTCGTCCGGCCTCACCTTGAATATGCAGCGAGCATATGGGATCCGGTGCAGAAAGACTTAGTCCGGGAACTTAATAAAATACAAAGGAAAGCTGCGCGATTCGTCAAAAACAGCTACGGGCGTACTGACAGCGTTACACAGATGTTAAACGAATTAGGCTGGGAACCGCTAGAGACTCGGAGGCTACGCGCTAGGCTTAGATTGCTTGAACAATTGAGAATAGATATCTTTCAGAGCGACACGGAGAACATCATATTAGAACCCCACTATATTTCCAGGTCCGACAGAAACGATAAATTAAGAGAGATATTTTGCCGAACGGATAGGTATGGGAATTCGTTTTTCCCCGAACAATAAGAGACTTCAATAAATGTTAGGCGTAATTTCATTAGAGCGATTCCTTTTTTATGTAAACGGCTGGTGTCCTAACACCTCCCGCCACACGCCTATTGAGGCGGCTTGCGGGGTAGTATGTAGATGTAGATGTACCGCAAACAATTTTCAGATCCCACACGCACACTGCAATTTTGCCTACTATCCTATTTGCTATTTTGAAAATAACATATTTTCATGTAAAATTATGTAACGAATTCATGGAGATGCCTTCACATGAAACACGGCCAGGTAACCATTATTATATTCACGCGGGATATACACTTCAGTCCTACCTACCAAACCTAGCATCAAGGAATGCGAGCCAGACAAATTGATGGGCTTTTACCTGGACCACAAACAATTGGATGGAGTAGCCATTTACATGCTGTCAGCAAAAAACTATCCAGGGCACTTTACTTTCTGAGAAAGCTCTAACTCTTTGTTGATGATGCTTATCTTGTATCAGTATACTATGCTTTCTTCCACAACCATCTTGCCTATGGTCTGCGGCTGTGGGGTCACTCCACTGATGTGAAAAAGGTATTCATGTTGCCAAAAATCCTTGCCAATGCTGGTCCCAGGAACAATGTCATCCGCGGTTCCGTAGATTTGGCATTATGACCATTTACAATCTATATCTATGTAATGCATTCCCTCCTCAATGTCAAAGATAATTGTGATGACTACCAAACTCACATGCACAGTTACAACACAAGAACAATGTTTAGTCTGAATATAACACAGTAAAGATTAACAATAGTACACAAAACTTTAAAAATGAGTGAAGTTATACAACATGTTGCCAAACTCCCTTCAAATGGCCAAATCATGTATATTTCGAAGGGCATTAGAGAAATGGTTTGTTGTCAGACCACTGTATAACATTGAAGAATACTTCGAACTTGACTTCGAATGTATTTCAGTGTAATCTATTTGTTTATATCATGTTTGTATTTTGTTTATTTGTATGTTTTATACTTGTAACTTGGGCGACATCTATCACTTAATTGTGCTAATGGTTAATAAATATTATTATTATTACATCACGGAGACCATTTGTTAGACGTTCAGTCATGCCAACTTGTAAACAATATTGCAAAAGTTGCAGACGCATCGCACAAAATACTAATTAGTATCCCTTGCAGAAATTGATGGTGGAAAAAAATACATTAAATAAAGAAAGATAACAAAATAAAGGCTAACTATGGTTACTGTTAACATTATTGGCTGAATCGATCATAACTTTTGTGGTCCCAAATCATACACGGAGAAATGACATTATAAATCTGTCCAGGAGGTGGGTAGAATGGTATAAGCATGAGTATATTCTAGGTGTGTACTGAATATTTCAGTGAAAAGTTGAAGGGTTGGAAAGAAAGCTGGAACGTTCTTAAGTCTACTCTTTAAGCTGTTAACAGTTGAACCACCTATTACGAAAGGAATGTTAACTTCGAGACCTGGTCTAGTGAACTAAAGTCCTCTTTCACCGGAAGAAAACGAGCTAGTTCTTTTTAATTAACTCGCGAATGAGTGAAAGACCTGCTTCTTCCGTCAAGATAAAGCTAATTATATTAAGACATTAAAACTTCACGCGGTTTCGCCTGATGAGTTCTAGCGAGATCGCCGCGGTGAAGTCGAAACATTTGAATTCTCTCATGAAAAAGCGATCGACGCAGTGCTTACGTAATACGGCCTTCTGTTCGCGGAACAGAGGAACGTCTTCGCGAATAGTACACATTGAATTGTACACATTCTTCGCAGGCATATGCCAATTAATAAGTCTATTCATTATACATACGTGCTCGGTGAAGCCTACTGCCGGTGTTCAAGGTTGCCGGATTTTTATATTGTGGCGACCCTTTCACGGCGATTAAGAGAGACAGGCCTTCTTTCAGACATCCTGTTCCAATTATTTCGTTAACTCATACTGAACGCCGGAAACGTGAAACGCTTTATCTGATCTTTGAAGAATAAACAGAGTGCCTTGATTCCAGGGAGTCTCACGTGGTCGAAACATATGAAATCTAAAAGGCTGTGAAAAGGAAAGTCACCGTGCCGTATCCTGCGTTCAATTTTCTTCGGAAAATAACAAGGCAGATTAGGGTTTTTGGGTCAAAATCGACTGACACCTCGAAGGTTTTACGTCTGTGGAAAATAGTGATGCATAATGATTTCCGCCATTGACATAAGATTCCATGGTAAATGGGAATTGAATGAAACTCATGGGTAATTACTTTCAGTATTTTTTCCTATGCATTAATTAGACATGGATAAGGACGGACGTTGGCGGATCCAATATTTTCCTCTTCGCTTTCGTGTGAAATTTTCGAGGAGTTGAAACGAGAAGAGGGAATGTTCACTAATGACTTCGCGAATCATAAATTCAGGAAATCTTACATTTTTGTTGGAGTCGTTTGAAAAAAAAATTGCTTTCACTGTTGACTGCGACTTCATTTCCACTAAAATGACGCAATTTTTCCTTCAATAGTTCCAATGTTTTTCTGGTAGCTTAAAACTTTAAATGGGTTAGTGGCTTCATGAAATAACAATTTTATTTCCTGGAAGCAATTGATTCTTATGCATCATTTTTTGCTAATTAATTAAACAGCTCCATTGTATCCAGTTTGCGCCCTCCGAATTTAACGATTAATCTCTCTTTCCATGAAATTTCAGAACTTATTCTGGTTATGATCAAGCTTCATTATAGACCTCTCGCACTGATTTCCTAATGATTTACAGTCTAAAAACGACTGTAATTGTTTGGGTGATTGACTACCTAACGCTAATGGAATGGAATGCTAGCTGACAAATGTAACCGACTTAATCAGCTGTTATATTACAAAAAAATATATATATATCCTGCATGGGAATCAACGGGGACTTCGAGGTAGAGTACTTACAATTATTACGTTAAAACATGATGAAATTCACTGAAGAAATTGGGACTGGAAATTAATTACGGGAGAACGTTTATATTTTATTAATCTAGCGACCAATTTTGACTTACCGGTCTGTAAATGAAGGTAATTAAGATCGAACTCACTGTTTTAGTATTTTTATCGCCCTTTTCAAAAATTAGCACCATGGTTACGGCCGTTGTTGTTTGCTTATTCGCAAAAAAGGATGACACATGCGGTAGCCGGAGAATTGAGCGTTCGAATGACTTGCGACAACGTGATTTTCAACGACGTTCCAAATAATTAAATTTCCTAAATATATGCGATTTCTTCATGAATTCACCTGAAGATAAGTAAAAGAATCCGATAGAGGTCGGCCTGAAAGGTAATGAGGCTAAATTCGGGAAAAAATGAATTGAACTTTTGGCAACATAGATTTAATAATTTTTGAAGTAGGGCCTATGAGCGTCTATAGATCATTGCGAGTGTGTCTGCTGCAACGCACTCGTGCTCACATATAAGAAAACTCGCACATAGAAAAACATTCATGTATATTTAAGAAACCCCGGCAGCCAAATTGTACAGAAGGTGACGCAGATTATTCTATTATACTAATTTTGCATCATTAGAACGCCAATATTTCAATTTCAGACCTATTTATTCATATTCAAAGAGTTGCGCATATTGAACACCACGTGGCGGGATTTAACGACCACAAGAAAATAACAACAAGAGGTAAAAACCGGAACCACGCTAGTTTTTAGAACATTCCAGATAAACGGAAGTACGTCAGTAGCGAAGCTTCTAGAAGGACGACAATGCATCAGCGATCAGGTAAAAAAACCGACGCACGTTTTCAGTCGCGGCTGTCTCAAAAATCCAGGTGCTGCCGGTCCTAATGCTGGAGAACGGACTCAAATTAATACTGTACGATTTTCACGACCGAACGCGGTCCCAACTAAGCCCATACGGGAAAAGAAGAAGTTTACCTAACGTAATTGGTGCGAAATAAAGATGGAGGGAGTTAATAATATTGTGAAACGTGAGAAGTGAGATCCGGAAGTTCGATCCTTGACGTCAACCAGGAGCAGCCGGGAGAAGCCGAGGTTATTACCGCTAGAGAGACGCGGTAAAGGAAGGAACCAAGCGTTGGATGTCGGGGTGTCGGGGATAAAGACGAGACCATACAACTTACGACAACTGAAGCGAGGTATTTTGAAGGGAGCAATTATCCCTATATTGTAAAGGATTTGATTTATGTTGTATTATGCCCGTATTGCGTGTTTTTGTGTGTTGGGCAAGTGATTGATTCATGAGTGAAAAGCATACGCAAGGAAGTTAATCTATGTTGGTGAGGAATGATTTATATGTGTAATTTCAGTGAAGTGTTTATTAATTTGTTTGTGGGGTAAAATACAGTGTATTCACATGTGCAGTCAGGTTAACAAAAAAAATAGATCTTTTAATAGCAAGCACGATTGCTATAATTAAATTTAGTAGGGCTACCTAAAATTTCCCGTAGCGGAGCAGATCCAGTGAAAAAAAAGGTTAGTGACATTATTGTGTTAAAGGGTGATGTCACACTGCTAAGCTTTATACGCCACCAGGAAGGCAGCAAACAATGTCCTCGACAGCGCTTGTCGTAGTCACTTCCAATCTATTTACAGTTTCAAAATGGTGTCCTTTCAGTCCCTTTTGAATGAAAAGGTTGAGGTTTGTTTTTCCACATTAAAATTAAATAAAATTAAAACATTTAATGTGGAAAAACAAAGTTCAACCTTTTTTATTCAACATGAATATCAAGTTCCATAAAGTTACGACGCAAACCACCAACTTCTTTCAGTCCGTGTTTGATCAGGGTCAGATCAGGACTTCAGGGTTCCTGAGGCAATGTTATGACGTTGTGCTTGGCCAAAAACTCCCTCACTTGCAGCGATGCGTGACCCAGCACATCGTTGTGGTGGAGGACCCTTGGGGTGTGTTTTAACCGTTCGAGATAATCCCGATCAAGTAACTAAGGAGTCATGTGGTAAAATGACGAAGGATTCGAGAATTTGGTGTATTTAAACCATTCGTAACAATCTCACGCAGCCTTTCCTATCGGTTTTTTTCGCCGCAATATCGTTGATGGAGTCGAATATCTCGATTAGAGTCGCGATATTCAACATATCATAGGCTCAAGCACGGATACTAAAGGATAATAAACTAAAAGGAACTAAAGGACTCCCAACTTTGGCTTGATACCTTTTTTGAAGCTGCCAACCGCGGCGCCACTGTCCTAAACAAGGCATGGAATCAGATTACACATATGTATCACATGTATTTTCTATTGCGTTTTATTATTTTAACTAATTAACTTAACTCATAGACACAGATTAGGTAATATAAAAAAGATTTAATTTATATCACTAACAAATCTTATTGGTATCTATCTGTTTTAAGTGAGAATTCCAAGTGTTGTGTAAACAAACTTCCCCTCCATGACAACTGAATTGTTTTTATTTTCTTAATTTTAATTAACATTTAGATAATTAATTTAATACTTCCACATTTTCCCTTTTGCAATTTCGATCTTAAGGAAAATAACGGCTAGTTAGGATGAAGCTAATGGTTTTATTCATCAAGTGATAATGTTAACGACTTACAAAACAAAATTGACGGTATGGGTAATGAGCGTAATTCACGAGTACTTGCATTCGGTAATGCATACTTTCAATGATCGCATCAAAGAAATTTACATCACACAGAGAAGAAAAAAACACAATCTGTCAAAATAATAAGAGGTCTACAATGGATACATAGGTAATCATCAGCATCGATCATGCCTAGCTATGCGGTAAGGTGGAGAATTCAAGAGAGTACTTACATTATCCTTAAACAAGCTTCTGTTCTTCACACCTAAAAGTTTGTTCTTTCTCGCGGTTGCGGAATACCCTGTGGTGCATCCAGGAACAAAGCAAGATCTTTTACCCATTTTTAGTCGAGCAATCAATCTTCTTCTATACCAACAATCGGAAATCCCCACAAGCCGCCATTCGTAAACAAAGTGACAATGTGCCTCAGAGTCCTCACTAATGCCACCTATCGAACGGCTTCAGAAAATGAAATAAAAAAACAATGAAAGACACACACTGAACTTCGCGTGGCTGGGCTCAAGTTATCCATTCGAAAGTTTCAAACAAAACAAAATCGCGAATCTTTCGTTATTGTGACACTTTAACCCTCAGTTGTAAAGTGATCGAAATTATACATTCATTCATTACAGAAATCTACCGGTTAGAGGTAGGTTGTGATGAAAGTCGGAGAATATCCAACGAACTCTTACAAGTGCTGTGCCCTTTCTACCTCTAGTATTTCTTTCTTCATCTCAGCATAAGTCCTACCTTTCTTCATCCCATCCATAAAACCCCGCTTGCCCAACATCCTACCCTCTATCACGGCCTTCAGCAAACCATCGCCCCTCATTACCCCTTCCAGCTACCTACCCTGTCTTCCCCTAATCTCATCTATAACTTTCCTTTCCTCGCCCACCATGTCAAGAACTACCTCATTTGTCTTCCTTTCCGTCCAACGCACCTTCTCCATCCTCCTCCACACCCACATCTCGAAAGCCTTCAGCCTATTTTCGTCTTCCTTTCTCAAGGTCCACGTTTCTGCCCCATACAACGCCACACTCCATATCAAGCTCTTCACCAGCCTCTTTTTTACATCCTTACTTAAGGTCCCCGTCATCAGCTCCATTCTATTATTGAACGCTTCCTTCGCTAGCGCTATTCTCCTCCTAATGTCTTTGCTACTATGTCCTCTTTCTTCTAGCGTACTACCCAAGTAATTAAATTGTTCAACTTGCTCCAGTTTGTGACGTACTACTCTTATCACCAGCTTCGCTTTCTTTGTCCTACAGAATCTCATTACTTTTGTTTTCCTATTATTTATCTTAATTCCGTATTTCTCACACTGCTTTTCCAGTGCATCTACTAAAGTTTGCAGTCCTTTCGATGACCGACTGACCAACGCCTGGTCGTCTGCGAATCTAACCGAAATTATTCATTAAATTCACATATTAAACAGGTTCAAACTTCGCATCTTCGAAACTTCGTATCATTCATATCGTGGAAATCTCTTTGCGGACGCCTAAAACCCTTATCTCTTAATTCTTGGTTGAAGCTTGAAGGTTGAGTTGGGGGGTTTACACAATGGTTCATGCAGGGAAGACGATGGGAAGGGAAGGGGTGGAAGGAGTAGTGATTGAATTTTTAAAATATTTTTTTGGTCATATAGTCAAGACCCCCATCCACCCATCCCACCCTACAGCACTGCCATGCGGCTTTTCTGCCCAGCGGGAAAAAATTATTTTCTTAACTTTCAGGACAGACCCTGCATTACTTATATTGAAAGTGCCATGGGAAGAAAAACTACAAAATAATTTTTCCTGCTGCAAGAATCTGGACGTGACCTTCCGCACTTCTTCCCCCGGTGGGGAGTTTTAAATATCACCCAGTGATTTTCCTGTCTTGGACATCCTAAGATAGAAGAGATCTTGACCACGATAAAGTGCGGGGGGGAGGGGGGGGAGGAAATCCACCGCCAAAAGACGTATGGCACGCCCGATCACTCCACTCCCCATTTATCGCGAACTTGGAAAGAACGAGCGAAGGATAAAAACGCCACGAGTCGGAAGCAGATATCAATTATTTGTCGGAATAAACGGGATGGTGGAGTGAGGAGAAAAACTCTCTCTGCAAGACGAAGAAAATAAATATCTCGAAGCCATCGGGACGCCGTTGGATCCCATCCAGTGGTAAGCGAGGGCAAAAGATGGGAAATGGACCAATTACCTACTCCCGGCGAAGGAAATCCACGCCCCCCCCGCGACCCCCTTTGAAAAAGGATGGATGACGTAGAGAGAACGACCGGGAACGAAAAAAATAAAGAAAAGAAAGAGACATCTTCCCTCCGAGTCATCCCGGCGAAAGAGATGCATTCCATTAGGTTCTGTCGCGCCAAGAAAATCGAGAAATCCGTCCAATGGGAGAACACGGAGAGACAAAAGGGGCCGTGACCTGGTCTGCAAGATGAAAGCTAGGCTTCATTTGACGCGATGAAAGGCGCCATTTGATTAATGGTGACCGTGCCCGCTCAGCCCCACATATTTCACGTAGTCCACAAGCCTCCAGTTTTTTTATTCTGTCAGCGCTTATCTTGTGGCTCTGATCCGAAATGCATTTTTTGTTGAACATAAACCGTATATCTTCGAGTATAAGTCAATTCGAGTATTGATCGAAGTCTTCTTTTCAGCCGATAATATCGGCTCGAGTATATGTCGACCTGAAAAAAAGCTTAATTTACTTGTATTCAGAACATATAGGGTAATGTTTCTCACAGTCAATTATTTTCACCGTCGGCATGTAAATAAATAAATACGAAACATATCGATCAATAATACTTACGGCGCCAGTGTCGCCTGTAGTCAATCGGGATATTGGGTTTGTGGAATCCATTAAAGTCGCAAATTGTCACTACCTAGTGTATTTGACAGTGGTAGGTCCTTGTGCAAAACGTAGGGCATAAATAACGCATTTTTTTGATAAAATCTGGGTGCCTTATGAGTAATAGAGTACTTATCAAACTTTGCAGACGATACGCAAAAATATTGACCCTGAAAAAGTGACTCCATTTTGTGACTCGACTATTAGTCGGAGGTAGTTTTTCATAGGCCAAACAAAAATAAGAACTATCTTGACTTATACTCGAGTATATACGGTAGATAAAAGAAGATATTATGCCTCAAAAGTCCTCACTATCGCCACCTATCGAACGGCTTAAAAAAATTAAACCAAAATACAATGAAAGTGCACTGAATTTGTAGGGGCTGATACACACATTAATAGAAATAGTTTCTCTGGCATTGTTGGCATGCCTATTGTGGAATGATAGTTGGTGAAATGTCACCTCCTTGCAAAGCATTTGCATGTGTTTTTTTTCAATGCACCAATAGTGGTAGCCTCATTAAGTTTATTGGGCAAGTGAAGTACATACATGTTGGTGATAACTAACCCTCCGCTACACACCCATGAGGTGGCTTGCGGGGCATTTTGTAGATTAAGATACTTCTTTTCTCACCAATTCTTCGCAGGAGTTCCTCGTTGGCGATACTCTAAGTCAATTTGATCTTCATCATTCTTCGATATCCCCACATCTCCATTGCCGTCTATCTCTTTTGCCCTGCAGCCGCAATTGTACACGCTTGCCTGCCATAAACGAGAGCATACCTAAGGTATAGTTGGAGCAAGATATTTCCCTAGTCATAATGGAGACCATATTCGAATTTTATGTTTTAATGTCAGCGTCTGAAAGAAGTATGACATAAATATTGTAGTATTAATGGCACAAAAATATAGTTAGGGTGGAAAAAATTCTTAGTAATTAAATAAATATGTCTACATAAGTATCTAACTGAACTCATTTTTTCACGCCGTACGGCTAAAAAGCCTTCAAAGCAGCAACTTTTTTTTGCAATTCTGTAAAAATTACTGCGGTGAGTAATGGATTAATTTTTAAAAATAGTTGAGAAAACATGCAAACTACACACCTTTAGTTTTTTGATGAAAACTAGGTGTTAGAAGTTCCTAATTTTTTCGATATTCTTCCTCTGGAACGCACAGCCGTAGTCTATCCCATGTAAAACCGCTTATATTTTCAGGAAAATTCTCGAAAAGTAGTTCGGTGAGTGATTAATATTTTGATATTATTGGATATATGGGAGTGTTTTCTTTAAAATGAGGCCAAATTCATCAAATTTTCGGTGAAATGATTTTTCACTCAAACTGCCGTAAAATACATCTGCCAAACTTAATTTTCCCAAAAACAACAATGTCAAAACTAAGGATACCTCCGCAAAAATTTTCAGAGGCAAAACATAAGAAGTATAAAGTAAAAAAAAAGAAATAGAAGTGCCAAGCAATTTGCCCAAAAAATTAATGCCAATACTACGGACATCTTCGCAAAACTTTTAAGAGGCAAGAACAGGGTGGCTACTGATATCCAATTCTTAAATTCCCTGACTTTTCACTGACCTTTCCCTGATGGATTTACCAATTTCCCTGACCGATTACCAAAAGGTCACCTATTATTGGAATATTTTATTTCTGTTGAATTAAATTTTCATCTAAACTCAGAAAATGTTAAAAGCTGAAATCAATACATTAAAAGCAACAAGTACTGCTTATTACATTCTAATGAAAAAATATATTAAACCTTCATAAGTTAAACTCTAATCCAGATTATAGTCGCGTCGTGGTAGTTCTGGGAAGTTGAGGATTACTGAAAATGGCATCGAAGGGAGAGTTAATGGCCAATTTACTGGTGGACTGCGGCAAAGGTATCACTAGGGTGCGCGAAAAATAAAAACCAAAGCCAAGTTGTTGGACTGGATCAAAATGGGATGTCGCGAGTGACCTTCAGAAGCGAATAAAATTTGATTAACGTGGTTATAACCCCTTGACTGTTAGAGGGAACAAAAAAATGTAAAAATATTTGGATAAACAAACAAAACGTAAGCGTGCCACTCCGAGCAAAGACAGGAGGCAATTACCAACGACAGCATCATATTCAGGAATATCATATTAGAGGTGGTTTGTGACCTGACTAAATTGCTTCGAGAGGGAGCTAAGATTAAGAAGCCATTCAACAATTACGTCAAACGTGAAAGGTGGGGAGGGCTCTTCTTACTGTCTCACGAAGGGTATGGGAATCGATGATGATCTTGCGTAAGATTTTGTTTACACGTGAAATCGTACTTGCTTTATAAAAATTGTTTTGTGCCGCAGTGTCACACAACAAAAATTAGCCATAGCAAGAAAGCTTACGTCGCGGTTCCACTAAGCGAGAAGAGGAGAATTTTGTGGTTCAAAGCTGTCAGAAGAGAGTACCTTGCTTTACTCCTCTGATTTCACCTGCACTAAACCGAACATCTTTTCTAAAGAACTCCACCACCATAGCCACATCCACTTTCGGTAGATTGTCCGTACAAAACCAGTTTGTAAAGCCATTGAACTTGTTCTCATTAAACCTTGTGGCTTTGTATATCAACAAAAGGAACTGATGATGAAAGGTAACTAATGGAATATGCAAGGTATGAATGATAGGAATGGTAAATGAAAGGAATAGAAGATGAGATAAAGGAAATGTTTGTCAAAACGAAAGTGATCAAAACGTAAACAACTAAGCCGGAACACCACAGAACGTAAAGTCATAGGCACGCAGTTTCGTTATTCATTTCACTGCGTATGCGACGCTTGCCGCGAAGAACGCCTTCGCGGTAGCTCTGTACTAGCAGGGAGCGTAGGAACTTAGAAAAAGTCTTTTAATGGCATGTTCAATGGAGGAGACTTTCCGAACTTGGAGCATTTTAATCGAGGTATATTAATACATGTTCACCAGATTTTAGGGACTCTGAAATACAATAGTAAGTACGGTCGATGCTAATTCCATATACCTCGCAAAGTTGACTATCTACCTGTTACGTCATCATAAAAGCTGCCGCTGTACCGCCATTTCCGAGCCTTTTCAAATGAGCTTAAAATTTTCATTCAATTTTCTTGGAAACTAAGACTTTTTAATCCAAATAATTTGCGTGTAATGAATACGTTTATGGTGGGGCACCATTCGCAATTAATGAATTCTGTTTTCTTTGATGAAGGAAACTACCCTATTCCCTGACAATTCCAGGTTTTCCCGGTTTTCCCTGACGATCGCCACCCTGAAGAAATAATAAGTGTAAAACACCAGGAGTGAATGCGATACACAGAAAACATTGACCGAAAGAACGCCATGTGAGTATGGATAATTTCAGGGGGAAGCAAACCACTTTATTCAGCCCAGGGTGGATGATTCCTTATTATTATATGGTTTTATTTAACTTGAGTTTCTGTCTGTTTTGGTGGAATCATTTAAACGACTTTTCACCCACTTACACTCATCAGATCTCCTTAAAATTTTGCACACAGGTGTAACTTCGACGACAATACAATATTAAAATTTAAGTGTCACAGCTTTCTCCTCCATAGGCCCGGGTTCGCTCCATTAAATTGGTTGCTACATAAGTTGCTTACTTTATTGTTGACTAACGAAAAGGTTACTCGTTTTTTGGTCTGCTCGGCGAATTTTTACTTATATAAGGAAAAAATGGAAAAAAGATTATCAGGGCACCATACGTTCTCCGTTATAAAAAGCCCCTCGCCTACACGTAGACCATGGCAGCAAAATCTTTGTGTCACTTCTGTTTGTATATTAAAAAAAACCATGTAACTTTAAAAATAGTTTTTTATAACACCTATTTTTACAATATCCGAAAAACCACCATCTTGGCTTAAAACATACCAAACTCCAGGGGTGGGTGCGGGTAGTAGGGGTGGTCGTAGGCGGAGAATTTTCATCCCCCAAAAACTCAAACCCACCCCCCGACATCCGGAGTCATAGTTTCCTCCTGTCATTTCGTCCTCTCTCCTCCGGTTCGTCACAACTGACGCCGTAGAAGGATAGAGGACGCCATATATCGACCAAGTGAAAAAACAAGTGAAGTCACCGACGAGCGCGCGAGGAGTGACGTCACCAAATGGGATTTTTCGGTCGAATGGGGAAGGAGTAAGGGAGGGAGGGAGGGGTGGGAAGTAATAAGAAGAAAGGGGGGGGAGGGTGGGGGGGAAATGGCAAAAGGATATGAGCGAGTTGGAGAAAAAAGTGGAGGAGGAGATTGGAAGAACGGAAAAAAGCAAATGGTACGTGCATCAAGCAGAAAAATAATAAAAAATGAGGAAGAAAAGAACGAACACTCTGCATTGCTACCTCTCTCCCGTCTCCGCGAATTCCGGATGAAAGATTGCAGAGCGTTCCACATTTTCCAGAGCGATCGATGACATATTATGAGAGGGAAGTACGTTAAGGTCTTGTCCGATACTTGCAGTTCTTCTGATACCGATATTTCACTTGCCATTATTCCGATACTCTCTAGAAAGTCTGTTTACCTAAGGTAGTTTGAGCGAGGTATAACTTCACAAAAAATTCACTGAGTTTGGCCTTATTTTAAAGAAAAGGATATCATATTTTCAATAATCTAATATAATAATCACCGATGTATGTATGTGTGTGTGTATATATATGTATAGCATGTAAGCCCTTCGTCAGCTGGAGAAAAAGATTGACATTTTCTCCAGCTGACGAAGGGCTTACAAACTCGAAACGTTCCCAGTAAGTCGTCTCTTTTTACTTTTCTTTCCCCACCACCTGTCCAGTGTGTTTTTTAGTGTTGTGGCCTATTGGCGAAACTTTCCCTGTGTGTGTGTATATATATATATATATATCAGCATCATCAACGGCGGAAACAAGGGTTAGGAGATATATATCAGGGATCTTTCGGGGTTTGCACCGGGTAGTTAGGTCCATGGCGGCCAACGTTTCGATGCTCGAGTCGAGCATCGAAACGTTGGCCGCCATGGACCTAACTACCCGGTGCAAACCCCGAAAGATCCCTGATATAAATCTTCGCCGGGAAAGCCTGAAATCATTCAAGGGTTAAGAGAGAGAAGAAGAAGAAAAAGAGAAAGAGGAGGAGGAAAACAGCGGTAAAAATAGGAACTTGGTACTTAAGGACGATGATGAGGGCCGGGAAGCATAAAACAGGAAATGGAAAAAGGAAAAATAGATGCTTTGGGATTGTGCGAGGTGAGATGGAAGGATAGCGGGAACTATTGGTGTGATAGCTACAGGGTAATCTATAGTGGGGGAGATGAGAGTCAACGTGGGGTAAGTATGGTATTGATCACAAAATCGGGGCTGAGGGTGGTAAACATTGAGCAGGTGAGCGACAGGATACTAGTAGGTAGTAGAAATAAAAGCACGCCCGACGAATTTCGTGCTGGTCCAGGTATATATGCCTACGAGCAACCATAGGGAGGAAGAGGTGCACAATCAAGGAGAAGAAATAATTAGAGAATTGCCGGGAAGGAAATACCTGATAGTGATGGGTGACTGGAATACAGTGGTGGGGGAAGGAAGGGACGGATTAGAAGTGGGAGGGTTTGGGCTAGGAAGAAGAAATGATCGCGGTGAAAAGGCAGTTGAGTTTTGTAGAAGAAATAAATTAGTAGTGTCAAACACTTGGTTTAAACATAACCCCAGGCGTAGGTACACATGGAAAATGCCGGGTGATACTGAGAGATACCAAATTGATTATATAATGGCAAGACAGAGGTTTAGGAACAGTGTAAAAAACTCGCGTGGCTCTCCAGGGGCGGATGCGGATTCAGATCATAACTTGGTGATGATGAAATGTGAAGTTAGATTCAAAAGGCTTTGTAAAGGTAGGAAGATAAAGAGGTGGAACCTTGAAGCATTTTAAGGGTTGAAAGGGAGGGAATACCAAGAGCTGGTAGAAAAGAGCATAGGTGAAGCAAAGCGGATGGGAACAATAGAGAGAAGATAAGAGATTATAAAAACAGGCATCGTAAGAGCGGCAGAGAAAACAATAGGAACGGTGGAAAAGAAGAGGGTTAAGAAGCAGTGGGTAAAGGAAGAAATGATAAAGAAAATGGAGGAGATGGAAATATGGAAAAACGTCAACACCGACGTAGGCAAGAGGAAGCACAAGGAATTGAATAATAAGCTCCGGCGAGTGACCAATCGGGCAAAAGAAATATTGGAATAGGCACCGTCTAAACAATTGTAGACTGTGAAATAGGTTTCAGCTGTGTAGCGCTCACCGATTTTGAAAACAATGAATGTATTACGAGGGACTTAGAATGTGTAGTTATCTGTGAGTTTCAGGGGGTATTTCAGAGTGATGTTATTTGACCTACGAACTTGGTTGTAAGTTTATTTACTCAAGTGGATTTACTTAATGGATTGAGTGATTACGTGAAATAATGTATTTTATGCTATTGTCCTTTGATATAAATGAAATAAATGAAATGAAAGGGCCGCATGCGACCCGCGGTGCCATTTATTGTGGCCCGCGAAAGGTAATTAGACAAAAATTCAGAAATATATTTTTATTTTTATACCTTCGTTGTTTGTTATTGTTACTTAAAAAAATAATTATTTTTTACTATGTGTCCGGCAACCATATTAAAGGTTAAGTTGTGGCCCTTGAGGCCTTGCAAGTTGGACAACCCTGTTCTATAGCATCAATACTGTTTTTAACAGCATATTATTTTCCATAAATTACTTTGAAGAAAAATTACAATGTGTATAATTTAGTATGGGTACGAATAATTTCTAAAATGTAAAGCCTTACACCATAGAGTGTAGGATATTATTTATTTGAGAACTAGGAGATTGAATATAAGGCCTTTCTAAGAAATTTCAATGATATCACCAAAAATATCATACCTAGAATGCGACTTGATCTTTAGGTGGCAAGAAGAGAGATTGGTTTCGAGATTAGGGATCTTACCTCTCGGGAGATTTTTCCATACTCAATGTTAGACCAAAAATATTCAGCTAGTGAGACGTTTTAGTATTTATTCACTGTGAATAGATTAGATTAAGGAAAAATAAGGATTCAATGAGTCATCTTTCGTATTAGGTTGTTCTGCATCATTATTGAATTCCTGTAGTATAATATACAGTTCCGGGTGCTTTGATGTGTAGATACTCTACTCGAGGTTCACTTTCACAGTCATATTGAAATTACTTGAGTGTAAAAAAATACAACGACTGAGCATCGAACCCGGGAATGCTTCACATTCGCCTTTGTGGGAGTCTTAACCACGCGGCTACCGCGCCGCTTTTACAGAGTGGGTCACTCGTGAGCACAAATGTGAATTTCGAGAGCGAAAATCACACAAGTCGGAGGCTTCCATCGTCGCGTCGAGCAAAATCCAGGAAGCATCTTATGTTATTGATGATAGAATCAGCGAGAATCTTCACAGAAAAAGATTTGCTCCATTCCATTTTAAAATAGCTGCCGATATATCCTCTTAAAACATCGGATGGGCCGATTCCGAACAACATCGGTGGTATCGGCATCGAGAGATGCGTATCGGGCCAGCCCAATCAGGACGGATATATATAGGGGAGGGGATTGGCAGCACGGCAACTCGACTCGGAAAACAAATTTTCTCCATTCCTCTTTCTCCCTCACTTACTTCGCAATGCTCTTTCTCTCATTTTTTCGCCAATTCGGTAAATATGATTTTTCTCGGTCGCCCTGGAGACAGCGAGACCTCACTAATCATCCGCACGAGAAAAAAATCAATGTGAAACTATTATTAATTCAAGCCCCTCCACTTTTTTTATGAAGGTGGAATACGGCACCGTAGTTTCATTTCATCCTTCTTTCTTCTACCTTATTCCGGGCGTGACGAACAGGTTCGGCAGTTTACTTTCTCACCAAATGGGGGGAATAAGGAAGGGGGTGGAAGTTAGTTTTTTATTTCAGAAACGATAGCAAATATGAGTCCTCGTGCCTGTGATGGGATAATCATACGCCGTGTGGATGGATCCCTGAATAGAAAAAGGGTAAGGTATCCTAAGAATAGGGGACAGCTGGTGGCATTCGCACAACTACGTTCGACTTCTATGAAGTCTATCAATTTTTTTCCCTCTCTTCCAGTTTAAAATTGTCGACGCTCCAAAAATACGATTCATTACATTTAACGATTCTAACAGACACAGCCCTTAAAAAAAAGAAGACAGAAATGTTCATGATTACTATGCTCTAGTTCTAAGGTTATTTCGAACAATTATTGCGATTGTAGGGGCTATTATTTGTGATTATAGAATTTACAATCGTGATAATGGGACTTACCCGTAGTGATATTTCAACTAAAGCAATATGAATATAGTTATAGTAATTCCTATAGTCTTTTCCTTCTTTCTTTATTTCTTATAAACCTTTGGAATCATATGAGCTATGAGCAGTGGTGGATACAGAAAAAAGTCAAGGGGGGGCGCAAGTTATCGCGGCGATTGTAGCTTTCAAACTAACTGCCTAGCAGCGACTCTGCTTCCCTTACATATGTAGCTCGGTTGTTTCGAGAACATTCGGTGCCAGAATGTTCGCTTCCAGACTTTTAAGGAGTGTGAACAAATACAAACAGTAGAGTATTCGCGACTTTTCTCGAACAAATGCCAGATAGAATAACGTATCGAGATCACTAGAATGGCCGCGACTTTTCTCGTAGTTTAGCTATCTATGTGCCAGACAGAAACGTATAAAATACGATGACGCGGACTACACAAGAAAGTACAACTACTCGATAACTCGACTCAGCGGCCCCGCAAGGGGGGGGGGGCGCGCGCCCCCAGCGCCCCCCATACGTATCCGCCACTGGCTATGAGCAATAGGTATCCTTAATTATCCCAGCCTCCAGCTGCTGTTTGGTACATTTGTATCGCTTCTTTTGTCTCCTGAATATGCTGTATGCTCTTATCGCTGTCTCTAACTCAAGAAGCTTGTTGGAGATACATGTTTCGCCAGATTGAATAATTTTAGCAAACAGCTTTTCTGATACCATTGATAACTTACTCCACAATTTCTTTTTATGCTAGTCCCGAGTTTGCATCAGTTACACCCAGATGTTCTGTCTCAAGAACTTGCTCTATTATTTGATTATCGACAACCAATTTACATCGAATAGGGTCCAAACAATGGGTAAAATTCCTATAGTGATTACGAAATTTGCTGGAGATATCACATAAATCTTAAAAACACTATTATAGTAACGTATAATATTTTATTTATGAGGCAGGTTAATTAACGGAATAAAAAAATTGGTGTTCAAAATTTAACAGAAAATAAATGAAACTATCATAAAATAAACACGCAAACCACGATCTAAAAGTTCAAAGACGAGTCGACGAGATAATAAATTTTACTTTCGATATTATTCGCCAGCGGTAAAAGGTGAAAACGATAAACCAGTGGAAACTGAAAAAGTCCAATTTGAGTTTTTTTGACTTTCACAAAAAAATAAAAGAATATTACCAAAAGTGGAAGAAACCAAGGTAGCACGGCTTCGTCATACAAAAGCACATGAGTCGTAACTATTCGATTTTTTCCTCGCCGGTAAATGGAGATGCCAAAACGATAAAACTGTAGACATTAGAGCAATTAGATGAGAATCACAGATACATTTTTGTAAAATTTCGTCGTCTCAATATGATAATTTGTTTTAGACTTTTTCGTCTAAATTGAAAAGACGGAAAAGTTAAAAACGGCAAACTAGCAGAAACTGAAGCAATAAGGCACAATATGAAAATTAAGTAAGAAAAACTAAAATTGTTCTTTTTATATTGATATAAATGAGAATTAAAAAAATCACATTTTTTACTTATTACTAGCAGAATCACTTGTGATACTATCTATTATCTAATTCCTTTGTTAGTTGATGTTTTACAGGTAGTACACACAGATTCCTCTGTCAAAAATAACTCATTACGTACGTAGGATAATTTAATTCTGTTTAAATTTGGAAAAATTAAAATTTGGTCATTTATTGTTGTTAAAAAAAGTGCTTACGGATTTTAGTGACGTCGATAATGACGTTTAGAAAATGGCGCCGCCCGTAGCAGACCACCTCCTCCGCCCACCGCCTGCCAAGCCACTGCATAAACGATTGATATGGTTTGGAAAAATACAAAATAAAATCACGAAATATATTCATAAGTTTCCTTACGTGATGTAATTTATTTTTAGGATATTTTGCGCCACCGTGGTAAGGCAATGCTAGAGAGGATAGTGCAAAGAATTGACATTAGATCTTATTTGATTAAATGTTTTAAGTAAATACAAAACAGAGATAAATCATGGTATGGAATTATGTGCAATGTTCTTAAAATGCAGTGGTAAGGTCTGTTTTGTTCGAATACCATAACAGTAGCAGAGTAATAGAATAAACACAGGATCGGGATAATTTCATTCTTAAATTCACGGCATTCTGAAGTAAAGAAATAAATCAGCTCTTCTGAAAATGTTTTAGCTTTTTAAAGGAATAATGATGTATTTACATAAAAAAGAGGCAAGTTGAAAGCACGCATGTGACTAAATTGATATCAACACTTTGCCAGTGTAACAGGAATTACCAGAGTAACGAAGGGACAACAAAAGAAGTGACGAAAGAAGACAAATAGAAGAAGTCCTCAATCAAGTCAGACCCCTCTTATTTTGTTGGCGCAACCAAAGCAGTGCAGTGCAAAATAAATTATCATCCAATAAATATAAACCATCCCACATCGAAACTTCCCAGTTACGAAATTCAACCCTGTCCACAAAAGTCATTCGCAATGCCGATGTTTACATGTTTTGCGGTTTCCCTTGTTCTCCTCAGCAGCGACTACTGATGACGCAGGAATGTGAATGGGATATGTTTAGCCGAAAGAAGAGGAAAATGTGCAAAACAAAAAGACTTGATGAGAGCTGTTATTGACCACTCTTTTACATAAAATGTTTTATGGAGAATTGGTCATTTGTAAAAATAAATCACTTTTCTTCTCTCGTCAACGTTTCAAAACTTTATTGTTTTATCTTCAGGGCTTGAGGGTGGAAAACTTCGATAACCAATTCAGACAGGTTTCACGTTGAGTTCAATGACCCACTGTATACTGCGACTCACGATATCCTCGGCGTTCACCAAATTCTTGCTCACATGCAAGGGCATACATAATGCCTCGTCTAGACTACAGGTGTATTTAAGGAGGTACCACCGTAAAATGACTTAAATGTCATTTTAATCATATTCTGTCCACTTGTAGACAATGTTGTTCTCTATCTGATATGAACAACAAAATAATTCCTTTCCACGCTATTTTATTCTATAATTGAACTTGAAATTACATGGTGTTCAATGGGAGAATGAGGGAAACACGGGGAAAATAGTATTATTCCATAAAATACAAATGCCATTTTCGTGGAAAACTATCTCTAAGAAGGAAATAATCCAAATAAATTGAATAAAAATACAATACAGACATCTTACCACCTTATTATTCTAGTTATTGAAGAATTAATGCCGTAATTGAAGTCAAAATGCGGTAATTCGTAGAAAATGGCTCCTATGGATGGAAAAAAGTGCCAATTTAAAATACATTCATGGAATAATCTGCATATTTTGTACCTTACTTTTGGGTTTCTATAGGTAACGCATTGCATCAGTGAAAGCAGGATTTTTTTGACAAAATATAAAAAATGTGGAGTTTAGTATTTGTTTTGCCACAGTCGCGGTGGAACCAGTTGAGTGTAATTAAGTGGAGAATTTAAATGTAGGGGAGCGCCTACACACAGATACATATTATATCTACCTCAGCGCTACCTCAAGATGATGGAAATAAATTTGCATAGCGTAAAAAGTATGTGCCTGAGAACTAACATAAGATGTTTTCTAGATTCGTATAACCCCATAAATAAATTTAAAAGAAGGATATCACTTTGACAATAACTTAACTCCTCATATAAATGATATAAATACATGCATGATGTGTATGATTATCGAAACTCCTCGACCTATCAATGACGATACTTCGACCACCTCGACGGTACACTATCGATATCATCCAAGTTCACTTAAGGTAGAACCTCTACTACAAGCACCTTCGATAACACGCCCTGATAATTTCATATATTGCAGAGAAATTATGCCTTAGTCGATCTCTGAAAAAATAATTGCAAGTAATTGGCCATTTAGCGCCGATAACCGGATTTGAAAATAATAATTTTCATCCTCAAATTACATTGGTCTTATGGCAGAATGGTGTCTTCCCTCACTTCAAAATTTTGTTTCTCGATATTTTCCTCGACTAGGCTACCTCAAAAACGACCATATGGTGATTAAGTAATCAACGGATACAATGAATTTTTTTCAGGTTACCTTATCGGGCATTTAATGCCGATATTTATGATTAAAAAGCGATGAAGAGTCTTACTTTCGTTCGGTAGCCGCCATATTGAAACAGACTTGGCAACTATGTTCGAGGAGTAAACAAAAACATTGGAGTGAAACTATGCAAACAAACAAAGGTGCCGGACTGGAGTGAAACTATGATATGTTGACCAGCTATACAGTGTTGTCAAGTTCATCGTCAGCAATGATATATAATACATTTGTTTTAATTACATTTACATTAAAAGAGCAAAAGCACTCACTAGTTCTGTGGTTTTAATTCATCCCGAATTTTATAATTATGCAGCTTTACTGCAGTTACAGAGAAAGTTTTTAAATTCCTCTGAGACATGGCGTCAATATAAAAGCCATTCTTCATATGACAGGATTACTTCATTTTGAAGAAAACTCATGTACTGCACAACCATGTTGATTGATTGAAAATTATTTTTAATTATTATTTATAACATTTTGAGCCATTTTATCTTGTTTCTGTCGAGTTCATAGCTATGTAATGAAAGCAGTACTTCGAAGCGCAGGTTCTACCTTAAAAGGGGGTCCCCGGGTCCACTAGGTAACTCTCTCCACTTAAGTAACGAGTCCTATTAGGACTCGTTACTTAAGTGGAGAGAGGGCGTCTACATGGTGTACTTAAGTGAAAAATACACTTAAGTGCAATCTTAAGAGGCCAGTGTAGACGCGGCATAAGGGTATAAGACAGGAAAGGGCAAATCACAAGAGAATACGCATTTCCCGGCGTATAGGGCGTACATTTTACCCTCAAGAATGCATACTAAAATCGGCCTGCGTCTTATGGGCCGAGGGTAAAGCTGCGTTCTCATTCATGCGATTTTGTGCGGTGCGACTATAAGCTTTTTTTAACACATTGTCTCAAGGCACATGAGATAGGTATATTTCGTAATGATTCGATTAAATATTTTTAGGTTTTCTTATAATCACGAAATAATACATTTACTATTATTATTATGACAATGATGGATGATTAAAAATATCAAGGTGCCACGCCGAGAAAAAAAAATTTGAAAAAAACGCACTTATCAAATAACAGTTTTCGCCTAAATTTTGACTACCGCATGAGCAATTAAGTCATAAAATGCTTCAACTAAGGCAAAAATGTGAAATATAATTTTTTCATGGTTTTCATTACTGCATGCATAGTGCGTTCCACCTATTAATAAGATGTTCTTTTCTGAAATGTGGTGCTAGATGTTTTTTACTTGAAAAATAATACAAAATTGCACTCAATGACCCAATTACAGCTCCAACTACTTTAAATACAGTTGCTATTTTGAAAAGTCGACGATCCCTTTTCATTTACATCAGGGCTGCTACCAGTCTGTGACCTGAATAATAGTGACTTTAGTGACTTTTCCTTCGTGAAATAGTAACTAAATAGTGATCAAATAGCGGCCTAATAGTGACCAAATAGTGACCAAAAAACGACTAACAACTGACCTAAAAGTGACCAAAAATAGAGACTTTCGGCCACCAAGCACTAATACACCTTTCCTACTTTCGGACTTAGGACATGGGAGTAATAGGAGGATCGAAAACAGGACAACTTGGGTTAAATACATATGTTAACTGAAAATTTTAACATTTAAAATCGAGAAAAAAAAACACATTGTCAGTCTCTCAATCTCATGACAAGCATGAGGAAGCAGTCTTTTCTTTTGCTCAAATGTCAAATCTGATATGAGGTCAGATTTTATTTTTTGTACTGCTTTTTCGACAGCAGTGGCGTTCTTATGAGAAGTTGCAACATCTCTGCGAATACCTTCAATGTTATTCTTAGCAATGGCGTTCTTAAGGCGCACATTAGCTTCATCAAATAGTCTGTCCGCCCTAGCAGACTCATCTTCCTCCCGCAATCCTCGAAGCTTTTCCTCTTTTTCCACAATAGTGTTCCTGCTTTTCTCCATCTGTTCTGCTTTTTCCTTCTCTTCTTCCAGTCTTTCTACATCTTCTTCCTCTTTCAGGCTTCCTCTTATTTTTTTCCTCTCTTCTTCCAAGTAAACTTTGTAACTTTCTTTGATCTTGTAACTTTCTTGTAACTTAAGATCTTTGGTAATAGGCACTAGAAACGGCTAATTGGCATACTCATGTAGCATACTCTTGACTACCATGTACGCGTTAAGAGTGCGTAAAGACATAGCAGTTCTGTCATATGTTATAATCCTCCCTGACTTCGAGAAGTCCCTCTCGACATCAGCCTGTCCGTGAGAGAGAGACAGGACAGCTTTCACCAACTTCGAGACAGTAGGGTACCTACTTCAAGTCACCGGAGGCGGTGCGCTTGGATAAAAACTGACCCCAATACTGATCAAGACAGTCATTCCTAGAGTCATATTCATCCTTCTCCAGCTGCAAGAGCTTCCCTTTATCAACTAGTCGATCTGAAGCGATCGGCCATGGCATAGCTTAAGCCACCCGCGCTATGTCCCCTGCGCTGTTCTCTGAAGTTCTCTCCTCTGGACGCAGACATCCGCAGCTCTTCAAGAAAGAATCCGTAGATTTGAAGTAACTTTTTTCCAGGATATACTTGCACGCCTCCACATAGTGCTTGCGAGCATAGTCAATGAATAACATTTTCTCCTTTTCACTGATCTTTGATTGGCTCTGGGGCGCGCGAATGTCTTCCCCCATAACGACATCAGCAGCTGGAAGAAGATTCTCAGGCTTGACGACCTCTCCTAATTCCAAAGATTTCTTGCAAGATCTAGCCATCAGAATTTGGATTAGTGTAGACAGCTCGGAGTTCAGCAGGTGAACTAGCGGCTCCTCCCGCTGGAAGAACCTGGTGAAGCGTGTAAGCATGTGCACACGCAGGCCCGGCTTAAGGCCAGGGGTGCCGTGATTGCGAAAAAATACTGTTTTACTACGTTTAACTGGTGAATAGTTTAAATAAACCAGTGACGAGCAGAGGTTGTAGCTTTTGACACTCTATTTGAAGATTTGAGGAATGATGACACCAAGTTTTTCAATTATTTTCGAATGCCTATTTCGTCATTGTCCCATAGGGTAGGTCTTGCTTCAACCAAAGAAATGAGTAAATCATTATCGATGATTTCGCTCATCTTCCAAAATTAGGCACACCACGAAAAACTCTCAAGGATGCTTCCACGGGATTGAAAATCCACCCTAATGCGCGCATGTCTCCGTTTGGTAACGTGAGCCACTGACTAGCTTGTGGCGGTAAAACTACCGCTCAAAGCAGAGGCAGTGCGCGCCAGCTCGGCGGCAAATCTACCGATCGATTTTTCTACAGCCTAGTGAGTAGGCTCCCATTAGTTTCTTCACGCCACTATTGGATCAACGGCGACCGCAAAAAAGCCGCGTCGGTAAAATCAGCCTAGTGTGTAACGGGCCTATCCGTTTGGGAATAATATTCTATATGGTCGTTTTAAATAATTGTAAGTAACAAACATTACTATCAGCCTTTTAATAAACTTTTTATCTTAATTTCCATAAACCCGCCGAACAAAAACCACATTACGGACCAAAACCAATCACTTCGTGAACCCATGCACTAAATACAACAAATGAAAATGAAAAACCTTGAGATAAACAACAATGCAAAAGTGACTTCTTGCGCACTGCGTTCCAGTAGTTTAATTTTTCCCGGGAAGAATAAACGGTTACCCATGACGTCGGATAAACAGTTGCTTATTTAAAAATAAAAAGTAAAGGACACAATCATTCAGCGAATCAGATGCATAAACCATCCAAGGCCAACGTTTGATACGTTGAGAAAGTTTGGACTCTTTACCATTTCCTTTCGTGGGGCGAGCTCAATGCGGGGATATAGATATACACATGAAAGGAAAGGGAAAAAAAGAGTTGACCAGAGGAAAATAGCGGCGATAAGGATTTGGCGGGAGAAGGGCAGTGGATATAGCTGGGCCAAACTACGGGGTCACAACTACTGGCCGCGAGCCAAGTAAAGAGAGTAGCCTTTTAAATGACCGCGGCCGAAGGGGGTGAAAAGCGAAAATGTTAAATTTGGCAACGGTTCAAAAAAGCATGCACAAAAAGACAGTGACATCTATCTCATTTTCGTGCCACATTCAACAATGCCTTCTCCTCCTAAGGCAACCCACTAGCCGGGGACAATAAAAAAACAGAATCGTTGGGGTCAAAGGAGAAAAAATTAACAGAAACAAGCTAAAAATAAAAATGTGGCGTTTCCGTGATCCAGTGCCCTAGAAAGTTACAAAAATCAAAAGGGAAGGATTTAATTGGACTAAGCGGGCAGCATTTGACAAGCGACCCGAATCACGAAGTTGTAAACATTGCTCCCTTTTAGTTAGGAGGGGCGCCGTGAATATTATGGCGACGCCAGATCTTCCCACAAATGAGAGATAGCTCATATAAGCGCCATGATACCAAGCTTTCCTTTTTTTTAACTCACCGAATGCACTCATAAGGGGATCGTGGATAATGAAACATAATTTGGCAACATTGGGATTAAAATAAACTTGACGTCACTCTCAACCAAATTGGAGCAATTGAATTGGCGTGGAAAAATGAAACTGTTTATGAAACCCAATAAGGTAATCGGGTTGGTGGTAGAGTTTATTTAAAATAATTATCAAGGAAAGGGTTACAATGATTGATTCAAGATTTGTTAAAACCATCTGTTGGACGTAAATAGCACCTTAAATTTACATAACCACGCATGAAATTAAATACCCGTAGTGTTATGAAGTCCGTAAATACAGTTTGCCTCACTTAATTTTGCTAATTGTTTATATATATTCTGGAATTCCATACTCTGCCCATCGACTATAAAAGCGAAATATGACTATATGGTGTTCCACATTTAGTTGAAAGCTAGGGCTCCTAAAGGGATTCGTTTCTACCGTCTACCATGAGGACGTAGGCACGATGTTGCCAAGAGCAGCAGGAACATTAACGTATTGCCATCACGTAGAATACTAACTCCACATATAGGAGTCTACCAATAAGGTAGTAGAGAAAGAAAGAACAAGAAGTGACTTACTTGAATTTAGCGCGGCGTTAGAAATGATTGCCGACGTGGTCTTGAGGTGAGCACACGGAACATAAGTTTGGCAACAGAGTTCTCCAAAAGGCCCTTATCGTCAACTGAATATGGAACACTCTATAGTCCCTCAAGATAACGCGGAGTTAGCGAATATTCCGTTTGCCGCGGCGTAAGAGGGAAAAAACTCGTGTCAGCCGCAAATGTACAAGTTCACCACATACACGCCTTCAGGCATGGCGAATGTATGACGAACCACATAAATTAACGGTTCTCTGGTTTCACACTATTTTTTAGGATACCTAGATCTGCGAAAGAACTCCCTCAGGAAAAAAAATTACATAAGCAGAGGCTTACTTCCTTCAATAGCATTTGTTATGCTAAAAACATGGATTTTGACGATGTGAAGCGCAGTTTTTGCTATGAATTTTGACAGGATGTCCACAAAAGTCAAAATATTAAATTCATGCATGATTCCAGGTTTTCAAGGCTAAATTTATGAAAATTTCCAGGGAATAAGTGGTAAATTAAAGTAATTAATTATGTATTTTTATTGGCACTAAGTTTTATATTGATTATAAGAAGAAAGGTTGATTTTGTTGGGAATATAAAAATGACTTCTAGAGAAGAAATAGGTAGGTGTGTGCGCAGAAAACCAGAAATTCACGAATAATCCACGTACATTTCCCTGCACTGAAAATTCATGAATACATAATTTCCGATTTTCCCGGTTTTCCCGGTCTGTGGACACCCTGATTTTAAGCATTTTTTTTAAATCGGCTGAAATATACTAATTACAGAAGACAAACATAATTTTTTATCAACTATAATGATATTTGCATTATTTTGTTATCTTCATAAACAAAAATGTATACAGTTTTCCCCAAAATATTATTTTCGTCAAAATCACCCGCGACGCTATGTAAAAATGGACGCCAAAAAAAAGATCTAAGGAGTTGAAAATTTTGTCATCTATCGTTCTGAGCTCCCAAAATATTGGCAAACTAACAGTACATATGGCAAACATTCAGGAAAATCGAAAATTTTGAGCAACATGGCCTGGGTGATTTCACATGACCCCTGAACATTTTCTTTAAGATGAAAAGAACGAATCAAAGGGGCAGGGGTATGGATACATATTTTTCCCCCTCCGTCCAATATATCGATCCGAAGAAAAAAAAAGAAAACGATTCATCGACGACTTTGCGTCTCTTCCGAAAGAGATAATACCAAACCTTATCCGAAGCATTATCTCGTTTCTCTGACAAAAAAATATCCCGGGCCTTTCACGTTCCGCAAGATAAAATAACTTTATTCTAGTCATCGTGAGTCTGGAAGTGATGCTTTCCACTCCGTTATTTAGATCCGATGCGGAGAGCATGGTGAAATTGCTGTAGTTGATCCGTAATTTAATCGACATCGTCTTAAATAATATTTGTTTATTAGAGAGAAGTATGATATGCGACGGAATAAAGAGAGTTGGCCATTACGCCACTTTAAATCTTATTTAATTTGGCGTGAAAAATGTACCAATTTTTTCAGTTCCGCCATGAAACAGATATACAAATTAATAAATAATTCTCGGGTTTCCAGCCGAGTAAGGTTTTGGTTTGCTAACGTTTCGATGGAATACTCCTCCATCGTCTTCAGAGCAATAAAGCTTGCAGGGCCTTTCGCGTGCGCTTATATAGCCGTCTCATCCGGGGGGCATTGTTGTCTCCTGTTTTCCGTTATTTTTTGAATTAACGGTTTCCATTCTCTGCTAAGGAAGTACCCAGAGTCTCGATTTAATGTTTTTTCTTCCAGCCTGATTTCAACGGCCTCTTTAAGGAGACGATCCCAATATCCATTAGCTTTGGAGACCAAGCGAGCCTCATCGAAGGAGATGATGTGACCTTCCGATAAGCTGTGTTCAGCCAAGGCAGATTTTTCCGGGTGGAACAACCTAATACATCTCCTGTGCTCTTTTATTCGGGTCTCTATCGTGCGCCCTGTCTCTCCAATGTATATTTTTCCACACTGACATGGGATACTATAAACACCAGGTGTTTTGAGTCCCAATTCATCCTTGACTCGCACTAAAACGCCAGGTAGTTTTTTCGGTGGTTTATGAATTGTTTCGATGTTCCATTTCGATAGGATCCTAGAGATTTTTCCGGCGACGGTTGAAACATACGGCAGACAAGCTCTCACGGTGGGTTTTTTCTCCCGCGTGATAAAGAGGAGAAAATGATAAAATATGTACTCCAACGTTTAATCCATCTCCCAATCATCTAAGTTGTCACAGTAAATCGCACTTTTTCACTCTTTGGTACCGAGTAATATCTCTCTCGGGAAACCCGAGAATTATTTATTAATATAATTCGCCGAGAAAGAACCAAATCAGATATACAAATGTTCGCAATAAATAATGAAATTTGTGGTCACCATATCTGTCATTACGACGAGATAAATTACGACCACTTTTATGAAATAACGACTATCTGCGGATGACTCCGAATGGTAGACGAAGACACAGGAAGACGCGAAAACAAAGGAATAGTAAGAAGTGGATAAGAGAGATCGGAAATGAAAACGAAATGAGCACAGCTGCGCCGGACCGATTCTAAATTTGAAGATCGTGATGACAATAACATCTGCCAAAAACATGAGCTCTTCGTGGGTGTAAACAAGGGCATTCTTCTCACAGTTGCCCCAAAAGTTGAGAAAGACGTAATCGCCTATTTAAAATAGATGCTAAAATCATAGCCAACATTTTTCTCAAAGGCAAGGAAATGAGGGAAAATAAAATAAAAATCCGCGTGATAAAGAGGAGAAAATAGTAAAATATGTACTCCAACGTTTAATCTATCTCCCAATCATCTAAGTTGTCACAGTAAATCGCACTTTTTCACTCTTTGGTACCGAGTAATATCTCGAAAAATTTCATTTTTAACGATCTCCCATTTTTATCTTCTAAAAAAAACAAATGCCTTTAACTAGCCAAAAATTAAATCTGCTGTTCCTAACTATCTAAGTTTAAAAAACATATAGTAATGTGGAAAAGCAAATGTGTGTATAAAAATGTGGAATATATTCAAATTATTGTTTCTATGCCAACTGCCAAGGAATGGCTTGTCATGAAGTATTCTTCGCGTAAATAAAGCGACTGACTAACCTCTCTTTGAAGTGCTTATTACAAATACGTTGGAAGCAGAAAAATGAATGACATGAAATGTACACTACGGGAAACAGTGCATTGGAATACGAGGTGATCATGGCTTCGATTAAATTCCTGATTTACTGGATACTCGTAAAGCCTTTGCGTAGATTATAGATTAAAAAAGTACGAAAGTGAAGCCTTTATTTTATACGAAAAAATTATGCACCTAACATGGCTACCGCGCGCAATTTATCAATGGATTTAATGAAATATACATTACATTTTCAAAAATTATTTTCATTTTGCATTTTTTATGAAGTCGTAAATGCTTACGGTACAGCGACAATTTCGGTAGAAGTACCTATGTTTGCTGCGTATTAACTGACCAACTGCGATCAATGTGGCAAATTATGCATTGTAATGACTTCCATATTTCCCTGCGCAGTGGTACCGCATGGTTTGATCTATTCTCGTCGTTAATCTGTGACATTGAAGAACTGCGACGTTCACACAAGAATTAAAGTGAAACTGTTTTTCCCAAGACCCATGGCACAATGCAATCGGACATTGGTCAACGTTGCCAAAAATCAAAGATTATGTTTGCGAAAGCAATTTAAAAATAAACTCATTTTCATGTTGACAGATGAAATTATACTGCACTAATGACAAGTATACGTTGAAGTTTTTTGTACAAATACCTACTTCTAAAAAATACATAGCAATTCCAAAAATTGAATCGTTCCTAGAAAGTTAACTTAGGCTTTCCAAGTACGCATAAAGGCCGAAATCCTAAAATTCTAACTATTTGATTGAATGGATTCCGTCACAAAAGTTAAAGCACGATTTTTCTTTTAGGAGTTCACATGGGTCGCAGAACTTGGAGGCACTCGACTGTCAGGTGCGTTAATCCAGGAAAGGACTGCATAGGTTCCTGCGAGAGATATTCGTTCCTCTGTCATCTCATTTAACGCCTTTGGCAGTAGCGGCGAAACTTGGTGGCAGTTGCTTTGTCTGAAGCGTGACGTCAAGGAGGCAGGAGTGGATGGGGTCGGCTGAGAAGCAAAGGGGAGAAGGGACAGCACATGCCAGGCCACCCGGCCAAAACATACCCTGACTGCATTTGACTCGAAAGCACGGGAGGAAAGAGTCAGCAGTGTGTTTGGATAAAATGTTTACGATCCAAACAATGTCAAATCAAAACACGCTATATTAATCGAAACCCATCTAAACAGTTGGTTAAAGAGTCGTAGAAAGTTGAATCGAATTAATGCATTGAACATTTGGAAATTGACAACGAAGGCTTGCTTCTTTGGGAACAAAAATAGTCAAATGCGGAAGCTGCCTTGCTCCCACCTGCGAAGCTATTTCCCGGAATATTCCACCTAGAAAGACCTTTTTGTTCACTGACACCATGATTCGCTACGAACATTGCACCCCCCTTCAACTCACGCTATCCGATGGCGAGTGTCATTTAGTTTTGGGAGGTCTACGCACTTCACAGCTATAAGGGGTCATTATGCCAACCCAAAGAGATGTTTACAGCCAAACATAGCAAACCCCTTGTTGGCCAAAGAGCCCAAGGTAGACCAATATTGAGGAATAGTTCTGTGGAAGACGCAGTCAGAGAACGAACGATGAATTTAAGGATCTTATGTTTTTCCCGGCGAATCCTCCGAATCAAAGTTTCACAGTTTTTCCACTGGGTCAGGGGCACCACCGTCTGCCTACCGAAGGAATTGCAAAAGGTCTGAAGCTGAAGGGCGAGTCGTTCTCCGAAACGTCAGCAGACATGGATGTACCCCTGTCCCGGTAGGAGGCCCAAGAGGCCTCCATTCAAACAAAAGATGAAGCGTTCCCGAACAAATAACATTATTAAAAAACTTTAAAAAAACAACTCACCCTTCCACGTCGTCTCCGTCTTTGGGCTCCATTTCCATCTCCCCCGGTAAGTTCTAAGAGCTTATTGAAACTGTTTCTTCCAATCCGCAACACAAGGAGAACACCGAGAGAAACAGCTGCCGAAGGCCTGCGACCATTTTTCCGGCTCGACCACAAGCGTTGAAATAACGAAGCTAAAATGACTTCTGGAGTGCGAGTACATCTGACATGCGTATTATCTTGCAGCGGCGCGATCCGACAGCGGAATCCTACGGCGCCATATCACCGACGTGTGTTACGTCACCGAAGTCTTAGGAGTGCTCGCTTGGGGAAGTATTTGGGAAGTGTGGGGTGATGTTTGTGAGTAAGGGTGGGAGGGGAGGTAACCAAATGAACGTCATGTGTTACCCGTCGAGTCATGCTAGTAAGCGGATCGTATGCACTTTGTTGAAGGAGGGGAAAGGGGAAAAATTAATTCATTTGTAAGGGGTTGTGCATTAACTACGTTACCGTTTTCGGTGATTTTTCCCCCTTCCGTTGACAACCGTAGTATTTTACCCAACCCCCCCCCCACCCCCCGACATGTGACGTTGTCTCTACAAATGAAACTTTCAATTCGAATTAATTTGTCAATTATTGAGTGAGTACATTTTTAGGGACAGGTTGAAATAAGACAAATATAGTAGTATTCGAACTAGATATAATAGAACTATCTAATCTTAATTGGAACAAGCAATATTCATTCTTAAATTCTAAAAATCAACCATGAATCACAGCGCAAGGTGCTGTTCTCTCCCATTCCCACATTTCTGACTGCTCCTTGAAAAGTGTTGTCACGAGGTCGCTATTTAACCCGCGAGAAGGTTAAAATGCAAGCAATTGATGGTATGAAGACTTGCAGGATTCTAGAGGCAATGGTTCAGTTACATTGAGTTGAAGTCAGAAGCTTCGGGAGTAAAGGCCATTTTACACGATGAAAGATTTTGTACAAACGAATGTACGTGAGATTGTACGTTTGTCTCAACGAAATTAGAACAGGTTCTATTTCCCGTGCAGGCATTGAGACATTCGCAAAAGCGTTCATACAATTTACCGCTTTGCATGATACATTTTGCCTCAAGTAAGAGTTCGCGGAAGAGTTTGTACAAACAAGTGTACCGTGTAAAACGGTCTTAAGAAAAACCCCGCGTGCCCTTCCGCATTTTAAACTCTGTATTGTTGACGAGATTCTGACGAGTAAGAAACATAAACAGGCGCATTGTAACAGCTACGTTACTTTGAGTGAATCCCCCCCCCCTCTCCCGCTCGTTACCCACCGTAGGTTTTTAGGCGACCCCCTCCCGCCCCCCTAAGTTGGTAACGTAGTTTATGCACGACCCCTAAGTGTGTTTTGTACGTGTTTCTGTGTGTTTTAAGTGCAAATAAATATAGTTTTAAAAACAAAGGCCAAATAATATAAAGACAGCCATGTAGAAAGGCAGTCATGTGCGTGTCCTTTCAATTTATATTCGTGGGTCTGTGATTTTAAAACCATATTTATTTTTGTGTGTTGCATTCGCCGATTTACTTTTATCTTAAGATATCTCGCATTCAGACGATGAGAAGAGCCTCGTTTAATCGCCTGAAGATGAGACGGGATTAAGTCTCGAAAATTAACAATGTAAGAGTGTCACGTCGTTTTTTGTTTTTTTGTCGTTTCCTCTCTCCTATCTACGTCGTATTTGCATCACCGAATGGCTATCTTCAAGTTATGAATTATATACTAAACTCGTTCGTCTCATCTCTTGAAGAAGGCATGACCGCTCCTGGCCGATAGTTTGAGTATTTTTACTGTGAGTGTTCATAGTAATGGTCAGGAGGTTGGCCGATGTGAAGACGGAAAACATAAAAAAGGGTAGACTTACACAAAAATATCTAATATTTCGATGGCCGTGCCATCTTCCTCAGAGAAGACACAGAGGGAGAAATATATATAAAATAACGAGCAAACATATGTGTATACGTTTTGACTTTGGAAACGTACACGAAAGGCTTCTTTCACATAATACGGCTTTCGTCTCCTCATCCTCTCGTCCTCCCCCCCCCCCCCCCCCCCACTGCTATCCAGCCCCCAACCCTCGATCGACCTATTCTAATACCCACCCTCAGGGGACGGGGGCGAGGGGGACAGTGGGGGCGTTTCCCGGGGGTCATGCGATGCATACATGCGCCCCGCTGCATTCATACGTCTTGTGGTTACATCGATTTGCGCACAGCGTCGATTTATTTTAATCGTTATCGTTACTAGTATATATGTATTTTGTACTTCGGATGGGTGGTTTAGGGTTTAAACCCCACAAAAAACATGTTGACCTGAATACGTTTTCGTTCCTTTACCTGAACTAGCGTTTAGAATTTTGCTTAATGGGCTGTAAAATATAGTTGAATTGCCTTCACGAAAATAGAATGTCAATTTAATTGTTTTTTGAAATGAATAATAATCTAAATATCATTTTATGATGATTCACATAAATATTAATGACCCACCCCCCTCCCCCAGAAGTCAAAACCCCCCCAGAAGTCAATCCCCCCCCAAGAAGTCAATCCTACGTACGCCACTGCGTCTAACTCAAATGGAGCGCAACGTACCGTAAGTTGGGGCGAGTTCGGACACTTAAAAAAAATGTAATCATTATTTCCGCATAGGAATATTTACCGATATGCGTGAAAACCGCAATTAATAATCTACAAAACTTTAAAAACATCGTGAACGAAAGAAAGTGATGTTGCTTTATTTTTAACTCCGGAAAATATTCATCCGAATACGCCTCACGGAGTGGAGCGAGTTCGGACACGCGCAATATATTTATGTTTTATCTTCACAGTTATCACATTCGTGACAATACGGGAACATATATTCATTTAAATATGCTCTTATATTAAAAAATAATCAATTATTAATATCGTAATTACGTTAAAAGACAGCAAGATGCTTTTAGTTCTCTGTTTTTATCGGCGAACCATTGAAATCGAAAAATCGGACAATATTGTGAGTGTTGCATTGATAGATGTGACTTACAATTAACCATTCAGTGATTTTACATTATAATTCTAGAGATTAAATGGTGAAGTTGAACGGTGAACGGTATTACGGAGGTGATACGTGGACTATGAGAAAAAAAGACGAGAACAGACTGAAGGTAGGGTCTGACGGAATAGAAGACAAACGAGGAAGTGCTTGGTGGGGTTGGCGAGGGAAGAAAACTTCTGGATGAGATTCGTAAGTGGCAAAGTAGAAAGTTAGAAGAAAATGGGGACTCTGACAAAGACATGAGGAGGAGTATAGCGCTAGCGAAGGAATCGTTTAGTAAGAGAAGGGAGCTGGGGCGTGATGACGGTTCACAATAACTCGTTCGCTCGCGCTATCGTTATTTTGTAAATTGCGCTTGTGAGTGAGAAAACGTGACGTTTATCCTTCAAATGTTATCATGCGCTCCAAATCACTGATATTCATTGATAGAGTGCATTCTTTGGAGAGTAAATGTGAGAACTGCCCAACTAGAGCGGTTTGGATAACGATGACGTAAATGCAAAAAAAGGAACAGTGATTCTACCCCTGATGACGGAGACCTTGTGTAAGGATATTGTAGCGTTTGAACTGTACCTGAGTGTTTGTTTTAAACTTGTTTAATTTGATATGGTTTTTGTTTGGATGTTTTGATTTGTTTTGGTGTTAGTTGTTAAAATGTTTTGGTGACGAGGTTTTTGTTTTTATTTGGGAGAGAGGGGTTGTTAAGGAAGAAGGAGAGCAGGTCTGGAAGCTGCTCTGCTGGAGCAAAAGTAGGATATAATAAAGTAGACTGAAACGAGGTGTTTCTTATTTGTGTACACCGTCCGACGCTACAATATAAAGAAGAGGCTGATGAAGAGTTTTGATATGGAGCGTCGCGTTGTTTGGATCAGAAACGTAGACTCAGAGAAAAAGACGAGAGTTAATACAATGAAAGCGTTCGAGATTTGGCTGTGGGGGAGGATGGAGAAGGTGCGTTGGACGGCAAAGAAGATATGCGAGGAAGTGATTGACATGGTTGTGACAGGATAGAAAACTTCTACGTGAGATCAGGCGAGACAAGGTAGGTGGCTGGAGGAGGTAATGAAAGGCAATAGTTTGCTGAAGTCAGTGATAGATGAGAGGATGTCGGACAAGCGGGGAAGGGGAATAAAAGAGAATAGGTTTTATGGACGGGATGAATAAGGGTAGGAAGTATGCTGAGATGAAGAAAGAAATACCAAAGGTAGATATGACCTTGCACATGTAAACATCTGGAGGATTTTTAGTCACTTCCATTTGAACCTACCGGTAGATTGCCTAATTAATAAAAAAATATATATACGAAAACAGTTTAAGAAATTTTTTATTGATTTGTAATATCAAAATATATTGCGTTTATTTGTTATTGTTCTATCCATATTAATCACCAATATCGTAAACCACTAATCCTGGGTGTTGGATGATTCGGAAGTTGGAGAGTTCGGAATTATATTTTTTTAAAAGTGTTTGAAGTTTGTTATTAATGCCAAAAATTGTGACCTGGGCGCGCTCCGAATAGAACTTGGTATTACAATTTAACGTTAAAAATAACTGCTAATTTCTAATTATTCAAAACAATAGAAAAAGTGATTACTGCCAGACTGATATGAGCTATTAATGCATTGGACAAAGTCAGAAATTAAAACGATAACGGGATAAAGGACGTGAAAATAGTTTAGAAAAAAATCATGCACACGCAGGATGATAAAGGACAAAGTTTTATATATAGGGAAGTAATATTGAATTTTGGTCATGAAATTAAAATCAGCTGTTCTTTGCCAACGATTTGGTATTTAATTATTCCATCTTTAGGGCTAAATACAATACATACGACGGTCAAAAAACAAAACAACAGCAGAATTTACATAAATTTGTCATGACCTAAACTCAATATTACTTCCCTACATATCAATTGCGAGGTCAATATGATAAAGAACGAATCAAAGTTTTAAAGCTATAAAAAGGCCGACTATTCCGTGAATTAATTTAGACTTCGCCATAATGACGTGTTTTTCTACGAAATAAAGAGGACTCAGTAAAGAGCGGAATGTAGAGCAGGATTAAAAGACTTGAACTCTTTCTTGACCGATTAAAAGTGGCGATAAGGGGTAGAGATAGTTGAGGATGAATGGCCCTCGTCTACTTAAAACATTCGTTATTTACCGACTGAGCCGAAAATATTTCTCCTAATCTGTCATCCTCTTCCGCTAATAAATAAAGGTGGGGAATCAGAGTTGACCGAGCTAAATAATTCTTCTTATTATTGGATATCTCGATGAAAAATATGTATAATACGATAGACCATCGCGTATTCACAGGCACATGATCGAAAACGGGTCGATGAGAAGAGTCAACACGGAAATTCGCTTTGTCACCATTGGTCGTCAAATAATGTCATCAAGGACGTTCCATTAAATAAAAGGTTGGTGCATGAACGGCCTTTAAAACTACCCTAACGGAATGAAGAAAGGTAGAACGTATGCTGAGATGAAGAAAGAGATCGTGTAAAGAGAGAAGGTCTTGGTTATGCGCTAAACCAAAGAAGTCTAATGAAAACTAATCACCTTTAAAGTTATAGGATGGCAGGGAAGGTGTACTTTTTCTCCTACTTCACTGGACCTGCATGTCAATGTGATTTCAATATTTACACTTTGATGAAAAACGCTATCGAAGTGAAATTGCAGTGATACAAAAGGATGTAAAATAGAGTTTGAAAACTGGTGGACACTTTTAATGGCTTTAGAACCACGGGAAAGCTATGCTGGCCCATGGTAGTTTGGATAAACGATCGGCTGATGGCTGGAAATAATTATTTTGAAAATTCTATATCTGTGTGAGTTTTAGACGACTTAATTTCGGACCATGCCCATCTTTATAATTAGGGTAATATACCAATTGAAGTAGGTTTAAATGGAAGATAATCAAAATCTAGATGAAATTTTTACTCCATTTAAACCTACCGCAACCGGTATATTGCACTAATATCCCACTTAATTAAAGGCTACGTGTACGTATGTATGACTCAGCTGCTAGGCGTAATGATTGAGATGTGCGCCAAAAGATGGCACGCGAGCTTTCATGTATGTTCTTCATTGACTGACACATGGCGCGGGGGTAGGCATTTTTCAAAATATACACAATGGAAACTTCTTAATAACAGCTCCGCCTGATTAAAAAAATGTTGTATACGAAGAAATATTTGACATTGACATTTTATATATTGTTTACCATAGTTACTTACATTTTTTCATAAAATGTAAAAACAAGATATTGATTTATATTTAATAATTCAATCTGTTTATTACTTTTTGGCTATTTCGGCTGTTTCAGCAGGATTTTCAATTAGTAATAGTAATTAATAGAAATATCTCATCTCTCTAATAAGAAGAAAAAATATTCAGCACGTACTGCGCTAATTTTTTAAAAATAATTTCCAAAATAATAATAGGCGCCTATTTCCATTGGATGTAGTACGCCTGCGGTCGTTCCAGAGAGATATTAGTAATGGAGATCGTTCTAGCGCACAGATCACGTCAGAAATTTCATGGGGTGTGGTTTAAATGTTATTTTTTTCAATTACCAGGGGAATGTAACCGTTGAAATGCAATGGGCGTGAAAAAGATTGAACTTATTTTATAAGAAAACCACAAAGCCTGAAGAATACTGTCAGCGTGGTCATTTGAGGAGTTCGTAACCTATCTTGTATATTGTGTTCGTTGTGGTAGACACACTGGCTGTTTTTCAGGTACATGGAGAGATGTGTGACTGTTGGTCATCTTTCATGCACGGGAACCCAAAAATGAGTGAATGTAAGTTAATTGCACTTTTAAACATATATAAATAATTCGTAACGTTTATGGTGTTGGAATTGGTCTAAATAACAGTTCGAAATTATAATGACTGGCAGATGGTTCGATTCCTTGTAATGTATCTGAGTATTAAACGATAATAACGCTGTTTTTGTTGTAGCAATGGAAGCATTAGAAACATTACTATTCAATGCACGTATTCTTGCTCATTTTATTGCGTGAGTAGTCTATTTCATTCCTTTATGTGTATCGTTTACTACGTAAGTGTTCTCTCATATACATGCAGTGCAGTGCATGAATGAGCAACAGACAGACAAAGAGACAGGCACCATTAAATTTTTATATATTAGTATGATGATATTAAAAAAATCATTTATTACACAGAGTAAAGCTTTTTGAAAAAATTTAAAAAAAATTGGGTAGTGACGGCGTTTTCAGGGCATGACGTGAAACAAAGAAGCAACCAACTTTCGGCCCAAATTGATCGTGTAAAAGGATGTGCAAGTCCGCTTACAGAACGTTTAAAAGTTTCGGCAAGTCGCTTGCAGAAGCAACCACTCTGGCTCTGCAGTAACCAGTGAACAATTTGTCATCAGGGTAAATTCCCCGCTATCTCTTGCAGAAGAAGCTTGTGGAAGAAACTTGTCACTGTAAACATATCCTTTCAACGGTTTTTACTCATTTGAAATTAATTTTAAAATAAAATCCGAATATGGACACTGTTATGATTAAAGAAAAATCTCGTTCGAACTTGTTACGGGTGTTATTACTATGCCTTCTCCTATAAAATTCCGGTAGTTTCCTAAAATGGAGAATGCAGGCTTTCATCTTCGTGATGCGCCTCGCGAGTCATTCCACGTGAATCGTGAACATCAGAAACCTTAGTTTACGAGCAAAACAGAGCGACTATTTTTATGTGCATCCGAAACCTACTGTTTACGAACTTATTTTTAGCTCACACAGACGTAAACCTACTCACGTTGTTTTTTTCCTCATAAATCCTTACGTAGATTCCAAGAAGTGGTAAGGCTTCATGAAAAACCTGAGGAAAGGGTTGACACATGGAACTGAATATGCCATATTCAGTTCCATGTATATCTATATCATAGAGAAGTGTTTCTTAGAAGAAAATTCTATGAATAACAACAGTCCTTTGGGGGGATTTAAGTTTTGTCTGCGTACTTTAGTTTTCTGATAGCTATACCAATACAAAAAGAAGTATCGTCATAGCTACGAGGAAAAATGGTGAAATTATCAACATAATATTTAAAACATTTTCTGGCCAGATTTAAATGATGCCAATACAAGGAATTCAGAATACGGTTCCTTGAAAACCCTTTTAATCTATTATTTCGGCATTGCCTTCCACGCGAAAGAGCAAAAGCTAAGATTAAACGCTAACGAGTTCACAAGAAACAAGGAATGGGTTAATGAATGTGTAATGCTTACCGGGAAATCATTACAATCCATTGCTATGGCGAACAAACGAACGTTTTTTTGCGCACGACGTCCATCTTGGGTGTTTTGATCAATTGCATCACCACAATTCCATGGGAGTACGACAGTTTTGTATTGCAGTAGTCTCTATACTTTGTTACACTTCAGGCCCACATTTACATCATTCTCAGAATATCATAGAATATTACAGAATTTTCGAAATTTGGAAGATTTAGCTTATCTATCAAAGCACATTCGGATGGTGTAAACAAACCGTTCCGACTGTAGAAACAGCTACGCCTCTCTTGTGAATCGATATGTGCATACTTTCGATAATCGTACCACTATTAATCCTTTCGGCGCAGAAAAATAATGGAATCAATTCACTGCGTAAAATAGAAGTTCTTTATGACTACCATTGAAATCGATTCGGAAATTAATTCACGAATGAACATTCGCAAGTTTGTGTGTAACGCGTATAACGACCATTGTGCAAATATAGAATCTCATTTTAACCATGGTAGGTAATGTCAGAAGATGGTGATGGCGATACGTGAAGAGAGATTCAACTCTGAAAGGCCTGGTTACACGGTACATGAGAATGTACAAGAAAATGTGTGAATGTCTGAATGTCAGAATGAACGCGAAATTTCACTGTGTAACTACACCAAAATGTACGATTGTATGAATGTCTGAACAGAAAATAGAACCAGTTCTAATTTCGTTCAGACAATCGTACAAGTTGACCTCATTACAGAGACACCTGGTGGCAGACGACGCAAATGACACATTCACATTTACGCAAGCCAATTGATAACTGAATGTGTCGTTTCCATGGCAAAAAAATTGGTTTAAATAACGCACCTACGGTTTAAAATGAGGTAAAACAAGCGAAAACGCATAATGCGCATCAGAAATTGTACGAAAATCTGTCCGAAAAAATGTACCGTGTAGCCACCTAATCATTTATCTTGACCATGAGAATGTACAAGAATCTGTACATGAAACCATTCACACAAATGTACAGATACTTGCACATTCTCATGTACTGTGTAACCAGGCCTTACAAGGCGAATCTTCAGGAAAGAAACTTCGGCGGAGGTTTCCAAGTTTTTTTTTGCTTTTAAAAAGAACACACGTTTCGCTTCTTTGGAATTCAAAAATGAAAATTTCGCGCTCAAGAGGCGGCTCAAGGCTGACTTCCTTTCACGATCATTTTCGAACGCAATTACAGCGTCCGCGAAACAATTTCGCGCCGAAAATTTTCCTCGGCCTCGAAAAGTCCGTCTCATTCACCTTGCTGGAATACCCTTTCCCATCCCTACCCTTCAATTTAGAAACCACGACTCAATGACGCCCGCTTGAACGAGACGGAAAGGTCTTCGTCACTCCCACCTCCATCTCTCATCAATCGCTAATTTCCGCAACAGTAGTAAAAGTCCCCGAAAAGCAAGTCGCCATAAGGAACGCGCACAAGAAACTCAAGCTTAGTTTATAGTTGGCGTCAACTTGAAACTTTAGGCGCATTAAACACAAATAAGACTGACATGATGCTACTGATATTTTTCGTGCTAGGGGCATGCCACTCTAAAACTAACCTTTGTTATCAAATGGCGCGTTACACATTTATGCAACTGACACGATGCAACTGACATTGTTGCGTCAGCTGCATTTGCCACGCCAAACCGATCAGTCGTTGTTTCAGGTGGCATGTCACTAGCATCTTGAGTTCACGCATGCGCAGGACGCGTTACTAGTCAATTTTGAATCAACTAACTTGAAAAATGTCCTCCTTGTTACTTCCTTGCGACTAGCACGTGCCACTACCAGGCCACTAGCATGTCACTAGCACGGTGCCAGTGACATAAAAAATATCAGTAGCATCATGTCAGTCGCATATGCGTGTAATTCTCCTAAAACGTTTAATTAGACTCACGTTCACGATTTAGGTTTACGATCGCCTTGTCACATATGGTACTTACGTCTGTAATCGTCGTGTATCTTCGTTGATATTCGCCTCTACAGCCTCATGCAAAAGTTCACCGTTAATGAATGTAAACGTGAAGACGATAAACTTATTTTATTGGATAACCACTGATGTGTGTGCAAAGAGCATAGTACACCGAACGAAAATAATCACGCTGCATTGATAAATATTATAAAAGTATTAGGCAGGGCTTTGGAGGTAGAACCAGAGCCGGATCAGGAGCTACCTGGAGCACGAAATATTTTTCCAGAGCACGGTGCTGGATCCGGAGCTCGAAAATGTATATTTTTTCCGTTCAGGATCCGGTCACCTCCGGCTTCAGGAGGCATACATAGTGATCTCAAGTTTAAAAATGCTGAACTATTATTTTCAGTGAAAAAGTTCACTATTAGTGACCAAGGAACATCGATGAAAAATAATGTATTGGGCGCTATTCTGATAAAACGTATGAATCAAGGATTTTAATTAGTAATCCATTTGAAAACGCAACATAAATTAACAAATAATATATTGTTTATAATTTACCATAGTGAATTAAACCGGGTGGTTTTATACGCCACTGCGTTTACACTTGATCACTGTGAACCTGGGTAAGTTATTTCATCGGAAGAATCAATACCAACTTTGTCAATTTCACAATGAATTTTATTTAATACGATAGGTGTCATCGCATAGATAACATCTTCAGGTATGTACATTTTCTTGTCAAGCACAGAATATTTATCCATAAACTAGTCGTATATAAACCGGCCGTATTAAATAAAATTCATTGTGAAATTAACAAAGTTGGTATTGATTGTGTCAATACGGATTTTCGCAAAGTTTCGTCAGAGAATATCGAGTTCAAGTTATCTTCTATTTGTATTACACTTTAACTGGTGCATACTAACAATAAGTCTTATTTTTTTTGTAAATGCTGAAATTCTGGCGAGTTGGTTAGCAGGGGGAACGAATTTTGTATTTTCAAATAAGGAACTTGGTAAAAACTTTCACCATGAAATTATTGACATGATAATCATTAATTGAAACCAAAAAATTTGACCTGAACGGAGCTGGCTCCGGAGCTCAGTAATAAATCGGAGCTCGAAAGAAACCTGGAGCTACACGGCTCAAATATTCCTGGTTTAAGGAGCTAATTAGTTGTTACAAGCCGTGGAATCGCCATAAATCCAACAAGACGTCGCTGACGAATGAATAACTATATTTGAAGCACGTGTTGCGCATGCGCTGGTCTTCAACCGTAAGCCGTGAAAGTTGGGTCCGATTAAACTTTCGGAGTTAACGGGAGCTTTCCATTCGCTCTAATGGGCGGATCTTTCCCAAATACAACAGAGCACTTGCTTTACATTCGTTTCAGACCCTGCTTACAAGGCAGAGCACTTAAAAACATATCGGGAGCTGAGTTGATGTGCTATAAACAACAAAAGAACGTCGATAATCGTAGCGGAGATGGTTATTGTGTCGATTAACAGTAAAGGCGTCAAACAAGGACTATGCCAAGCTTTTAATTACTATGTATTGGAAATCTTACGTTTTTAAATGCGTATTGAGAATGAGTTTGATTACTACACAGGTTTGTACTTCTCATTTAAAGTACTTAAGTTTTTTCTTAGACAAAGAAAGTGATAATCTGGTTCAGATAAGAAAGAATTCTAATTGTAAATTATAACTACAAAATGATGATATTAACTCACCAATTGTACAGATAATTCACTCATTCACAATCAGGGTTCCAACCCTAAGGTTGATTTTGATAGGTGAGAGTAGAGCTCACCCCGTACTAAGTAAGCCATTGGCGAGTGAAATTAACACATTCAGGGTAGCCAGTTCCTTTCCCTGGGCCACCTGTAATCTTCCACTGAAGTTCTAACTTTCAGATAGTCCCACCACGAGTATTTTCGAAAGGGGGTGTCCAGAGTGACTTCACCCGAATTTGAACCCGGGACCCTCTGGTCGGTAGTCCAGCAACAGATAATGTAGTGTTGTTAAATATTCTGTGGTAAAAATCTTACGATTTTAAAATATACAAGTCCGGTGATTAAACACAAAACATTCGGCCGTGACTGTTGTTAACTAACTGGCAGGTTACAAAACGTTTCGCCAGCGCACATACATCCTTTTAAAGGGCGCGTTCCGAAATTCACTGCTAGTACTGGCTGTGCTGCCAAACCGTTCCGAAATCAACTGGCAGTACTGCACAGTGACCAATGACGTCAGCCAATTGATGACGTTTCTCACAGTGAACTCTACTGCCGCTACTGCGGCCCAAGAGCAGCAGTTGCGGCAGTAAAGCAGACAGACATAAAAAAATGGCGGAAAAATCAAATCTACAACGTTAATAAATAATATCAGAAGAGTTTAGAGACACTGCTTCGAACATTTTGATGTTTATATCGGCGAGAGAGAAAAGTCTCGATCCACTTAAATAGCTAACAACATCTGATTAGCGTATAATAGTTAATAAAACGCATTTATTTACCAAGTATGTAAACCAACTATAATTAATCGTACCGGTGAATATTTCAATAGGATAAAAGCGTTAATAAAATGATGAGGGAGTGAACAACATCAGAAGTGATACAAGTAGAGAAGCAATTATATTTGCGAATGAAAGCGACTTGTGAAATTAGGTACCAAAAATAAATTTAGTGTCATGAATAATGTGGTACACGTAATTATACAGCCTCTTACTAGAGTGGTAACTTAGCATAACACTGGCATGTATAATAATTGTCAGGAAACGTAATTTGTTGCATAAATTTAATCGTTAGGGAAAATATTCTGCGATGCAATCCTCAACAACCCGTATATTTACCTAATTTTCGATATCACTCTAGGAAACGCTTCGTACGACTGGCCATGAAGAAAATCCAGGGCTTGAAAAATATATTCTAAGACTTGTTTATAATCCCAAGATTCAAATTGCTTACTATAAATTCGATAGTGTTAATCATAACGGAGATTTGTTCAATAACACAGGGTTTTTTCTCCATGCTCGGGTAGCTGACGCGAAGTCATTTTATTCTCGTCAGAGAAAGTAACCAATCAGTATAAAGTAGCAAGGCAATGAAAATTAGAATACAATTAGCATGCTCTTTATCAATGTCATAAGGATTAGCATTAAGAATTAACGCATTGAAAGATCGCTTATAATAAATAAACACGCAATTCGGCCATATTGAACTTCAAGTCACTGCCGACCGTTCCGGATTTCATGCTACTGCAGCAGCCGCAGTACAGTTTCGCGTTCCGTTTCACGGCAGCACAGGCAGTACTGGCTGTGAATTTCGGAACGCGCCCAAAGGCGGTCGTGTGCGCTAAAGAGCGCTGTCGTGTTCTGATCTCCGCTTACTTCAAAACATTGATTGGAAAATTCCCGACGGGTGACGTTTGACGGACGACGCGACGCTTCCACGCGATTGTAAAAGGCTTCCGAAAAACATAGTGGCCTCTAACTCACGGTGGAATTTGAAGTTTACGTCGACACCGAACACCGGCCTTGACGAAAGGTTATTGAGAAATTGCTTTGTTGGGAACAGCTCTCGCAAAAGCTTGTGGAATATTGGATGCGCAGAACGAATCGTCGCGATGGGAATAATACTCTGACTTGATGGACTCAAACTATGGCACAAAATTGAAATGCGGTAATTCCACAGAGGAAAAAAAATCAACCAACCACCTTTATCGGGGCACGAACCCGGTCAATATCGCGGTAAGTGCTTTATCCAAGTTGAGGTGGTTTTTCTTGTAAAGGGTTGCGCGGACCTAGGTTACGAACGTTATGTTCTCATTAGTTACATATAGAGGTAAAAGTGGAAACAATTGCATCATGCCGATTTGGTTTTTTGGCAATTCATTTCTATATTAACACGTAGTCTCATGGTAAATGACATATATTTCTGAAAAATTCGATAATATATGTACACTTCTTCTTCTAACCGCGAAATTATACATTTCTTATAAATATAATAGTTGCTAACAGATATCAAGGCGTCACGCCGAGTCAAAGATTTGAAGAAAAAAAACATTTCAATATAATTTCGTCTAAATTTAAAATACCGTGCCGAAAAATCCAGCCATAGCAAGGGAAAAAAATTACAAGATAATTCTTGAATCATTTCCATTACTGCTGCTACTCCACATGCCTTAATACTATAGGAAAATAAGCTTAATATCCTAGGTGGCCAAAGTAGTACTGAGAATTATAAACAGAAGGCTAGAGAAGAAGGCAAATGAATACCTGGGTGACGACCAGTTCGGGTTTAGGAGAGGGACGGGAACGCGAGATGCTATAGCGGTGATGAGGACGCTAGTAGAAAGAAACCTAGAGTATGGGCAGGATGTTTTCGCATGCTTCGTAGATTTCGAGAAGGCGTTTGATCGTGTGGACTGGACGAAATTTATGGGAGTGTTGAAGAAATTAGGCGCCAATTGAAGGAACAGGCGACTGATTCGGAATTTGTATATGAACCAGACGGCGCAGGTTAGGGTAGCCGATGGAGAATCGGGATGGGCCACGATAGGACGGGGAGTGCGGCAAGGGTGCCCACTATCGCCGTTGCTTTTTAACGTGTATTCAGAAGAAATGTCAAGGGAGGCATGGGGGAGGAGGAGGTAGGAATAAAGGTAGGAGGAGAGCTGATAAAATCAGTGAGATTTGCAGATGATCAAGCATTGGTTAGTCAGTCTGCCAAGGGGTTACAGTCAATGGTGAATGCATTAGAGGTGCAGTGCGATAAGTATGGGATGAAGATCAATCACAAGAAAACGAAAGTAATGAGATTTTATAGAAGTAAGAAGTCGGGGCTGAATATAAGGGTGGGAGGGCAGAAGATAGAGCAGGCCGAGCAGTTTACGTATCTGGGTAGTATTTTGGAGGAGAATGAGTTTAGTGGTAAGGATATCAGATGCAGAATTGCGCTAGCTAAAGAAGCATTTTCGAAGGGAAGGGAATTGATGAGGGGGGGTCTGAGAAGAGACGTAAAGAAGAGGCTAGTGAAAACTTTAATATGGAGCGTGGCGCTATATGGGTCGGAAACTTGGTCATTGCGAAGGGAGGGTGTGCGTTGACTTGAGGCGTTTGAGATGTGGGTTTGGAGAAGGATGGAGAAGGTTAGCTGCATGGCGAGAAAGACGAACGAGGATGTATTGGATATGGTCGGATAGGAGAGGAAGCTTGTGGCAGAGGTTCGGAGAAGGCAGAAGAGATGGATGGAGGAGGTTTTGAGAGGAGAGGGCATGTTGAAGAGAGTGATAGAGGGGAGAACACTGGGGAAGCGTGGAAGGGGAAGGAAAAGGTTAGGAATTCTGGACGAAATAAGAGGTGCTAGAAGATATGAAGAATTGAAGAGGGATCTAATAACGGGCCATTCTTAGGAGGGAAAGCGAGACAATGTGTAAGAGGTTGGGATGCAGAATGGGGACTGTCCAAGAACCTAACAATCAGCTGGTAGAATACTTGAATGAAGACTCCTTGGCACCTTGGTTAATTCCTTGAGCGAACAATTTCAAGTTTATTTTAGCAACAGTTAAAATAAAAAGAAATGTGTTATTTCGCGTTTGGAAGAAAAAACGAATATTTTTCATCGTACTTTTATTAAATACTTATATATATATATATATATATATATATATATATATATATATATATATATGTCAATTGCCATAGTGCAACGTGCTAAAATGGCATTGAATTATTGAAAACAAACCCAATCGGCGGTATGATCGGCGATTTCTTCACTTTTATCTATAGATGCCACTGATGAAAATACGCACACAAAGTTTCACGCAAATCTGTATATACACAAATATCGCTCCAAACACCTCCACCCCAATGACTTCATAACCTACCAACATTTTCATCGCGGGTGTTGACTCTCCTATGTGCAACGAGATTGATGGTCGCAGAACTGAACGAACTTTCGAAAGCGGCAACAATGCATACTTTTATGTAATACGACGCACTGTAATGAAGCGGCGATTAAACACAGGAGTTGATTCCTATCGGATCGATTTATATCGAGTCGACTATTATATCCGACACCACTTGATATGCCGATCGTGTACTACACGTACTAATCGCGAATCTTGAACTTTTTGGAAGTTTCGAGCGCCGCGGTGTCAACACGCGGAACCCGTAACCAAGACAAATAAGTCAAAAATTAAAGGAAGAGGTTGGTATTCTTGAAAATATGAATGAAGAGAAAAAAGAGCCGTGAAGTTATGATATGAAATTATTATTGGAAGAGAACAATTTAAGTATATTTTAGGCACAAAATTCCTTTCTGCAAGGGAGCAATACGTAAGAATATGATGACAAAATGACACAATAGAGAGTATATGAAGATTATAACTTTAACTGCATGAAAGAGAAGGCTCTCATCATATACGTTTGCTTCAGAACTCGAAATAAATTGGCTAATATTTTTGTTAACCTCAAAGCATGTTTTTCAACTTGCAAGAAGCCTATGAGGTATAACGTGCCTACAGTGACGGATTAACACACTTGGGGGCCTGTAGGCAGTACAAGCAACAGGGCCCACGTTAATGAACAAGTCGCAAGAGAAGGCCTGCGCCTAGCGGCCGGGGGAGCGTGCGTGGAATGCCTGGTGTGGAATCACCCCGTGCCACACACCCTAGTGGTGGCTTGCACGGTACTTCGTAGATGTGGATGTAGAAGAAAAGGGACAACAATTCTCAGGGCCCATAGGAAACAGCCTACTTTGTCTTATTGGTAATCCGACTCTGCGTGCGTGCGACTTGTAACTCGCCTCCTCATAATTCTTCTTTTTAACTTTCACCTCCGAGTACGGTTCTTAACTTGCACAAATATCAACTTAAGAATTCAAGCATCGCATTAACGCAGCAATGAAAAGCTTTTAACTTGAACAAATATCAACTTGAAAAGGCGAAATATTCATATGCACCTCAATGTTTTTGTTAATAGAAATATTGTACATGAACTAAAGATCTGCAAGAGACAAATTGTGTAACGGGATAATTGCTAATGAGAAAAATAATAAAATTGTGTGACTATATAAAAACTGGATATGCGAACCAGGTTGATGTTAAGGAAATGCCTGGGGTGGGTGGAGGTGGGTATGATGGTGGCAGGTGAAGAAGGTTGTAGGTTTATGTTGCCCTGGCCTATCCACCACCCCAAGGGTATATACCAGACCTAATCTGTATTATGAGAGAGTGTACCATTCATTGTATCTTTTTGTTGAACCTAGAGTCATTTGGACTAGGTTCTAATAAACACATTATTCTATTCCATTCTATTCTAATGTAAGGTTCTCAACCACTTGAGAAGGTAAATGTTTCACATAAATAAAATTCATATCTTCAGGCTCTACTTTGTAGAAACCTTTTATAATCATTATGATAAACTTTGATACTTTTCTAATCTTTTTATTTTTTAAACACACTACGACAACAATATAATATATGTAAACAAACTACTAAGTACACCTGACGACGCCATAAAATTGGCGAAACGCGTAGTATGTTTAAAAATATTAAAAGATTAGAAAAGTACCAAACTTTATTACAATGAATGTTTCACATAAACCTCAATTTCAGATTATAAAATTGCACTAAAATCAACATGGGAAAGCAAACATATCATATAAACCTCAATGAAGCCCAGGTAAAAATATTTGGTCTGCAACTAATCTGTACCTGGTCTGCAACTGCTCTGAAAGGGCATTTTCTAGTCTGTTAGTGGTCTGTAGCCGGACTGGACTGGTCTGGTATTCAAAGAAGTGAAAGGAACTGGTCCGGAACTGCACTGTTATACTCGATGGTCTGTAACTGGCCTGAATTCTGATTGTAACTTTTTTAGTGAAGCATTTGCTAAGAAAGATCCTGGTTGATGATTACATCAAAATGCTCTTTGCAACTGGCCAAAAGGGAGAAGGAAATTCGGGTGTTTATTCATTAGTTGTTCTTGATTGACCAGACTGGTCTGGAAAGTTGTTTCAATTTCTTCCCAGTAACAGACCAGTCACAGTAGAGTTACATACCAAACATTTTTACCTGGGAAGGGTTACGAACTTTACTAGAATCAACTTGAGCAGGCAAACTTTTTCCATATCCGTCGTATTTGTGGCGGCATCAATTTTATACGTGCAATTTCCACTCGTCCGACTGAACAGTTGGTCGATAGTTGCCTCCACAACTAGGACGGCTGCTACCAAGGTGTTAGAGAAAAGTATACTATAACCTTGTGCTGCTACTCCGCAGGGGCGGCTCAAGATCAGAGGTTCAGGGGGTGGGGGGGCACCCGCGTCTCTTGGAGTATGGAATACCCCCCAGGAAAAGGGTAGTATTTGTGGGTCCCGTCCCAAAAATTCGTAACAAACTATGTGAAAAATGGCGCGTTATAAGTGGTTTGGAAGCAAACGTTAGCCTTTTAAGAAGAGAAAGGTTTTACTAAATGCATGTTTCTCTTTTAAGGCCGCTTTACACGATGAAAGATTTTGTACAAACGAATGTACGTGAGATTTTACGTTTGTCTCAACGAAATTAGAACAGGTTCTATTTCCCGTGCAGGCATTGAGAAATTCGCACAAGCGTTCATACAATTTGCCGCTTTACACGATACATTTTGCCTCATGCAAGAGTTCACGGAAGAGTTTGTACAAACAAATGTACCGTGTAAAACGGCCTTTAGACTACCACCAAGTTTCGACTAATTCCAAAATTATTTTGATTTACATTCGCATTTAGCATGTGGTTTTAAAAACTGTTTTAGTTTATATAAAATTTAACTGGACTTTGAAGTAAAATAACCAAAACTTCAACAACAAAAATTAACAAAATAATTAAGGCTTATAACTTATGGTCTATGACAAAGAAATACGCCAGGTTTTTTTGGGGGGGGGGGGGGCAATTGCCCCTACTGCTGCCCCCCCCCCCCTTAGGGCCGCCAATGCTACTCCGTCCAAGTATCGAACTCCGCCACTATCGATAGCGAACTCGTATAGGACTGGGTGTGATACACGTCCAAGTCCACCTTCCAAGTGGACTCGTATAGGAGGAGTCAATTCCGGCGTATAATCGCCACTTACGTCAGTTCGAATCTGCTGGCCTTGAAACTCAAACTCCCCCCTACGGGTGAACTTCACCCCTACCATAAACCCACTCCTTCCCCTCCCCTACGATACTCGAAAATCGCCCCTGGGAAGGGAGGGAGGAGGAGAAGGATTGATATACGCTTCGGAACGTGACGGAATGGCCAACAGGGCGGTATAGAAGAGGAGCCATTGCCACCCACTATCGCACTACCACCTCCCTTCGTCCTTCAACATTTCGCCGGTCGGAAGAGCAAGGTTACGAAAGCTTTCCGCAAGGCTGATCATCGGGGTCTCCGGAACGATTCTCCTTGGCGAATGTCGGACGCCTTCAAAAGAAAATTCCTCGGAAAATGATCTCAAGCAAAAAAACCAATGCTCAATTCACTTCCTGAAGCACAGGTTGAAGAAGATCATGCAATTTTTTGAATTCCAGACATCATTGGGAGTAATCAAAATTCACCAGTTCTTAGCTTCACTCAAAACATGACTCTCAAAACATGCTAAAACTCACCTTGAAGTTTTTTGAATTCGTGAACAATGGATAGTAGGTACTATGTTTGTTTAAAATAGTTTGCGTTCTCAATATTCCACTGTGGTAGTTTATCTGTTTTCCTATTTAAAAAAATAACTGTCTAATCTGTAAATATATAGCAACTAGCTGAATTATCCGGCGTTAGTCGGGGTCATACTTCCTACCTCCTTACCTCATCATATACGAGGAGAATCGATTTAAAACATGAGAAACTTCATTCTTTATGATACTTATCTGATAAAATAAATTTGAACTCTCTGTCTTAAGTGAAAGTAGTTTTAAAAAGAAAAAAATAAACCAGTGTACACATCCCAATGCTTAGCATTCCCTAAACAGCTTAACTAAGCATAATTAATTTTAAATGCGTTAAAGGCCAAAATCTGGCTGTCAAGGAAATATGCTACTGTTGATTTTGTGCGTCAGGGAAATATGTGCGTTTTAGCAGCTAAAAACGCGATTTTCAGACAAATACGAATTGGAAGAGATAATTCATTGAAAGAATGATAAACTTCATTCTTTCAGCCATTTGATAAAAAAATCCCAACCCTCTATCTTGAGCGGAAGTAATTTTAAAAAGCAAAAAATGAAACCACCGCACTAAACCCATTGCGTAGCGTAGACCACCAAAGGGACGTTTAGTATATATAGATTGTAGCATGTTTATCCCAATGTGCGTACGAGACATAACCTGCCGACTCTATGTAGGTACTTCTTAGGCTAAGTGTATCTGTTGCTAATATTAACAGTTGTCGTAAAATTAATTTATAAATTTCACCGAGTTGATTTCTCTAACATCTACTTACTATTATATACTTTTCTTGCATTGTCCATTACTGGCGGTCCTACTCCCCGCATAGCCAAAGTCTTCGACTTCCTGCAGTTTTCCAGTCTAGTTTTAAGGTAAATTGAATTTCAGCCGTTTTTTTGCAAATTGTTGTCCCCACCAAGGCAAAAATGGCTTCAGGAACTATCTCTTCCCTCAGGTTTCCATTTATTTCAACCGTGAAAAAAAAACATCTGGAAAAGGTCAACCCTTCCCTTAGCATCTCTTCCAAAATGTCAGCTTCATTTTATTCTATATATATGTGGGGCGAGGTAGGATTCGCCGGGGACAAAACAAGCAGAAGTGATATTTAACAAAATGCTGCCGAGATCTCGAGTAACAAACTAAAAAACTGGTATAAATGCTTCATTCAGCATTCATCAGGTATTTTTGAAACAATGACTTCGAGAAGTTTTGTAAGGGTACGTACAAAAATAATTTGAGGTTAAAAATGTATTTTTATTATTATTATTAAAAAAAAACAAGACCTTACCTTATATATATTGTTAAGATTCAATGGCTGTTTCATTTATTCGCTGAATAAAATAGAATCGATGCAGCATGACGACACGTCGCGGCACTTAGTGCTTGTGGAACAAATCGACATGAGCTTTTCGTTGTTCCAATCTTATTAGGTCCGCCCACTTAAACTATGGTTAGGCCCACCTAAACTATAATTAAACTTTGAGAAGAACACCAAACCGAAGGACTAGACGGGATGTGAACCCACTAATTTTGACCTTCTGCCCATTTTCATTCTTAGGAGACATAAGTCTCGCCATTTATTCATTCAAACAGAAATTTAATACAATAGTAAGGCAAAGGAAACGGTTGTAGGCGTAATTTGGTGCAATTTATCCATTACAGAAGAATTAAAATAATTGCGTTAACTCCACTAGTAATTTATTATCACGACCCGGGTTTCAACACTTGGTTTTCACCTGAAGATGACACCAAGTGTTGAAACCCGGGTCGTGGTAATAAATAATTATTGGAGTGAACAAAGTTATTTTAATTCTTCCACAATAGTAAGGGTTTTTACTAAGTTTTACCCTTTCAGATTTCTTAAATTTATGTTAATTTCTTGCATTTAAGTTTAGAATAGATTTAAGGCGGTTCCACCGTAAAATGACTTAAAATGTCATTTTATTCATATTCTGTCTACTTGTAGAAAAATTTGTTGTCTGTCTGATAGGAACAACAAAATAATACCTATCCGCGCTATTTTATTCTATAATTGAACTTGAAATTACATATTGTGTTCAATAGGCGATTGCGAGAAACACGGGGAAAAATAGTATTTTTCCTTCAAATATAAATGCCATTTTTGCGGAAAACTATTTATAAGAAGGAAATAATCCTGATAAATTGAATATAAATAAAACATAGGCATCTTACCGCGTTATTTTTTTAGTTATTAAGGATTTACTGCCGTAATTGAAGTCAAAATGCGGTAATTCGCAGGCAATGGCGCTGCAGTCGGCTCCTATGGCTGGAAAAAAGTGCTCATTTAAAATACATTCGTGGAATAATCTGCAAAATTTTGTTCCTTACTTTTGGGTTTCTATTGGTAACGCATTTCATCAGCGAAAGCAGGAGTGTTTTTGACAAAATATCAAAAATGTGGAATTTAGTATTTCTTTTGACTCACACAGTCGCGGCGGAACCTCCTTAAGTTTAACTTTCGGTCTCAATACATTGTTATCCAACTATTGATATTTCAATACTCTTTTCAAATCAATTATATTTCCTTCTTGTAGTTTCAATGAAAAAAATCCATAAAATAACAATTTACAATTTGGCAAAGAGACGAAAGATCTTACATGTATACATAACCATTATCCTGATCCCTTTTGGAGAAGGCACAGTCAAAAAAGTTTAATTCTCCATGATGGACCTCTAAAGCTGACTTTGCTTCAATCATTTCCTCCAAAATGTCCCATCCTTGCGTTGCCTTTGCTTCAGTCTTCCTATCCTAGAGTATTCCTTCCTATTCTAAGACTACGAAGGAAAGCATAGTACGCCGCTTCCAAAACCGAATCTTACATTGCCAAAGAGATCTTTTTCGTATTTGGGACCAAAAATATTTAATGCCTTACCGGATTGTATTAAAAGCATAAGAAACGAGAGAAAACTTTTGAAATTGTCAATCGCGTGGATATTGGCATAAGATAGCATTGATGTTTTACATTAACATATTAATAATTTGTACTAACGTTAAGAACTTGTATATCATGTAACAAGCTCCTAAAAGTAGTCTGTATTTATTTATTTTTCCGTTCATGATTGGCGCAAATTGAAATGGTTTTATGTTAATTTATAAAAAATGTTCTGTATAAAAAGTTTTGTTTCATTGCAGCAATGCGTTTCATGTATTGAAGGCAGCCTCCCCACAGGCCTGTGATCTTTTGAGGCTGCCAAAAGCTCCATTAAAAAATTGACAATAAATACACTGGACTATATGTATTTGTGGAGTAGTAAAATATATTATTACTATTTCTCCCGTGGCTTACTCGATCAACCTGTTCCTCTCAAACCATTTACTCCACTACAATAAATCTGCTTCGTTTTTGGACCCTCATTCATTCCCTCGAAGTGGACAAAAGAACAAAGCCAATTTCTTTCATTCATGTTCATAGCCGGAGCATCCATTCCACATTCTTTGATGACCCAATCATTTATAACCCCATCCCATCTTTTTTTTCCGAAAAATCTTCTCAGATTTGAAATATCTTAACCTCTATCGTAAGACAATCTTTTAATCTAATTACCAGGCTATGAGGTAAAACTGATACGATACTAACATTTCATCGAATCCGTATTTCCGTCAACAAGACGATGGAATGATACCGGAGGCATGATAACAAATCATTAGAACGTGCGCTCACCTTATCTTCGTTTTTTTTATGACGCTAAAGAGGTCGGACGTAAGATCACATCGCTCCAGAAACATTTTCGCCGGCACTACGAACACTTCTTCTCACGATCAGATTGCAGGACGAACCGGATGAATCGTGGATGAGAACAGCGGGCTTCGTCTAATGTTAACCTTATAGATAGGGATGTTTTAGCGGTAGGGAAGCATGGTGGAAGTTATACTGAAGCTCTTTTCATTAAAAAAGTTCATTCCATAAGAACTGGCTCCTCACGGATAGTCTCCGCGTTTGGCCACTAGGGTTCCCAAGGTCGCAAGCCTTCATTGCCAACTTCGAAATGTTCAATTTGTTATTTGCATCAATTTTATAGCAGAATGTTTTATGTAAATTTGTTGAATTCATTCAAAATAAGTATTTAATAACGTTAGCTTTTTGTCGCTGATTAAAACCTTTACTACATCAATTTTTTACGCTTTTACTTAAAATCAACAAACTTGGCAACAATCACGGATGCCATTATCGTCGTTCTTTTACTGTTTAGCGTACAAAAACTTTGCTCCGATCTGTTTTGAAGTGCGCTACCTAGTGCGCAGGGTTTGTAACGAATGGAAGGCAAGTGCGCTGTTGTGTTACGAAGAGATTAGTGCACTAGACCGAATGGAAGGCACCCATTGTTGTTAAAACGCACTGTTGCCACTTTCCCGCCCTCTCAAGTTAAAAGCAATTAAGTTGGCGGCGTTGGATAATGTTTTCTGTCTCTCCTCTCTCCTCAGCTTACTTGCCTCCCTGTATCACGAGTCTTCCCCTTCTTGAGATATATGGTTCACGCGGGCGAATGTCACCATGTTTCATTACCGCTATAACATCGCGCAAAATAGGCCCAGTATGCCTCCTCAGGACTTCCAAGATCTTTTTAACTTTGCGTAGGTGTTCCATTGACGTAGGGGTGCTGCTCTGTACTGCTCAGAACTACGCAGTGGCATTTCAACGACGTAGAATGCAGTTGAATAATGAAAGAGATAGAAATTCCCTGTGTTTGGAGATGGGTATGGTAACATGGATGGGAGAAATCCTTACTTCGAACTACGTGCCAGCAGGATACTAGTGCGATGGGTATTTAAAGCATGATCGTTTGCTCGGAAAACAAGCATGGATTACTCAGGCTACTACTCTACCCACGCCTACGAATTATCACGGCAATTTTGGAGGATTAAAGCGAACCCTAATGTTAATCATAATGACGAGTATTAACCTATGTACATTTACACACACTATTCATCAAACCAATCGATTTCGACGGCTACCGCATCATATTTAAGGGCCTTATAGCTTAATATCCACCTAGAGGGTCAAAACTTAACCTACGCTAAGCGGGGCCCACATTATTCCGCTTCCATTATACATAACAAACTGCCTAAGTGTGTTAAATCTATTGTTTCTCCCATTAAGTTTAAGAAAACACTATTTAATCACTTAATAAGTAAAATGTATTATAGTGTGGATGAATTTATGAATGATAGACTAAAAATGTAATATGTCCAAATTACTAAACTCATGTTTTGTATTCCTATTTTATTACTGACGAGTTCTATGTCTTGAGACCAACAGAACAATAAAGTATTATTATTATTATAATTACTAATATTCGTCATTTTTATGTTATGTTACGATATTCTAAAAAGTAACGCCTGAATCCGTCAAGTCTAATGGCGAACTAGATGTAGTGACGTTGCGGTCCCTTGAACCAAGTTCCCTTGATTCCCAAAATGAAGAAAATTAATAAACTTTTAATCCTCACATTTACCAGGTGCCATACGACAAATCATTTCATCAAGATCTCTAATGTATAATTCGTATCTATGTGCGACAACCGCACTCACTGATAATTGCCTTTCAAAAATACATAAAAATTGAAATAAGCCACGTGGTCATAAGCGGCATCTCGGTGGAGGAAAGTCAAGGGTTCCTTCTTTCGAATTTTCGTTATCGTTATCCCAAACGCAAACCTCACAAGACTCAGAGTTACTCTCCAAAGAACGCCCTCAATTTATCAACACTAATGATTAAAACCACCTGACAAAATTTGAAGAATTACGATCACGTGTTCGTTCTCATGAGCAAATTTGAAAAATAAAGATAGCAAAAAAGTCACTCACTCGTTATTGAGAACTATGATCGCTCCCCAGGCACACTAAAAAAATATAATACAGAGAATTTTATATGCATTTTATTGCTGTTAGTTGTCGTTGCCAGGGGGATGGGAGAGATAGAGGGAGGAGTGGTCAGTAAAGCCGCGGATCAAGGTGGATTAGGGGAATCGCGGGTAATGGTGTTGGAAAGGTTGTTGTCTTTTTTACCGGTTATTTTTTCAGAAATGAGACAGGCACAGCAGAGTTCATTCCAAATGTTCAATTATTTAGAGAACACTCTTCATACACATCGCGGTTGGTACGAGCGAAAAGGGATGGAACAGAGGGATAGTTTAAAAAAAATAAAAAAATGGAACAATGTGAAAGTCTTTCCAAACAAAGTTTAATTACTACAGCATTACATGAAACATTACGCATGAACTATCCTAATAAATATGAGGAAAATTTCATAATTAAGTTCTTAGGCATAAAAAACAGCTTGAAAACCCCATGTGGTTCATTGAAATCGGCAAAACAGTAGGTACTGTGAATGACCATTTGATTAACCATCAACCTTTATGCAACGGATACATGATATTGGCGCAAGTGGCGAATTTCATCTCAACGGAGGGCGACACCTTATTTCAAGCCTCAATATAGCCGAAAATAGGCATCGTGGTTCAATTTTACCAATGTATGACAAGATTTCATCACATATTAAATCGGAATATGGATCACAATACGATTAGTGAAAAAAATACATTTCCGAGGATGCCACGAAGCCAGGTAGCAAGATCACTAAACTTATCCACCGAACGTAAGAGGCGCTGCATTCGGTTTCATTCATGGGAGATACGGGAGCGTAGCTATCTTTTGTTTTCCATTCATATCTCAGATAAATGAATCGAAGATAGTGAGCTCGAGCGATACGAGTAGATAAAGGACAAGGCGATCGGTTATGGACAAAAAGTCGATTGATACACGATTGCATAAAGCTATCAGTCAGTCTGAAAAAGATTTATCGTCCATCGATTATGCTTCAAATTCACCATCTGAGACGAACTGCCACTCCCCTCCCGACATCATTTCGTCTCATTGTGCGATCGTCCTTTTCTCTCATGTCCGAAAGTGGATATTTGCAGCAAGGTTCAGCGACACCGTTTCTTACTGCGAGAGCAAATATTTTAATTCCAGATGACTCCTGACATTCGACGCACCGGGACTGATTTTCATGAATTTCAGATGTCACGTTAAACTTGGAGGCGGGAAAGAACAGAGACCGGATTAACACAGTCAACAGGAGAGGGACAGATGGAGCAGTTTTATCAGCAGTGCATCAGGAAATCCCCAATATCCTCCCCCGATGCCAGAGAAGAAGCAGTAGTGTAGAGTGATTCAGTTTAACGTGGCTTGACTGCTAAGTTCACGCATCGTACATCCTGTAAATCACTCGAAGACAGTGACATCAGCGCCTTGGGATAGATTGGACGATCACCTATGAAAAACTATATTCGAGCTGATCTCCATGATATTTAACTTGGATAAAATTGTATCAGGCGTATTTTTATGAAAACCATGTATATGCATGTTGTACATAGTTTGTGGACCCCAATGATATTCAAAAAGTAATAAATGAACAATAAGGGACTATAATAAATGCTAGGCGTAATTTCATTAGAGCGTTTCCTTTTTATATGTAAACGGCTGGTGTCCTGCCACACGTCTATTGAGGCGGCTTGTGGGGTAGTATGTAGATGTAGATGAAGTAGAAAAATACTATCGGGCTTCACTCAAAGGCCACATGTATAATAAACCCACTTACAATACAACAGATAGCCTAACGATGTTTAGGTTTTAATAAATGTATCCTGTCTCAATATAAAAATGCCATTTATAATCATACTGCATAACTCATGTTGCACATGCATCGCCGATCCCAACGATGTTTAAATAGAAGTACTATCACGTGTCACTTAAACAAAGCTACAACGCACATGCAGCATAAACTCACTTCGGCTTAATTTTTAATGTTTAATTTTTAATGAAGATAAGCCGATGAAATGCCGCGTTCAACGATGCTAAACTATTTAGAGGGACTATCAGGCGGCACAGTGCGAATAATACTCAAGTCCATGTCGTCGAATAACCTACCTATGTAAATCTAAACACTTATTTACTTAGCACTGACCACGGTTTCTATACTTTGATGATTTTACTTTAAACTTAAATGAACCCAAACACGTTCTTATAAATTTGAACTGAAATTTAAAACAATACATGCATCGACTCTTTATATTTTGACATTTTGGTCACGTGTGTTCACGTTAGATAAACGCAAAAAGTTCACTATATATATTTTAAAAACGACCAAGGCATCGACATGTTATGCTGACATCATGATGACAACACAACTTAAAAAAAAAAAAATAAATCAATTTCGGTTTCTGAAAAAAATGCGTAAAAGTTTACAAAGTGAGTTCACCTTAACGTGGATGATTTTAAACTTCGGTGATAGCGTTGGAAGAGTCGTCGTTTCCGAACGTGACGGCCCGCTGCACAAAATATATTGTGAGGTGGGAACTGACCGTGTTGATTTTAGGGTGAAACGCGAAAGATGTATCAGGCATGTATCGTTGGATCGGAAATAAAAGAAGAGTTCGTTTTATTTTTTTTTTTGAGGGCATAATAACGTGGCGAGAAGTGCAGGATACGTGTCGGTTTTTTGGGCATCGGCCTCAAATCAATAGCAAGCAGCGGTGCGAGACGGAAGCAGAAGCGGGCGGGACCAGAGTGGGAGAGAGATAGATAGTGATAGAAACTTCCAGCACTTGCACACACAGCCACACACACACACAACAGAGGGCGCGCTGTATCTATACGACGTATTGTCATTTGAGGCTGGGGAATACCGGTATTTGTGACGTCAGACACGGTTCAAAGAATACATATATATATGCGATTAACGTGGCGAGGCACGGAGATATCTTGAAAATAAAAAAAACAACAATCTCATTAGCTCGTAGGCTTCGGCGGATGTAGTGTTGGCTGTTTAATCTTTCGAGATTCATTCCGCGATGTTTAAAATTGCAAAAAACAATATTTCGCTGGTCCTCCTGCCAGCTTCATCAGGTTAACTGAAGACGAGCGAGACTAAAGAATCAGTTCAGTTAACCTGATGAAGCTGGCAGGAGGACCAGCGAAATATTGCTTTTTGCAATTTTAAACATCGCGGAATGAATCCCGAAAAAATAAACAGTCAACAATCTCATTGTTTTTGGAGCAGTAAGAGTGTGGCTATATTTAAAATGGCGCTTTACTGTGCAGCATCAAATTGCGACAGGAGCGGGAAGGACAATTTGGACGCTTCATTGAAATATATTCATGATGTTCAATGAGCGAAAACGTGACGTATAGTGGGAAAAATGATTCGGACGTTGTCACAACAGTTTGAGAGAAGACTTCGCTATGGAGTCATTACGGGGGTCGGGCCTGTACGAATCAATGGGAAGAATTCGACATGATAAGATGTCAGGGAAAAGTAATCTTCCTTTCGCACACCCGTGCTCTGCCACAAAAATGACAGGGATATAAATAACTTTAAAAATTACACATTAAACTTTATCAAGGCTTAACGTGTTTCATCGGCAGCTACATACCGAGAATGAAGACACACACCGTTTAACTGTGTCATTGGTGTGACAACTTTCTCCAATGCAGGTGGGTCTCTCTAAGTCTATAACGCCTAACAATATGTCACAATAAATCCAGGGACATGAGTAACTTTTGAAATGAACGAGAAAGTTTCAAGGAAAGCGTTTTAATACTTTGTCGGGCAGGTCGGATTACCAACTATGACGTCACACGCTAGGGAGTTGGCATGCGCTGGAAGACGACTCTATGCCGGTGTGTGCTCGGAGGACAGAAAGGCGGAAAATGTTCTAACACATAATATATGCATCGACACCTATTATTAACATCATGATCACACGTATGCGCGTTAAAGAAACTTAACAATATTCACTATATTGAAAACCGACCGAGAAATCGACACGTTCATGTCAATATCATATTCACTTTCACTGTCATTTAATTTAGAGTTAATGAATGAGAAAGTTTTCACAAAAGGGTTAACGTGCAATTTCAGGCAGGTCGGCCTACCAGCTATGACGTCACGTGCTGGGGAATCCACGCCCTGGAGTACGACTCTATGTCAGTGTATGCTCGGAGGACAGAAAGAGACGGGGGATAAAAAAGAAAAGCATCGCCGTGCGCAACGGAAAGCACGCCCACCTGAGCAGGGCCCTCCTCCAGCGACCGCTAGCTTCCACGACCACCACCTGCAGCTTCATAGCCGCACCCAGGCCGCTGTTGGTCCCCGCCTCCTCCTCTGGTTCGTCCCCCTCCACACCTCCGCCTGCCGCCTCCTCGTCTTCCTTCTCCACCTCCTTGGCCACTTCGGAGGCCTGCTTCTTGCCGGATGGGCGCGGGAGGACCACGGCAGCCGCGACCAACAAGGCCGGCCACCAACACTTTCTATGGTTCGCCAGCACGAGCTCCCTCGCCTTGTAACTATTACCCGTGGTAACAGGGCGGGCGCCCGACTATTACTGTCAATGGTTGAAGTTCCTCCTGAATAGAGTTGGTTCGGTGACAGGAGCACAGGGTTCCCATCCCGACGATCTCGGGATCGAATCCAGGATATTTTGGAGATGTTTCATCGGAATATCCCACTTCAGTGCTACGTGGAAGACTGCTTCTCAAGGTGTAGAAAAACTCTGTACGTCGGATGGGATGTAAAGAATGGGACTTTCGCTAACGTTGGCACCGGGTTTCTCTCACCACCTTCCCTCCGTTACTCTTGACCCTTCCCACATTAAAAGACTGTCGTGAAATACCTCCTAAGCTGCCGGTGACCCCACCCCTCCCAAGATGAAAAAGAAGTTGAAGAAGGGTATTATTACTTCACTGTCTTCGATATCCACCTTAAAAAAGGCAGTGGTGAATGAACTCTTTTAAGCTGCCGGTGACCCCAAGCCTCCTTGAAGATGAGATGGAAGTTTCAAGAGACGGGGATGATGTTTCCTTCAGTGTCTCCGCGGAAGATATTTCGGTGGTCCTCCCTCTGGTTCCTGGGGGTTGTGGGCTACCGGCTTGAGGTCTCCCCAGCAACGCCCATCTCCCGGTCGCCTGACTCGGACATACCGGCGACTTGGTGACCTGGCGCCTCCACCACGACGAACCTTCCTCAACGGAACGGACCTATCTCTCCGACGGCACACGGAAAAACTGGGTGGTTACCCCCTTGACGTTGTATCTTGTGTGGGGAGGAGGAGGATATCTAGGGGGGGAAGCGTAGGGGGGTTGAGGGGGGTTAGGGAAAAAAGCTTATGTGGGCGGAATGGTGAACGGGGCTGGGGGTGAGTGGGAGGAATGAATGAGGAAGGAGGGGTAGAGGGGTGTGTATACAGGGAGAAGAGGAGGAAAGTAGGTGGAGGGGTGTATGCAGGGTATACCGATTGTCTGGACGCCTGGCGGCGCCACTAAAGTCCGGAGCATGCGCAGATTCGGTCCGCGATGTCGTCATGCCTCACACCACCCTCGGTGTACGGTCTCTTCTCTTCGATGATTCCAACCTCACCCCTCCCTTTCCCCCGACGCCACCCCTTCCCCCCTCCCGGCGTCGCTACGGCCTTCTCCAAACCCCTAAGCCTCGACGGCGTCGACTTGTTGATCTGCCCTTGCCTCAACTATCACTCGCTCGCTTGCATATCTGTCCCTCACCCAACCAAACCCAACCCGACAGAGCAGGGCGGGGATCGGACTTTATTTATTCGTATAGATATTAACTGCTTAAATTGCAAGCAGAAATTATGCCAGGTGGCAACGACAGGACTAAAATTATTTCACTAAGTGTATTACGATGTTTTATGAAGAATTGGTCATGAAACAATTGTCACTTTTCTTCTCTTGCCTACGTTTCGAAACTTTATTGTTTCATCTTCAGAGCTAGAGGTGGAACACTTAGATTACCAATTCAGACACTCTCATAAAATTAAGTGTATTTACATAGATATATTCATCGGCGTGCGCAGACCTTTTTATTAGGTGGTGCCTAGGATTGTTTTGATTTTCAAAACTAGTGTCTAGTGTCTAAAAGTGCAAATATTTATTATAAAAGTTGAACAAACAGCACTAGGGTAGAAAATAAAAATACAAAAATTTGTTTATGTTCGTATGTTTCGCAGAGAAATGTAATGTCTTGAATTGTTTGTAAGCATGAAACAAAACACTATCAATCTTTACCTAATGGTTGTACAGTCAAACTTAATAAACTTACTTTAATAACTTGCTTCAGAGCAACATTCTCCTCTCATCAGGTATAAACTTTAAAATCTTCGATGACATCCGAATAGTTTCTTGCTTAATGAATGGTAAAATTAAAGACTCCAGGCGATCTTGAGACATTGTCGTTCTTAGTTAACTCTTGACAATTGATAGTTTGGAAAAACGCCTTTCACAACTGGCACTGGTGACAGATATTACAGAGAACATTTTCAAAGCACATAGGAACTCACTGAACATTTTCGATCTGTTGTCAAGGAGTATCCACTCTAACCACTTATTGAAAGCGGTTCTTGTAACGCCTAAAAATAAAAGCGCGGAATAAACTTATTCTGTTTCGTTATTGTATAGCCAATATGAAAATGTTTATTAAATGATTATCTCTGGGCACACCACCGCAAATGCACTCCTCAGTTGTGTACTTCTGCGCACGCTTGGAACAATGTAGGTATGAAATGCGAACATTTATTTGCACAACCAGTCAGCCAGCAGCAGTGGATTTTAAACACTAGTTGTCAATAAGACAGAGGGAAAAATACTTTAAGTATTTAATTTTTTTACCATTTTATGGTTCATATAATTCTTTTGCAAAATGATAACATTCATACAATCATTTTCACGAATTTATAGGTTATTTAGTTAATTCTTTATCTCCATTAGATGGTGCCGGTGCACCTTGAGTGGTTTTAGTGAGACATGACACGTTTGAGATGTGGGTTTGGAGAAGGATGGAGAGGGTGAGCTGGGTGGCGAGGAAGACGAACGAGGAGGTATTGGATGGTCGGAGAGGAGAGGAAGCTTGTGGCAGAGGTTCGGAGAAGGCAGAAGAGATGGATGGAGGAGGTTTTGAGAGGAGAGGGCATGTTGAAGAGAGTGATATGTGGAGAACACTGGGGAAGCGTGGAAGAGGAAGGAAGAGGATAGGAATTCTGGACGAAATAAGAGGAGGTAGAAGATACGAAGAATTTAAGAGAGATCTAATTGTGGGACATCTTTCGGAGGGAAAGCGAGACAATGTCTATGAGGTTGGGATGCAGAATGGGGACTGTCCAAGAATCTACCAATCAGCTGGTAGAATACTTAAATGAAACCTTGGTGGTAAGGACATAATATGTAGATTTTCCCTTTCCAAGAAAGAATTCAAATTCCAATTTCCATGAAAGAAACGGGGGAATGAAATGCATTACAAATATTATACCGATGGTATTTCGCATTTTTGTAATTGATGTGCTCTACACTTGAGTGTGATCTTAACTGATTTCCTAGTTTTTTATGTGGTTTCCGTTACGTATTTCTAGCTCTGAAGAAAGGTTATTGCAAAAAATCTAAACGTTGGCAATAGATCGATATATAATGATTGCAATGAATTGACCAAACCTCCGAAAACTATGGCTTCGAAAATTGAAATAGTGGTCCATAAAAATGATAGGATATGGAAAAATTATCGTATTTACATCAGTTTCATCTCGGCAGCACCGCCCGATATTGAAACGACGTTGGTGACATAGAAATAGCAATGGTATGACATAAAAATGTCATATATTATGCAGTTTGGGACGTCCTCGTTCTGAATCCGAGGCAGTCGAGGTATGTGGCGAGAATATCGCCCCAGGATTCCCCATTGCCTCCCAACCACAGAGTACATTTATAAGGAGACCAAAAGGGACAATGGCTGTAATAATGTTTTGCGCAATCTGCTATGTTCTCAGCAAGTTCCATCCCGGCTAATCGATAGTTAATTAAGAGGTCAAACAGTGAGAGCAAATGGCTGTTTTTTTAAAGAGAAAAGATTACTCGGGAGTACAACGTGAGCATCAAGTTTCATTTTGATGTTTTTCAGTGTAATGCAAAAATTTTTAACTCCAACACAAGTTCGGCGAAGGACAAAGATGGCGGTTTAACGGGTGCTTTGTTACGAACTGACGAAATAGTTTGACAATATTTCTTTCATATTTCCCTCACGTGAACAGAACGCGAACAATAACCTTATGAGTCACCTTTTAAAAAAATATCAGGTTTTCAAATTCTCAAATATTCTCTTCACATGGGAGTTACGACATCTATTTGCCCGAATTCCATTGCTATTATTGCGGTCTGAATGAGTAAATTTACACGATCCCCAAATGCACCCACTCCAAACATATACATTTAGTCAAAAACCGCAGGGCGCATGGATATGATTTTAAGCTTTGCGCCGGAGGATATGGATAAGAACATGGCAGATGCGCGCAACAATCTACTATAATAATAACCACCGATGTGTGTGTGTATATATATATATATATATATATATATATATATATATATATATATATATATATATATATATATATATATATAAATATACAGTATATATATATATATATATATATATATATATACTGTATATTTATCACCCGAGTGATTTTCCTGGAAGTTTTATATATATATATATATATATATATATATATATATATATATATACACACACACAAATAATAAATATTTCGTTCAAACAGGTGGTGAAAGAAAGAGTATAGGAAACACATAAAATGTGATGACACAATGGTGATGTGAAGATGGAATGATGGCCGATTCCAAGTGAAAAAAATTCGTCTAGACCGGGAATTGAACCACGGACCTTCCGATTTCGCGCCGGCTGCTCTGGCCACTAAGCTATCTAGACTACTAAAGAAACACTGGAATCGGCGGGGGGTTTATATGAATCAAACACCCCCAAGATTAGTCCGTAAAAGTCGCCGAGAGATGGCGCTGGACATTTTCACTCACCGGCAGAGAAGAAATTACGTACACAGAAGAGGAAAGCAAAGTTTGAATCAGGCACACAGACAGTGGTAAAGATACAGAACAGGCGTTTCGGGGCACGCAGAGCCCAAGAAGTAGAAATGAGCCATTCCGGCCATACAACCATTCATTCATTCACTCAAACCGCTCACAGGCGTAAATAATAAATATTTCGTTCAAACAGGTGGTGAAAGAAAGAGTATAGGAAACACATAAAATGTGATGACACAATGGTGATGTGAAGATGGAATGATGGCCGATTCCAAGTGAAAAAAATTCGTCTAGACCGGGAATTGAACCACGGACCTTCCGATTTCGCGCCGGCTACTCTGTATATATATATATATATAAATAAACTTTGCCACAGGTGGGGCGGAAATAAATATAGAAACACAAAAAAGAAGAACACTCACACACTATACGTTCTGATATTTCGGCAGCCGAGCTGCCTTTCTCACAGAAGGAAGGATACAAGGAAGGATACAGAAGGAAGGATACAGGATGATTCTGTATCCTTCCTTCTGTGAGAAAGGCAGCTCGGCTGCCGAAATATCAGAACGTATAGTGTGTGAGTGTTCTTCTTTTTTGTGTTTCTATATTTATTTCCGCCCCACCTGTGGCAAAGTTTATTTTTATTTAAATTATCGCGTGTGTGATTTTCCACGAACTCGTATATATATATATATAATCTTTGGAAGTTTTCGCCAATTGGCCTCAAATATATAAATTCAAACTTACAGGAGGTAGGAGAAAGAGAAAAAGATAAAGAATTCGTTCTTACGGGAACGTTTCGAACCAGTTGGTCCTTCGTCAGCTCTAGAAGATATCTTTTTAGATAGTATAAAAATTTTCCCCATGAAAAAATACATATATGTACCAAATGTCATGGTGATCGGTGAAACTGTGTCGAAGTCTATTAATCTCGGACAGTACATATATATCGGTGTACATATCGTACATTATATATATATATATATATATATATATATATATATATATATATAATGTCCGAGATTAATAGACTTCGACACAGTTTCACCGATCACCATGAAATTTGGTACATATATGTATTTTTTCATGGGGAAAATTTTTATACTACCTATCTAAAAAGATCTCAGGGCCCCAAAAGGTTCCAAAAAGGGGCCCTTTGGTGGTGTACGCTACGTATTGGGTATTGTGCAGTGGTTTCATTTTTTACTTTTTAAAATTACTTCCACTCAAAATAGAGGGTTGGGATTTTTTTATAAAATGGCTGAAAAAATTAATTTATAATCATTTCAATCAATTATCTTTTCCAATTAGTATTTGTCTGAAAATCGCGTTTTTAGCTGCAAAAACGCACATTTTTGTCTGAAATCAACAGCAGCATATTTCCTTGACAACCAGATTTTGGTCTTAAACGCGCGTAAAATTCATTTTGCTTAGTTAAGCTGATTAGGAATGCTAAGCAATGGGTTTATTATTTTTTTTGCTTTTTAAAAACTACTTTCACTCAAGATAAGAGAGATGAAATTTATTTTATCAGACACCCAAAAGAATGAAGTTTCTAATTTTTTCAATCGATTCTTATATGATGAGTTATGAAGGAAGTGTGATCCCGACTAACGCAGGGTAATTCAGCTATAAAGATATGAATGGTTTATTACGATGTATTAGTGTTGATTGCTTTCTTTCCCGTTGATATTCAACGGGAACCTTCTCTAGTCATTTCATAAAATAGTATACGGAGCACCCAATTCGGCCTCACTGTTTGTATTAGTGATGGGTCGGTCGTGATTGATCGAATCCTGAGATCAAGTTCTCTTAAAAGATTGATCGATGAACTGGATCTTTCCAAAGACCGAGGGGTTCATCTCTACCGATCATGATAGGAATGATTGTATGACAACAAGTATCGATCACGAGATGTGAGACCGGACAAACAATAATGAAATAAAATAAAGAGATGACTCTGAGTTGGCAAAATTTATTGAAAGAAGTATAATAAAAAACTATACACTAATATCGTAGGCAACTTGAACAGAACACTAGCTGGAACATCAATCAATCATGACCTTACACTCACGATCGAATCACAAGTGGGAGTGATAGGCATGACCGAGATCTCTCAAAAGACCGACTTTGCCCATCACTTGTTTGTATATTGTGTGACCCCCCCCCCCCGCATATTGACTACTTGTACCCGTAGAAGGGTTCAGGAGGGAATGGCGAAGATTCCGTCCCTATAAAACTCCCCCATCTCGCCCCTCCTTCCGATCGGGTGCGGTGGCATCGTTACCATTTTCGCCAAGTCCGAGAGAGGGCACCACTACTGACCAAACACGGTCGCCCGACGGCGTGAAAGATATACAGCACGATTACGGGGTAAACGGAGATGATTGGATAAACTACACCACATGGGGTTAAAAGGGTTGGCGACACGGCTGGAGTAGTCTATACGCTGGCAGCTGGCAGATTGTGTCACGTGCTCAAGTCCACGTGTGGCCATAAAACATAATAACCATCACGGGTAGGTAGAAGTAGCAGTGAACTCGATCGGGGTTAACTTTGCGATAATTCGTGATGACTGAATCACTACAAAACATACATACCCATCTCCGCCGTCCCTTCTTTTAGAATAGAATAGAATAGAAAAAAAGAACATCCATTGTCCTAGGAGCAATAGCTCCTATGGGGCAGAAGTTTACATTAAAACAATTTTTGTTTGCAAAGGAAATATACATAGTAGGTATACAAAATACAGAAACTATAAATTAGAAAATTGTCTCAGTTTTTACATGTAATAAATAAGTACATAAGTTCCATTTAAGGTGGTTATAAAGTGTGAGCATATTTAGCAATTTTTGTGAAAATTCAAAACGCGATGTAAGTCCAACGAATATTACAAATCACAACTTCAACCTATCATAACAGGCATCAAGACAAATATACAATTGATTTACAATAGGGCTACGGCCTGCCAGGATGGAAACACCGGTTCCCGATCAGTCACCGAAGTTGAGCATCGTTGGGCTCGGCTAGAATTTGGATTAGGGGTGATTCGCCAATTCCTCCGAGTGCTGTTGCCCCTGTCTACTGCACGTGGCAGACAGTAAGTGCGAAATGACCTTAGCCGTCGAAGCACGTTAAACAAGAATACTATTACTACTATTAACAATATTAATTTGTTATTAAGATCCAATTCCAAATTCTCTATCGGGGTAGGGATCGTCCAAAACATTAAATTCTCGATGATAGGCCTCTCTATACATACGGTTGACTTTGTTTTAATAAATTCCACCATAATTTTTTTATCCTTGCATGCCTCCTTTTCTTCAGTTACACTTACGCATTGCTCCATACATGCGACGTATCCAAGGTGGGGGGAGGGGGGGGGGTTAAGGAGGGACAGCTGTCCCCTTCCAACATTGAAAATTAAAAAAATAAAATAGCAACAAATATAAACAAAGATTTTCTGAAAATTTGATTGACAGGTTGGTTGTTGGTATTTCAATATTTTGAAAGAAACTAATAACGAATTTGAATGTTGTTATAACCGCCACTCGCGTTTCTGGCCGAAAAAAGCATAGAAGCATCCCCCCAGCCGGAAATTCATCTGAATTTTGGCGAAGGTCACTAATAATTACTTACTTGAATTCAATCTTATCATTTTTAGAAGTCAGACTTTCTACTGATGAATCGCTTGCATTTTCATTCACACATTTCCATCCAAGCAGTACGAGAAATGTTTTATGTGGAATTGGAATGAAGTTACTTCATCTCGTACAAATGTCTACAATTTGGAAGGAAGAGAAGGAGAAAGGGAATTGTGGTTTAAAATGTGGAATGTGGTACAGGAAGTACCAGACATCATTGAAGCTCGAAATAAGAGCGAATTGTTTTTCCCGACCATTAGAAAGGCGATACTCATATTGCTTTCATACTACCCCGCACAACAAGCACTATTGAACACTCATTCAGATCCCTTCGCCGAATTGAAACATGGCTAATATCAACTACAGGTGAAAATGGGTTAAATGGTTTAGCTATGCTAACTTATTGTCATAGCACTCACCGTCAATGGGTTTTCGCAAACAAGGAGCAGTTAGTGGAAGCTCTAATTAGACTCATTTTTATAGGAGGAGAGCGCATTTTATTTTTATATGACATAAGAGAGCGTAAAAGGGATCCAAGAATAGGGAATTGTGGAAGAAATTAAATTGTTGAAAGCGAGCCAATTTTCTAGGCCTAGCAGCAATATAGGCTTATTCTGCGACGACGTCAATAATATTTTACAAGATCCGACATACTACGGTAGATCAGACAGTGAGAATAAAATTATGGAACTAGACAGCAGAACGGACAGATTTAAAATGTCATTTTTTCCGCGAACGATAAGGGACCATAACAGCTGCAATGAGACTATAACTAGGTTTGTTGATAGGTAGTGTAGCTCTTAGTAGTAGTGGTACTCCCTAATACTTGTATCCTTATGCACTACCTAGAACTTACAGCACGCCGTACATGTTTTCATCATAACTCTTAAATCTCTGTCCGTTTACGTAGTTGTGAAATACATAAATACTCACGGTCCCTCTAACATTGGTAGCATATCTATAGTGTAGTGCATGCTTGTGAGGCTTCGCCTCGTTACAAGCATTAGTAATTTTGGCCAATGCATCATTAGTCGTAGTTACACTAACTTTATGGTTTAGTCTAATGCATGTTAGTGACTACTCACCTCCTGCAACATACACTTGAGGTGGCTTGCAGGGCATTATGTAGATGTAGATGAAATTAATGTTATCCGGCGTATCTTCGTGGAGTTCTATCATATTAAAAAAAATTAGTAAAAAAATAACTTTGTAAATTCAACAACAGTTTATTCACACTGTGCGGCCGGTTTATTGTACCAGATGATGCTCTCATGGGCGTCTTATGGACTGTTCTGGAATTTACAAAGTTATTTTTTATTAATTTCTTTCAACTAACAGTAGTAACTACATTTGTACCTACTCATGATTAAAAACAAACGGAATAATTATAAAAACTTTGTTAATTCCACTAATTATTTTTTTAATTGAAAAAAGTTAATTCCACAAGGTCAAGCCTTCAACCATTTCCTATGCGATTAAAGACAAACTTAGTACTTTTCTACAAAATTTGTCCTAATCCTTTTTAAACTTTTAATCAATGGCAAATACAGACAAGATAGAATCCCAAATTCTGGCATTTATAAAATTAAATGCTATAGTTGCAATACAGCATACATCGGCCAGACTGGTAGACGTTTTAGCACACGTATCCAAGAACGCGCCAGAAGTTACAAAAATATGGATTCCACCTTACCTTTTGCTAAACACCTACTTGTAAACTATCACACGAGCGATGTTATACCAGATATTTTACACCTTCTTCCCAAAGGCCTGAAAATGGACGCACTTGAACAGATAGAAATTATCAGGACAATACATTAACCTTAGTGACGAATTGTTATTTCCGAATCTCTCCCCATAACTCCTTTCCGATAAAATTAACCTTTCCCGCCTCACGAGTCCTTACACGACGTGTTTTTTCCCCCTTCCTTAACCCAGCCCGAATATTTGCTTTTTCCCCTCCTCCTCCCCCGTAACCACAACAACAATTAAGACAAATAACAAACTTCTTGAGGTCATTTAGGACATTAGGTCATTCTGTGTACCGGAAATGCACCCACACAGACCGCTACCTACAAGACACATCGCACCACCACCCTCAACAGAAAGCCTCAGTCATGAGAACGCTATAACATCGATCTTTTACGATCTCTAACGCATATTCCATCGCCGGCGAAAAGCAGCACTTATTAAGGGTATTTGAGAAAAATGTTTTCCGCCGTGACTACATCTTGAAAACTGCACGGAAAGAAGAAAGAAAGTCTTTCGTGGTCCGAAATGAAAATCCCACAGACCCGACAGAAAACAGAGAGCAGCCAAAGGCATATGCCACTCTCCCTTATGTGTCTGGAACTACGGAGAAAATCTCCAGAATTCTATCGAAGTACAACGCAGTTAGCAGATTCACATGCGCGACAAAGACAGGGGACGTACTTCTGAAAGCCAAAGACCCGCTTCCACGGAACCTCTACGGAGGAATATATATAGTTTTGTGCAGCTGTGGACATCCATATGTAGGCCAGACATGCAGAGTCCTAAAAATACGCCTCCAAGAGCATCAACGGGCAATTAAAAATAATAATTACCGAATTTCTTCAGTAGCCGAACACCATCTCAGCGGCCCCACTCATAATTTCAACTTTCAGGAGACAAAATTGTTATCAAAGGAGGTACGCTATTACTCAAGATTACTCAGGGAGGCTATAGAAATTGCGAAGAGACCGGAGAACGTCAACCGAGAAGACGGTTACACATTGAGTAGAAATCTTATACGAATTTTACAAATTTAAAATTCCGGCAACAATGGGAGTCCTCACTAATATATAAAGACGAACGAGACTAAAGAATCAGTACAGTTAACCTGATGAAGCTGGCTGGACGACCAGCGAAATATTGTTTTTTGCAATTTTAAACATCGCGGAATGAATCCCGAAAGATTAAACAGTCAACAAACGTCTGTACCTGACGATACCGTAAACCGGTGAAACGCGACGTAGGTACATTAAAAATGTTGTAGAAAGGTACCAAGTTTTATCTTTAATCGTTGGTACTAATATAATTAACTTCTACGAAGTGAATCCTGCTACTGTCAAGTTTATTAGTAATAAATAAGTTTTTTTTTACTTTGTCTACCCAGAAAGGGAATGGTTTGACGGGTCTGTATGTATTCCCTCAGCTCTCCTATACGTGGAACAGAACCAAGATGCGTGGTTCTCCCACTGCATATAAGTCACAGTGTTAACATAAAGGCGACAGATGAAGTGAAGTATCTGGGAGTTACGATAACTTCGTACCTATCGTGGGGAGCACATATAAGAAATATTTGTGGCAGAGCTCTGAAGAAGCTAGGATTCGTCAAGCGTATTGTGGGAAGATTTTCAGATGAAAAAGTAAAAGAGAGGTGCTATTTCGCACTCGTCCGGCCACACCTTGAATATGCAGCGAGCATATGGGATCCGGTGCAGAAAGACTTAATTCGGAAACTTAATAAAATAAAAAGGAAAGGTGCGCGATTCGTCAAAAACTGCTACGGGCGTACAGACAGCGTTACACAGATGAAAAACGAATTAGGCTGGGAGCCGCTAGAGACTCGGAGGCTGCGCGCTAGGCTTAGATTGCTTGAACAATTGAGAATAGATATCTTTAAGAGCGACACGGAGAACATCATATTAGAACCCCACTATATTTCCAGGTTCGACAGAAACGATAAATTAAGAGAGATATTTTGCCGAACGGATAGGTATGGGAATTCATTTTCCCCCGAACAATAAGGGACTTCAATAAATGCTAGGCGTAATTTCATTAGAGCGTTTCCTTTTTATATGTAAACGGCTGGTGTCCTAACACCCCCCGCCACAGGCCTATTGAGGCGGCTTGCGGGGTTGTATGTAGATGTAACTGTAGATGTAGATGAAGGCTTCCAAACACTCCTGTTTCGGCTTGGAAGCTATATTCACAAGCGCAGGGAGGGAGTACGGAACGAGAAACTATTAAGGCTCAATGGGAAGGGAAGACATTAAAAATCCATTACGAACCGCAATTCCATAACTCTGCTGGCGATAGCTATTAGGGCTCTCTTCAGGGGGGGGAGGAAGGGAAGAATTGATGCCCGAAATTGCAGCCGTCAAGGCCATTAGTCTGGCGAATCGAGCAGGCGAGGGAGGAACTTAAATCCTTGAGACCACAACCAGCGTGCCAATCGGGTACCGAGCGATCAGCCATCGACTCCCAACATTCATTTCGGTGAAGAGCTGAACTACTGAGAGGGTCACGGAAACGCAGAAAATGTTCGCCGAACGAATTCATCTTTTCCTCCAATAAAAGACGGGTCTCGTTGCCAAGATTCCCTTTACTGCATATCTGCAGCATGCTGAATGCAGTGTGCCAGAAAGCGTGTAATCGCGGAAATTTGGCAACAATGAGACATTTTTCATGGTTTAGTCATTCCCAATTTGCGGTCCACGGAACTTCAGTATTTATAAATCGATCCTTAAGGAGATCTACTGCGTGAGTTAAAGCAAATACTGAATTCCACCATTTAGCTTGTACTGTTAAAACAAATCGCTTTCACAGATAAAATCCAACAGCTATTAGGAAAAAAGAGTGAGATACTTAATATGAAAATTATTGGACGATTATATTTTTTATCAACTCTTAATTGTTTGGCTACATGAGCTAATTGCAGCGCCATTTATATACTTTATACGCATTTTGACTTTTGACCTGACAGTTATAACAACGCATTTTGACTTTAGTTCCTGTAGTAATTTACTGATAACTCAAAAAAAGAGACGCATGGGTCTCTATATATCGTAACCATTCATTCTCCTGAGAATATTTACCTACATCTTTTATATATTTTTTTTCTAGCAAAAAATGGAATTTTAATTATATGGTTCTTTTCACTCAATGTTTTATGGTTCATGTTCCACCCAATCTATCAATTCACATCATGTGAGTGCATGTTCAACTTGCGAAAAATGTAAATTGTAAAATTTGTGAATATGTGAAAAGAGATGGAAGACTGATTTATCGGAGCAAAATCCCAACGAAGTTCATCCTACACCAAAATCAAGAGGCTCTTAGGAACGGCAATAAGGAAGAAGGACATAATATTATAGGATTAAGTGAGAAATCAACTATCGGATTTGATTAAATGGCGAGAAACAACACGCAGTGGATTAACAGGAGAAAATTGGAATAAAGCCATTCTAATATATAAGGTGAGGAAATTAGAGTAATAAAGAAGGAAGAATAAATTACTCAACTAGTTGATACTTTTCCTTGAACTACGACATTGACGTGGTGGAAGAGCTTGTGCGTTCCAATGACCCCTAGAGCTGGACTGGCAGGAGCAAGTACTATTGCTCCTGGTAGGGCCAACCATGCCAGATGTCGAAGGGTAGGAGCCAGACGAAAGCTAGTTCCGTGATGCTGTCACGTTAAAAATACCGTTAAGTGGCGTGGGAATACCTCTTAACTATCACTTCCTAGAACATGAAAGTCATTAAAAAAGAATTGATTCCTAGCAACTACGGGACGCCACCCACTAGGGCGGGTGTCGTGCCCGGCAGCGGGGGAGGCAAGGCCTCCGCGCTCGCCATCACAATAAATCCTTGCACAGCATCATTGGCGGAAACAAGGGATAGGAGGGAGAAGAAGAAGAGAAAGAGAAAGAGGAGGAGGAGGAAAACATCGGTAAAAAAAGGAACTTGAAACGTAAGGACAATGATGAGGGCTGGAAAGCTTGAAAATATTAAGCAGGAAATGGAAAAAGGAAAAATTGATGCTTTGGGATTGTGCGAGGTGAGATGGAAGGATAGCGGGGACTATTGGAGTGATAGCTACAGGGTAATTTATAGTGGGGGAGATGAAAGTAAACGTGGGGTAGGCATGGCACTGAACACAAAATTGGGGCTGTGGTAAACATTGAACAGGTGTGCGACAGGATACTAGTGGTAAAAATAAAAGCACGCCCGACGAATTTCGTACTGGTCCAGTTATACATGCCTAAGAGCAACCATTGGGAGGAAGAGGTGAAAGAGGTGTACGAGCAAGTAGAAGAAATAATTAGAGAAGTGCCGGTAAAGAAAAACCTGATAGTGATGGGTGACTGGAATGCAGTGGTGGGGGAAGGGAGGGACGGATTAGAAGTAGGAGGGTTTGGGCTAGGAAGAAGAAATGATCGCGGTGAAAAAGCAGTTGAATTTTGTATAAGAAATTAATTAGTAGTGACAAACAAAGCGACAAAGAAAGCGAAGCTGGTGATAAGAGTAGGAAGTCACTAACTGGAGCAAGCAGAACAATTTAACAATTTAATTACTTGGGTAGTACGCTAGAAGAAACAGGACATAGTAGCAAATACATTAGGAGGAGAATAGTGCTAGCGAAGGAAGCGTTCAATAATAGAAGGGAGCTGATGACGGGGACCTCAAATAAGGATGCATAAAAGAGGCTAGTGAAGAGCTTGATATGGAGTGTGGCGTTGTATGGGGCAGAAACGTGGACCTTGAGAAAGGAAGACGAAAATAGGCTGAAGGCTTTCGAGATGTGGGTATGGAGGAGGATTGAGAAGGTGCGTTGGAGGGAAAGGAAGACATATGAGGAAGTGCTTGGCATGGTGGGCGAGGAGAGGAAACTTAAAGATGAGATTAGGGGAAGACAGGGTAGGTGGCTGGAAGGGGTAATGAGGGGCGATGGTTTGCTGAAGGCCGTGATAGAGGGTAGGATGTTGGGTAAGCGGGGAAGGGGAAGGAAGAGAATCGGTTTTATGGACGGGATGAAGAAAGGTAGGACTTATGCTGAGATGAAGAAAGAAATACTGGAGGTAGATGGGACACTGCACGTGTAGGACTCTGTTGGTTTTTCTCTGACTTTAATCATAACCTAACTTAAACCGGTAGATTACTCTAATGAATGAATAAATAAGCTTGCGATAGCGTTTCCCTCCAGCGCCCACGGAACAGCATCGGATGAGTTGAATCTGAATTATGAAATCCAACGGACACAATCATGAGCGAGTGGTTTGCACACAAGCTCTCGGAAATCTAATAACAGTTTCATATAGTATATAGCCATGGAGAGTTTGTACTCCCAGATCGCTTAATGCCCAGCATACACGGGAAAATTTATTGTGCAAGGATTGGCCTGCAATCCTGCTTCCAGCCTTGTCGCATGGAATTGCGGGAACTGATGGCGAGCAACTTTTCATCGTTGTGTGCACACGGAGCCAAAGGCAGTGATCAAGTCGTGAAAACAATTAAGCATGAATGACTGCTTTTCGTAAGAAATGGATGGCGTTCACATTATTACAATATATTGGCGATAATGAGCGATTCTATTAAACATTTGAATTGTTAATTTGAATAGAGTTAATTGGTCATCATCATTGTTTTATCACGCTTTTTTACTGAAAAAAATGGTTGATCACGGACAATGGCAAAACGGTTGATCACGTATCTGAGAATTATTATTCGGAAGAAAAAATAACATCACATAAAATATTTCAATTTTCACTGATTAGTTGGATCAATATTTAACACTTCCATACCAAAATCTTCTTCTTCATTCAGAATTATTTCACTATTCACTAACAAATGAAGTCGGGAATGCGCACAACTTTCCTGCCAGATCGCTAGAAAAATTGAACATCGTCGTTCGCGTGCGCTGAACTGCGCTTTTCATGTTACAATCTGCGCATACTTCAACACCTTGAACGGATAGCTCACGTACCAACGGTTCAGGTAAGTATCAGTGAACGTTTGGTTAGTATGTTAATTTTTGATGATAAAAACAAAATGTTGCAGCGACCTAGTACATCGAAATGACTTAGAAGATAATTTAAATTGAAGATTAATCCACATTATCAATGAAACCAAAGGAATTTTGACTCTTGTGCATGTTTTTCTCTCCTCCAGGTGACCATCGACACGGAGGGTTAAAAATCTCGAAAACAACGTGCGTGTTGTCCGACGTTCAAAGTCCGAGTGTTTGGAAAGTGGGCCTACCGTTGTTGGTGAGGTGAAGTCATCGTGTGTCGTATTTTTACTCTCAAATGGCAGCGGCCATGATTTGTCTATTCTATTTCGCATTCTCAATTCTTCCTGAAATCTCCAGTAGCGTTTCCTGGACTGACTGGAGCACTGGAATTTGGACTTGGAGCAGAAATTAACTCTCCCAGTCGATGATCACCTGGATGACCGAAATGCATGCATACGGAGTCAAAATTCCTTTGCTTTGATTGACAATTTGGATCAATCTCTCATTTAAATTTACTTGTCAATTCCTATATTCTTGAATGATGTAGATACTACGTGATAATTATGTCAAAACTAGTCGTGCAATACCTAAACTTATTTCTCGTGGAAAACTGCAACTTCTGTTTTGATGTGAACGCGAATGAACAACATATGGTTCGTTCACGGTGTCATGTAAGGTTTTGCCTCGACCAATATTTGTGTACTTTTGAGGGCCTCGTGTGCAAAAACTATAAGGATTACAGAATATCTAAAACGATGACTGGATATCTCGTTTTGTCGACTACCAGAAATAATTTGTCGCGAGCGGATAGGGGGTTGCGAGGTGACGTCACAGCGCTGCGCGTGGGGGTCTTAATTTGTGCTTGTGTGGACACGGCGCGCGCTCAGTTCAGTTGTATCTCCGGAACGAGTTGGTCGATTTTAGAGATCAAGGTGTCTACGGAGAGCTGAGAACGTGAGTTAGACTTTAATGACACAAGAAGTATAAAATTAACATTGGAAAGCAGAAAATATTAGTTACCATCGACCAATTGTTCATAGGTTAACCATTTGTACTAATGATTTAGATGAATAAATGTTATGTATAGCGTAATTTTCTTTCTTTCATATCAACTTTATTTCTGACAAACAAAACAAAATAATCTCCCAATAACGAGAGTAACGTATGTGATTTCGCATTCACGAAATAAAGATCCGACGGGAGTATAAAAAATACTCCCTTTTATTTTTTGTTAGCTCCATCACGGAATATGACACAAATGCAGTTATTTTTTTGGGAAAAAGACTGGCGCCATTTGCAAAATTGGAATGCGAAGGCACGACTGAAGCTGGAATAGGTTTGAAAGACCTACTTTTTTAGGTCAAGGGCAACAAGGATCTATTTGGAAACCTTCCCTTGATATGACATCCTAGAGCACACGAACTATAAGGGAGAAGCAGGGTTCGAAGAGCGCTTGGCAAACATGATTTCCTCTCTCTTTAGCGAGCATTCAAAGGTATTCCGAAGCGTGGCAATAGTGCCGACTTAACAAACAGCGCTGAAAGGTTGGAGTTTTCCTCTAACCTAAAGAACACTTACGTTGAATTCGATTGTGTGCACGAAAAGGTAGAATCACACTGAAAGCAGAGCATAGCTTCTTGAAATCACACATGTTATTAAAAATGTAGATATGCATACCATATAACCGTACTCCAACGTTAAGCCAATCATTTCTTGTCAAATGAGGCATCCTGGTGAACTAACTATCCAACAGTATTATTAATTTAAATCAGTTAACATCTTTAAAAGCTAAGGTTAGAATTCATAATTTCAAGTGGAAATTCTAAACTTTATGTCAAATTTTAATTATTTTTATAAACGCATTTATGAATTGCCACGGGAAATGTTTATTAGGATACTGAGCTTGATACGTAAAAAATTACTAAATAAAAAGATTCGGCCGATTCATGAGACAGAATATTTGAGAAACGTTATTTAAGAATTGCTTAAAACTTGACAATTAAAGGGAAATTGAAGAAAATTTGTTAAAATAAAAAAATGTCGTTGAAAAAGACTTTCAATCTTTAATGTGAGCAATGCGCCATTCCTCTACGATTGTTATGAACCAGGAAAAATACGATTCAATGCACGGCTTTTTTTGGCAAAACTGTGAATAAATTTAAATAATAAAAAAATCACGTTTTTTTCTCAAAACAGTTTTTGGGTATTTCGTTTGAGGATATCTGCGACCCATATAAAAACTTCGAGCAAAATTGGAGATCCTATGAGTCAATCGATTGTTGGATTGAGGTGGAATGACCCGCATAATGTTTATATTTCACGACAAAAGTTGTAAAAAAATCGTCAATAGATAACTGTAAGTGATAAATAGTTGCTATTGAATAACTGTTGTAGAGATATTGTGCGAGGTCATTTTAATATTCTCCCTGTCTCACTGACACTCGCTTGATCTGAATGGAGTCAATAAGCTGGGAAGCAAGGAAGACAAACAAGGAAGTGGTATAGTGGTAGCGATACATGGGGGCAGATTCGCAGAAGGCCCTTTTCGGTAGAAGAGTCCATTCCTTACGAACTGGCTCCACACGGGGGAGTAAGGTTTATCTCCACGTTTTACCACCAGGGTTCCCAAGGTCGCACACTTTCGCTGTCACCTTCAAAATGCTATCTTTGCTGTGATTATCAAGTTTAAATAGCTCTCTTTGTCTCTTAATCCAATTTTTGCATGGGTTTCTCCGATTGGGTTGCTAGCAATGGATTGGTAAAACATGACGTCACGAACAATTGGTTACCTAGGTATTCTTTTCCAAATAAATGCGGATTCAATTCTATATATTCAGGAAAATATTGTTAGGATAGTAATTTAAAGTTCTTTTCTTTACCAGTCCATATCAGCGTAGGTACATTTTTATCCAGCTTTGTTTAGATCGTTCACATTGTCGCGAATCGTACTGCTGACACAAGTTACCACGCTCAAGTTAAATGCAGTAATGTTGGCAGCGTTGTATACAATGTGATGTCCTCTCCCTCCTTTGCTCCCGCCTTGCTCCTTTAGCAAAAAAAACCCTTCCACACGAGCCTTTTCCCCATTAACGCGACGAATCGAGCAGGCGAATGCCACAAAGTTTCACTACTACAATAAACATCGGATATGAAGAAGAAGAATAGAACTTTTGGACGGTATGAGGGGAGGCAGAAATGTGAAAAACAAAAGAGAAACAGTATGCGTGTTAAAAAGATAATTATAAATGGGGCTTTTAAATATACCTATCTACTCCTAAAATTCTGTGGTTGACACCGAAAATGTTTATAACGCCTACCTATGAATTGGTAGAATAAAAGGAAATGATTAGATGGATAAAGAATAAAAAGCAGTGGAATCAGTGGTGTTTAATTTGAAGGGTACAGCTACGGTAGCGGAGAACCACTAATTAGTTCATTATTGAGAATAATTTCTATCCAGAATTTTAAAATTATGCTAAAACATTTTAATATCATACCCATGATTTCACCCTACTAATAGTTTAGAATGCCTTATTAAGACAGATTTTAAAAAAAACTTTCTTTTTAAATATTCCCCCGGTAGTCAATCCGGGAACATTACTAATCTCTCCCCGAATTTACACCCGGTACCCATGCGCTACGTACGAGATGATGGTAATATGATTACATGGAATATAATCCTTGAGTCCTGGAGCCCGGGTTTCAGGTACATATTTTCTTCCTGGTTTGATCCTTTCATGGTACTCAATGCTCCGTATGTATAAATAAAAACGGAAAGTTCAACAATAGGTCATTGTTAGCTCAACATCTGTTGACTACCATGTGTATTCAACACACTTGGCATAAAAAGCGACTAGAACTTCAAGCCTGACCATGGAAAAGAAATGACCATGGAAACCACTCGCAGCAACGGCGTGACGGGAAGTAAACATGTCCAGAAGGCGGAAAAATAACAGACACCCGTCGTCGTACGCCACCCTCGATTGAGCTCTGTAAATGCTTTTCGAACGCTGAGTTAAAAAAAAGAGAATTCTTTGGGAAATGATTAAATTTTATCCAGCATTACACAAAATAGGCACATTATCATAATGGATAAAGAACTGAATCCTGTTTTTCATGAGATTCAAGAAATGTCTCCCATCGAAAAAATTGGAAATCTAATGAAGTACATACTAGGTAAAAGAGAAACTTTGTTTAGTCCGAGGTCAACTATTTCTTTAATTTGCCGCACAAGGTTTCGACTTACAAAGTCATTATCAAGGCCTTTGTAATGAATGCGTAAGTCGAAATCTTGGTTGGCAACTTAAAATAAAACGTTTACCGTGGACTATAAAGAGTTTCTCTTTTACCTAGTAATGGAGTACGTAGCACATAGTGACGCCTAAGAAAATTAAGTCGATACCTAATACATTGTAACCTATAACTGGGGTGAAAGTTCACTTTTGATCCCATTTTTCAACAACATCACCATATGACTGTTTCTTTTGACCATATGAACTACGGAGAAAATCTCCAGAATTCTATCGAAGTACAACGCAGTTAGAAGATTCACATGCGCGACAAAGACAGGGGACGTACTTCTGAAAGCCAAAGACCCGCTTCCACGGAACCTCTACGGAGGGATATATGGAGTTTTGTGCAGCTGTGGACATCCATATGTAGGCCAGACATGCAGAGCACTAAAAATACGTCTCCAAGAGCATCAACGGGCAATTTAAAATAATAATTACCGCATTTCTGCAATAGCCGAACACCATCTAAGCGGCTCCACTCATAATTTCAACTTTCAGGAGACAAAATTAATATTAAAGGAGGTACGCTATTACTCAAGATTAATCAGGGAGGCTATAGAAATTGCGAAGAGACCGGAGAACGTCAACCGAGAAGACGGTTACATATTGAGTAGAAAGCTCAATCGAATTTTTCAAATTTAAAAATTCCGGAAACAATGGGAGTCCTCACTCATATATATATATATAAAGACGAGCGAGACTAAGGAATCAGTTCAGTTAACCTGATAAAGCTGGCAGGAGGACCAGCGAATTATTGTTTTTTGCAATTTTAAACATCGCGGAATGAATCCCGAAAAAAGTAACAGTCAACACTACATCCGCGGAAGCCTACGAGCTAACATCACCATATGCCCACTGGATTTATGTACGTTCATATATTTTACCGTTGGAGAAACCAAAGCTAAAATCATTTGAATATTTAATAGATGTGATTTTCGTGGAGAACGAAGAAAATTAGAAGTTCGGTAAGTTCTAGGAGCAACGCATGAGCTGAATTATTATTACGAAGTAGATATCAAAATTATTTTCGGATGAAATGATTTTTGGTGCATCTTGAGTGACATGGCCATAATTAACTACTTTTTTAAAATACAAACAGAAATATTCACGTGTATTATAAATGCCCTGAAGAAGTTCTGAGATCAATCGAAAAAGTCGGCAAATTTAAATAAGGATATTGGTTTTTTGTGACTTCAACTACGACAAGAAATAATTTTTTTCGAATTATATCCAAATAATTTACGACACAAATACATAAGTCGATCGTTAAGACTTAATCGATGTGTATTTAACTTCTCATCTGATTGAAAAAGTCAAAAGTGATCGTCTTCAACGTCTTTTTCCCGATTGGAACACCGGAACGATTCTATTTTTTTTTAATACAAATGATTTTTTGATTCCAAGGTAAGTCGCAGGGATAAAAATCGATATCCTCAAACTTCTCATTAGAATTTAATAAAAAAATGCCAAAGGGATCATTTATAATGCCTGTGCCGTTTTCCCAATGGGGACAACGGGAGATTCCCCTAAAGCTTTACTAATGCGCTTCGAGTGCAGAAATAAAAAAAAAAGTTTCGAGGAAATTGATTTCTCTGTGGCAGAGCAATTATGCACCACGTCAAAGAAAGGAGCTCTGTTTTTACTCTCTTATCAAACGTCGCGAAAATAATTACGGGGAAAACCCTTTCGATTAGGTACCTGCACCAATGCACTGCCAAAGCATTCTGACACGGAAGTCCAATCGGACAGGCCTTCGCAATTCTTCCCCTGCCAAAACGGACGACGGCATTTTGAAAAATAGTCCGAGCAACCACCAGTCACATCCCACCAGCTAAGTAGAACACAGAACATAGGTGGAGGTGGTTATTGCATCCAAATAAAATATACAAGGTAAAACGCGTCGCAGTTAGAGTTTGGAAATTTCGATTAAATAGCTATCGATTCACCAAGTGATTTAATTTTGGTACATAGATATCGGCGATCTCCAATACGGAATGAAGAGAAATCATAAGGAAACAGAAGTAGTAAGATTCATCTTCATCTACATCTACATACTACCCCGCAAGCCGCCTCAATAGGCGTGTGGCGGGGGTGTTAGGACACCAGCCGTTTACATATAAAAAGGAAACGCTCTAATGAAATTACGCCTTGCATTTATTATAGTCCCTTATTGTTCGGGGGAAAAACGAATTCCCATACCTATCCGTTAGGCAAAATATCTCTCTTAATTTATCGTTTCTGTCAAACCTGGAAATATAGTGGGGTTCTAATATGATGTTCTCCGTGTCGCTCTTAAAGATATCTATTCTCAATTATTCAAGCAATCTAAGCCTAGCGCGCAGCCTCCGAGTCTCTAGCGGCTCCCAGCATAATTCGTTTCACATCTGTGTAACGCTGTCTGTACGCCCGTAGCAGTTTTTGACGAATCGCGCAGCTTTCCTTTGTATTTTACTAAGTTCCCGGATTAAGTCTTTCTGCACCGGATCCCATATGCTCGCTGCATATTCAAGGTGTGGCCGGACGAGTGCGAAATAGCAACTCTCTTTTACTTTTTCATCCGAAAATCTTCCCACTATACGCTTGACGAATCCTAGCTTCTTCAGAGCTCTGCCACAAATATTATGTAGGAATATTGATCACATCGGTGATCTCCAAAACGGAATGAAGATTAATCATAAGAAAACGGAAGTAGTGAGATTATGTAGGAATATTGATCAAATATAATCATGACAATTTTCCAATCATTTCGATAGCCCAAATGATGATGTACGCAGTCTCGCCCTCGGGTGCAAAGATACTATGCACCAAAAAGGACGAAAATCGTCATGCAAATATTCGAACCCGGCTCTCCCAATTGCCTGTCAGGTGTGCTAGCCTAGTTGGTAGGATAACTAGCCTAACTAGTTATCCTACCAAGCCATCTTAAAACAAATCGAATTTCAGCAGGGGGGGTTTATACGAATAAGATGTTCTCGTCCCCAGTCTACATTGTAGAGGACAGGAGACGTGGTCGTGAATGATATTCCACAGTCGCGGAGAATAAACACAACATTGTCGCTTTTAGAACGACAAAATATTTGACAAATTTTACAAACATTTCGACTGCACAGACGTCTCTCATGTACCACAATACTGGCGACGAGAATAACTTGTTCGTATAAACTACCATCGAAATTCGAATTAAATTAAGGTGGTTGCCCTGTGAAATGACTTAACTGTCATTTTATTCGTATTCTGTCTACTTTTAGAGAAAATTGTCCTCTATCTGATATGCACAACAAAATAACACCTTTCCACGCTATTTTATTCTATAATTGAACTTGAAATTACATGGTGTTCAATGGGGGAATGAGAGAAACACGGGGAAAAATAGTATTTTTCCTAAAATATAAATGCCATTTTTGCGGAAAACTATTTATAAGAAGGAAATAATCCAGAAAAATTGAATAAAAATGTGATATAGGCACCTTACCACCTTATATTTTTAGTTATTAGGGAATTACTGCCGTAATTGAAGTCAAAATGCGGTAATTCGTAGGAAATGGCCAGCTCCTATGGCTGGAAAAAAGTTCTAATTTAAAATACTTTCGTGGAATAATCTGCAAATTTTGTTCCTTACTTTTGGGCTTCTATAGATAACGCATTTCATCAGTGAAAGCAGGATTTTTTGGACAAAATATAAAAAATATGGAATTTAGTAATTGTTTTGACTCACACAGTCGCGGCGGAACCTCCTTAAGATGGCTTGTTGGTGAAACTGGCTAACACAACTAACCGCCAATCGCGATACACGGGTTCGAATCCCGGTCATGTCAAAAAATATTTTCATGGTGCATTCCAACATCTTTGGTGTGTAAATATAATATTGCCTTCCACATCACGTAGAACGGATGTATTTTCAACATGGGAATAAGTTTGGATAGATTCCCCATGGGGGATAACTGAACTTCGATTTCCATAGATGACTCGCAGAAATACTTTGATTTGGTCTCCCGTAAACTTACGTAAGTTACGGTGATTATTTTAGAAGCCGTCAAATACCCTATATGACAGAATTTTCGCTCTTCCCGAGCGCTTATTGTACCCTTGTGTTCAAGTTTCTGAATCCTCTCCTGGAATTAAGGCCCGGTTTTATAATCTGTGGTTCAAAATGTTCCCGGTATGGAAACTGAAGTTAATAAGTCCTCTCAGTGATAGTACTCACGTCAACTAACTGACGGTCTGGTGTAATATAGAAAACATGAACTCTCAGTTAACGAAAAAGCAACGTCATCTTGATGTTAACTTTAACCAGACATTATAAAACTTGGCCAGTGACTACAAACGAAATATTTTTAAGTTAAGTTAATGAACTCAAACTTTGAAACTTAAAATTTTAAAACTTTCTCTGGGTATACATAGAATGCCCTAAGCTTCAAAATTTGCCAGAAGATGCTAGAGTAAGGTGAAACCGGTCGCAGTTTTTATCTATCTATATCTATAGTGTGCAAAAATACAAAGTGTTTTATTCAAAATGGATATCTTTCACTTCCACGAAGTCTGAAAAAAATAAATAAAGCCTGAAAAAAATTATATCATGATGAAAAAATATTGCCAAAGCAATACTGTCTGATCTCGCATAAAAAAATAATGCATCATTTTTTGTTAAAACCACATTTGAAATATTAAAATAATAAACAAAATGATAAAATAAAGCAATTTAACAATAAAAACAGAGATAAACTGCAAAAATAAACAATAAAAAGGTAGGAGTCAAAATGACTCCAATCGATAGTTCTAGGGGGAGTGACAAGTCCGGTATTCCTAGTGTTAAACGAATAAATTTGGTAAGAAAACTCGTTTTGTGCCAAACATACCTGGAGGTATGGTTGCGGTGCTTTGAGGTTCGGTTACGAATGAACTAGCATGGGAGTTAGAGAACTTGTGTTAATACCATAGCCGAGTTAGCCTATGGTATAGATAGTGGTCGAGATATTTTTAACAACAATTCAAGAAGATACCCCTCTTTCGTAGAAAAGACTCATCGTGGAATATATAAATAAAACAGAAAACACTAACCGCGTGCACAGACAATATTATTACTTTTTTTTGCCTCACTGGTTAAATATACTGAGCATTGGTTAATTTTATATCCTACCAGACAAAACGTACTTTTTTACGATTTTTTATGAAGGCATAAGGAGGACGTGGTAATTCAAGTCTGACACGCGAGTTTGCAAAGCCATGTCTGCCTCATAACTCCCAAGAATGGTTACCACATTCTTCGCTTCACTCGGAATATAAAACCCGAAGGATTCATGTCATTGCGTGTTAATTTCTCGTTTCGCGACCTTGTTCTCGGATCATTGCCGTCCGATTGCACTTCTTCCGTGCGTCGAGTGCATTATAACTGTCGAGTCCCGCAGGGACCGGTCTTTGCGCCGCAAAGATTTTCCCCAACGTTTCCCCCTACGGAACTAATCGCGCGCATACAGAGTGGCAGACGATGTCGCACTCGACTTACCCACCAACTCATATCCTAGGCCAACTTATCGGCCAGCCGCCGTCGTGAGGACGTCTCATGGGGAAAAAGAGAGATTGGGCGATTATGAGCGATTGCAATGCAACGCCACCCAGCGTGACGCAGTTGGATTTAGGAGAGAGCTACACGGAGCATTAAGCCAATGTCCCACGGTAATTTTTTCCGTAAATTTATTCACGAATAATTCATGAAAACTCTTACAATCGGATATTGCATACATCGCAGGACATAGCATCGGACATGTCAGGATTCCTGGAATTTTTTAAAAATTAGTTAACCCAGGCAATTCTTGACGGAACGAAACCAATTTATTTTGTTTTTGATGATGACTGATTTTTCTGCGTGCATGCGCTACGACCATACCCTTGCGAGAGACTTCTTCGACTTCTTGAGAAGATAACGTCATTGTAGTACGTAGTCTTTACCACCATTTTAATAAGGTGAAGAGGTTAATGTACCAAAAATACAGTGTTAGTATTATAAACAATGAATTTTCGAGCGAATCGTAGATATTATTTCATTTACAGACTGAATCATAATTATTTTGTGCAAATTCTGTTGTAAAATCACACGTTGTAATTTGATTAATAAATCACGCATTATTTTTGGAAAACTGCTACATTTGGGGTATTTCTATGTGCATTATCGTGATCCAGTGTGTTTGTTTATGCAATTCATTCAGTTGATACTTCGGAGTATAATTTATTATTCTTAGACACGTAGACTCAGCGGATAACTCTACGCAAATTTGTTTTTTTTTCGTCACGATTATGCACTATAGATTCTTTGCAACAAAAATTCTCGTTCAGGCCTTCAGCCCGTCAGCGTAAAATTCGTGAATTTATTCTGCTTGTGTGACATCGAGGCACGAAATTTGATGAAACTTGTTTCATGAATATGGATTTCATGTATAAATTTATTTAAAAAAATTACCGTGAAACATGAGCTTTAAAGTGGCTGGAGCCGCAATCGCGCGAGTGCATATTTTTCTAGTATAAATTTTCAAATCGAAAAAAAAACTGATCGCATTTCATTTATATACATGAATCTGATTATGCGATGGAACTCTCATAACCTGCAGTAGGTAGGTACCTAATGAAAAAGATACAGGAATAATAATTTGTATTTTGCCTTTCCCATTAATGCGTAAAGAAAAATACTTTCGAGATTACGTAAAATTTTAATCATGCTTCACGACTGAGATACCTTACTCAAGAAACAAATTTTAAAGCATATTATGCAAGCTTTAAAACATTCTTTTTGATAACAACTAAATTTAGCACAGGGAAGGAAACGCTTCACTAGCATTATTCATTTAAAAATGCTACTTCTTACGAATTACGGTGTATTAATAAAAAATAGTCTCCAAAACACAAGATTTTAAGCCGTCAGATACTACTGAATTGTGTATTAAACTATTGAGACAACTGCTACATAACAATGGAACGGGTAAAGATCCTAAAAACTGAAAATGAAAGAAGAATTACCAATTGCGGAGCAGGAATGAATTTTTGAAAATGGACGAAACTTTTGGCAACTTACTACTGTGCATTAATGGGTAAATTAGAGCATATTATGACTTGAGATATTGACAGTTTTTGGCGCCGTATTCGCAATTTAGGCGAAAATTATATTTAAATATGTTTTTCAAATAATTGGACTCGGCGTGACACCTTGATATTTGTTAGCAACCATTACAGTGATATGCAATGTGTTATATCGCTATATCAATTAAAAAGAGCGAGTGATGCTTCGAATAATATTCAAAGAAAGGAAGCTCACTTCAAATTGACGAAAGTTGACGAACCAAGATGGCGAAAATCTCAATTAAATGGTGTTCCCCGTATATTTCAACCAGAGTCCTCCTACTGAACCAGACGTTGTCTATGTCTGGTAGTGTCTATGTTGGATGACTCTGATTGTAACCAGAGCCCTCTGAATCGCCATTCAACTCTACCGAGGGAGTTGTATTGTCAAAGATGTACAGAGGACTTTGATTTCAACTTTATTGTGCATGAAAAGATACCTCGATGCGCTGAACGGGGTTTGATTGTAAGTGGCTACTGCAAGTTTCAGCTCAAGCACTGGCGAGTAGAGTCAGTTTCGTTCTCTCTGCGCCATGAGAATTTCATCCACAGTTTTTACGCCCCCCCAGATGTGTATGTATGCACATGAAGGAGACCTCGTTCGGAGGATTTGGTTTACTACGCGAGTTACGAACAATGAAGGGTTGACGAGTTCCGCAAGCGGTGCATCAGGACTCTCTTGTTTTCCTGACTTGATTTTCGCCCGATCTTTGACCTATCCTCCATTCATTCCTCTCGCGGTCGGTGGGCAATTCATTTCGCATTGCTCTATACTGTACGAGGCGACGGGACGTTCCCTTTCGGCGGTCGAACGACCGTTACGCAATTCGAATGAAAGCGTCCAGCCGGCTCGAAGGAAGATGGGGTTAGCGGCCGCGACGATTACGTCTCATTGTCTTCGGGTCGAATGTGGCGGCGGCAGGGGGTGATGGGTGCTTTCCTGTCGTCCCAGGCAACAGACTGAAGTACTTTGGCGTCACGCTAGGCATCTTGTTGTGCCACTTTTTACAGTATCAGAAACGGACGCGCTACGAAAGGGATAGAGGGACACTATATAAGAGCTAGGGATAGGATCATTGGCGGCCCCAAGGGGGGGGGGGACGTAGGGGCAATCAACCCCCCCCCCAAAAACCCGGCGTATTTATTTGTCATAGACCTTAAATTATAAGTCTAAATTATTTTGTTGTTTTTTTTGTGACAGATTTTAATTTACTTTAAAATCCAGTTAAATTTTACATAAACTAAAACGGTCTTTAAAACCTCAAGCTATATGCGAATGTAAATAAAAATAATTTTGGAATTAGTCAAAACTTAGTGCTAATCTAAAAGGGGAATATCGCTACTTTGGAAGAAAACAGGCACAACTCTAAAAATTGTGATTGTTCGCTTATGTCATACTCAAAACGAAAATGCGGTATATTTTTATGTGGAAGAGTGTCACAAATATAATTCGCATATCTGGCCACTAGAGTACAGTTATACCAGTGTTGTATTAATAAAAACTGGCAAGCCGAGATTTGTAATGACGATTTTTATGATTTCCAAAATGAAGGTATTGAGATTAATAAAAAGAACTCGGATAAGAAAATCTTCAAGATTTCTGACGTTAAGATTTTTAGAATTGATAATGATAAACCAAAAAAGCTGATGTACAAGAATTCTTATGTTGAACAAGATTTTAAATTAAATTAATTATTATTCTTATTAAATAATAATCTTAAAACTACTCGAAGGAAATCATCAGAATCTGGTAATCAGAAGCTGATCCCGGTAAAAGCCTATACTGCGAAGAAAGGTATATAAGAGGCAAAAAAGACCGGACTGTTGGGGTTAATAGGAAAAAAATTAGTTCCAAAATATTACTTTGATTTTAATAATAACATATAGATAATTTTTTCTGTATTAGCTATTTTTATATAATAATATTATGAGAGTAAAAAAATCAAATAAATCGCAGAGTGATTTTTGGGTTCAAATAATTTTGTTGTGTTGTGTTTATAAAATAAAATTCTTTTGTTGAAAATATTTATTGTTTCAGTTTACTGCCTTCATAGATATAAAAATTAAAATTGATTTTTTATGTGTCACAAGTCAAAAATCTTTGGCTAAAGTTGAAGTTTTTTTTGAAGAAAAGTGTCACATGTCTAAACCCTTAAGGTTATTATTCCGGTTAAAAGAAAAAAAAACTATATAAAAGTTGCCTCTAAGTATGTACTTTAAACAAAGTAGAAGATATTGCTGATGTGATTTTACGGAGATAAATGATATTCAGTTGAACTGTGGCTAAATCTTTAAACGGGATATTCTCCAAACTAGTGGTTTTCGAGTTTTACTGGTTTTCTTCCTAAGTAGCGATATGCAATTAGTAAAAACCTGCCCTTCTTAAAAGGCAAAGCTTTGCTTCCAAACCACTTATAACGCGCCATTTCGCACATAGTTCGTTACGAATTTCCGGGACGAGACGCACGAACCCCCCTTTTCCCTGGGGGGTATTTCATACCCCAAGAGCCGCTGGTGCCCTCCCCCCCTCCCCCCCCGAACCTCTGGTCTGGAGCCGCCCCTGGAAAGGATACAGCGTACTGGCGAAAATGTTTTTCAAATGATTAGCGGTTTTGGGGAGGTTTCATGGAACAGATTCATCATTGTTGGAACAATATAATATTGTGGTGTATACTGTCCACCGCATATTTGAAATGTAAAAACTCACATTACGCGTTTCAACGATTTAACTTCGTCATTTTCTAGTGTATTTTTTCGTTAATTTTTAGTAAAGACGTCGAAAATGGAAAGGTAATCCATAATTACTTAAAATGCTTAGTGCTGTCCTATAAACGTTCATTAGCACGACGCAATTCGCAGATTCACGGCATCGTCAAGGGCATGATATGTTTGTTTAATTTACGTTTATTGTTGATAAAGTGGAGTTAAGGCTCAGGGAAGGTTGAGAAAAGCAGGAGCCAAGTGGATACGTGTAGCAAGGGCTGGAGAGGCGGGAAAGGTTATTATTTATCAACGTAATTTTGTCGGAAAGGAGTGGACAAAAACACCTTGCTAATTAATAACCCTTTCCACATCACCAGCCCTTGCTCCACGAATCCATTGGCTACTGCCTTTCTCAACCTTCTCCAAACCTTTGTATTTTCCTCTCCCCCGTTACTACAATAACAATAAACAGACAATAAACATACAATAAACAAACATATTCTGCATTTGACGATGATGAAAAGCGACGAAAGGCGTCGCGCCACTAAAGGTTGTTAAAAATGCACTAAGTATTTTACTTAGTTATGAATACGAACGTTCAAAACTTCCACGAAGTGAATGAAGCCTGCAACAGTAAAGTTTAGGGATAGTAATGCCATGCTTTCTCTGTGGCATAAAGCTTACGTTTTTAAACATGTATTGGTACTATTCATAGAGCATTTCGTTTAAATAATGATTGAATGCCACAAAGATATTACAAAAGTTTTTATCAGATTAAAGCCTGCTGCTCACGTTTCAATTTTTATGCACAAGTTTTAAAAATTATTTCGTCAAAATAAAAGGAATTAAATGACATAAATTTCACCACTTATTACTACTATATTATGCCTTGGCTTTGCTGCAGTAGGTACCTATCGATGGAGACCTCGGAGAACTGGAAGAATGACAAAATGCATTGCAGTTAACTTGGCCGGTGATCATGACATTCATCCGATTGCCCGTAACGGTTGAATATTTTGAATTGCATTCGCTTTTACAATGGGGGATTGTATTTGTATTCTGAGCAGAGCGTGACTTTCAGAGAACTATTTGTGTTTTAATGCTGTGAAACATTTGTGTAACTTGATCTTGATCACGTATGCTGAACGAATTCTATCATTACAGATAAAATATTCTATTGTGACTACAGAATGCTACTTATACCGGCAGATTATCACACATTTCGCCTGAGCACATCACTCCATTCATCTGAGCTAACACATTGAATGAAAAGCTACGATAATATTCTAACATCACTCAAAGTCGCAGTCAATCGTTACTTAAAATACCTTCATTCGTACGAATTGATTCAAATAATGGATGTTTTTTTCGATTGTCCGTATTAAGTGAATTATTCGCTTATCCGTAATATCCGTAAATTGGCTCTTCCACTAAAAAGTGGTCGGCTACCGCAACTGCCAGCGAAAATGTTTCGCGCACACAATAAGAAAAAGTTACGGGATGACCTTGCTCGGCTCATCTCCCCGAGAAAGCACCAGTTTCGAGTCCACATGTCGATGTGCCACTTGGCAATCGCATGGACGGAAAAAATGCCGCGGGAAAAGTTTCTCCCCGCTCGCCATAACGACTCGCTGCTTCCTCGCTCTCATTGTCGGAAGCATTCAACGTTGTTGCCGCGGCGCATTCGAATTCGGACGCAATGCCTCTGCTCCGTATTAACCTACTTCACCCCCACCCCCCCACCCAAAGGGCTTCCCTCGCGATTCGTTAACATTTATTTTCCTTTGGGCGGGGGTGGAGAAGCTGAGAGCGAACGCGGCTAAAAATACACGCCGAGGGTGGACTTGCACTTGTCCGTACAGTCAGACGGGTACGTAACTACTACGACGCTGAGCACGGAAATAGCCACGGAAGCAAATTATTATTAGAGTGATCAACCGGTTGAGGTAGGTTTTAATCAGGGTTTTTCAATATTTATTATTACATTTATATTGCAATTAGGCATTGTCTGGTGGCAAAATAACATTAGTTTAGGTGGAAATAATAATAATGAAGTTTAAAAAAATACAAAAAGATCAAACACACCTCTCGCTATTTATGTGTAACATTAAAAAAAAAATGTCTTTCCATTCCTTGATAATGGTTTTGTGAGTTCGTCTGGTAATTGATTCCAATCAAAGTACCCGCGGTTTAAGGAATATTTGGCAGCATTCGTTTTTTGCCTCCTTAATTTGAGTTTTAGCGGGTGGTAATTTTTCCCCACAAAATATGGTGGTTCCAGCCTCTTCTCCAATGCCAACAAAGGTTGGATATTTTGAATAGCATTTAAACATTACCAACAACCTATCTCCTTTCTTTCTATCTTGCCTTGGACTCCAACCCAATTCCTTTAACATGCTGCTAACACTATCTGTAGTTTTATGTCTCCCAAAAACGTATTTTGCTGCCTTCCTCTGGACCTTTTCCTAGGTCTTTGCCTTCCCCTAATCATGGAGATCCCAGGAATTCGTGGCAAGCTCAAGCATTGGTCCAATATATTTTTCTGCAACTATGAACCCCCTTTATAAAGTGTTTTTGGATAAAATATTTTCCCAATCCACCCATGAAATTCTATATGAGAAAATACTTTATATTTACTCTCTAATTATTCAATGGGATCCTAGTGCCAGCTGGTTCTTAGTAATACAAGCTCTTGGTTCGGTTTTGGTATATATAATTTTAATTTTATAAGTACCTAATTTTAATTAAATGTGTAGAGTAATTGTTAATTGAAATCACCTCTTGATAGTCCCAAAGTACCAGGTTATGAGGACACGTCCATTGTTATTCCACGATTTTTCCGACACTAATGCACTACATTAAAATGCAATTCACTTTCGTTCTACTCCCACTTCGTCTAACCGCTGCAAACTAGCAGCTAAGGCTCATTATCAGTGGAAGCAATGCATTCAAAACAGTATGCGAACATGAGGGACTTCTCTCTCGTTTTTACTTACATTGGAGTCTTAAGAAGAAAGGAAAGGAAGGAAGAAGGAAGTCTTAGCGCGTTGGGCGACGTGGAATAATCTCCTTTACTTCGAGGAAAGATCACGTTGGCATTTCGCGTGCTTCGGAGAATTCAACTGACCACACACCTGTAAGCCGTTCGTTTTCCCTGACCTTGGGAAAGCGACTATATTCTGCTCAACTTTTCCGATGTTCGTGTCCTAATTGGTGCATTCAGCCGAATCGAGTGGTCAAGCAATCAGGAAACACATGACACCCCTATTTTCTCTATTTATACCGATCTGCGCGCATCCTTTTGTCCAGGGATTCGACATTAACGGAACCCTTGCATCGCAAACCTCTCCACTCCTTCACTAAAGAATATCAATGCAACAATTTCTTCTTTCTGGAGATAAAGGTGTATTAATTTAATTCCGACGTTTCGCATGTGTATGCATGCTTCTTCAAGGTTATAATGAAAATTGTTGGGTGTATTGTACATTAATTGAATTTGGTTTACAATTTTGGTACATAGTCCTTTTAAAAAATATGTAAACATATAATTTTTCAAGTTACCTCGGAGATAGTTCCTTTTGAATTGTTTGGTGATCCCTTCGTTGCTGTTTAATAATTGTTTGACGATTGTTGTAAATTTAGGTGATTTCCAAAAATCAAAATATAATTAAGGTGGTTCCACCGTTAAATGACTTAAATGTCCACTTATTCATATTCTGTCTACTTGTAGAGAAAGTTGTCCTCTATCTGATATGTACAACAAAATAACACCTTTCCACGCTATTTTATTCTATAATTGAACTTGAAATTACATGGTGTATAATCGGGGAATGAGAGAAACACGGGGAAAAATACAATTTTTCCCTAAAATATAAATGACATTTTTGCGGGAAACTATTTTTAAGGAGGAAATAATCCAGAGAAATTGAATAAAAGTAAAATACATGCATCTAACCACCTTATTTTTCTAGTTATTGAAGAATTAATGCCATAATTGAAGTCAAAATGCGGTAATTCGTAGGAAATGGCGCTGCAGTCGGCTCCTATGGCTGGAAAAAAGTGCTAATTTAAAATACACTCGTGGAATAATCTTCATATGTTGTACCTTACTATTGGGTTTCTATAGGTAATGCATTTCATCAGCGAAAGCAGGATTTTTTTGGACAAAATATAAAAAATGTGGAATTTAGTATTTGTTTTGACTCACACAGTCGCGGCGGAGCCTCCTTAAGTGTTGATATAACATATAAAATTATAATAAATTTTACTGAATTTGACGTGCATGCATACATATGCGAAAGGTCGGCAGAGAGAATAAATATTTTTGAAATTTATAGGCCTATATCTCCTGAAAGAAGAAATTATTGTATTATTAAAAAGAGGTCGTGAAGAAGAATAAGAATATTAATCCAATGTTTTGGGAATTGCAAGAAGAGGAGGGCAACCAGGAATAAAAACAAGGACGTTCGCCTTTCCGGGCTAATACACTAACCAGGATTCACGATTAGAGTGGTAGTGAAACATGATGACAGTGGCGCAGAAGACGAGTTTTTACTGGAAGAGTCCATTCCCTGTGAACTGTCTCTGCACGGGGAGTAAAGTAGTCTCCGCGTTTGACTACCGGAGTTCCCAAAGTCACAAACCATCATTTCCAACTTTAAAATGCCAAATCTGTCATTCACACTAACTTTTTAGCTCTCTAGGGGCCCGATTCTGATCTTCCACCAGTCATTGACTGGTGGAAAGTTCCACCATTCGTTCATTTAACGACTCTTGATCCGTTCAATGAACGGCTCAATGACCCCCTCCGGAGAGCCGAACGTTACAAACTTATGCCGATGTCCAACTTACCTCGAAAACGCGAACAAAACAATGTCTACCTTCCGCACGCTTACTTCCGTTGGAAAGTTTCCACCACGACACTAGCGCTGTTCCACCAAGTGGATGACGGGTGGAAGGGAAGCTTGACTTTCCACCAGTCATTGAACGATGAACGATGTAGTGAACGATTCTCTGGTGGAAGGTGGAACATGTGACGTAGTGTCGGAAAGTCATGACGTTTTGGTGGACTCTAATGACGTTTTGGTGGAAATGTTGAACATCGGGAAAGCATCAGAATCAGGCCCTAGGACTCCTAATTCCATTGCTTAAGATGGGTTACTCCGTCGTTCATCGTGGATGTGGAAAATATCTAGCACAGCGATAACATATCTCGCGAATCATAAAAAAAAGACTGAAGATCCAATATTGTGCATTTTTATTGGCGCATTTTTCGTCAATCTAATTTTCTGTATCCTAACCAAATTTGAAATACAGTATTTACGGAGTTCCGTTAATTTGAATTTCCGTTGAACGAATTGGGATGGAGGCGTACGTGGATTGCGATATTTTTGGATAAACGGAAGTTTTTAGGTAAAGCACAGATGAGTAGTGTATTCTTAAGATTTTCGGGTGGTGTAAAATGTAGCTAGCTAGCCGACGGTGTTGTTCATTCGTCCGCAAATAGCAAAAGTGGTTGGTGGAGGGTTGAGTCACCAACCTACAATTTTAGTTTGTATTAGCATGCAAATACGAACACTGAAATGAATGAGAGAGTTAAATACATTTTTTGAAGGTATAAGTTAGTATTATGTGCGGAATCATGTTTACCCCATCATTGACAATCACTTAAAATAGTAGACCCTACAGGTAACGTTTAATTTCTACTAATCATTGCGAAAGGAGAATACTAAACGACCTGATATTTCTATATTATATTATAAATAAAGGAGAAAGTGGTACTTTGATATATATCTACTGAATTTCCATGTTCCAAAAAACAAAAGTAGGATTAAGATGACATTTATATCATGAGTGAACTGTGAATAATGTGAAAATGCTTCCTTAAACCGAATATGTACGACTCAACCAAATTTGTAATGATCTTAATTTTCACCAATATCGAAAGAACTTTTATAAAGATGTCATTTCAAAAATATTAAAGAACTGTGATTGTAATACGTAAATTTAAATGATGTAATTATAATGCATTTCCCAGCTTTGACTAATGCATATTATATTTGTATGTTCTGCTTGCTTGGTTATTGCTCACCCTGTATTTATGTTTATATATTGTGTGTACATTAAAAACAAGAATAAACAAATTAAATTAATAAAAACCTGTTTATATATTGTTTACTCCACAGGCCCGGTCGAAAGGGGTGGCTCAGTCACGTCCCATTTGATCTTAAATTTGGTTCGAATTTATATGAATTTCGGAATATAATGGTTTGAATTTTAGCTATCACAATATTTTCTGGCACAGAGCAGCGCGACAAGGAGGGGATAGAAGTGGACGGGGTGAAGAACAAGCACGGAGGGGAAGAGAGTGAGGCAGGAAAACTTAATTACAAAGCGAAAGAGGCACGCAGCACTCACAGGCAAGGCCAAAAGGCACGTGGTTAAAATCACTCGTCGCCATGACTTTACCGGGAATTATATCTTAAGGTCTCCTCGTGAAACGCGTCGAAACGGGACGGGAAGTCATCCCACTTCTCGAAGCGCTTGTGTCGGCAAAAATTAAATTTTTTTTATGACTGATCCTCCATTCCAAACAACCTTCAGCCCCCGCTACGCAGAATTTCAAAGTTCCGTAGCCCATGTCTCAAAATCGTCTACTGCGTAGCGCCAAGAACTTTTACGAGAGCTATGGTGGTGAATCATCCCACTTCTGGAAACACTTGAGTTGGTAGCAAAGTTTGGTGACTGACCCTCCATTCTAAGCAACCTTCATCCCCAGTTTCGCAGAATTTTAAAAGTTCTCTAGCCCATGTCCCAAAATTCGTCCACTGTGCAGCGCCAGTAACTTTTGCGAGAGCTAAACCGGGACTCTATTACAAATAATTTCATTACATCGTCGCTAGCTTATGGCCTACCCTTACCCGTGCCGCACTATTTGACGTTTCACGTAAAAATAATTCCCATGATTCCCAGTTCACGACATCCCCACCCAAAGTGGTTTTCGCCACTTAACCCGCGAGCCTGAGGGTAACGGGCGTTTCATATATAAAAGCTCCATCCACCCGACTAACTAGGTCACTGGAGAACGTTCCAATTTCGCCGCAAATTACAAGACTACCCCGACCACCTGCCGCCGTAGCCGCCGAACGAAAATGAAAATTGGCGTGCTCGCTCCAATATGTGGGAGTTTTTCCGGTCTCTTCTCTTCCTTAACGACCCCGCAGTTGGTGGAGGGAGGGGGTGAAGGGGTGAGCACAGGGCTTCGTGAAACGCGCCATCTGCAAAAGGGTTAGTAATCCGTAATATTTGTTCGCTCACATGGAGAGAATGTCCCTTCCCATCCCACGGAACGGAGAAGGGGCAGAAATTACGAAGGGCATCATCATACAGGAAAAGTTTTAACTTTTACCGTCAGTTAAATGGGATATAATGGAACGCTGGAAATCAAGTTTACTGTAAACAATAGGACAGTGTACTTCTTTTTTTGTTTTTGAAATGAAATGGAGCTGATGAAGTCAGTGATATTCGAAGATGACCAAGCGCTTTTTTGCCAGTTAGGCAAAGGGTTTCAGTCAACGATTTGTGTGTTAGGGGCAGAGTGAAAGATATGACGGTAAATAAAAAAACAAAGGTAGTAACAAAACCTAAAAGTAAGAAGGCGGAAATTTACAATGTTAAGGAGGGTATCAAATAGAACAAGTGCCTAATTGCCTGAAGTGCAAGAACAAAATTTACGTGCCTAGGTAGAAATTTGGAGGAAAATGTCTTTAGTGGTAGGGCCATGAGATGCAGAATTGCCCTGGCCAACGAATCATTCTCAAAGAGAAGGGAATTATTGTGGAGTGCTTTGAGGAGAGACGTAAAGGAAAGACGACTGGTGAATAGTCGAATATGGAGCGTGGCGACGTATGGGTCGGAAACTTGGTCATTGCGGAGTGAGTATGAACGCAGACTAGAGGCAGTGGAGATGTGGGTTTGGAGAAGGATGGAGAGGGTGAGCTGGGTGGCGAGGAAGACGAACGAGGAGGTTATGGATGTGGTGGGAGAGGAAAGGAAGTTGGTGGCAGGGAAGGCATAAAATGTGGATGAAGGGAGAATTCGAGAATTGAGGGCATGTTAATACATTAGGGCATGTTTTGCTCTCGGACGATTCTAGTGGTCCATATGCCTCTCTGCGATCCCCATAAGTCATTGGCTTGTCATCATTAATTATTATTGCTATTGTTACTTTTTTTGGAAGCGTGGTGGCCTAGTGGGTAGAGCGCTTGGCTATTGATCGAAGGTTCCCGGGTTCACAACCGGGTGAAGCCTTTGGACGCCTCTGCCCCGAACAATAATCCTCGGAGTGCGAAGTGGCCCAGGGAAAGGAACTGGCCCCCCTTACCCTGAATGTGTGAAATTCACACGCCTGTGGCTTAGTCCGGGAGGTGAGCTCTATCCTCAACTATCCAAACCAACCTTCGGGTTGAATCACTGAGTGAGTGATTGTTACTTTACGGTCAAGTTTCTTTTGTAGGTTTTTAGTCTACCAAACACTTTCGGGTGTTTTCAAGAAGTGTAGAGATCTATAAAAAAACGCCAATCAGTTATTTGTTTGAAAATGGCGTTGGAACTTGGCAATTGCTGTCGTCTGGAAATCGGTTTGAAGAAAGAGACACATTAATTTTCTGGTCACGTTCGGTGAAAAGTAGAAAAAGATGTGACTGTGATAGGGTAATCGATCAATCCTCATCGCTGGTCAACGTAACTCCTTCGGTGCGAAATCCGTTGAGAGAGCGGGGTAATGCCAACGCCGAGTTTCTCTCCACCTTTCCTCCAATTTCTCCGATAGCTCATCACTTACCTCCCACCGACAAAACCATTCTCAAAGGCGGGAATGAATTCAGTTGTCGGTTACCCCATAACGAGCAAACCAAACCAATTAGCTTAGGGGAAATGCGTCTCTCCAGCAAAGGCGCTACAGTCCGCTCGCTCACACGAAGAATCTCCTTGGTCATCCCACGGAACGAACAAAAGTGAGAAATTACACCGGAAATCATACTTGCAAAAAAAATAATGCCAAGTTTTTATCGTTCGTTAAACATGGAAATTGACGAAATCGTAATACACGATGTAAATCAAGAGCAATGAGGCTAATTACGGCAAATCTGTAGATGCAATTCTATCGTACTTTTTACTAAAAATAAGAAAGTATTACTATCTACATGTAACCTTTAAGGTGGTTGTAGCGATTTTATTTTATGCACAGATTTGCGTGAAACTTTGCAAGCGTGCTCTCATTAGTGATATCTATAGATACAATGGAAAACAATGGCATCATACTCATTTGGTTTTTTTTTGGCAGTTAAATGCTATTTTAACGCGTAGCCTAATGGCACATGACATACACATCGTAATAATTAGATTACATATGCACAAAAAAATTATGTCATGCCGATTTGGTTTTTTTAGCAATTCAATGCTATTTTTAGAATTACCCTTATGGCACATGAGATATATTTCTAATAATTCGATTACATATGAAGGTATGTACCCACAGATTTTCTTCTAAACGCAAAATAATGTATTTCTTATTATTATAATAGTTGCTAACAAATATTAAGACGTCACGCCGAGTGCAATATTCGAAAAAAAAACATTTCAATAATAGTAATTTCGTCTACTTTTCTTCCCACATTTAGCTCTTCCCATGCCTCTCTTACCATTTCCTCTGCATAAATGTTCAAAAGCAAAGACGACAAAGGGCACCCTTGCCTTACCCTGCGACCTATTACTACCCACCCTGATTCACCGTCAGCTACCCTCACCTGTGGCGTATGGGCCATATGTATGTTTCGGATGAGTCTCCTATCACGCCAATCTACTCCTATTTTTCAGCATAATTGCATCATAGCGTACATGTATCCAAAGATAAAAGCGAAAAAAATTGCATACCATTTGGCAAATTGGTAATCAAGTGCTATTTTTTACATGTGTTCTTATGGAAAATGGCATATATGTATTTCGAAATAATTCGATTCCATGTGCTCAGATTTTCTGTTAAACCCAAAATAATGCATTTCATACTATAATAATTGTTGTTAACAAATATCAAGGTGTCACGCCGAGTTCAATATCGAAAAAAACCATATTATTTCGTCTAAATTTCGAAGACAGCGCCGAAAACTTTAGTCATAACATGTTTTAATTTAGGAAAAAAATATATAGTTCTATTATCATTGTCATGCTGTCTGCATGGTTTTAACACACAAGCGAATGAACTTAAATGATAAGTGAGCGACAGCCTTCCACGATGGAAACACCGGTTCCCGATCAGTCACCGAAGTTAAGCATCGTTGGGCTCGGTTTGAGTTTCGTGGGGTGATCCTCCGAGTGCCGTTGCCCCTGTCTGCAAGTGGCATGCAGTATGTGCGATATGACCATAGCCGTCAAAGCACGTTAAACACAAATACTAGATGTTAAACACAAATACTAATTTCATATTCAATTTTATCAATGTTATTAATTACACAAGTAGCATTACTGATATTAGAATCAGCAGTTGCAATTATTCAATCTTATGTATTCGCAGTATTAAGAACGTAATCTTCTAGAGAAGTAAATTAATGTCAACACACCAAAATCACTCTTATCATTTAGTAGATCAAAGACCATGACCATTAACAGGTGCTATTGGAGCAATAGCCATAGTAACAGGAATAGTAAAATGATTCCATTTTTATAAAAATCAAATAATTTTAGCAGGAACTGTATTAGTGATAATAACAATATATATCAATGATGACGAGATATTTCACGAGAAGGAACTTTACAAGGATTACATACCTATCCCGTAGTAATTGGATTACGATTAGGAATACTTTTATGTATTACATCAGAAGTATTATTTTTCTTTTCATTTTTCTGAGCCTACTTTCATAGAAGTCTATCACCAGAGGTTAATTTAGAGAGAATATGACCTCCAAAAGGAATTGCACCTTTTGATCCAAATATCAATTCCAATACTAAATACATCAATCTTATTAGTATCAGGAGTAACAGTTACATGAGCTCATCACAGATTGATAGGTTACAACTCCAAGGTTCATTCATTCATTACGGTAATCTACCGGTTAGAGGTAGGTTGTGATGAAATTCAGAGAATATCCAACGAACTCTTACACTTGCCGTGCCCTTTCTACCTCTAGTATTTCTTTCTTCATCTCAGCATAAGTCCTACCTTTCTTCATCCCGTCCATAAAACCGATTCTCTTCCTTCCCCTTCCCCGCTTAACCAACATCCTACCCTCTATCACGGCCTTCAGCAAACCATCGCCCCTCATTACCGCTTCCATCCTCCTACCCTGCCTTCCCCTAATCTCATCTGTAAGTTTCCTCTCCTCGCCCACCATGTCAAGCACTTCCTCATTTGTCTTCCTTTCCGTCTAACGCACCTTCTCCATCCTCCTCCACACCCACATCTCGAAAGCCTTCAGCCTATTTTCGTCTTCCTTTCTCAAGGTCCACGTTTCTGCCCCATACAACGCCACACTCCATATCAAGCTCTTCACCAGCATCTTTTTTACATCTTTACTTAAGGTCACCGTCATCAGCTCCCTTCTATTATTGAACGCTTCCTTCGCTAGCGTTATTCTCCTCCTAATGTCTTTGCTACTATGTCCTCTTTCTTCTAGCGACTACCCAAGTAATTAAATTGTTCTACTTGCTCCAGTTTGTGACTTCCTACTCTTATCACCAGCTTCGCTTTCTTTGTCCTACAGAATCTCATTACTTTTGTTTTCCTATTATGTTACAACTACTAAAAATGATCGGCCTACTATCACGGCCTTCAGCAAACCATCGCCCCTCATTACCGCTTCCATCCTCCTACCCTGCCTTCCCCTAATCTCATCTGTAAGTTTCCTCTCCTCGCCCACCATGTCAAGCACTTCCTCATTTGTCTTCCTTTCCGTCTAACGCACCTTCTCCATCCTCCTCCACACCCACATCTCGAAAGCCTTCAGCCTATTTTCGTCTTCCTTTCTCAAGGTCCACGTTTCTGCCCCATACAACGCCACACTCCATATCAAGCTCTTCACCAGCATCTTTTTTACATCTTTACTTAAGGTCACCGTCATCAGCTCCCTTCTATTATTGAACGCTTCCTTCGCTAGCGTTATTCTCCTCCTAATGTCTTTGCTACTATGTCCTCTTTCTTCTAGCGACTACCCAAGTAATTAAATTGTTCTACTTGCTCCAGTTTGTGACTTCCTACTCTTATCACCAGCTTCGCTTTCTTTGTCCTACAGAATCTCATTACTTTTGTTTTCCTATTATGTTACAACTACTAAAAATGATAAGTGATCCAATAATTTTTTTTCGTTTAAAAAAATATGAAAATGTTCTTTCGTTGACCCATGATCACCGCTCCAGCCACATTAAATGGTTAGAGCTGTTTTATTAGTCCCTTAATTAATCCAAGCCTCTTTTTGGGAGTTTTGTTGCTCGGGTCCGCTCCGCGTAAAGGAAGTGGGGGTTAAGCACCCCAACGCTGAAATCATCAACCGCTGCCCACTCGTTGGGGTGTAATGTGCCCTCTATTTCTCCTCCTAGTTTAGGGCCACGCCCCTTTTTTTGAACTTTAAATGAAACCGCCCAGCTCAATTTGCGGAGAGGACATATTCGGGGATAATTAGAGAGGTAAAGGATATTTAAATGAGCGGAAAACTGGGACACGTTCGGCACGCAAAATGCACGAGGTGCTAATGGGCTGGTTATAATAAGTTGAAGCTGCCTTTTTAAACACGCCACATGCGGTGTCCGCCTCCCAAAAAAAACCTAAGGTGGTACCACCATAAAAGGACTTAAATGTAATTTAATTCACATTCTTGATACACATAGAAAAACGTGACCTCTATCTGGTATGGACAACCAATTTGTACCTTTCCACGCTATTTTTCGTGCAAATTGCACTTGAATTTACATGGTGTTAAATGCGACAATCGGAGAAAAACAGACGAAAATGATATTTTTCTATCTATAATAAATGACATTTTCACGGAAAACTGTTTCTAAGAAGCGAATACTTCCGGGAAATATACTAAAAATAAAAAAGATGCATCTTACCGCTCAAGTTAATGAGTTATTAGCTAATTACTGCGACAATTGAAGTAAAAAAGTGGCAATTCCATAGAAATGGCGCTGCAGTCGGCGTCAATTGGGTATTTTCCAAAATTTTAAATTTAAGTTTACGGATCTTTATATGTTACTTAAACTCGAACAAGCTTGCGGAGTGAAAGTAGTTTTAAAATTGATTCAATATTAATTGAGATATTTAAGATTAAAATAGTCGAAATTTCAAATTTTTTTACGCCGCTGCGAAACGAAATCTGATTGGCTTGACGTCATTTTCGCTGAGCGATAGACGGATGTGAGGGAGAAAGTGAGTAACTGTAGAAGATCTACCGTATATTTAAAGAGTTTTCATTGAAAACAAAGACTATGGCGCGCAATGGTTTTATTAAAACCACATAAGATAATTTACCCAAAGTGGATATGTTTATGGTAGGCGTTTTAATGAAGAAGGACGAGCGATTTAATGCTGCGGAAATTCGTTGAGCTTAAGTCCAAAAATGTAAGCCTAAAGTTTGCTTTTAAAATCGTCATTACTGTTTTATATCATTTTTTATACATATAATTATGTATTTGGTGTATGAACTTTATTAACTGTTTTTCCAATACACTCATAATCATTATGATATGTACTCGTACTTCTTTCTTTATCGAAGTCCATATCAGTCCATTCAACAGTAAACAAACAGTATCTTAGTAACATATCAACATAACACAGTACTTGCCAAATGTTTGTGCTGTCAATACTCGACACACCTAAAACGTTAATTTTTTATTTGCTAATTAGTGATTGTTTGTAGAGGAGGTTTCTAGAAGTGGCTTATCTGCTGTAGAAATGCCTAAAAATAGATTCTCATATCCTAAATGTCTATTCAAAGTTTAATTTAAGTGTTGTTGTATTATAAAGCTTCTCGTGAGAGTTATGGTGATAATGCTATAGGATACGTCCAAGTAAAGAGAGATGGACCACTGTGCTCAGTCATTGTAAGAATATGTCCAGAACACAAAGTGCGGAGTAAAGCATACATTTTTACGGGTGGACATTGAGGAATCCAAGGAAGAAATTTCAATCATTCAATGTCGTGATTGCGTGAATAAATTTCTTGTTCGGTGTTTCAACCGATGTATTTGTACATTGTGGCACAAAACACCATCTATATCCCTTACTTAGATGCCATTTAAAGGCATATGTAGAAACGCGAAAACGTCAGAAACTAATTTCGCCGCATTTGTTTCCACCGTAAGCATAAGGAAACGCCTGGGTCTAAATTTAAACAACGAAAATGACGTCACAGGCCATTCTGTTGTTTTCGGAGTGTGCTCGGGAGCATTCGTAACCTTCTACTTTCTTTAGCTTTTAAAACCGAAATTAATACAATTTGATAAGAAACTTTTTAGCCAATGCAATAAGTTCAAGTAACTGAATCAGAATATCGATAGTTTGAAATACGTGGAAAATACCCAATTGCTAAAAAAAATGTTAATTAAACATATATTCGTGGAATAATTTGCATATTATGAAGGTACATATATTTATTTGGGTTTTCAATAGCTAACGTACGTTATCAGTGAAAGAAGGATTTTTTAAACCAATTAAACAATAAGTTGGAATTGAGTAGAATTGTTTAGACTCACACAATCGCGGTGGAACTACCTTAACTTATTAGATTTTTAGTTTAGGGGTAATCTACCAATTACAGTAGGTTTAAATGGAAGAGAGTATTAAAGTTACTCCAGATTTCTTACAGCCGCTGGATCTCCTCACACGATTTCTTATACGCCCTACATTTTTTCATCCCGTCCATGGAGTCTTTTCTCTTTTTTCCCGCTTACTTAACTTCCTCCCTTCTGTCATGGTCTTCAGTATCCCTTCGCCTCTCATTACCTCTCCCAATCACCCAATTAGCCGCCTCCTGATCTCCCCCAACTTGGGTGAGTAAATTAAATGATTTCATCATTGAATTTACCCACCACCTGTCCAATTAACGCAATGGCATGATTTGATAAATTATTAAAAGTAAATCTATGCCCCTGATAGGCCTACTTTACCGGTTTACTGAAATTAAAGATCCCAGAGCATTAAAATCTTACTTCACATCTGTTGTCTGTCCCATTTTCTCCTATTGCCCCCATATGATGTCGATATCTGCCCCAACAAATCTTAAATCCCCGGAACACAATACTCACTTCTATACAAATATATTCTTGTAAACAAGAGTACCCCATCTCCGCAACTTATCCTCCGATGCTGTTTTGCGTTCACTTTCAGCTTCTAAACTTAATAATAACTTCCTTAAAACTGATTTTAAACTAATACATAGCACTCTGAACTCGACCATTGACAGCCCTGATCTTGTTTCCTGCATTAAATTCAGAATACCTACCCGACCAACAAGGACCCCCTCATTGCTCCATATCCCTACTCCCAGATTATCACTCACCAAGCACTCCATTACTGTTCGACTTTCTTCTCTCCTGAATCTCTTCTTCTTGACAACATTCTCCTTATCTTCCAACGCCTTCGCTAACCAAGCCATATCTCATTCCCAAAAAAATAATCTTTTCTGGCTTAACATGTTGTTATATTATTTGTTAATCTTATTCTTGTTAATGTTTTTGCGTGTGTGTCCTTTTCTGTTTTGTTATTTGTATCACTATAAAATGGCATCACGCTGTATGTGGTCTATTATTTAAATAAATAAATAAATTACTTTTCTAAGATTGTGAACTACCAAAGGCATGCATGTAGGTACGATGTAACTCCTATTCGTTCACAGTAAAGTCCAGAGAGTAATCCAATAACCTCCCATCTCTAGCATGTCTCTTCGCCACTCGATTTGTCCTATACCTATCATCGCTAATGTCGTCGCTAAAATAGTACTACTTCGACACTGTGGATGAGAGTTTGGACGTATTCGAAAACGTGTACAGGGCTTTAAGGTCGCATATATTTAGTAAAGGACTTTATATTTTTAATGTAATAAATTGTGGGTTTGCTGTGGTGCTCAATCGTTGTTCCGCGGGTGCTGTAAACATGAGCAAATCGCGAATTCGGGCGATTTATACCATGTTTTGATTTGATACAAGACGACTCATATCGAGAAGGTGAACGATATCGTCCCAAGATGAGTTTCATTTTGAAGTAAAATAGACTTTCTTTCCAACGGCGAATAATTTACCACACAACGCATTCCCAGAATTAATTTTGAACGCATCAAATTCCAGGTCTATACCATTTTGACGGTGACAGTGGTGCCTTGGGAGAGCGTCGGTCACGCCACTGATTCGAGGGCAAATGACGTTCAGAAATTACCTCATTAGATTTCTAGAGGGAAACCACCGCGAACTGAAATGACTCACTCTCTTGTTCTCTTACGTATAGACTCCCCTTTGTACGCTTCATCAAAGAAACGAAACCTTAATGTACCCTGTCCTTCTCAACTTATCCGCCCACGGGTACGCGGAAAAGCAGACGATGATTTCATGATCGTGGGTGAAGGAGGCTATGCTTTAAATCTCGTCAGGAAGGAATGTCACGATGAAATATAATCATAAGTTGTAACTTCCACGCAAGAAATTTAATAAAACAATTTACCTTACGGTTACTTTTACCTCACTGGCACTACCAGACGCATAGTATAAGGGCAAGGTTCTTAGAGTATACTCTTATTATTAGTTTCTCGTATTACTCGTATTATTATTACTTAACTACTTACTTACTATTACTACTTATTATTACTCGTATTAGAGTATATTCTAAGAACCTAGCTATAAGTGTAGCTATTCGGACAATGCTGTCCACCCTAAAGGTAGTTGGAACGATTTTTGTTCATGCACAAATTTGTGTGAAACTTTGTATACTTGTCCTTATTAGTCCTGCTCGTGGAATAAAATAATATGCTGGCCAATTAAACAGTTTCTTGCATATAACATTACATGAGATTTAAGTATTTATCTCTGTTTTTAATTCTATTTTTATTTGTGCAACAAAATGGAGGACAATGATTTCTGTCAATTGTCCTCAACTATGTGGGAAACAAGTAAATTTTGACACGGATAGACACAAAGATATTCACACACGGGATACTCCTACGCCTCTTTAGTATGATTCCCAAAGATATTATCTGAAAACGTTTGTGAGCCCGAAAAAAAATCTGATGTGCAGCGGAGTCCGGCTCAGGCAGTCCGGAGCACGGTATACAGCGATACTACAAATTCCAAGATCCTCATTGGGAAAATATCCTCCCCAAAGGCAATATTGACTCAAAGGATCTGTTACCTTGCTCAAATATGGAGGGTTTTTAAGAGGTGAGTTGAATGTTCGGATGAAGGAAAAATGCGAAAGGAGTGAGCTTCGTTGGCTTGATCATCCTGAAGGACCGTATGAAAATCCTATCACCGAACCGATTAAGGACAGAAGAATGAATAGTGTAAGAGAGAGGAGAGGGAAATGTAAAGGATTTATAATAAAACAGAGCTGTAAGAACAGGATGTGTGAGTCAGAGGATAAATAAAACAGAAGTGAAAGAGGTTGACATAGGTGGTACAACGTTAGACAACAAAGTCTAGTTCAATTACTATGATACTAATACGACGCGTATTTAGCGGTACCTACACAATAGGAGAATAAAGAAACTTACTCTATATATATTTTCAAAATCCTCAAGTTTAAAACAACCTGCATATTTAACCGAACTCTTCACATACACTTCCGAGGTTCGAAACAGAAACCTGGGCACCCCCCCCCCCTGATGCACTTTATATCTCAACCCATAGATCAACTCTACTCCACAACTCCGTCTCGGTAGAAGCAGTTAAGACAAAATTATTCCACTACCTTCGCAACCCCACTCTGTCTTTCTCATAATATCTGTTACATTTTTCTCTTAATAAACTGATTTGTATAAATTAAATAATGATCTGTCATTGAGTCGAGTCTTATTTTGTGAAACATGTATTTTCCTTTTTATTTTTCGATTTGAAAGAAACGTTTCACTTAATTTAGTTGTTATCTTTTACTCCTGTTTTCAACTGAAATATTGTCGTTTGATGTTGTTTTGGTTTATTTTTGTATTCTTCATTTGTTTAGATGCCCTTCGAGGCCTTTATCTTTATTTTTGTATGTATTTTTATTTTTGCAATTTAATTCATATGTGTTATGTCATCCACCTGAACCTAGTGGACATGGGATCCCAGGTTCTAAATAAATGTTATTCTATTCTATACAAATGAGACTGAGATTCGATTATAGCTTCAAAAAGAATAAATGGATGCGATATAGAGACATTTAGTCGGGGGTTTTCTCAAAGCATCCGTTTCACTCTTTCCAACATAATTTTGAACGACTGAAAAATAAACTAAGCGACGATGCCTTCATTGTTAGATCGAATCTAAGGCCACCTTGGCGATAATTCACAGTTGCTGCAAAACATCTATATACAAGAGTGAACTTGAAACTACGACCTAAGCGACTGGCAGGCGTTTGCCTCGTTTTCAAGGCTTATCCCCAAGGGCTATAGAGGAGAAAAGGTGCCATAGAATCAAGGTAAAATTTACTAGATGTATAGTGTTAAACGTATAACGACTGGAGGTAGCTGATGACGGGGACCTTGCGTAAGGATGTAAAGAAAAGGCGGTCTATACAGGAACATCTAACATATCTGCATCTGGATCCTTTTTTGTTCAACCATGCACTGACCAGGAATTAAAGTTCATTATCTATAAATTGCAAAATAATATCTGTGCTGGGCCTGATGAAATCCCTGGCACTACAATATTCCACACATACAACTAAACAAAAGAGCCCTTGCTATACTTAATAAATGAATCTCTACGTCAAGGTAGTTCTCCTACTGTCTTGAAATCTTAAAAAATAGTGCCTCTTTTCAAGGACAAAGGTTGCCTTAACGATATAAAACATTACAGACCAATATCACTGCCAAATATTATAGCCAAGATCTTCGAATATGTGTACTGCTCTCAACTGGTCTCCTATTTAGAAAAGAATAATATATTGAACAATACCCAACATGGCTTTAGAAAAGGCAGGTTTACAACATCAGCAATAATTAAATTGACTTTATTCAGTCATCTATTGACCATAACAAAAAACAGCAGGACTTTTCTTTGACTTTTCCAAGGCATTTGACCATGTCAACCACCATTGTCTCTTGAATAAAATGCACAGATTGGAAATTAGAGGTACCCCATATGAGTGGATCAAATATTACCTTCTACAAAGGTCCAAATTTGTCTCATTATCAATTGAAGGCAAAAAGTATTCTTCGAGTAACTTGACATCCACATTAGGAGTGCCTCAAGGATCCACATTGGGACCGGTGCTATTTTTTATTTATATTAATGATTTGAGGACATATTTCTCTGATTATAAAGGGACTAAGTTGCTTTTGTATGCTGATGATACTAACATCCTACTATCTTCCTCATCATGCTTGTCCCTTGCAGTTAATTCCAACTTGGTAACGGAACAGTTGTCCAAATGGTGCCATGATAATTGTCTTACTCTAAACTCACAAAAATCCCAAATGGTTTTATTCTCACATAAAATAATGGATGTAAGTCTATTAGTAAAAACTGATCACAAATCAATGGAACAGATCGACCATATAAAATTCCTTGGTATCATGCTGAGTGCTAATTTATCATGGAATGCACATGTAGATCTACTCATGAGGAAACAGAACTCTTCTGGCTACCTCCTTCGTTATTTTAGGTATTCAGTCAGTTAAGATGTTTTATTAACTATTTATAATTCTTTTATATCTATTCTAATTATGAACTATACTAATTATGGCCTTTTTTATTCCCATATGTCCCAAAATATTATTTCCTGGGGCTCATCCCCACATTCATTCAAAATACTCTAAATTCAAAAGCGTGCAGTGAGAGTAATCGCTAAGATATCATACTGTGCCCCTTCCAAGCCCATATTCAAATCTCTTAAGATTCTTCCCCTTACATGTGTATATATACTCTCTATTGTTATGTTTATCTGGATAATTCTTCATGAGTTTCATCTAAACTCTGACATTCATCAGTATTATACTATAAAATCTGATCATTTGCTTTTAAATAGCATCAGAACTAATACCAAAAAACTTGGCCCCGTGGAAATGGGAATTAGAATTTATAATAAGTTGCCAAAAGAATTGAAATGTGTTAAATCCAACAATGTCTTTAAATCCAAGGTGAAGCCTTTCCTCCATGAAAGAGTATTCTATTCAATTGATGAAAATTTAGATAATAATTGATTTATTTTATTTTGCGTTTATCTTACTGACAACACTGTAAATATTGTATGTACATTCTTTACCATACTATTGACGTGCCATGTACATGTATTCAATTTACTTGTCCCTTGGTAAATAAAATTTGTGTGAAGATGGGTAAGTGAGAAGATCTCCGCGCTTATCGAATCAATTCATTAAGGCCTGGTTACACGGTACATTGGAATGTACAAGTTTCTGTACATTTGTGTGAATGGTTTCATGTAAAGATTCTTGTGCATTCTCATGGACAAGATCAATGAATAGGTGGTTACACGGTACATTTTTTCGGACAGATTTTCGTACATTTTTAGATGCGCATTATGCGTTTTCGTTTGTTTATCCTCATTTTAAACCGTAGACGCAATATGTAAACAAATTTTTTTGCCTTGGATACGACACATTTACTTGTCAATTGGCTTGTGAAAGTGCGAATGTGTCATTTGCGTCGTCTGCCACCAGGTGTTTCTGTAATGAGGTCAACTTGTACGATTGTCTGAACGAAATTAGAACCGGTTCTATTTTATGTTCAGACATTCATACAATCGTACATTTTCGTGTGGTTACACGGTGAATGTTCGCGTTCATTCTGACATTCACACATTCACACATTTTCTTATACATTCTAATGTACCGTGTAACCAGGCCTTTAGAGCTTTTATGCAATGCCCTTTTATGCAATGCTTTACATAAACATAAACAAATCAGCAAGGCCTCCTTGGCAACAATATAAAAGATGATGGCACCATTTACGGTCGCCACATATATTATTATTACTTAAAAGTTAACAGTGATAATCAGTTAAAGTTGGGCCACTGATTTTCAGGCCACAAAAACGGTTAACTTTCCATCAAAGAAAAGTACATACAACTGCGACGGGAAGCATCTAAACTCAAATGAATGAACGTTGAAACGAACATTCTATCAAGCATTTTATTTCATTAAAATTTGCCGACACAAATTAAAAAGCTTTAGCTTCCTAAACTCAATGGACTAGACATTTATTTTTACAGACAGTAGCTTGACGGTATTTTATTATTTTGGGGATAAGACCAGTGACGTATACAGAGGGGTCATCCGTGGGGACCGGACCCCCCTCCCCCCAAATCTTGAATTTATTTTAAATTAGGGTATTGACTGAGAAATTTGTTTTTATTCCTAAAATAAATGTTGATTTCATTTATTCTAAAATTCGAACAACTTTTTAAATAAATATTATTGCTATTTCCGAGCTAAAAATTTTTTTATTCTTTCGGAATTTTGCACAGCTAAAATTCATAAAATATCGGTTGTTACACCACAGTCGAAATTTCAACCTTTATTGCCTCAACAGAAGAATTTGCTCCTAATTGATAAACTTTTCCCCTCCCCCTAACTCCGCCTCAACATAAAAACCCCCGAAACGAAATCCTGGCTACGTTACTGGTAAAACGCCCAAAAAAAATGACTCAAAGCCCGGAGGCTTCTTCCTTGCTTGGAAATAAATGTCACAGGAATCGAAAAAATCGCACGGTTTTTAAAGGAGAGAAACAAAAAATAGAAGTAGATAAGGCCCTGCACATGTAAAAATGTACAGAGGATTTTTTCTGACTTCCACTCAAACCTACCTCTTACCAGTAGATTTGCTTTAAGGAATGAATCAAACGGTTAGTGGTTGATGGGTCGCATTTTTAATTCAAACCTAAGGATGTATATTTTTAGCGAAACTTGGTGGCACCCACCTGTGGAGAATTAGAGCTCACATAGGGTGAATCAAGTGTTGATGAGCGAGCAGAAGTACCGGAAGGACTACCGTAGTGACCTCTGGAGGAAGACTTGACCACTTTATCCCACATCTCTTACTTGCTTTCCTCTCTTTTGCGTCATGTTCTTTACAAGAGGGTGCCACCAAGTTTTATTTTATTTATTTATTTATCAAAAACTCCAAAAACAGCAACTAAGGCCTTTAAATTGGGTTCAATAAACAGAATAAATAAAAAAACAACAATAGTTGTAGAAACAAAACAGAAATATTCAAAATATAAACAAGGCAAGAATGAGGCGAAGATGACATGAATGTTACGCATTACGTTTCAGTTGGGAGAAAAAGACGTTGCGTGAGGAGAAAAGGTCAAGGGTGGGGTGACTATTAGTTAGGGCATTGAAAGATGAAGGTAGGCGGTAGAATAGTGATCGTTGGGAAATGGAGAGACGGAATTTAGGTGTGTGTAACAGACTCATATTGCGAGTGATGCGGGCTGGGATGCGGAGAGTGAAAAATAGGAAAGAAGAAATAAAAAGAACTAAGATATTACAATTTTCCACCCTTTTTGAGGAAAGAAGAAGATCAGAGCGGAAGGATCCATTCATGATGAAGTGCAGGATTTTAAGGTCCGAAGTCAGCCGGGTGTGATAGGCCAAGAGATGATAGGATTTCTTCACATGAGCTATGTCTAAGGGAGGGCACGCGATGGCGGACTATGGCTAAAAAGAAATTTAAGGGGGCGGTTGAGTAATTTAAGAGTGGTGGGGGACGCAGTTGACCAGATGGGAGAGCAATATTCTAGGATGGGTAGTACACATCCAAGAAACACAGATTTTAGGGCAAATGGGTCCGTTATTTCTTTGAGCCGATAGAGAATTCCCAGTATTCCCAGTTTCACTACGACTATACGATTATACAAAGCAATCAAATGAATACAACCTACAAATGAATACAATCCTACAACAAATGAATTCTTTTTTCAAATGATGAAACTCCCAGAAATAAAATATAAAAAATTAATCAGCGTCTGAAGACTCCCGACGCCTTCCTGTTAGCCAAAATTAATAAAAAACCGCATACAACTTGAAAAATTAAAAAAAAAAGATATCACGGTTTCGGTCTGGGGAAATGGTGTGGGTCGCAGTGGTTTCGCCGTCCGTCCACCAGAGGGGAAAAAGGGACCGGAAGTGAAACATCCACTTCCCGCCAATTTATCGCGCTGGTTTTCCTCCTCGAACAAGCACCCCAGACCCCTTGGCGTACGGGAGAATGAGAGAGATAATCTCACAGAGAGAGAGAGAGAGAAAGAAAGGGAGGTAAGAAAATATAACCGCTTTTACTTTTTCTTCCGAATGAAAAAAATAACACAGGCGAGTAAATAACAAAAGAAAATCGAGAAACTCAAGTCGGCGAGCCAGAGATGGAGAGGTATACGGAAAAGGTGGCTGACTCGAGAGAGGATGAGATACATAATCACTGAAAAGGCTTTCGCAACTGCCGACTTGGCTGCGAGCCGGAATTTGAGGTGGTGGGGAGACTTAAGAGGTTCAAAGACATCGAAATGAGATTTAAATAACAAATGAGGATATGAATGGATTAAGTCCTCTCGATTCGTTTAACGGGTGTTGTAGCAATTTTAGTCAATGTACAGATATGCGTGAAACTTTGTATACGTTCTAATTAGTGATATATTTAGATTCATTCATTCATTAATCTACTGGTTAAAGGTAGGATATACGTGGAAAAATTGCATTTTTGCCGATCAGTAACCTTAAAACACATGGGATATGTTTCGTAATAATTCGATTACATAAGTACAGATTTTCTTCTAAACGTGATATAATGCATTTATTATTAGTGTAATGGCTGATGATAAATATCAAGGTGTCACGCCAAATCATGGACTCGAATGAACATGTTTAAATGTAGTTTTTAATTATAATGTTTAAATGTAATTCGTAATTCCTTTCCAGTCACCTTTAAAACATAAGTGTGCATGTGCGTGAAAAATAGCATTTTTACCGATCAGTAGCCTCAAGACACATGGAATATGTTTCGTAATAATGCGATTATATAAGTACAGGTTTTCTTCTAAACCCTATGTAATACATTTCTTGCGTGAAGCTTTCTCGGGTTTCACACCGGGTAAGATAATTAAAATTGATCAACGTTTCGATGGTTGACTCAGCCATCGCCATCAGCATTCAATCTTGATGACGATGGCTGAGTCAATCATCGAAATGTTGATCAATTTTAATAATCTTACCCGGTGTTAAACCTGAGAAAGCTTCACGCATATATTATTCTCCGGGAAAACCTTTATCCTCAATGCATTTTTTATTAGTGTAATAGCTGATGACAAATATCAAGGTGTCACACCAAATCATAGATTGGAATACACATGTTTAAATGTAATTTTTAATTATAATGTTTAAATGCAATTCGTAATTTCTTTCCTGTTATCTTTAAAACAGAAGTGTGGAATACATCAAATGGAAGGACTAGTTGGGGAACCGTTAGATATTCGGAGGCTAAACACTAGGCTAAAAGAATTCAGATCACTAGAGTTCAGGGTGTCTTTGAGGACATAAATTTATTCACATGGACCTCAAAGATTGAACTCTATAGTTTTCTCAAGGGTAGGTTGGAAGTTATTGACAGTTAATCATCGCCAACGTTCGGAATTCAATTCATCTTCTACGCTAAAATACGACACATGAAAGGTCATAAATGCAGTATCAGAAAAAAATCATACGTCATGGCACATAAATATAAAACATACAACTATTGTTACCTGTTAAAAACTCACAAAATAAATTTCATAAAACTTAAGCGGCAGTATGTAAATATTATGATCTGTATTCATAATATCGACCTCCATTATGAATGGGATGAGTTTATCGAGACTGAACCACAGCCAGTGGTTGATTCTTACCAACGTTTCAGAACATACTTCATTACATCTTCTGGGATAAAAAATTTATAATACACTGAATTTCAATAACGACAAAATGCACAACAGATACATAAAAACCCTGTCCTCAAAACATATCTACATATCAATTACCTTAGAATAAAAATATTAAAATCATCAAACGTCACATCACAAAGTACACCTTTAACATTGCTTTGGATCACCATGGAACCCATGGTTATCAGCACCATTTTGTGCATTGCACGGATTTGAGATTCTTAAAACTAGAGTAATATCAAGTGTAAATGTTTTCTACAATTATAGACGGTTGCAGAAACAATACATATGTCACAAAGAGTTATGAGGTTTATAAGTAAAAAAATCATTCAATATGCGTTGCAGAAATATTTGATAAATTTATTGGTTTCATAAATGGCCTCAAGGATTATTTAGCTGGATGAAATGGTGTATTATACTTTTGAGTTACATAAGTAATCAAGATGGCGGATGCGCGATTTAACAATTGGGTATTTAATCACTTGATAAAAGTGTCATTATGAAACGAATGGTGAGCTTATTTACTCAGGCTGAATATTATTTATGTGCATAAGTAATTTATAAGCATAAGATAATAATGCATAATAATCCATCAATAAATTTGATTAAGAGAAATGTGAACATGCCAAACATCCAAAGCTATGGTCACTAAGAGTTACGTTATAAAAGGGATAGTTCCTGCAACCCTAATTTAGTAACGAGGTCCATAATTCAATGGATTCCATGTTTATAGATCCGAGAGCTAAATATTCGTACATCCGGCCATTGCGCCAGCATGTATGTATGTGTGTAATTAACATTTATCTCGAAAAAAGCTCTAACGATTTTAATGAGGCATCATGTTCAGAGGGTTTAAGGTACGAGAAATCGATTGGGCCAGGACTCATCTTCGGGAAAATTCTGTTGGAGACCGAGTTTGAACCAATAAAAGATATTCCGGACCGAGTCATCAAAAAACATGGTAATCAATCGAGACTTCAACGTTGGGTATTTTAATATACGACTTCAAAATGTGATAAAATACACTTTAGACACTGAGACTTAGATCTAGAGCGTCCGAATTTGACTTAGATACTGGTCCAAAATTTACGAAAATAAATGTTAAACACGCATCAGGCTAGATGATCACCAGAACTAGGATAACGTGTGACAACAAGTTATTCAAGAAAGAAACCAAGTGACGGCATTCTGCGCATGCATGATAAGTAACCGCAGGCAATTGACCAATTCGTGCCCATGGCTATTTTTACAAACAAAAGATAGGATAGGATAGTTAGGATGAATCTTATACGACAGATTTTAAGTCTGTTTTCTATCTACTAAGTCGTCTTCGAGAAAATTCGTATGGGTATCAATGTGCCATTTGAGCAATAAGTCCTGTTAGGTGTGCACTATAAAGATTATTTTCATACGATACCATACGGAAGTACAATTATGAAGCTGTTGAGTGTACTATTTTGTTTTAATTATGCTGTCCGTGTCTAGTTTATGATTCAAGTACACTACGCAAGCCTTTATACTGTATTTCACGTACTTAACTACGTAAAAGAAAGCGAGGTGAAATAGAAATGCGGCAGGGGAACTTATTGTAAATTAACAAACAATACTTACTCTTCTCGTTAACGATTATCCTTGGAGATGGAATCCGTGGGGATGGAAAAGGTCCACTCCGTTGTCAATGCAGGCGTGAGCGTTTAACATTGCCATGGCCTTAATACGAAAACAGCATCAATGGCTCTTAATTTTTTTTCCATATTTGAAAGACGATTCTTTGATTTACAAGTAAGTGGGCTGAAAATCCTCATTTCGAAAACTAGCCTTCGCAACGTGCTCCAGAATATTACCAAATATTTGAGTGAAAAAACCAAAGTTGTGCTATCTTTTATAAAAAAACAAGCAATTCATGGTAAAGATACTCCACTTAAATCAACAAATGACTCTTCATCTACAGAAGACAAAAATTGAAAGTCTCCGGCAGACACGGCAAAGCCGTTACTGGGTTAGAGGGAAACGTCTGAAACAAACCCCGGTATTGAGCCACTACAACAGTACTCATTGGAGAAATGTAAACATGAGGGTAAAAAACTGCCATTTTGGCATGGTGGAGTTTAACGACGAGTTGCTGAAACCAAGGGCCAGAAAACTTAGCGATTGGCAATGGGTATCTGACAATGTGAGCATATGGGATCCGGTGCAGAAAGACTTAATCCGGGAACTTAATAAAATACGAAGGAAACTGCGCGATTCGTCAAAAACTGCTACGGGCGTACAGACAGCGTTACACAGATGTTAAACGAATTAGGCTGGGAGCCACTAGAGACTCGGAGGCTGCGCGCTAGGCTTAGATTACTTGAACAATTAAGAATAGATATCTTTCAGAGAACATCATGTTAGAACCCCACTATATTTCCAGGTCCGACAGAAACGATAAATTAAGAGAGATATTTACCCGAACGGATAGGTATGGGAATTCGTTTTTCCCCCGAACAATAAGGGACTTTAATAAATGCTAGGCGTAATTTCATTAGAGCGTTTCCTTTTTATATGTAAACGGCTGGTGTCCTAACACCCCCCGCCACACGCCTATTGAGGCGGCTTGCGGGGTAGTATGTAGATGTAGATGAATGTGATTTTCGACGACGTTTCAAATATCGATTTGCTCAGAACTTGTGGTTTCTTCATGAACACGCCGAAAGAAAAATCACTATCCGATCTGAGATCGGTTACCAAATATTATTTATTTACCCAAACTAATCCGAGAACGAAAAACTAATCAAATACCGTCAGTCTAATTTTCGTCCTGTATTTATATCCAACATGTTTCATACACTTCTGCAGTGAACGTTTTGGTGGTATCAGCCCTCAACAGAGCAGAGCAAACTTGGTAATATCCATCGAAAATCATATTCCTCGACATATTGGCTACCCATTCTCAGTTTATTTATTTATTTCACCGATAAACGGCATACGCCAATTCACAAAAATAGAGAATATGGAACTATACTATTTATATTTTTATATGTAATATAAATTTTATATAGAATATGGAACGTTAAAGGCACGATTGAGCAAGAAATAGCAGCAACAGCTGGCTAGATTATAGACATGATAAGAAAAAAAGAACAGAAGAAAAAAATGATAAACATAATCAAAAATAAAGATTTCCGGTAACAATATAACAGCTAAAGTAATGAAATTCAGACACAGTATACCTGTGGTAAGATGGCTAAATATGACATGGCCGTTTTTTTTTTTTTTTTTTTTGCAAAAATGAGTTATACATACCGTTTAATTCGTAGTGCTAATGCCGTTGGATTTGGAAAGTTAAAAAAATGTGATAACAACAGTTTTATACTTCTATTACGAAAAGGTAAGACCAAAAGTTTGAGATTCTGATTTTTCAGAGCCTACTTAACTTTAAAACTGCCCTCCTACAAAATTTGCAAAACATGACATATCATATTTTGCCATCTTACCACAGATAAGACATTATGCAAAAACATAAAGTTCTTTCACGCTTCGTAATAAAAGCTGATCCTAGCATAAATGCGATATTCGGTGTATTAGAACAATATTCATTATAAAAACGGCTTTAATTTAATTGAAAAAAAAATATAATATCCTACTTTCGGAATGATATCTCGAAAAGCGCTAATTTATGAAATAAAATTATATTGCTAGCTTATCATGAAACTTGACTCACCACTGCTTGGGAATTCTTCAATTCTGAAAAGAAAGAAATACCCAGAATTATTAAAATTCAATCAACACATATCAATACTTAGGCATATGTATCTAAGACTCTTTATCACTAATATCCGATAGTTTAGAAAAAAAATGATTCATAAGTGATTCGAAATCATTCAGCTTTGGTAAAAAACGAAAGGTAATTTGATTCTCAAAAATAACACATTGCGCCGATTATTACTCGACGGCAAAATTTATTCGCATTATTCAGTCATCAAGATGACACTAGTATTGACTGCGCTTTAATGTATTTCGAAGAAAAACAATGGAGGAAACATGATTCACTACCACGACAAGAGTACTTATAGCTTTGATTTTTACAGTCCAAGTTTTTAAATAAAAAATTCGGAGGTTTACAAAAATCACCCACATCTTCAAATATTTTAAGCAACATTTTTCATTGAACTTCGTTTGCGGAAAATAATACACTTCAATATAATCACCACAAAATGTGTGTACGCAAGTAAATGTAAAAGAAAACCACATATCTTCGTACACTCACGCAAATGGAGGAGGGAGAAGGTATAACCTTTTCTCGTGGTTTACGCATAAAACACTTTGTGTAACGTGCCACCCTTTACTCTGTGGTGTACAGATTTCTTTTTGGGCGACCGTTTCAGTACTGAGCGAGGAAGAGGCGTAGAAATACACAAACCTGAGATGTCACTACTATAGCTGAAACTCATGAACTTTTGTCAATGTATTGGTAAAGCCGCGACGTCAAGTTTCTTTCCAAACAACATTTTCCCGTGTTTATATAATTGAATACGGATTTATTTGGAAGGAATACCTACCTTAGTAACCAATTGATCATGACCCCATGTAATATCCGAATCTTTCCCGTCAAAATTCAAAACCAGGCTAATACGTTCAGGAAACACAGTTCTTACACACTTATGGGATGGGCACTTACAACGGATCAAAACAAAATAAAAAAATTATATTTGAAGAAAAAGAAATTTAACAGAAATACAGAATTGCATTGTTTCTTTGTGTGTAATGTAAAAATAATTGCTCGCTTTTTTCAATAAATGTAACTGAATTTCAGATTCCCTTTCTCGGCAACACAACACGCACAAAACACAACACAAAAACGTTTATGCTAGCAAGATTGTGATTGGTCTGGCTAGGATGTATTTTGACGACCAGTAGATTAAATAAGTGAATATGTGGAACCACAAGGTAATGCGCGATAGCTCAGGGGAATGACGAAGCCATTGTAATGCGCAATCGGCAATACTGAATGGAAAAGTTGAGCAGTCAATACGTCGAAAACATAAGTAAAAATAATTAACAAAAAATCACTGCATATTTCGTAACGTTAATGGACAGATATCGCGCGATGGCCATGCTTTTTAAAAGACGGTTTTCGCGAAAGGAAAACAGGGTTTACTTTCGCTCCTCAAGTCGCCATCATACTCTCTTTTTTAATCTATATGCCCACTGGTACGGTAAATATTGTAAGAGCGCGCCTTCGACTAGGATAAACCCCACCTCTCTGGGGGCTATGATCGTGTCGGATATGGCATGCGGCTAACTGCTTCCAAAAGCTGACGTGGGACGCGGCACGACCTTACCCAAGATAAGATACAGTGAGCACTGAACCTGACCTGAACCTGAAAGATAATATTTCCGAAAACCCAACGAAGGAAAGGTTCGGAAGCAGATAGAGAACCAACAACTTGGTCCAACAGTGCAAGTTAATGATGGGCCCTACAATTCTATTGCATCCTCCAGTCCGATTCAAACTGTATATTATGAAAACAAGTTCTGGTTTTATTTCAAATCAAACTAAAATGATGGAATCAACTTTACTAATTTGTTTTTTTTCAATAATAAAACGAAAATCAAAATGTAGATTTTTATTGATCATGACTACTATCATGACATCCAAGGACATCCTTCCTATTCTCTGTTTGTTGATCTTGTTTTGTAGTCTGATCTGTTTGTCCTTGAGTTTCACGATAGGATCTGTCTTTTCTTTCAAATCTTCTACTGTAATGTGTAATTCACTCATATCTTTTTTAATTTCTGCTATCCATCTTGCACTGGTCTAACTGTTCCATAATTTTTCTATAATCTTTTTGCTTATTATGTTTTCTGGTGTTCTGATTAGGTGTCCAAAGAATGAGATTCGTTTCTTTCTCATTGTGCTCATTACAGGTTCTGTAGACTGTTTCATTGGAAGCTAATCTCTCTTGCCCGTTTTCATGGTATTTTTTATTCATGCAAGTTCTGACTATTCTCTTTTCTATCTTGAATCACTTATCTGTAGCTATTGTGTTAGTTGTTTTGAAGATGATTTCACTTGCATATGTTATTTCCGGTTGCATAACTGTTTCATCGCGCCTTAATTTTGTGGCTATTGAGAGGCATTTTTTTGTAATATGTGTCCTTGGTGATATATTGCGCTCTATCTGTAAGTATATAACACGTTCTTGAAAGAAATGAATTGCATTTTTTTCGTAATGAACTCCTCCAGTCAAACGAATAAGACTGATGAAAGTTCGTTGCTGTCGATTTGATTCTTCGAATTACATTTTCAAAGAATCTGATTCATTTTTGGAATATCAACTCGGTAAACAATAACATAGCAACCATGACAACACACGTTACAAAGTTAATCTAAATTTTCAACTGACTGGTGGAGGGTGATAGAATAGTAGGCAACGTATAATTGACTAAAACAGCAAAATTATTTCGAATTTTACAGTGCTGATGGCAAAAAAGTAAAAAAAAATATCTCTTGCCTTCTTTGAGCACGAATGGAAAAGATACGAATTTATGTGTTTGAAATTGCTAGCGGAAATAGGATCTTCTGGTGGTGTTGACTTGTTTGTCGCATGATTAAGTCTTAAGAGGGTTTAGCTGCAACTTTCAGTCATAACAAATACTTTGTTACTCATTTTGGTTCGTGTTGTGTTGAAAAAAATAAGACTGAATGCATTAACTTAAAAGGAAAACCAAAATGCAGATTAGTCGACGAATATATTTTTTTAATTAACAAGTTTCCCACCCATAGGAGCCGACTTCAGCGCTATTTCTATTTCATTAATTAATTTTGATATCGATTGTTGAAGTAATTTATTTATTTATCAAATAAATATGATAGGAAGTTGGATGATTTTGATCACCATTCAATCCGCCAAATAAGATAGGAAGTTGGATGATTTTGTATCATCATTCAATCCCCTGGGAGAATTCGCTATTTAACCGCAGCTTTTTCCGAAAATTGCAAATATATTTGACGGAAAAAATACTTTTTCACCTCATGCTTCAACCATTCTTTCATTTAACGCCGCGCCGTGTAGTTTCCAATTACATTTGGGAAAAAAACAGCGAGAGACGGTAATATTTTCGTTGCTCGTATTAAACAGAGCTCAGACACTATAAAAACAGAGACTACTTACTTAATCCAATATCTGACTACTTGCCGAAAATGTGTCCTAGGACACATTTTCGGCAAGTAGTCAGATATTGGATTGAATGAGATTTAAGTCATCTTAAGTTGGAACCACCTTAATTCTGTTTGTTGATTGACCTAATTGCTACTGTGCATTCCAAATTTAGTTGACAGGTTGGGCTCTTATGGTGATTCGTTTCCTGTGTAGATCTCCATAAGAGCGGAGGTGCGATGTTGCCGGAAGCAGCAGGAAAATTGAAATAGTGATATGTTTTTTATGTACAATGAAAATGTTGCCGCAGGGAAATTAAAATAGTGCTTTGCATTATGCTAACTGCACATCAGGGAGTATGCAGATAATATACCCTAAAGGGACATTTAAATTTAGCGCGGTGTTGGAAATGGTTGCCTACGTGGCGAAGAGATGAGCAAACGGATATTAACTTTGGCAACAGTGTTCTCCATAAGACCCATGCTGCCAACTAAAAATGGAATGCTCTATAGTAATTGTTAGTTTTTTCTTTCCTCTGGCTACCATATTTACATTAATCTGTCTCTGTTGCCAACCACATTTTTTCCCATAATGCAAGACGCTTTTCATTAAAATGTCTATGTCATGTATTTAATGCATATATTTACATGCTTTCATGCAATGCATGTTTATCAATTGAAGGTAAGTTACAAACAGACCAATGGGTTCCTAAGTCACATAACTTCTAAGAAGTAAAGCATTATATATAGTTTTTTGCGTAATATATGAGAGTAAAAAAATGTGAATTTGCAGGAGATTAAAGTGTATTATGACTATGGAAAAGTAAAGAAAATGCACCATATTAATACGAAAAAACAAAGTAAGAATAAAAAAGGGTCTTAAATTATTTTAGGCAAAAGCACCTTGTGCGTGAGAGATCTGGTGTTAGCTGTGATGATATTGATGTTAAAATTTATTGAAAAATTAAGTAATTTAAAGTCTCAATTTGTCACGCCATTGTGTTTTATGAAATTACCACCCATTTAATTTAACCACGAGTTCATTAAATTTGTTGAAAAAATAACTGCGTCTAATGTAAGCCAAATAAAATTCCGTTCGTGAAGGGAAATTTCTAATTAAATGATTGCATCGTTCATCAAGATTAAATAAAAAAATGAACTCCAATCCACTTACGTTACGACACCCAAGCGCTCTTGAAAGTTTAATTATCTACAGCTGTAACCTTGAAAAACATTGTTCTCGCATATGGACGATGTGATTATGAAGTCGTTAATTCATTTCCACAGTTTAATGGCTAAAATGTTTTATGATTTTGCCGTGTAAACTGCGTCTTAGTTAATTAAAATTCCACTCTTAAGGAAATATACTTGATTAAATAATTAAGTGGTTCATAAAGGTAAACAAATAGTTCAATCTACTTACGTCGTGGCTCCGAAGTAGCCGGAATATGAAAGAAATAATGTTCAACTCACTTTACGGCGTAACAACCTAAAAATATAACGAAACTTTCTCATCTACAAGAACCAAAAAATACAAAGTATGCAAAATAAATTTATTTAACTGGTCAATCTCCTCCATTTGACTGGAGAAATAAGGTAATGTCAACCTTAATACTATTAAAATTCAGCGCTAGCCATGTATGGAGCGTTATGAACGGAATTTAAATGGGAGCAAAAGCCTAAATTGGACAAAAAATCATTCCCAGTGCGACTTTGCCGAACATGGTACTAATATTGATTTCCTTGACCCATATTTACGGCTCTCCCCGGAGGCAAGTCGGACTGAAAAGAGTGTGGAGGCATAGCACGCTGCATGGATTAAAGACGAGAAGAGGTGGAACCAAGCGTTGCGATAGCACAGAGCGAATAGCATAGCCATCAAAATGCGCAATCGGCCATGTTAAACGGATTAGCTGCGCAGTTAATACGCCGAAAAAATAGGTACTAGTCGAGGCATTGTTGTGGTACCGTAATGATTTATCTAGAAAATTTGAAATGAAAATAATTTACAATTAAATACAGAATTATTCATCAAATGAATTATCTTAATATTTACTGTCCTTCGATTAATTTCCACTTAGAACAGTAGGTATTGTATGCAATATGACTATCATCGCTCAATATACAAATAATGATTATTATCAAATGAATATATCGTATTATACAGGGTATTTCATGAAGAATCCGTGTACATTCTGGAGGAGGTAGGGGAGGTGATTTTAAGCATATTATATCTTGCGAACAATGGTTCGCAACTCCTTAGTTACCGAACTATGACAATGCAAACATTTTGTTTGAAGCATTTTGAATTTACCAAGAAGACGCCAAAAAACAGTGACGGGGACTAATTGAAAATAAATAAAACTAGTCCAAATTGTTTATAAGATTTGCATCTTTACTTTTCTGCCAAACTTTATGGAGATTGCTTTAAATTGCCAAGATGGTCACAGAAATTATCAAATATTTTCTTCTTGAAAAGGTTAATTTTGAAAAATATTTTTTATTTTCAGAGATGTGAATACATTTTCTTAGAAAAACATTATTAAGTTTAATTTTACTTCTAATCTTGGTGGTACGTTTTTTATTTCTTTATTTTTGGAGGAGATACGGCATCTTAAACAATATCGTTACATGCGCGCATTGATCAAAGACTCTCTCCCATGCAACGTACTGGCATTTGCCTATTTACCGAAGAAGACTACGAACTTCATCGATCTAAGCCCACGCATTTATTTTTACATGCATTATATTACAATGTACCATCCTGAGTGAAAGATGTTGTATTCACTATTCATAATTCGTCATGATATGTTTCGATGCAATTTTCATACCTTCAATTTTCCGTCATTTTATTGTGACTTGAACCGTACGCAGCGTACGGTCTCATGAATTTAACTCTTCCCAAAAGGATTGTAATTCCAGAACAGCCTAAAGCACATTTTTGAAGTGATAACTTCTTTTGGCCCGTTGGGCACTTTTGGCATGGGGGAAAAAGAGCAAACTCGTGTCACGTACCGTACCGCACTATTTGCTTCGGCGACGTAGTTCAAATACCGTCGTCAGACAGCAGCACCGCTGTCCTAACAGTGAGCATAACTGCCACCAGATGGTAGGACTAGCGGTAAGCGGGAAAAAGTGCACCGTTTAAATCGCGTACCATATTTCCCTGTTCGTATTCTCTACCGAATCTTGAAATTCAAAGATTATTAGTTACTTCAGTTATCATAAGCCAATAGTTTGTTTCCTAGAATTCTGTAGAAATAGTAATGAAATAAGTCAAATTATTCATGAGAATAATGAAAATAACATGCGAGAAAATGATGCAAATGAGGAAATGGTGTTTGAAGATGAAACCAATGATGATGAGAATTGTTAATTAGAATAATTAGAATAGAAATATAATTAACATAAGAGATATAAATGAGTGTTATATTATTCAGACGCATGTACAATACCTATTTTTCAGATAAATACCTATTTTGTCAACAAAAAATAAAATTTACATAAATGGAATATTCATTTTCAAAAATTATTGTACCTTATTCTCCTTTTTTATTCAGATTTATTTGGAGATTATACATCGGTCAAAGAAGTTTTCACTTCCAGCGCGTGGTCCTAAGCACACCCAATTTTTTTTCATGCTTTCAATATTGGCTAAATTTCTTTTTTTTTGTCATGACTCACGCACGAATAATTCATCATCCAACAATTGGACTTTTAATCCATGCATTCATTCCTTCTTGTATGAACCTCGCGACCGTCCTTGAGTTTGCAATTTTATGTCACGACACGACAAAGAGCCTCTCCACCGTGACAATGAACTCCCCCATTCATATCTAGGCTAGACCGAATGAAATCGGACGCGATTTGCACTGATGGAGTAGGCGAGCAAAATGCCCAACGGTGTCCTCTTCACTCACTCGACGAATCAGAGTGCACCGCCATTGTTACACGGTGACCGCGATTGTTGTGAGGGGCGCGTGACTCCTGACGCCATCTGCGGCGTTTAAGAAAACGACAAAACACAAGATGGTGGACAGAGGGAGAGAAAATGGTGCAATCAAGCTAATCTCCTAATGAATGAGACCTACTTCACGGATAGAGTAATGAACTTTAGATAAATCCTAAGCCAAGGGTTGCCATAACGTTGAGGTAAAACTTCAAGGGCATTCGTTGACATCGTAATTTTTATGACGGTGACAAAAATGTGCCCTCAGAAACATATAATTTGAATATTCAAGTACAAAATTAATTAGACTCAGCAAACGTATTACTCTGCATAATAAAATATTTTGAGCATAAAAAATTTCCGTGACATCGTAATGTTTAAAACAATGACCTGAAAAACCATGATTCCTCAATTCGGTGATTTCTATGTTAATTCAAAACGGATGATCTGATGAACCTATTATCTTGAAAATTTGAACGTCAGCACATATCAGCACTAAAAAGGACATTGGCCATGTAACAAAAGTCCCAAGGCATCAATGGTTATAAAATGGGCCCTCTACTATGTTGTAGACCACCAACAACTAAAAGGGCTTTGTTTTTACCCCAGATTTGTTTTTAACCCCTAATTTTCTCAATTCGCGCCGTCATCACGTGCATTACATTCCTGGATTCAGAACTTCAAAAAAGGATTCAGGCATGTACTTGGTGATTTTATTTGCGTACATTTCAGTTATTACGTTAAATAAACATTGCGTTTCTCGTTTAAAAGATTGTTTTTTAAGTAGCAGTATACGTCGAGGTAGGGCAGTGCAATGAAATATATATATATATATATATATATATATATATATATATATATATATATATATAATATTTCTAGGAGAATCACTCGGGTGATAAATATACAATATGCCAAGAGGGTGGCCGATAAAAATATATAAACGGAAAAAAGAACACTCACAATTTAAAACTTCCGATATTTCGGTGAAGATATTAGCTCCACCTTTCTCTAGAAGAAGTCATTCCTACTCTTCTCCTAGAGAAAGGTGGAGCTAATATCTTCACCGAAATATCGGAAGTTTTAAATTGTGAGTGTTCTTTTTTCCGTTTATATATTTTTATCGGCCACCCTCTTGGCATATTGTATATATGTATATATATATATATATATATGTGTGTGTATATATATATATATATATATATGTGTATATATATATATATATATATATATATATATATATATATATATATATATATATATATATATATATAGTACCAAAATTTATCCTTCCCTTTCTGTTTTAAAGTTGCTCCTATTTCATTTACATATTTGTTGAGGATTATACATTATAATAATTAGGTAGTTTTTGACAGAGGTGCCCAACCACACACTGCACCATAAAAATTAAACTTTAGTGCAGCGGAAAGAAGGATAATACACACAGGGTCCATGGTTATCAGTAATAATGTACATTTATAAAAACTCCCTAAATGCAATGTTTTTAAAAATACCTGGGAATGAATTTGTTCGTGTAATAAATAAAAATAACTCTATACATCTAGCTATACACATGAGGACTCAGGAGAAAACGTTTTTGTTTACCGTGATTTTCGCTTCCCCAGATAACACTCCACTGAAACCATGCATGAAATATTTCACATTCTTCAACTTCAATTACGTTCATTTATTCATAGGGTTCACCCTACATAAACACTTAACTACAAGGTAAACTCAAGCAGTTACATTTTCAATAAATAGCAGTCGACGCTGGCTAAAAGAACACACAATTATTTTCTTAAATTACTTGACACATTGTGTGCTTTTGACAAGTTTTCAATTACTTCCTAACGATGGCGCTCCTTAGGCCTAAGGTGACCATCCGTCCTCCTTTAGGGAGGACAGTCCTTCTTTTTCTCTCTCGAAAAGTGTCCTCCTACATGTCCTCCTTTTCGTTATTTGAAGACTAATCTGTACATCTCTGTACTTGATCGATGCCAAGCCGCGACGTGATGTGACGTATATATGTACTTTGTATGACGATTCGTCAAGGCTCGGTAGGTACAGTGCGGCGAGACGCAATCAACATGTTGAAATTGATAAAAGATGGGTGGAAATATTCAGCCATTTCAAACAGAATCATATTTCATATGAACATTTATTTCTTCTTGTTCAATTTACATTGTGCTGCCCTGGAACTAATGCAGCAGTTGAAAGTTTTTTTTATTGGCTAATTATTTTTGGGCAAGTGAAAAATCGAAATTGAATGTTGATACTCTAGATGTAGCTCTTGCCGCAAAATTCGATATGAAAGATAATTTTTGTTCAGATATTTCCAATATATTGTTAGAAGATAATACATTGATTAAAAATATTCATTAAATGGAAAAGTACTCATTTAAATAATAATTAATATGTATATAAGCATAATAACAATATAAACGGTCACAAAGGTATTTATTATGCAATTATCATATTATATGTAGTGTATTATTGTTGCAATGAATGAAATGATTCTTTTATTTACGATATTTGTATTTTTTTTATTGCGTCCTCCTTTTCATTGTAAAAAAATAATTTCTGTCTTCCTTTTCATTCTAAAAAAGTTGGTCACCTTAATAAGGGCAAATGTAGTATGTACTTTACAAAAGTTATTAAAAGTAACAAAATGTAATTAAAGGGTTTTTTTGGAATAGCAGCTCTTAACATTCGTTTCACAAGAAATTCCTTTTTTGCCTCCCCTTATTAGTTGTGTTCATGAAGTTGAATTTAATTAACAATTCCTATCTCTCACATTTGTTAAAAAAACATCATGTAAATGTAGCAAATCATTCAACATTCTCCAGTTACCCAGTGTTTGGAGCTGAAAACCTTCTTAATAAATTCATTCTCCGCATATTTTTTTAAACATAGGATAAACATGGTACAGAGCGTAATACAAATACCTCAAGGCTAAAGGGTTCGCTCATTCGTGCACGGGAAATGTGCTGATACACGAACCCTTCCCTCTTCCTCACTGCCAACTCCCGCGCGGGGTAAAACCTCTTGTTGACAACAAGCCCTTCTGCCAGGATTTCCAAACAGGTAAGTTACATAAGTTGGGAAGCGAGAATAACGCCGTTGCTGCTTCAAAGAAGCTGGATTTAGAAATCGGGTCACGCTCTACGAGCTCATATTTGCGCCTCTTGTACTTGGCGACCACGGGCTAATCACAGGAAATGTGATCGTACTACAAGTTTCACCCTCTCAGTTTGAACGCGTCAAACTCAAACAAAGAGAAACCTGAGGTTTATCGGATGTTCTCAATTAGTCAAGAGTATGCAAGCATTCGAAAAAAAATGAACATCAAATAAAAATTAAAAGCGTTTTTGGCATGTGTCATGAATTCCAAAATTCTCTTTTTTTTCTGAGAATAGCATTGTACTTTTTTGAAATTTCAGCTACGGCAATGGCGGCTGATTTGGAACAAGAATTATTATGAAAAACTATTCATATGCTATTATTAAATATATCTGCAGGGAAAATATTTTGGTCAATAAATAACGTTGTTCAAGGAAAAAAAATTCGTTTTAAAAATTACGTGCGCTTCGCAGCGTCAAAACACTTCATAATCAAGAATCCAGCTCACGATGCCATGGAACGATACTGGAGAAAAAACACTACGAATTTTTATGTTAAATTTAGTTGATTTATCCTAATTTGAATAAAATAATCGTTTTTATTTCTGTCATTGATGAAAATGAACTAATATGATTTTATCCTAGCAGTTGAAACGCGTATAGAGCAGAGAAGTGATACTGTGGTGAAGTCAAGTTTTTCAGATGCCGTTTTGGATGACGCGACTTTTGAAAACTTTGATTCACCTTTCAAAGGACAAATTACTATTCTGCCATTGACGCATCAACATTTGGCTTATAAATATTTGAGATCCTTACGAAATTTACTGTCACATTCTTTGCCATAACACGAGGAAATTTTTTATGCATGTTCTCAATGTTCTTATATGAGTAAAAACTCATTTGTAAACCTGGTTCAAATATGGACTTATCTGTTTCGAAACTTCAATTCTGTTTAAAATGGAAGAAATTATAATGACGTCACTACATGCTCCTTACCCGAAAGAAGAATGGAAATTCTGCGCAATGAAAGACATCCGTGCATGTAAGTCGGAAGTTAGACGTGTAGACCACACATGCATTTCGCGCAATTGAAATACCTATTTCGGGATATTCTGTGTGCACACATCTCGAATAACTACGCCGCGAGCATTTGGGAGCCTAAAAAGAAAGATTTAATTCGTGAATAAAATAAAATACGAAAGTAATCCGCATGCTTCGTTACAAACTGCTACGAACGGACATAGAGTGTTATACAGCAGATGGAAAGGGACAATGTAGGTCGGGAGCCGTTGGGAGGGTACCTAATCATAGGAGTGGGATTAGGGAAATAGGAATTTTGGTCGACATAATGAGAGGCAATGGCGTACCATTACCTTGCAAGTAATTTCATGAATAGCGATGTCCAATGAAGAGAAGTGAAAAAGAGAGATGTTATTTTGCTCTGGTCAGGCCACATCTCGAATGTGCCGCGAGTATTTGGGGCCCTCTACGGAAAGATTTCATTCGCAAAATAAATAAAATGTAGAGGCAAGCCACACGCTTCTTTAAAACCTGCTAGGACAGTACAGAAAGTGTCACCCATGGACTGATGGAACACCCAGTGGATGGTATGAATGCAATGATCATGTAAAAAAAATAATATCGAATGAATATGAAAAATATAGAAAATGGATGACGTTGAAGAAACGATCGCGCTAACTCGTTCGGAAATTCTGGATGTGGTAGATCTATCCTACCATGCAAGCAGCAGTCCCCAAACGAATCTCAATGGATTCGATTTGACGCACGTTCATCGGGAAAATGCAATGCTCCATAGTGAATACAAGCAACACTAAAAGGTTGCAAACTATGGTAAGAAATATCAGCCGTTGTAGCTGCCTTGCAGGAACTTATTCCGTTATTATTACACTTGTTGTCGTCTTGAATTTCTCCGACGTTCTTCTTCCATTCCGTTATTATTACACTTGTTGTCGTCTTGAATTTCTCCGACGTTCTTCTTCCAATCGTTGATGATGATCATCTTCAAACTCTTTTGTACGCCTTTGAGCCGCTCGTTCACGCATGCCTTGAAGCCGCTAGTTTTTTTGTGAGTCTGATTCTTCTGTTATTTTGTTATTTTGTCGTTGCCTTATCTTTTACAAACTTAGTTCCCTTTGTTCGTTTGATTCTCCACTTCTCTGGATCGTGCAAGATCACGTATCATTTCTAACTGCTCTAGACGATCATCGGAAGACTCATATTCTTGCCTCATTCTTTTCTGATCGTTCCTCTCTTGAGAGTAAGAATCATTTAGTTCAATCATCATTTCAAATAACCTATTTGTACATGTAGTTTTTCCTACCCGGCATGGTCTTGCTGATGTCAGAAAATGTTGTTCATTTTTAGGAATTAAACAACTTGAGATACTAGTTATTGAGTCATTAACTTGTTCTATTTGCTCCGAAATAAAATTATTTGAGATATTGGGAATTGGCTCATCACCTTGTACCACTTGCTTCTGCTTTCAGGTTGTTCTGAAGATCGGATCAATATTCTATAGCCACTGGAGGACTCACGTAAAAATATTCAAAATTACGTGATCAATACCATTTACTCTGTAGCAGCCATTAACCACACATGGAGAGGTTAGGTTGAAATATATTCCAGCTAAAATTTTAAAGTTCATCTGTAAAAGAGATTTTTCTAAGAGGCGTAAATGTCTCAGGCATGAATTTCCATTACATGCCTATGCTGCGGTTTCTGAAATAAACAAAATATTCAATTGTTGAAGTAGTGTAAAAATTTGAGATTTTCGAGCTAAAAACTAAACTTCCAGGAAACATGGGTATACGGAAATTGAATGCAAGAATTAAAAAAATTGTTCTTTCATTAATCTAAAAGTAACATTTTAAATTTGTATCAGGAGTGTAAGCAATTATACAAAACAAACAAATAAAACTCTGTATAACAAAAATGGAGTATCCTAGCCATTTTACATGTTAAAAATGCAATTTCTTTGCCCAGTGTCTTGTATTGAGACGTTTGAGATGTGGGTTTGGAGAAGGATGGAGAAGGTTAGCTGGATGGTGAGAAAGACGAACGAGGAGGTATTGGATATGGTCGGGGAGGAGAGGAAGCTTGTGGCAGAGGTTCGGAGAAGGCAGAAGAGATGGATGGATATGAGGTTTTGAGAGGAGAGGACATATTGAAGAGAGTGATAGAGGGGAGAACACTGGGGAAGCGTGGAAGAGGAAGGAAGAGGATAGGAATTCTGGACGAAATAAGAGGTGTTAGAAGATATGAAGAATTGAAGAGGGATCTAATGGCGGGACATCCCTAGGAGGGAAAACGAGAAAAAGTCTATGAGGTTGGGATGCAGAATGGGGACTGTCCAATCAAGAACCTACCAATCAGCTGGTAGAATACTTGAATGAAATCTTGTTAAAAAGAGTTTTCCCAGAGTCAAGACCTAGGTAAATCGTTTTTTCGTACCCTATTTTCGAAAATTTGTAACTTTCACCAAAATCGTTAGAGCCGTTTTTGAAATAAAATTTACATACATACACACATATATACAAGATTTGCTCGTTTAATAGTATAGGATATACGACTAAAATTCTCAGTAAGTAAATAAATAAAGCTTCATAACTCTCTAACTTGACTCATTTTTTAACTCCATTCGGTGAAATTGCCTTCACAATAAAAGGCTTTTTTGCGATTCTGTAAAAATTACTACGGTGAGTAATTGATTAATTTTTATAAATAGTTGAGAAAACATACAAACTATATACCGTTAGTTTTTTTAAGAAGTTTTTAATTTTTTCAATATTTCTCCTTCTGGAGCGCACAGCCGTAATCTATCCCATTCCACGAAAGGTAGTTCGGCAAGGGGTTAATGTTTTGATATCATAGGAAATATGGGAGTTTTTTTCTTTTAATGACATCAAATTCATCAAATTGTAGGTGAATTGATTTATCGCTCAAACTACCTTTAAAAACTCTGTTATCACAAAAAAAACAGGTTTGGTGGAAAATAACACCGTATATATATCCACGGTTGAAAAACAACTTCCGAGATGAAAACATTATTCTGAAGATTAACTCGACAAACACAGTATAATTCCCCAAGGGTCTATTGTCACGAGTGTACTCCCGTACTTCGCTTCATTTGGCCCAAAACTTGTCTGGCGGAGAGGATTGGCGAGGCAGAGTAAATTAACGAAAAGCGTTTCTATGTATGACGCCCTTTATATTTAATTAATTAAATACTAGATCGTCCGTCCATTAAGTGATTAGTCCGTAAGTATCGTGGTCAAACAAATAACGCACGACAATATATTGCGTGTGACGTGAACATAACACGAAAAGTTTTATGGGATGCCTTATTAAGGAGGTGCCACCGCGACTGTGTGAGTCAAAACAAATACTAAATGTCAACCAACTCTTGGATTATTTGGTTTGAAAAATGCCACATTCACTGATGACTTGCGTTAGATATTGAAAAACTAAATCAAGTTAGAAAATTTGCAGATTATTCAACGAATACCTATATAGTTTTAATAAACACTGTTTTATAGCCATATACGCCAGCTGCAGCGCCATTTCCATGGAATCATCACATTTTGACTTAAATTATCGCAGAAATTAGCTAATAACTGGAAAAACAAGGCGATAAGATGCACCTATTTTATTTTGAATCAATTTGGCGGGAGGTTTCGCTACTTATAAACAGTTTTCTATGAAAATGTGATTAATATTGGATATAAAAAATAATATATTTCACTGTGCTTCTACCATTCTTCCATTTAACACCATATAATTTCAAGTCCGATTTGCGAGAAAAATAGCGTGGAAAGGTAACATTTTGTTTTTCAGATCAGATGGAGCACACGTTTTTCCATAAGTATTCAGAATATGAATGAAATGACATTTATTTCATTTTACGGTGGAAGCTCCTTAAGTTGATTTGAGCGTGATAGTTCCCTAGTCATAATGGAGACCATATTCAAATTCAGCGTCTGTTCGAAGGTAGAAATAAATATTGTAATATTAATGGCGCAAAGATATAGTTATATATGACAAACATTCTCAGTACCTAATAAAATAAATAAAGCTACATAAGTCTTTAACTTGACTAATTTTTTTCCGCCGTACGGCTGAAAACACTTCAAAACGGCAGGTTTTTTTACGATTCTGTAAAAATTACTATGGTGAGTAATAGATTATTTTTTATAAATAGTTGAGATAACATGCAATCTACACATCGTTAGTTTTTTGACGAAATGTAGGTGCTAGAAGTTCCTAAATTTTTAAATATTCTCCCTCTGGACCGCGCAGCCGGAATCTATCCCATGTAAAACAGCTTATTTTTTGGGAAAATTGCTCGAAAAATAGTGCGACAAGGGGTTGATATTTGGATATCATTGGAAATATGAGTTTTTTCTTTAAAAAGAGGTCAAATTCATCAATTTCTAAGTGAAGTAATTTTTCGCTCAAACTACCTCAAGCACCTTTACATTCTATTAGTATCTATGACGAGAAAACCACCTTTGTTATTACCACAGACTTTATTACGCTGGCACGACGCGCGTTTCACCACACTACTGTGGCATACCCACAGTGTGGAAATAACAAAGGTGGTTTTCTCATCATGGATATCCATAATTTCCACGAGGTCAGGCCTGAGATCATCAGTTTTATTCTATTAGTGTTTTCAAGATGTACGACGTCTCATTTCATTAGGATATTCTACGAGCTAATAGGCATGTTTTTTTTGGGAAAGTCCTTTCCTTAACTTCCCCATTCATGGGATATTTTTAAACTTTCCCTCACATTACTTTCTTGCCCTCAAATCTCTCTTGAGTTCAACCACACCCTCCGCCTCTCCTTATGTCTTCCATAATTCCATTCCTCTTCCTTCCTCTTTCACGCTTCTCAACGCTTTCTTCCCTCTATCTCCCCGTATTCAACCCACCCTAACCTTCCAAAAAATCCTCTACTTATATTTTATGCCTTCCTATGTAATATCCATCCCTAACCTACTTTCCTCTCCCACTACATCCAACACTTACATCTGCTTCTTCCTCGCCACCCGGATAACTCTCCGGATTCATCTCCAAACTCACATCTCAAATACAATTGACGGAATCAGAATCCAATATGAGAAAGTTCATTTCAATAAGAATAAAAATTTGTGTACTATTCCATTGCTTTTTATTTCCCGTGAAACGAGTTTCGATGCTAATACATCAACCTCAGGTACACTCGGTGTAAATGCTTGCGAAAAAAGCTGTGGAAAAGTAAAATATTTTTTAAATGTGAATGCGAATGAACATCTTATGGTTCGTTCTCGATGTCATGTAAGATTTTTCCGCGACCAATATTTGTGTACTTTCGAAGGCCTCGTGTGCAAAAACTTTAAAGAATACAGAACATCTAAAACTATGACTGGATAGCCTGTTTCGTCGACTACCGGAAATAATTATTCGCGAGCGGAGGGGGGGTTGCGAGGTGACGTCATAGCGCTGCGCGTGTGGGTCTAAATTTGGGTTAATAACACAACAAATATAAAATGAAATTGAAAAGCAAACAACACCATCGGTCACGTGAGAAGAGGCGTTGACGGTTAGACCGTCCATTACAGAACACTATGATTTAGAATGTCCGCGGATATTGCTCTTTCTTATCTGCGTTCATGATAACAATGGGAATTCAAGGGTGTTCGTGATTAATAATAAGGGTGGGACTATTTGTGCGGTCGATGCATGGTCCAAGTAAGATTTTATTTTTGGAGCGCATGCCTATTTTAATCAACCTCTCCACCCCATATCAATGGAATATGAAATTTTGTCATAACATTATACTATTTCACTGCCTCAAAAATCATCGTTATCAAGGTATATAATTAATGTTCGGCCGACTTAATTTGTCTTCTTCTTCTATCGAATAACCCATTTGAGGGTGCGATAAATCACTTCTGGATATGCCTTTTTTGATTCAATTTTATTTCTGTCCATATTTCCTTCATCCTTTGAGAGTGCCTTTCCTTTTGTTCTTGCGTCCATTTTCTTCCATCCCTCGATTTTTTTCTTTCCGGAAATTTTGCTGTGTGAATTACTTCTCTAAAAAGAGTTCGGTCATCTATTGTGTCAATCTTTATTCCCAAGTTTTCCATATCTTTTTGAGTTTCAATGAAACAAGTAGGTTTGGATTTGTAGCTGTTTAGTAGGTCGAAGATCTTCTTGTTTAGTCTGGAGTTACTCATTCCAAATATGTGATCATAAAACTGCATTCGTTTTTTTCTCATTACATCGACTAATTTTTCAACTTTTAAATATAGCTCTCTGTTTGGTCTTAGTTTGTATTCTGCATTACTGTTACTTTTAGGTCCCAATATTTTACTCAAAATTCTTCTTTCAACCTTTTCTAATTTTCGAGATCCCCCATTCTTGTTAGTTTGTTTCTGCTGCATAAAGCGTTTCAGGTCTAACCACTGTTTGGTAGTGCCTTAGTTTAGTGTTCCAAGATAAGGTTTTTTTTATTATAAATGTTTTTTGTCATACAAAATGCCCTTTCCAATTTGTGTATTCGAGTTTCTATTGCTATCTTTTCTTTTGTGTTGTTTGCCATCAATTCCCTTAGGTATTTAAAGCAGTTTGTTTTGGATATTGTGTTTGTTGTTGTGTTTGGATATTGTCTAAATATAATAGGAATTAGAAGTGCAGGTTCAACCTAGGCCTATCATAGGTCCAGGTTAGACCGGGACAGTCCCGCCTGGTAGGAAAATGGAGCCCGTCTTAAACTGAAATCCATGCGTCTATTGCTTCCCCGTGCGGGGACGTGGTTCGGTCACGTTGACACATCGCTGTCAACTTAGGACTTACGACAGTATTTATAGATACATTTATGTAACGAAACGGTTCTTTAATTAGCTTTTACCAATTGTAAACGTCTATCATGGTCCATTTAATATCTCCATTTAATATCTCGAGCATATACTAAAGAGAGAATAGGTGGAACCATATGGCACGATAGCACAAAGGAATAGAGAAGTTGCGCAGTCGGCCACATTGAATGGATTACTCGTGCAATCGATACGCCGGAAATGTAGGCATTAATATTGGAATAATCATGGCACCGCTTTTAAACATCAATAAAATTTCATAAAGGAAATCATTTACAAAATGCACTGCATTATTAATAAAATATATGTACGATTTGCGCGTGTTAGCCATACTAGGCAGATCATTTTTTCGCAAAAGAAAAACAGGCTTCACTTTCGTTCGTCAAGAGACCATCTACTATGTCCCTTAATTAATGAGCACGATGTTTATTTTTAAAACATCAGCGCACATGACGACGAGAAATAACAAAATTCGAATAATGTGCGAACCCGTGTGTTGTGTTCTCTTCTGACCTATTTAAGGAAATTCCACTACAAATCGTCCTAAATGTCCCATTTAATTCATGCTCGGGCTACGGAAAGAAAAACGCGTTCTCAAATTTTATGTGAACAACAAAATCATAACTTTCCACACTAGTATTTTTTTAAACCGAAAATTTGTTTTTTTTAAAATTACGTGGTCCTGAATACGAGAGTGGGTGAAACTTGGGGAAAAAATATTACTCCTCCATAAAATATATAAATGCCATTTTCGCGAAAAACTTAATAAGAGCAAATAATCCCAGAGTAAAAACAGATAGCGATAAAATTAAGGCACCAATCTATCTCACATTTGTAATGATATTTAAAAATTAATGCACGAAATGAAGCCAAAATGCGTATGTCCCATAGAGATAGCGTTGCACTCGGCTTATATGATTGAAATAAGTGTTCATTAAAATATAATCGACGAATAATCAGCATAATTAGTACATAAATATTTTTTAGTAAAAGAGTGAAAGCCAGATTTTTTAGACAATGCAAACGAAAAGGTGAATTTCAATATTTGTCTTGACTCTCTCTGTCGCAGTGGAATCTCCTTAATATGTATAAGATATATATATGTGGATAAAGAGGGGATATTGTGTGGATAGAGAAGAGATATTTTATGGATAAAGTAGAGATATATTTTGAATATAGTAGAGATATTTAATGGAGAGAGTAGAGATATCTTACGGATAGAGTGGAGATATGTTATGGATTTCGTGGAGATGTGTAATGGAGAGAGAAGAGATATTTTATGGATAAAGTAGAGATATATTTTGAATATAGTAGAGATGTTTAATGGATAGAGTAGAGATATCTTACGGATAGAGTGGAGATATTTTATGGATTTCGTGGAGATGTGTAATGGAGAGAGAAGAGATATTTTGTGGATATAGTAGAGATATATTTTGGATATAGTAGAGATGTTTAATGGATAGAGTAGAGATATGTTACGGGTAGAGTGGAGATATTTTATGGATTTCGTGGAGATGTGTAATGGAGAGAGAAGAGATATTTTATGGATAGAGTGGAGATATATTATGGATTTCGTGGAGATTTGTAATGGAGAGAGAAGAGATATTTTATGGATATAGTAGAGATATATTTTGGATATAGTAGAGATGTTTAATGGATAGAGTAGAGATGTTTAATGGAGAGAGTAGAGATATCTTACGGATAGAGTGGAGATATATTATGGATTTCGTGGAGATGTGTAATGGAGAGAGAAGAGATATTTTGTGGATATAGTAGAGATATATTTTGGATATAGTAGAGATGTTTAATGGATAGAGTAGAGATGTTTAATGGATAGAGTAGAGATATGTTACGGGTAGAGTGGAGATATTTTATGGATTTCGTGGAGATGTGTAATGGAGAGAGAAGAGATATTTTATGGATAAAGTAGAGATATATTTTGAACATAGTAGAGATGTTTAATGGAGAGAGTAGAGATATCTTACGGATAGAGTGGAGATATATTATGGATTTCGTGGAGATGTGTAATGGAGAGAGAAGAGATATTTTATGGATATAGTAGAGATATATTTTGGATATAGTAGAGATGTTTAATGGATAGAGTAGAGATGTTTAATGGATAGAGTAGAGATATCTTACGGGTAGAGTGGAGATATTTTATGGATTTCGTGGAGATGTGTAATGGAGAGAGAAGAGATATTTTATGGATACAGTAGAGATATATTTTGGATATAGTAGAGATGTTTAATAGATAGAGTAGAGATGTTTAATGGATAGAGTAGAGATGTTTAATGGATAGAGTAGAGATGTTTAATGGATAGAGTAGAGATATCTTACGGGTAGAGTGGAGATATTTTTATGGATTTAGTGGAGATGTTTAATGAAAGAGAAGAGATATTTTATGAATAAAGTAGAGATATTTTATGGATATAGTAGAGATACTTTATGGATAGAGAATGCTATTTTTACTACCGCCACCGCCCCCCCCCCCGTCGACTCACTGCGCAGAACTTGGGATCGTTCCGATATCGACAAAAAGTAATTCATGCACAACGCGACTCGCGAAAACTCATTCCGGAATGCAACTCGCGTAGCGCGGGCCCGAGGTGAATAGGAACTCGGAGAATCGAGGTTCTGAGGGATTCACGTAGGAAAAAAAAACCTAAAAGAAAATCGGCAAAAAAGGAACTATGGGCGCTTCGGATCCGCCCACAGAAGGAACTGAATCAAGGAACTGAGTCCGACCCCTAAAACGGCTGACGATTTTCGCACACGCCTGCCTTCGACGGTGGCGAAACAATGGGCATTTCGCGCGAACCAATGGGGTAGAAGGATAAGATGTGCGGGAGAAGGTTGAGCACCGCAGAGATGAGAGAAGAGGATATGCATCACGGCAGTTTGAGCGAGACGTTACTTCGCATACAATTCAATGAATTTGGCCTCACTTTGATGAAAAAAATGTTCATTTTTTCCCCCCCATGATACAAAAATATCAGCAACTAACGAAACTACTTTTCGAGAAATTTTGACATGAAAAAGCGGTTTTTAATGGGATATGGTACAGATATGCGCTCTAGAGAGTTATTATTTAAAAAATGACGACGTCCTGACTCATACATTACAACAGCAATTTTAAGTATGGGAATTTCGTAAACCCCATCATTTATTTAAAAAATAAATTCATTACTCACCATAATACTTGTTACTGAACTGCGAAAAATTCTTTGATTGTCCATGCGTTATCAGCACATGGCGCTAAGAATTTCAGCTATATCTGAAACGTTATTTTTTATCAATAAAATTAAAACATATGCGTCATACTCCTAACAGGTTCTTAAATTAAAATAAGGTATCTATCATGACAAGAAAAAATCTAACTCAAACTCACTTAAAGGAGCGACGTGGAGGGATGGAAATGGTAGTGCTCACTTCTTATATTAGGTAGAGTTTCCACAGCATCCGCTTCTACATTTTAAAAAATACAGGGAAGATTCTTAAGGTGGTTCCACCGTAAAATGACTTAAATGTCATTTTATTCATATTCTGTCTACTTGTAGAAAATGTTGTCCTCTATCTGATATGAACAACAAAATAATACCTTTCCACGCTATTTTATTCTATAATTGAACTTGAAATTACATGCTGTTCAATGCGGGAATGAGAGAAACACGGGGACAAATAGTATTTATCCATAAAATACAAATGCCATTTTCGTGGAAAACTGTCTCTAAGAAGGAAATAATCCAGATTAATTGAATAAAAATAAAATGCAGGCATCTTACCACCTCATCTATCTACTTATTGAAGAATAATGGCGTAATTGAAGTCAAAATGCAGTAATTCGTAGGAAATTGCGCTGTAGTCGGCTCCTATGGCTGGAAAATAGTGCTAATTTAAAATACATTCGCAAATAAAAATACAAAATCTGCATATTTTGTACCTTACTTTTGGATTTCTATAGGCAACGCAGCAGTGAAAGTAGGATGTTTTTGAAAAAAATATAGAAAAATGTGGAATTTAGTATTTGTTTTGACTCACACAGTCGCGGCGGAACCTCCTTAATACTCCCGTCGGATCTTTATTTCGTGAATGCGAAATTACATGCATTACTCTTCGTCATTGGGAGATTCTTTTGTTTTGTTTGTCAGAAAGAAAGTTGATATGAAAGAAAGAAAATTACGGTACGCATAACATTTATTCATCGAATTCATTAGTACAAATGGCTAACCATTGAACAATTGGTCGATTTTAACTAACATTTTCTGATTTTCAATGTTATTTTATATTTATTGTGTTATTAACGTCTAACTCACGTTCTCAACTCTCCGTAGACACCTTGCTCACTAAAATCGACCAACTCGTTCCGGAGATACAACTGAACTGAGCGAGTGCCGTGCCCACACAAGCCCAAATTTAGACCCTCTACGCGCAGCGCTGTGACGTCACCTCGCAACTCTCCCTCCGCTCGCGACAAACAATTTCCGGTAGTCGACAAAACGGGCTATCCAGTCATGGTTTTAGATATTCCGTAATCCTTATAGTTTGTGCACACGAGGCCCTCAAAAGTACACAAATATTGGTCGAGACAAAACCTTGCATGACACCGAAAACGAACCATAAGATGTTCATTCGCATTCACACCAAAAATTAGCATCTGTAAAAGAGAATTTTTGACATATATTACGATATTCTTATGCCAATAATATCAAAATATTTACTTTGTACTTCTTACAGACTGAATAAACTAATAAAATATCAATCTGGTCTCCATTATGATGAGGGAAATATCTCGCCCAAACTACCTTAATTAAAGGTTAATTTTAAGGGTACCTGGAGGGGAGGAAGCAGTGCGAGAAATCCGGAATGAAGATTAATCATAAGGAAAAAAAGGTAATGAAATTCTTTAGGACAAAGTTACGCTGGTCATAAGAGTAGGAAGCAACAAACTGGAGCAAGTAGAAAACTTTAATTACTTGGATAGTACGCTAGAAGAAACAGGGAATAGTAGCTAAGACATTAGGAGGAGAATAGCGCTTGCGAAGGAAAGCGTCCAATAATAGAAGGAAGCTAACGGCTAGGACTTTAAGTTAAGGATGTCAAAAAGAGCCTGGTGAAGAAGGGGCAGAAACTTGGACCTTGAGAAAGGAAGACGAAAATAGGCTGAAGGCATTCGAGATGTGGGTGTGGAGGAGGATGGAGAAGGTGCGCTGGACGGATGGGAAGACAAATGAGGAAGTGCTTGACATGGTGGGCGAGGAGAGGAGATAGATGAGATAAGGGGAAGACAGAGTAGGTGGCTGGAAGGGATAATGAGGGGCGATGGTTTGCTGAGGGCCGTGATAGAGGGCAGGATGTTTGGCAAGAGGGGAAGGGGAAGGAAGAGAATAGGTTAGGACGGGATGAAGAAAGGTAGGACTTATGCTGACATGAAGAAAGAAATACTGGAGGTAGATAGGCTACTGCACGTGTAAGAGCCTCTTGAATCTTCTCAGACTTTCATTATAACCAACATTTAACCGGTAGATTACTCCAATGAATGAAGAGCAAGCTCCAAATATATATGTTTTAATAAAGTGCTTTCTTACTTCCAGGCTACCATGGGAAGACAGGGTAGGTGGCTGGAAGGGGTAATGACGGTTTGCTGAAGGCCGTGATAGAGGGTAGGATGTTGGGTAAGCGGGGAAGGGGAAGGAAGCGAATCGGTTTTATGGACGGGATGAAGAAAGGTAGGACTTATGCTGAGATGAAGAAAGAAATACTAGAGGTAGAAAGGGCACTGCACGTGTTATAGTTCGTTGATTTTTCTCTGACTTTCATCATAACCTACATCTAACCGGTAGAATACTCAGATGATGATGATAGAAGGGGGGATGGTGGCTGGTGCCATAGCTGTGAGCGCGGGTAAGAACGGCTTGTGATTCAAGGGAGTTCACACACACACACACATAACCTCTCGCCCGGACCGGATCAATAACCATCTCTCCTCCTCTTGGCCTGAAATTTCGCCCACATGGCCAGGGGCCGGGGGGGGGGGGATGTTGTCGGGTGAGTCTACTCCTCCTCAGACGTGACACAAGCCGTCTTCTCCTTCACCATCCACCTCCCCCGCACACCCCCCACCACGATCGCATACATGCACGCGTGACGCTCTATGACGTCGGCGATCATACGTCACGATGTGCGAGAGCCGTCGAAATACAAGCGCTCGGCAGTGGGTGCAGCTGGACACCATTTTGACGCGAATATCCGAATGAAAGAAAATACGCATTATCTTCAAATTAAGTCGGTATTTGAAACGGGACGTGATCGCCGTTCATCTGCAAATTGCGTCAGTTCTGAGATATATACGTCGTTGGAAGTTGGACGCATATCAATATTTTATTGGGCTAAAATTTTACGTGCTGATAACAGTGGAAGTTTTATTCTTTACCGTTTACACTGTTTACCGCGAGACACATTCGTGCATTATGTTAAAAATACTCTCCGATAGGTGGTGTGATTAGGAATAGATAAATGTCCAATTAAATAATCCAATATTTTCAAAGTAAAATTGAAAATATCAGTTTTTATAATATTTTATTGTGCAATGATTGCATATACCGATAAAAGTGATGGTTTTACCCTTCGTTGCTGTCGATGTTAATTACAAGATACCAAGGAAAATTATGCTGTAAGTATTCTCCGCTAGATTGTGCATTTGAGAATAGATACATTTCGAATTTATATCCAATTAAATAATCCAATTTAGCAAAGCAAAGTTGAGAGTTGAGCAGGTGTTACGATGCATATTTATTGCGCAATGATTTTACATGCCGATAAATGTGGCGGTTTTACCCTTAATTGTTGTCGATGTTTATTACAAGATATCTAGAAACATTATGTTAAAAATACTCTCCGATAGGTGGCGGGATTGGGAATAGATAAAAATGTCCAATCAAATAATCCAATATTTTCAAAGTAAAGTTGAAAATTAAGTTTTTATAATATTTTATTGTGCAATGATTTTACATACCGATATAAGTGGCGGTTTTACCCTTTATTGTTGTCAAAGTTTATTACAGGATACCTAGGAAAATTATGCTTTAAGTATCCTCTGCTAGATTGCGGAAGTGAGAATAAATAAATTTCGAATTGAAGCAATTAAATAAAAAACTAATGGTCAGGAACTATAAGGCGATTCGTAACACTGGATATCAGTTTGGCGCGAATGACGCGATGGAAAAAATACAGTTAATCTTTCAATAAATTCGATATTATAATCATGAACGGGTCAATCCAAATGTCAGAATTTCAAAAAATGTCACTCAATTTTTTATTTTCCTGATACATTTCCACTACGTTTTCCAATATCTTGGGAGCTCCAAACAAGGTATGAAAAAATTGTCTACACCATAGTTTTTTTGGTGGACAATAGCAGCAGGTATTTTTGACCAAAATAATATTTTGGGAAACCTTATAATTAATTTAAAAAGATAAAAGAATTCAAAAGCCATCCTTTTTAACGAAAAAATATTTATATTGTTTTCTAGGTATGTTTTAGCTAATTAATCAAAAAATTGCTTTAAATTAATACCAAAACTACGATTCACTTCATCAAATACCATATTTTTAGCAATAATTTCTTCTGAAAATTTCCATTGAAGGAAGTAATCTTTGTTTTTATATTTTTTTTACTGAGGTAGTTTTCTTGAGGATCTATCCTCTATAAAAGCATATTACCTAAGAACCCGAGTGTTTTTTTATTTTACATGATTCGTCAAACATGGCACCTTGGACTAAAATGGAGATATTTTAGGTTAAATGTATAAAAAGAAGGCAATGAAAACTTCTGAAATATTCAATGAATGGCTCCCTTTAATTCGAAAATTGTGATATGAAGTTAATGATCGACACTTATGTGGTTTGAGAGCTATATAGTCTCAAATTAGGCTTACAATATGCCTTTTTACGTGTAATGCAGCGAAGTAGAATTATTTGTCGTCATAGTTTTCTTATTATTATAATACCTATTGTAAAAACTTAAGCACTGAGACAAGTACCAAGAGCAAAGAACCTCATAACACCAAAATGTAAACAGCATTCATTAGCATTCCCACAAAAATATAATCATTAGTGAGAATTTCTTTGATTAAAATTTGGCATTATATATATTGAAATTTATCGTTTAACCACTAAGCAGCTTCTTCTTGATTTGTTTTTGGCATAATTAAGGTTTTAAAGTCTTTTTGACAGTAAAATAGTCAAATTAAACAATGCTTCCAGTCTTGCTGGCGGTGGGGCCAAGATAAATATTTATATTATGTTTAAAATATTCTCCATAGGTGGTGAGAGTGAGAATAGATACATTTATTATTGAATAACGCAATTTTCTATAACTGACTACTTACAAAAAGTTATTCCGTTCTCAAGGTCAGGAACTTGGGGAAAAATTATAAATGCATTTGTTTTGCTGGATGTATCTACGCGCATTCTAATACATTTTTACTTGCATTAAGGAGGTTGCTCCGTGACTGTTTTTCAGATTTCTGCTCTCATTAACCTCATATTTTGGGCATAAAAAAATCATAATTTACGTTCAAACTATTTCACCGAAAGTACTTCCGAGGAATTTAATTTTAATGTTAATTTTTTTCCATCCACAAGGGGGTGAATTCAGTGTCATTCACATTTAATTGCCGTATTAGGACATCAATTACAGCAGATCTTAGTTAATAATTACAAACAATAAGATAATGAATGCTTACATTTTATACTACCGCATTAGCACTTATTGCTAATGCGGTAATATAAACTGCAGATGTTCGTTGATAGTTGCAAACAATAAGATGTTGAAGTGCTTTAATTTAATTAATATCCAATTATTTCTGAGTTTTCACTTCACTTTTCACACTCAGGTGATGTAACCAGGGGGGGACCACCCCCCGAGAATTTAAAAATATTTAAAAAAAAGAGCACTGAAGGAAAATATTTTAGTTATTTTTCTTTTTATAAACAATACATGCAGTTTTATTAACGTAAAAAAACTGTGGGTTTTGTATTATTTCAGAAGTCCCCCAGTACCCCCCAATGAAATCCTGGGTAGGTACGTGTTTTTTGTCAATTTTATTTTGCGATAATGGCATTTTCATTACATAAAAAGCATTATTGTCCCCCAAGTTTAGCTCTTTTTATCATTTAATATTCCATAATTACATGTTAAATTTAATAATAAAATAGAGTGGAACGGTAGGATTTTGGTTTTCATATCAAATAGAGGACGCGTTTCTCTTTAGGGTAGTACGAGCGATATCTTTCCCTAGCCATAATGAAGACCATATTCAAATTTTATTTTTTAATGTAAGCTACTGCCAGAAGCATGACGAAAATATTGTAACATAAATGGCGCAAAATATTTCGTGTTTAAAATTATTGAAATTAATAGTACATATTAATTAAACAAACATATATGAGGTGCTAAATTGACTCAATTACGAGTATATCACACCACACGCTAAAAACGCCTTCACATCCGAAGATTTTTTTCGCGATTCTGTAAAAATTACTGCGGTGAGCAGTGGATTTCTTTTTTGAAAATAGTTGAGAAATAATGCAATATATACATTGTTAAATTTCTGACGAGATTTATACGTAGGAATTCCTCGTTTTCGAGTAAGTCGAGACACCGCTGGATTTTTACGTTTACCCAGTAAGCCGCGTCACGTGGAGGATCGCTGCAAATAAATCCACCGCCTCTCTTACGCGATAACCCTCCTGACCGAGGAAACACCCACGTTAGTAAGAAGCACGTCACTCTCAGCAGTTTCTCCTCGCCTGGGGATAAGTCTAAATTTAGGGCGAGACAGATTTTTCCCGTCGAGGATAGGAGAGCCCTGTCGCACGCGATGTGCGTCTGCCGATCTAACCCTCCTTTCTTTTTTGTGGTAAAACAGAGATGTTGCAGTTTTCCGCACGTTAAACTGTGGCATTTTTTATACAACCACTCCCTCTTTTTTATATCCATCGTTTGTTTTGAAGAGAAGGATTGGAGGAGGAAGGATTCCAGAAATCTGGTCACTCTTACCAAGGCACAAAGGCTGTGATCCTGTATTCTGCGTCAGATCCTGTATTCTGTGAGTCAGAAAACAGTTCCTGTTGCTCCAATTGAAGACTTCCACACCCATCTATTACCCATCCCATTATTTTCTCCTCTCAAAGGCTACCAATCGCCTACATCCTAATCTAACCCATTCCACTTTCGACCTCGCCGACAAACCCCCCTTCCTCAGCTGATTCACACCTGAGAACGCCCTCTATTGCAGTCGAGACGGCGACCGGGAGACATCGTTCTGTGAACCTGCTGGATTTCAGTCAATTTTACTTAGAGAGAAGCTCAACCTCTCGTACTAGTATAACTACTAGTACTAGCTCGCATAACGGTCGCCTGGCCCTCGACCTGTTGGTAATTTGTTTGTAATTTGGTTTGTTTTGCTTGAAATACATTTCTGATTCAGTTATTGATTGATAATACTTGTGTTTAGTTCAGTTTCCTCATTTGTCTCACCCAAGCGTTGAAAGAGTTTATTTTATACGGGATGTTTCACCTCAGGGGTGGTTAATGAATGGTGTATGGTATCCTTAAGGTGGTTCCACCATAAAAGGAATTAAATGTTATTTTAATCATATTCTGGATACTTGTCGGAAAACATGCCCTCTATCTCATACTTATGAACAACCAAATTTTACCTTTCCACGATATTTTTCCTGTAAATTGAACTTGAATTTACATGGTGTTAAATATGCGACAACGGGAGAAAAATAGGGAAAATATATTTTTTCTCCCTATTATAAATGCCATTTTCAGGAAACACTGTTTACAGGAAGCGAAAACTCCAGGAAAATTGATTGAAAATTAATTAGATGCATCTTACCGCCTTAGTTACTGAGCAATTAGCTAACTACTGCGATAATTGAAGGCAAAACGTGGCAATTCCATAAAAATTGCGCTTCAGTCGGTTACTATTGTTATAAAAAAGTGTTCATTCAAAATATATTCGTGAAATTATCTGCATGTTTTGAACTTAAGTTTTGGTTTTCAATAGTTTAGGCACGTCATCAGCGAAAGCAGGATTTAAAAAAATCAATGAAACAAAAAGTTGGAATTGAGTATTTGTTTTGACTCACACAGCCACCAGGACCACCACCAGCCACCACCAGGTGGAACCACCAGCAAAAATTTCGGAATTTCAACCGAAGTAACAAACCTAGGTAATTATATAGATACGTTCCTTTCTTCATGAAGCGTTTGAACCGGATCACGTGACAACGTGTAGGACGTTCGTGTGCGGAGTGCTCTAAGAAATTGTGTGCACCGTCTCAGGAAATATCACTCTCGCACTCGTTACCTACCTATTTCCCACAAACCCACTCAAAATATTAACTCTGCGCATATTCTCACTTCATCTCTCTTCAACTGCTCATGGTTATGCCATCCTAACGGAAGAGTGGAATAGAAGAGCAATGGCGAACCAATGTTCCGGAATGATGGCTGTTCGTGATGATGCATCGTTTACACCAAGGGTCCACAAACTATTGCGACCGAGAATTTATCAATAGTTCACCAACCCCCTTCATCATTACCATTTCATAAATAAATAAGTATATATATATATATGGTTATATATATTATATATATATAATGGTTATATATATATATATATATATATATATATATATATATATATATATATATATATATATATATATAACCATTCATTCATTCAAACCGCTCACAGGCGTAAATAATAAATATTTCGTTCAAACAGGTGGTGAAAGAAAGAGGATAGGAAACACAAAATGTGATGACACAATGGTGATGTGAAGATGGAATGATGGCCGATTCCAAGTGAAAAAAATTCGTCTAGACCGGGAATTGAACCACGGACCTTCCGATTTCGCGCCGGATGCTCTGACCACTAAGCTATCTAGACTATATATATAATAATTTGAACAGAAGGTGAAAGAAAGAGATAGGAAACATGTAACTAAAATTGGACGAAGACGCTGGTGATGTGGAAGATGGTAAAGCCAAGAAAAAAATATATATAAATATATATATATATGCATTCCAATTCCTTGCAACTTAAACTAAGTCTCTGTGTTGAGCTGACGCATTATTCATTCCTTAAATTAAAAAAAGGTGCCTATTTTTGGAATTAAAAGCACAGGTAAGAATACTGAGCACATCTCTGATCGGTAACAAATGTTTGAACCAGAATAAATATACCTAGTTTTAACAGTGGAACTTCGAACTTCAATCTCACGATGTTTGATTGATTTGATTTTATTAATTTAATATTCATCAAAATTGAACGTGCAGAAGTTTTCGGCGAAAAGGAAAAATTTATTTTTTTAGAGAAAATAAAATCAAGGTGCATGGTTTAATTTCACGCTCCGGAGGTTTTCTGAAAAAGATAAATAAAATGGTACCTTTTGTCTTAACTAAAATTGATTTCCCTCGAGATTTTTTAACCATAATCCCGGCGGGAAATTCGGTCTCGGGAATAAACTCGACTGCGTACAAGTCAACCTTCCTGAGGAAAGTTATAACTCATGAAATTATCACACAGGTCACCCACATTTTCGAAAGGGGACAAGTTTCCTTCAGGAAACTCTATATGAGGTTTGAAGAGTGAACCCTGATTATCCCTCTCATACGTATTATTAGCGTACTTTATCGAAATGAACTCCCAAAAGGGCTAGCAAGGGAAGAATATTGTATACAAATTATCCAAAAAGTACAGTTTCGTATCCCTCGTGTGGCATGAATTTTGTACCGTTGGTTTTCATGAGATGTTAAATTGAGATTCATTGCGATACAACCATAGCCATCAATCGCGCTATAATTGGGTATTTTCCAAAATTTTAAATTTAAGTTTAGCGATCTTTATATGTTACTTAAACTCGAACAAGCTTGCGGAGTGAAAGTAGTTTTAAAATTGATTCAATATTAATTGAGATATTTAAGATTAAAATAGTCGAAATTTCAAATTTTTTACGCCACTGCGAAACGAAATCTGATTGGCTTGACGTCATTTTCGCTGAGCGATAGACGGATGTGAGGGAGAAAGTGAGTAACTGTAGAAGATCTACCGTATATTTAAAGATTTTTCATTGAAAACAAAGGCTATGGCGTGCAATGGTTTTATTAAAACCACATAAGATAATTTACCCAAAGTGGATATGTTTATGGTAGGCGTTTTAATGAAGAAGGACGAGCGATTTAATGCTGCGGAAATTCGTTGAGCTTAAGTCCAAAAAATGTAAGCCTAAAGTTTGCTTTTAAAATCGTCATTACTGTTTTATATCATTTTTGATACATATAATTATGTATTTGGTGTATGAACTTTATTAACTGTTTTTCCAATACACTCATAATCATTATGATACTTCTTTCTTTATCGAAGTCCATATCAGTCCATGCAACAGTAAACAAACAGTATCTTAGTAACATATCAACATAACACAGTACTCGCCAAATGTTTGTTCTGCCAATACTCGACATACCTAAAACTTTAATTTTTTATTTGCTAATTAGTGATTGTTTGTAGAGGAGGTTTCTAGAAGTGGCTTATCTGATGTAGAAATGCCTAAAAATAGATTCTCATCTCCTAAATGTCTATTCAAACTTTAATTTAAGTGTTGTTATATTATAAAGCTTCTCGTGAGATTTATGGTGATAATGCTATAGGATACGTCCAAGTAAAGAGAGATGGACCACTGTGCACAGTCATTGCAAGAATATGTCCAGAACACAAAGTGCGGAGTAAAGCATACATTTTTACGGGTGGATATTGAGGAATCCAAGGAAGAAATTTCAATCATTCAATGTCGTGATTGCGTGAGTAAATTTCTTGTTCGGTGTTTCAACCGATGTATATGTACATTGTGGTACAAAACACCATCTATATCCCTTACTTAGATGCCATTTAAAGGCATATCTAGAAACGCGAACACGTCAGAAACTAATTTCGCCGCATTTGTTTCCACTGTAAGCATAAGGAAACGCCTGGGTCTAAATGTAAACAGCGAAAATGACGTCACAGGCCATTTGTTTTCGGAGTGTGCTCGGGAGCTTTCGTAACCTTCTACTTTCTTTAGCTTTTAAAACCGATATTCATACAATTTGATAAAAAATTTTTTAGCCAATGCAATAAGTTCAAGTAACTGAATCAGAATATCGGTAGTTTGAAATACGTGGAAAATACCCAATTCAATCATACTGCTACGCTAAGAACAATTAGGCCGTATGAAACAGTCTTGCTTACCTCCTTCATAGTTAACAGTGGGAAAAGTTGCTCATGATATGTAAAGAACAAAATATTTTGTGGACATAAGTGTTATTTTTTTCCAATTACGGAGTTAAAAAGACTACACACATTAGCTTATGACACAATGAATCACATTTATTGCCCCAGCTTATTCACTCTAAAAAACATATCCATATACGTTTTTAAATCATTACTTCTGTGTCGAATAAAACATAGCGGAATAGCAGACTAACTTTATAAAATGACACATGTATTTAGAATTGTTTGCATCACTTCATTCACCGAGAGGTAACAAAAAAAATATATGATGTCCTGAATGACTCTCCAAGAACGAGCATTTTCTTCAAACATGTTAGATACTTGTATATTCTGCAGAATAAATCATAATGACGAGCTCAAATGCATGAACTCGACTTGATTTTAATGCTAGGAATGAACCTATCTACGGCCGTTGAAACTAAGTAAGGAAGAAAGACGTTGAAATTTCAAAGAAGACAAAAAATGAAATTGTTGTATAGGATTAAATAAATACGCCCAATGAGACGTGCAGAATGCTACACTGTGGCACTCATCAAATACTAGTGGACGTATTGGGGTGAAAAATACCCTGACTTAAATCTAGCAGTAACTATGTTGATTATTTATTATTTTAGATGAGCCCCGGCGAGCGTGTGGGTAGAGCGCTTGGCTATTGAACGAAGGGCCCCGGGTTCAAATCCGGGTGAAGCTTTTGGACGCCCCTGAACAAATCCTCGGAGTGCGAGGTGGCCCAGGGAAAGGAACTGGCCCCCCTACCCTGAATGTGTGAAATTCACACGCCTGTGGCTTAGTCCGGGTTGAGCTCTATCCTCAACTATCCAAACCAATCTTCGGGTTGAATCACTGAGTGAGTGATGAGCTCCGGGCATAAGTCCCCATTTAAAGCCTATAGTGCGGTTTTCACGTAAATACAAATTTGCAATGTTGAAGTAGAGCAAAATTTTACAATTTTGACGGAGCCTAAACCTTAGCCTTTAGGCGAAAATGAAGCGAATACGAAAATTGAATGCGAGAATCGGCATTAAAATTTTTTTTGCCATCCGATACTATAATTCCCAGCTTATATTATGAGTGCAAATAATTTACAAAAGCAAAAAATATCTCTGCACTGAATCCAATGATTTTCTAATAGAAGTAAATGCTATTTAAACAAAGGCCCACATTAGGGCTCCTGGAGCTTTGGGCCTTTCTTTCTATCAACATCATCATCTGAGTAATCTACCGTTTAATGGTAGGTTATGATGAAAATCAGAGAAAATCTCACAGATTCTTACACATTCTATCTACCTCTAGTATTTATTTCTTCATCTCAGCGTGAGTCCTAACTTTATTTATCCCGTCAATATAACCTATTCTCTTTCTTCCCCTTCCCCGCTCGCCTAACATCCTTCCCTCTATCAAGGCCATTAGCAAACCATCTTACCGCTTAGGATATATAAATAATTCTAGGTCCTAACAAACATGAGCGCCAAATTTTGCTCGAATCCGTCATAGGGTTTGGAAGTCTATAGCGTTCAAACAAAGAGAATTTCACCTTTATATATGCACCAGACCACAGAGTGCTGATCTCCAAACCCGGTCATGGAGGCGAAATGTGGCACTGACAAGGCACTACTTTTACCAATAGTATATTCATGGCCATATTCTCTGTTGTTTAAAATATTGATCATCAACATATCATGAGAGTTTCGGCTACTGACAACGCACGCGACGTTTAGAATTTATTGAATCAACTGTTATGATAATGTAAATGATATAAATGCAGATGAATATGGCATATATGTATATATCGATACCTAACCACTCAGGCACAGCTCCTTCTCTTTATGCAGAGCGTGTACCGCAGGGGCATATCTAGGTGTCAGCGGCTCTTTTACGGCCTCCAGGGGAACCAACTTACGAAAGGGGTTCCGGCCTGCAGTCGTGCTCGCGCGTACATACAAGCACGCCAGCAAACGTGAATTCACCCTCCTAAAAGGTTTCCCATAGCACGCACGCCTAAAATGCACACGGTGTTACCTACAACTCTACAAGACGACTTTTATTTAATACTCCAGGGCTATCAGCACGCGAGGTAGAGAGTAGGAACTGCCACTTGTGTAACGACGGCTTCGCACGGGACGCCTTTGAGAACTGAAACTTCAAGCCTGAAATAAACCAAATAGTCGCAAGCACATGTGTGTTCTGCATTGAGAAGGTTTGGAGGAGTTGGGTCTCAAAAGAGCACCAAACTATCGTTAGGGTGGTTGAAGCTATTTTTGTCTAGGCATAGATTTTCGTTAAATTTGCATACATGTTCTTATTAGTTATAGCTATAGATAAAAGGGAAAAAAATCATCAAACCGATTTATTTTCGTGGAAATTCAACACTATTTTTACATGCACCTATACTAATTGTACATGAGATATATTTCATAATAATTCGATTACGAGTGTGCAGATTGTCTTATAAACTCAAAATAATACATTTCATTTTACATGGTTGTTGATAATTTTTAAGATGTATTGCCGAGTAAAAGATTGGAAAAAACGTATTTAAATATAATTTTCGCCTAAATTTCGAATACCGCGCCGAGAATCCAAGTCATAACTTGATTAAATTTAGACAACACATGCAAAAGATAATTATTACATAGTTTCCATTACTGAATGTATGGTGAGTTCCACCGCATTAACCGACCTAATTTTTTATTTAATGTGGTCCCAGATTTTATTTGCGACTTCCATGAAAAATCATTAAAATGTTTACTCAATGACCGAAGATTACCGCTCAGTAATATTTTCTTTGGAAGAATAGGTACAGGTCTTGGGAAATAATAAATCGTAGATACCTCATCGTCCATGTTTCACAATTACATATATTTTAGATTCTTCAGGGCTTTGAGTATTATTTTCGAAAGTGAATGTGGTTATTTTTTCGGTTGGTACACCTCCTATAAATTATGTGGAGCATTGTCGTTGTTATTTTGGTAACAAAAATTTATCATTGGTCCAATGACAATATTTTGCATAGATAAGTTACTTAGTAAAAAGTAATATCCCCTGGTAATATATGAGGGATATGGAAAGAGCTTTGCGACGCTAAACGTTGAAGGGAATCATGTTGTGCCAAGATAGCTATAATCTGAAGACAGTACCTTGTTCGCCACTCCCGGATAGCGTTTGGAATGAATTACTTAAGTGAATAACTTCACTTTTTATTACCATAAGAGATCACCGATCGTGATTATTCTGCACAGAGAGGAAGAGTTAAAATTAATATCCCAATTTGTACAAAATACCCTCTAGCGATGATATAATAACGATATATTATTTATCTAGACCGATCTTCTCCCAAAGAAAAAAAATATTTATTAATAAATAGGTGGTGGAGAAAGCGTAAATTTTGGATATCGCAGTTATTATCAGAGCCTGCTGTTCACGGCACTATTTTCGTCATAGATGTGTGAATTATTTCGTTAAAATAAAGAAAATTAATGCTACGGTTCTTATCAAATTCACCACATATTACTTTTGTCTTCACTTTGGCTTACTTTTATTTATAGGGAAAAAGTGACAAAAAAATTCGAGACGGTTTGGGACAATTATGTTTAATTTTGATAGTGCAGTGGCTATTAGGGCTTAAAAAATAGCTTGATAACAATGCAAATAAGATTCACTGGTTTGATATCCCGGATAAAATAAGCTGAGACTCCAGAAGCAAACAAGAGTTTTTCACAATAGAGTAAATTTCATTCGTTGTTTAACTAACCAGAACATTGGATTAGGTGTAGTTGAAGTACCACTTCCTTTATATGTAACCTGATTTACCTCTGACTGTATTTCAATGTTATGAGTATTACTGGAGCCAAAATTACAGAGGCAAGAAATGTTTTAAGTTTCTCACAGACGGACATTACGACTAGTAGATATTTTGCTTTTAAATTGAGTGAAGTGCAAGGATATAGTCAACATAAAATAGCAGCTGGTAACCCGTAAAAAAATGACAAACAAAATACCGAGTCACGAAAATCTTGATAGTATTAACATTATTTATGCACGTTATGTGAAGGTTATGTCATTGCCATTAGGCTAATACCTGGAAGCCGTTACTAATGTTAATAAAACATAAACATATGTATTGACGTGCAATGTAGTTGACGGTAGCTTAGTGGTTGCTATGCAAATTAAACAAGGGGGTAGTGAGTTTGGGTAAAGAGTTTATTTTATCTATTCACAATTTTTATGGGTCGAAAATTGGAAATTCAGGGATTTTTTCCAAATACACGTGATGATATCTATACGAAAAAAATGGCACCAAAACCAACTAAATCGTTTCAGTCGTATTCTCCATCATTGAATTAGCATCCCCTGGGCATTGTGTTTTATTAGCATATATGTGTACCTTATGTAAATAGCCATGGAAATGCTCTGATTTGCGAATTTCTCACGTCGTTGTGCTTGAGACGAGCACTACCGATAAATTTGATCTTTGAGCTGAAGGGTTTGGCTGTTATCCAAAAAAAGGTAGCCTCAAAAATAGCGTTGCTCTCTAAAAATGCAACGTTTCCGAACTTAACTCGCTTGATTCACAATTGAGAATGGGAAAGGGATATGATGCATCTTGGAGAAAACATGGAAGACCACCCTCTAAAAGGACCGCCACCACCGTGACGAAATGAGTCGGCAAAAGAAGAAGGCCCTAGACCCTCATGATGTGCTATTATTTTCACAAAACGTTAGGCTCATATAAATTTCAACCTCGATCGATCATACCGAATATCTTGGAAGAAGACTGCGGCTGGCATACAGAATATATTGCGATTACAGATTATATCCGATAATGTAACCTCTCCATATTCAATTTGCTTATTTATCACGCTTGAGAGATGAGAGAGGAATGATCGACCTTGGAAAACATGAACAACCAGCCTCTTAAAGGACCACCAAAACAAAGAAGTAGTCAAATAATAGTAGCCCATGATGTCCGATGATTTTCACAAAGAGTGGAGTGAAGATTAATCATAAGAATACAAAAGTTATGATTTTATGGGACAAAACTAATAATAAACTAATGGGTAAAGTTCTCGTCTACCAACCCGAAAGTTGTGGGTTCGAGTCCCGCCTGGGTGGTTTTTTCCCTTACCAGCGCATGGTTGTGTGTATAGTCCAAATATAATAAATAGGTAGTAATTGACGAAAGCTGCTATCTATACAGAAATTATTATTCTTATTATTATTGTGCTTTAATATTGAGCATCCTAAGACACGGTATCACGGATTAGGGACCTAGTGGTATGAAAAATATTAAACACAAAAAAAGAAACAACGAAAACTCTTGAAGAAAGCAGTAGAAAGGAAGGTAGGGAGTATTAATAATTTCAATGTGGAAGAAATATTGAAAAATGTGGGTATAATACCAGTGGACAAACTATACAAATATGCGATTATAACAAACAATTATTTTAGTAATAAGTACAAAATTCAGGATATAGCAAGTGCCGACATTGAGTTTAAAGTAAAAAATACCAAAATCATAGGAAGAGAAATTTGTAAGCAACGGTACTAATGCTTTTCAACCATTGGACTCTGAATTTGAAACTATCAAGTACGTACACAATATGAGGTCAAATGGAAATGAAAAAAATTGTTGCTAGGACAAAAATAATGTTAACAGTAAATATGATCGCCAATTGTACACATACGTTTTTACTTTACATTTGAAATTAACCACAGACATTTGGACAATATGTAGTCACAATTAGCACCTGCTGACTAATAGTAAAAAAGTGCGGCTTAGCAGTACCGTTAATGATATATTTTTTATGAGACTACGAGTTAATACCAAGTGTTTATCAATGTTAAGGTAAAACTGGTAAATGCTACAAAAATTTTTTTCTTTGTATTCTTTAGATAATTTTATACAATACACTGCGCAATGTATGTAATGTACGTATGTATGTTCTAAAAATAAAGAAGGAAGCGGCTAGAGTACGAAACATATTGCATATCGAGAGTATTTTATCCCATGATGTAACCTCTTTCAAATTCAACTCGCTTATATATATCACACTTGAGAGGTGCTTGGGAACGGGATGATGTACCTCGGAAAAAACTCGAACGATCAGCAGCTTCTCGGAAGGACCCCACTCCCTTTTTTATCCTTACCAACCCACTTTGCCTGGCAAAGAAAGTCTGTGTCCAAGGTGGTCTCGCCCGCGTACCGCTTAGGACGTCCGCTACGTCTCATACTCCTCCTCCCGCTTCTCCCACTGTCTCCTCTCCTACGGCAATCACAGAGCGGCTGAGGTTGAGTCACCTCTCGCAGCCCCAACATCATTCCCCAACGGTGATGACGTATGGTTGCATTTCCCTGAAACGGGGTCCGACTCTCCGTATTCACTTGCGTTCGCATTTCATTGTAGGCGGTGACGTCAGTGTTGGGTGTTTTCGTTCAAAATAGAACGTGAGCCATTGGTTATACTCTCGTATCTTCCGCGCACGCTCAGCCTTATGGACCAGGGCATATGTAAAAATACTGATAGAATAAAAATATATAGATAGATCACCAGAGAGTTAACAGCAAAACAGTCTAATATAATAATCACCGATGTGTATGTATATATATGTCAGTAACTATCACATAAGAAATGCACGTGAAGCTGAATCTTGATTCGGCTGCAGAACTTTTTTTATTTGCAAAATTATACTAGAAATAGTTGATTTCTTTTATCGGGAAAGGTACCAATAGAAATAAAATAAAATAAAGATTCACAAAGGAAACGGTTGTAGGCTTGGCCTTGTAGAATTGATCCATTACGGAATAATAATAATTATAAAAACTTTGTTCACTCCACTAATTATTTGATAACAGGACCCGAGGTTCAACACTTGGTGTCATCTTCAGGTGAAAAATACGTCCTAGATTAGGGTGTGTGTATATATATATATATATATATATATATATATATATATATATATATATATATATATATATATATATATATATATATATATAAGTGTTTTATTTTATTAAGTACGTCACAGCTAGTGACACTGGTGTATTATTATATTGTGCTACGCGCATCTTTTTCTAAGAAACTGTGTGTGTATATATATATATATATATACATAATAAAACAGTGTCACTAGCTGTGACGCACGTAATAAAGTAAAACACTTAGAAATATATATATATATATATATATATATATATATATATATATATATATATATATATATATATATATATTTGCCAAACATGCCAAACTCTCACCCCACCCTTCCTCGTTCAATCCTTTCCCCTCCCCTACCATCAATTTGTATATATATTATTAATATATATACAAATTGATGGTAGGGGAGGGGAAAGGATTGAACGAGGAAGGGTGGGGTGAGAGTTTGGCAAGGATTGGGGATGAAAGGGGGGAAGGGGGGGAGGGGGGGAGGGTGGGAGGGGGTGGTAGTCATAGTCGCTGTTCGTTGTTGCCTTCATCTCGGGAGGTTGGGCTTGGGTCAGGTGAATCTGGGTGTTGAGGAGAGGGAGTGGTAGCACATTGTATGATAATTGTCAGTTCATATGTCCTTATCACATACCACTACAATAGAGTTTTCAGGGGGATAGAGAATATCCTTCCCTCGCCCCCCTCACCCCCATTTCCTCCCCAATCCTTGCCAAACTCTCACCCCTTCCTTCCTCGTTCGATCCTGTCCCCTCCCCTACCATGATTTTGTATTACGCATATCACGCATTTGTGTAACCCAAACCTAGAACGTATTTTTCACCTGAAGATGACACCAATTGTTGAAATCCGGGTCGTGTTATAAAATAATTAGTGGAGTTGTCAAAGTTTTTATAATTATTCCGTAAAATAAAGATTCTTATCCCTTCTATCGAATTTTGTATTCCGGTCAAAATTCGGAAATATTTGTTAAAACGTAACGATTTTTCGCAATATTTTATCGTTTTCGAGTCATCGTCCCCCATACCGAATTTACTTTTTGTTTCGAGATTCCGTGTATATCCATTAACTCGATGATTCTTTGCACTAAGTAAGATATGGTTGGTTCATTATAATGTTGTAGTGTTCATTTTATCCCTTCCATTTGATATTCAACGGGCACCTTCTCTAGAATTATATAATTGCTGTGTTTTACAATCGAGTACACCTGAGCTTTAGGCTCATCTGGTATAGCTCTTTTTACAAGTAAGCACCATTCTCACATTATATACATCATGTAAGAATAAATTTAACAATATATTCCCTTAAGCCTTAATATACACTCTATTTGAAACATATTTTCATTGCACTTTTTGCATTAGGTACTTTCTCGCCTTTCCTTTTCCTTGCGAAAGAGTTTTTATTTAATTATCAGATGGTAATCAATTGAAAACAGATGAAACTACAATGCTCATCCTTGTTTCTCCATAGTAAGTTCTGTATTTTGACATCAAATAATACTTTTGTCTCATCTTCTCATTTCTCTTGTTTTTTGTTTTTAGTAAACACTTTCATTACAATTTCCTAAGATTTTCACATATTTTACAGATTTTTTCAAAGGGAGAATATTCCGGTTTTCATATATTTCCTATATGGGTTGTGATTTTTGACATAGTCATTTTGACTGCGTGTAAAGAAACTAATTTGGAATAATGAGTGAATCTGTTAAAACCCCATAGAGTAATATCATACCTAACAAAACCTTCAACTAAAGCAAAATAAATACTTTAAACCCCTTAAAATTTAATAAGTCTCTTACATGATATAAAAGTAACTTATAGTTGCCAATTTTTTTTCTGACTCTATTTCACTGTTTGCTTAATTTCTAATTTATATCATCACTGATTCCTAGATACTTATGTTTTTGCTACCTGTTCTATGTTTTCACAAAGACATGCTAAATTATATATTTTCTTATGTATGCATTTTGGATTGAGTATTTTCTTAATAAAACTGTCCTTAAAAGAAAAAAGCATATATTTTGTTTTCTTAACATTGATTACCAACTCATTGTCATGTGTTCATACTCTTAATATAGTTAAATCCTTCTTTAAATAGGTGTCACTAAAACTCTGCTTCGCAAATTTGCATTTTGGAGGATCAACGATGCTCGATATGGGCTGCAGTGATAATCCTGCCATGTATAACTTCCGAAATCCACACACAGTGGAGTTAACGTGAGCACGAGGAAAACTTTCAAACTATCTTCCGCTGACCAGAGCAATTTATTTAAGTACATTTATGATTGGACGAATAATATTTTAATGGTATTGTGAGGCACAAAAAGTGATCGACATTAGAATAAAAATTGGAGGACAGTTGATAAAGTCGGTTACATTCACGTACGACGAGGCGTTGATTAGTGATTGCAGGCATTGTTAGATTACACCAAGGTATTGCAGGCGTCGTTAGATATATTTTAAAATCAGTGCCGGCTATATGGAATGAATATAAAATCATAAGAAAACAAATGTAATGAGAATTTCTGGGAAAACGAAATGGAGCCTGACATTTAAAGTAGGAGAGCACTATCTGGAACAAGTCACCAACATGTATGATTTCAGGCTTTCCCGGCGAATGACACTGATGATTTCTGCTCGGGTTTCCCACCGGGTTAGGCTCTTCATGATCGCCGACGTTTCGGCAGAAGACATTCCTGCCATTATCAATGGTCCAGAGCCTTTGGATTGTGTATTTTCTTAATAAAATTGTTCTTAAAAGCATTAAGCATATACTTTGTTTTCTTAACATTGATTACCATGTAATTGTCATGTGTTCATACTCTTAATCTAGTTAAATCCTTCTGTAAATAGGTGTCACTAGAACTCTGCTTCGCAAATTTGGAGGATCAATGATGTTAATAATGAAGGGTCCAGGGTCTTTATAATGGCAGGAAAGTCTTCTGCCGAAACGTCGGCGATCATGGAGAGCCTAACCCGGAGGTAAACCAGAGAAGACTTACCAAGTCATCATCATCATCATCATTGCTTCAATCCTAAGATTAGTTAACTGCAGCCCCCCATTCTTCCCAAATCATTGCTAACTCCCTGGTATTTCTTCTTTCTAATATATCTCTTTATTTGATCCAGTTATTTATCCCTTGGCCTTCCTCGTACCAACTTCCCTTCAACTTTTACCTCGATTAATTTCTTCACTAATGATTTGTGCCTCAGGGTGTGTTCAATACACCTGGTTCTTCTTTGTTTTACTAAGCACCATTTACGCATTTCTTATTCGGCTTTTCTGTACACTTCTCCATTCTTCATTTTATCAGTCCATTTTATCTTCAGCGTCTGTCTCCAAAGCCAGGTAACGAAGGCTGAATTCTTTTCAGGTCAGCTTTTCTGATGGTACAAATCTCTGACCCATTGAGTGCCAAACTACACACAAATGCTTCAATGTACTGTTTCGTTGTTCCTAACTGCATAGTGGTTCTTTGAGCATGGTAATGAACCCTTCATCATGAACGCTTTCTTATCTTGAGGTGGAACAATTAGAGCAATTTAATTACTTAGGTAGTATTAGTATTCATGATTAAGTAAAAATGAAAAAATGAAATAATAGATATATAATAAAAATAAAAATAAAATAATTTTTTTTTAAATTTTGTAGGGAATTACTAAGTATTTTACAAAACCATGAACACAAACATAAATAATTCTACGAAGTGAAGCCTGCCACTGCCAAGTTTACTTAGGAAGTACTTTTGAAGAAAATGGGTGATCATGGTATGTAGTATGTAGATTGTAGATATAGATCCCCAAAGCCTAATTTACCAGCGTCATACATCCACTCTACCTTTTCATAATTAACTTCTCAATTTAACTCATATCATCCAACATCTCAAGCACATTGTGGTTGTACCTCTTTTCGAAGTAGAATTGTTTTAATTACGGGCTTTTTGCTATAAGTGTAATCAGAGTCATACCAAGTCTTTTCATTCAACTAGTAAAAAAAACCGCTGTATCATTTGCCCGCGGACATAGAAAGTATGAGTATGATGCAGTTTTATATCACTTCATGTGAATATTCTGAGTGACTCCAAGATAGAGGCTGCTCATTCTCGGAAATATGACCAACTTCATTCGACGACAATAATGACATCATTCAGTTATTTCCTGACTCAACGCTTCAGCCAAGAATGCAATAATAAACTCACTTATACTCATGTGAGTTCTATAAATATCAAAAGCAGCTCCAATTACGAATGCTTATAATTACTCGTGATTATGGCTAATGATACACGCTTTCGCTACAATGTCTTGACTACTTATGCATTCACTTCTTTCTTTGCTACGAATCCCAATCCATTCACATCTATCCCATTAAAATTTTTCTTATCGATAAATAAACGGGTTAAATTTAAAGTGATAGTTTTTGATGGTTCATCATATTTGTTCACAATAAACTTCTCCTTCATGTATTCGTGTTTTTTACCAGCTAACTGAACAGCATCTCTGATTGTGGGGAGACGCAAGTTATTGAATACATACGCTTAAATTTTCCGATCGACACAAAGGTTGCAATCTGAGAAAAATTAATTTTCATTGACGTAGAAAAATGTGACTCAGTTTTGTGAGTCATACGATACTTTCACCATATTTGGGGAAGTCAAAAGAATTTTAAAAACTGCTGTAAAAATATTGATTGGAACCGTATGAAATGCCTAGAATTAATTTATTTACCTTAAGCATTTTATGTCATTACTATGACATATTTGTTATATTAAAGTAAGCAAATGAAGATAAATTCCTTGCGTAGGCTTCCGCGGGTCGATGAGTATGAAGATACATTTCTTCCGTGTATTACACCGCGTAGGTCCATTGTTCAGGGACGACAGTTTCGCCGGCGTTGCAGTCGGCTTCTTCAGGTCAGTGAAGTGTGGATGCAGTATGTTGGACGCCTTATACATCTTATCCGTAGGGGTTAGGTCACTCGTGATTGGCTGTTGCTGTTTTTCTTTTTCCCGCGCAAAACGCGTTTCCAGGCATTCGCGAGGGAATAGCCATCTTCCCTATTGAAATTGTCTTCATTCTTGCTTATTTCGATGGCCTCCCGTATAAGACGTGGGAAATATCTCCTTTCTTCGGAAATTAGCTTAGCTTCTTCAAAGCTGATGTTGTGGGTAGGGCCCGTCCATGTGTGCTCTGCTATGGCAGAGAGTCGTATTTGTCTGTTCTTAGTTGCCCTTTGATGCTCCATTAGGCGGCACTTGAGGGATCTGGAGGTCTGCCCAATGTAGCTACTCCCACAGCTGCAAGTGACTTCGTACACTCCGCTCTTCGACTGCATAGGTACACGGTCTTTTACTCTGACGAGAAGGCTTCTGGTCTTGGAGACGCAATTGAACCTTGTAACTACATTGCGTTTGCTGAGAGCGCGTGAAATCCTCTCTTCGGTTCCCGCAACATAGGGGATCATGGAGAAAGTGGCAGGTTTCGGCCTTTCCTCCGGTGATTGGTCGTCGGTCCTTGTTAGGGCCATGTTTATTTTTCTTTCCTCCCTCAGGATGACATCTCGGTGGTAGCCATTCTTCTCCATTGTTTTCCTCAGGTGTTTCTTCTCTTTTTCCAAGGAATTCTCGTCACAAATAGTGAGGGCTCGGTGAAACAGCGTCCTGATTACAGAGTTCTCTTGTAGTGGAAGGTGGTGTGAAGAATGCTGTAGGTACCGCTCCGTGTGAGTCTTTTTCCTGTAGACCTCGTGGCCTAGTCTTCCGTCGTTTTTCTTTTTCACAAGGACGTCCAAGAATGGTAGGCATTTTTCTTTTTCTATCTCCATCGTAAACTTGATGGAGTCGTCTTGGTTGTTTAAGTGCTTCAGGAATTCATTCAGCTCTCTCTCTCTATCTCTCTCTCTCTCTCTCTCTCTCTCTCCGTGCTGCCAAATGACGAAAGTATCGTCTACATATCTCAGGAAGAGTTTAGGTGTAATCCTGTAAGTACTCAGCGCCTGCTCCTCGAACTTTTCCATGTAGAGGTTGGCTATGACTGGAGAGAGAGGAGATCCCATGACCGCACCTTTCTTTTGTTCATAAAACTTCCCATTCCAAATGAAATATGAGTTCTTTAAAAAAAAGTCCACCATCTTCAGGATGTCGTCCGGTAATCCTTCTGAGACGAGTGCTCGCACAGCCTGTACAGCTTTTTCCACTGGAATGTTTGTGAAAAGGGACTCCACGTCGAAACTCACTAGGAGATCAGTATCTGTGGTCTTTGTGTCCTTGCAGATCTGCACGAAATGCGATGATTTTTTTACGAAGGTCGATGTCGTACCCGTGAAAGGTTTTAGAAGACTCGCGAGTAGAAGTCGCCGTCCGCAAGCTGAATAAACAAGAAGCTGACGAGATCCGAGATGAAGTGGGACGCATTTTACTCCAAGCAAGGCTTCCCAAGACCAACATAACAACAAGGATGAGAGAATTGCAATCAGAGAACTGAGAGAAAACGACAACCTGATAATACTTCCGGCGGACAAAGGAAACGCAACCGTGGTGAGGGATAAGAGAGAGTACCAGAGCAAGATACCCACCCTCTTGAACACGGATGTTTATCGAGAGTTGAAGAAATGTATCTTCAAATGAGGATAAATGCTACTTTTATCAATAGTATATTCATTCCTATATTCTCTGTTGTTTAAAATATTGATCATAAACGTATCATGGGAGTTTCGGCTACTGACAACGCACGCGATGTTTTGAATTTATTGAATAAGCTGTTACGACAAATTAAATGATAGTAATACGGATGAATATGGTATACATAGATAACCACTAAGGCACAGTTCCTTCCTACCCATATGCAGAGCGTGTACCGCAGGGACATATCTTATATACGAGTTTATACGAGTTTATACGAGTACGAAACCTGTCGTTACGATCGCTGACACACAGAAACAACTGCATACATTAATGCGCAGCCAACATTCAGATATGAGTAGTTTCCGGGTAATAAAGACATACTGAATAAATGTAAAAATATTTTTACCTTTAGTCACTATTATTTCATCAGAGAAAAATAGGCAAACACTCGTAGCGCCCAGTTAAAAAGATTTTCAACCTTTATATCAAAACCAACAAAAGTAAAAAGATTTATAAATAGTGACAATTTTCAGGGCTTCTGGAAACTGAGTCAAGTCAAATGTTCTATAATATTTCAAGTGGACACTTAAATGCAAAATGCCAACGAGCCATTTTGATTTGAGAATTTGAGGCATCCTGTTAAAATATTGTTAAATTTATTCATGAACATGTCATTTAATAGTGTCATTAAAAATTGATGCTCACCAGTGACACACTATTACCGAACCAGCTACCTTAAGTGCGCGGAGGAAGGTAGTACAAGTCTCCTTTCACGTTAGTTCACTAGAATTTAAGCTGGCGAATTGAATGATAACTATGTGCACCTGAAACCTAATAATCGGTGGCATTACCTTTTAATACTAGAGTTATTTCCCGTCACCGCTATCGAATATGAGGTAGCGGAAGATTTCGAAACACAAAGACATCACCATCTTCGTAGATCGGAGAAAATGTCACGCGACGTATTTTTTCGAGCCGTGACAAAGCGAGTTTTCTTCTCTGTTCACATGCGGTGAAAATGAATCGAGGAAAATAATATTCGATTTACTTTATGTAACTTCCACTAATGAATACTCATTCCGGTCTGATCGACGACATCATTGTTTTTTTTGCGTGTACGTTCATGCCCCGTTCATTCATCCACCACTAGCAGTCTACGCTAGTAAGAGGCAGAGTCCTCTGGATGGCCGTTCTCAACACTACTCCCTCATTGACACGTTTTAATTAACACTATGGTCTCCAGATACCTCGTTGAATTATCTGCACCGGTATATATATAAATATATATATAATTTCGAAATTATATATATATATAATTTCGAAACCCTTTCTCAGTGCTGTTAGAGCAATTTGAAGCAGAGCAACAAACCATTTTGCTTTATATCTTCTGCAAAAAAAAGGAAAATCCAGTAGAGTGACTGCCTACCGCCTTCACTTTCACACAATAGACAAGATGTGCTCTGAACAAAAATGGCGGAATGCGCCGACTCAACTATGTAGTGTATTATCGGCAATCCAGAGGACTCTGGTAAGGGGTCGTGCATAAACTACGTTACCAACTTAGGGGGGGGGGGGGGGGGAGGTGGTCGCCTAATAACCTATGGTGGGTAACGAGGGGCAGGGGGGGGGGAAGTTCACTCAAAGTAACGTATCTGTTACAAGGCGCCTGTTTACGTTTCTTACTCGTCAACATCGCGTCGGCAATACAACAGAGTTTAACATGAGAAAGGGCGCGCGGGGTGTTTCTTACACCCCTAGCTTCTACTTTAACTCAATGTAACTGAACTATTGCCTCTACAATGTTGCAAGTCTTCAAACCATCAACTTGCTTACTGCTTGCATTTTAACCTAATCGCGGGTTAAATAGCGACCTCTTAACAAAACTTTTCTATTTATCATCCAATTCCTAAAAAATAAACTCAATCAACACTTGAGATAATATCTTTGAATTGAAAGTTTCATTTCTACAGACAACGTTACATATCGGGGGGGTGTTGGGAAAAATACTACAGTTGGCAACCCAGTGGGGAGAGACCATGCAAAAGACATTCATGAACTAATTCAAAAGTAGTTCACCACTGAATTATCCTGGGCATACAACTATAGAACGTTCATTGAATATTCAAGTGTGAACTATTCATTTGAGACTGTTCATAGATCGTTAATTGAATGTTCAAAGTGTGAACTATTCATTTGAGACTGTTCATAGATCGTTCATTGAATGTTCAAGTGTGAACTATTCATTTGAGACTGTTCATAGATCGTTCATTGAATATTCAAGTGTGAACTATTCATTTTAGACTGTTCATAGATCGTTCATTGAATGTTCAAGTGTGAACTATTCATTTGAGACTGTTCATAGATCGTTCATTGAATATTCAAGTGTGAACTATTCATTTGAGACTGTTCATAGATCGTTAATTGAATGTTCAAGTGTGAACTATTCATTTGAGACTGTTCATAGATCGTTCATTGAATGTTCAAGTGTGAACTATTCATTTGAGACTGTTCATAGATCGTTCATTGAATGTTCAAGTGTGAACTATTCATTTGAGACTGTTCATAGATCGTTTATTTCCAGTCCACGTAGAATTATTAAAAAATGCTCCCTGGTTGGACATTTAAAGAACATCATTAAACCATGCATATTTGAATTGTCATAAACGACAAAATATTAATTATATATTCTAGGGAATATTCTATCATACCATATGTGCGATATTATTCCTAAAATTAATGCCAACTTGTGATATAGCATTTTGTACGTAATGAGGTAAACTGTAAATTTTAACGGATGAACACTGAACTGTACGCATATATGCGTACAGCTCAAAATCTTGTTTATTCACAGTAGTAAGTTATTTGTATTCGTATTATGTGACAACATAAGTTTAAAATAATTAATGCCGAATAACTGTTATCGATATTTGATGGTATTTCAACAAACTATCACAGAATTGCCATTTAATAATTATAGTTCTCGAAGTTACATTTGTCGACGGAAGTGACTAGATATATACGACTTTCTTCACAACTGCACTTCAAAAGCGGCTGCAAGAACATGCACTAAGAGTCGAAGAGTACCTAATAACGCTACATAGGTACACTGACGTTAGGAAGATACAATATAGGATGTTATAACGTACGAACATTACGAACGCGTGATTGCACATTCATAGTGATTAATTGCAAATTATAATTTTTTATATTGAGAGAGTAGGAAAGTCAGTGGAAAGGTAATACGATATGAATCGAGAATTACTTCACGAGAACTATTTATAAACATTCCTTCATGGTTCATATGCTATTAATTCAAAAACAGTTCAGCCGCAATTCATCCAAGTTGAACATTCTTTGAACATTCTATGAAGTATTCCAATGAATGTTCTTTGAACTATCTGTGAGTGCCATTTGAACGTTCCTTGAATGTCCTTCTTGAATGATATTTTAACGTTCAGATAGTCTTCACTGAACGTTCTTTGAACATCTTTTGGACAATTAATTCCCCACTGGGAACGAAGTGGGGGGGGAGGGGGTAAAAAATCACCGCAAACGGTAACGTAGTTTATGCACGAACTCATGTGCCGGAAATAGTGCTTGTGGTATAGAAGCTGGAGTTACTGAAGAAATCCAACATAAACGACAATACGAGCTCTTGACGCTTTCCGAAGGTAAATTACTCAACGTCGCGACTATGGTTTTATTGACTTCATACGTCGGATGTTTTTACATAACTTATGGTTTTCACTTTGCAACTGTATTACATAAACCGATTATCCAGAAGAGCATACCATAAAATTTTCGAGTCTTAAAGGCATCTCCCAGGAGCCTACATAGGAAACGTCCGAAGCTTACGTTTTTTAAACGATTATTTATGTACTTAGTAACTAAGGTGTACTTTATTACCCGATTCTTGAGTTAAATCAAAATCTGTGGAGATGATGTAAAAATATGTACGTTATTAGCTTCTTACTAAAAAAAAATTGAGGATATATTAAAAATTACTATTTGAAATATAACTGTATAATTTTGTTACTCAATGCACGTACTGATGGTTTAAATGAAATATGAAAATCATTTTACACGTGCTCTATGTATATAAGTCTTAAAGCATAACCAATGGACCAATTGACGGTAGCCTTAACACAGGTCCTCCTTCATGACTACCTAAAGTTACTTTCAAATCGTTCAATATTTATTTAGCGATTATTTCTGTAAGAGTAATAATCATTATTTTATTATTATTATAAAAAAGCCACGATCATGTGGGACAATAAAATCAATTTTTATTAAAAGACGAATGCACTAACTAGGAAGGTAATATTTCTGATTCCTATACCTTAATACCGCAACCAGAAAAAATACTTTATTATTATTAATAATAATATTAGGGGGATATGCCAGTTAACGTAGGTTTAAAATGGAATAGAATAATAATCCTCAACATTTTTACAGGAGCGGGACCCTATCTACCAACACAATCTCTTTACTTCTCCTCAGTATACGTTATACCTCTCTTCATCTCATCCATAAAACATATTCTCTTTCATCCACTTCCCCGCTTACCCAACATCATCCCGTCTATCACAGACTCCGACATTCCCTCACCCCTAATTACCTGTTCCATACACTTACTCTGCCAACTTTCAATCTCTTTCATAAGATTCCTATCCTCACCTCCTCACCAATAAGATATGTAAAATATTAAATTTTCCTAAAATAAAAAAATAACAAAAAAGGGCCTATTAAAACAAAAAAAACTTTTAAAAACTAATAAAACCGCGAGGGTTGCAATGCTAAAAAATCCGCATTGTCTCCAACCTAAGTGCAAAGAGTATCGGAGAGTATAGCCCGGAGTTGGTCGTCATTGGAAATTCTTCATGCGTAGCGATCACAAAGGATGAGGCACTGAAAAAAAGGAAATAGTAATTTGCTCCACACCTTTTCATTTCCTTTTTATTTTCCATTCATTCAACAACAGCCGGTGATTCGGGGAATGTTTATGTCATCGACCTGTATGGGTTTCGCATTTCACGCGATGCAGAGTACATAGTTCCTTATGAAATCGCGTGCGCTGGAACGGGGCCCGCCCCGGTCTCATTTCGTCGCGTGGGAAACGTAATCCGAAAGTTGTGGACGAATAATGAGGGCGAATGAATCCGCCTAACAGAATGGAATTGTGGGGCGGGTGGATATCATTTATTAAACATGTCGCCCTGGCCGTAGATACATACTTCCGTAGAGAATAAAACGTAAATGTCAGTTTTGCGAAAAATAATCGATCTGTGAAACACGACTTGGAGGAGGCAATAAGATGAGCACAATAAATGGAATTGAACAGAATTAAGATTAACGGGGAATAAATAAAGAAACATCAAAATCCAAGAAATAATTCAGCAGGAGCCCTTTATAAAAATCGTGGAGAGAAATACTCTTTAATGGCACGGACATCTAAAATAAATTATTGCCATGGTTATTTCTGCCGTAAAAAGATTGTTTTCTTAAACTACATATTTTCTGAGTAAACTGTTCACGGCCTTTCCACCGGTTTAAACTATTCATAATTGCCGACGTATCGAGAGACGACTCGTCAATCATTCTCAAGGCAAGAATGTCGCATTTGAGGCTTGGCCAACCAGAGAAATCAGCGGTAGTTGAACACAGCAGTTGTTGGTTGGACCATAGGGATTAAGTGGGACGAAATAAAACTTCTTTGGCGTTCAAGAAAGTTTAGGGATCAACTAAAGAAGCCATTTAGATTCGGACGTAGAATAAAAATTTCAAGCGCGATTCCGGTTACAACATTAGCAATGCTTGGAATCCGATATTGAATAGAATTAAGAACGCAAGAGCAAGAGCCTCCGATGATTAACGGCCTCCGGTGTCAACAATCGGCTTCCGACCAATCAAAAGAGACCAAGCCTTAGTACTCAATCTGACTGAAATTTGAGATTTGCGACATTCTTGTCTTGAGAATGAGCAACTAGTCGTCTCTCGAAATGTCGGCAATCATGAATAATTTAAACCGGTGGAGAGCCCGAGAAGAGTTTACTCATATCGTTCACCGGGAAAGCGTTAGAATATTTTTCTTGCTGGAGAAAAACTCAAGGAGCCCTGAATAAATAAATAAAATTCAATAACTTCATTAAATAATTAAATAGCTTAATAAAATACAAAGGAAAGCTGCGCGATTCGTCAAAAACAGCTACTGGCGTACAGACAGCGTTACACAGATGTTAAACGAATTAGGCTGGGAGCCGCTAGAGACTCGGAGGCTGCGCGCTAGGCTTAGATTGCTTGAACAATTGAGAATAGATATCTTTCAGAGCGACACGGAGAACATCATATTAGAACCCCACTATATTTCCAGGTCCGACAGAAACGATAAATTAAGAGAGAGATTTTGCCGAACGGATAGGTATGGGAATTCGTTTTTCCCCAGAACAATAAGGGACTTCAATAAATGCTAGGCGTAATTTCATTAGAGCGATTCCTTTTTATATATAAACGGCTGGTGTCCTAACTCCCCCCGCCACACGCCTATTGAGGCGGCTTGCGGGGCAGTATGTAGATGTAGATGAATAACAATTATGGAGATAAATCAACTTAAATAGCATGGAAATATCAATAGAATAGACCAGAATAGAATATCCAGGAAAGTATTGGAAGGGAAACCGGATGGGAGAAGAAGTAAAGGTCGACCAAAAGAGACGTGGATGCAAGAAATTGAGAAGTATGGAAAGAGAAGAGGGAAGAGATGAAGAAAAAGGAGATAAAGAAAATGGCAGGTGATCGAAAGAGGCCGGAGCAGTTCATTGAGGCACCGAAGCCAATGGCATTAACGGAAAAGAAGAAGAGAAGAAATAAACATACTCCGCTTCGCAGTTGTCATGGCAGTCATTGAAAGAAATCGTGATGTTCCTCAAAGATCACATGAATGAACACATAGAACCAAGTAATTCAAGGTTATAAAACATGAAAACAAATGAGTAGAAGACCTAAATCCGTACATTCGGAACAGAGAAGCCGAATACAGAATTCGCAATAAGAAGAGAGAAATAAGAGCGATTGGATTCCTTCACCTATCTCGGAAGTACCAACATCAAGTGGGACGGAAGAAGTACCATGAATATATCAAGCAAAGAACGGCCCAAACTAAGTAAGCGTGGGTGATGAAAAAGCAACTACAGTGTTCCAAGAAGATAGGACTCCAAATGAGGAAACAGCGTGTGAAAAAATTCGTGTGGAGCGTGACACTCAATACATCGGAAACGTGGAACATTGGAAAAGCATACCAGAACAGAAAAAAAAGCTTTCGAAACCTGGTGCTGGAGGTGGATGCTGAAGATGAAATGGACGGATTAAATAAGAAATGAAAAGTATAGAGAAGAGTATAAGAGGAATGGAACATTATAATTATGAGGAGGACGTGATGGATTGGTCACACTTTGATACAAAATTGATTTTTGAGGAACATAACTGAAGGAAAACTAGAGGGAACAGTATTAAGAGAAAGGCCAAAGGGTAAATAAATTGGCCAAATTAGAAAGAACATTTTAAAAACTAACGAGGAGTAAGGGAACTAGATTTAGATAGGAAAGGGTAAAGAGCTACTTTCAACCTATCTTGCCATTGAACAACCAATGATGATGATACACCCCATGAGTTTTCTAAGCATGGTTAGTCGATCATTGAAGGGGTTGCAAGCTTTAATAGATGTATTGGAAAAGCAGAGCGGAAAATACGGAATGAAGGCAAATCACAAGGAAACAAAAAATGAGTTTCTATAGGACAAAAAAGTGAGGCTGGTCAAAAAATTAGGAGGACAAAAACTGGAGAAAGTAGAGCAATTTAATTACTTGGGTAATACGCGATTGAAAATGGGCATGGTAGGAAAGACATTAGGAGGAAAATAGCGCTAGCGAAGGAAGCGTTCAATAATAGAAGGAAGCTGATGACGGGGACTTTAAATAAGGATGTAAAAAAGAGGCTGGTGAAGAGCTTGATATGGAGTGTGGCGTTGTATGGGGCAGAAACGTGGACCTTGAGAAAGGAAGACGAAAATAGGCTGAAGGCGTTCGAGATGTGGGTGTGGAGGAGGATGGAGAAGGTGCGGTGGGTGGAATGAAAGACATATGATGAAGTGCTTGACATTGTTAGTAAGGAGAGGATACTTATAGATGAGATTAGGAGAATACAGGATAGGTGGTTGGAAGCAGTAATGAGGGGCGATGGTCTGCTGAAGGCCGTGGTAGAGGGTAGGATGTTGGGTAAGCGGGGAAGGGGAAGAAAGAGATTATGGACGGGATGAAGAAAGGTAGGACTTATGCTGAGATGAAGAAAGAAATACTAGAGGTAGACAGGGTGAAACTACACGCGTAAAAATCAGTTTGATTTTCTCTGAATTGCATCATAGCCTACCTTTAACCGGTAAATTACACTAATGAATGAATGATTATGAAGATATTAATATCTATTGGTATATTAAATGTGCCGCTCACCTCCTACATCATTCCATAAAAAATGCCAATTTCACGAAAAATATTTAATCTGTGATGAAAAATATTCAATCTGTGATGTGAATGGGAATGTTCTCTGCGAAAAATGAAGAAATTTATCTGAGTCCGCAGAAGAAAAGGCACTTTTATAGGAGTCAGTCGGCTATGCGATGATAATTCAATCTGTCACTGTCGGAGAGTCGCATGTGACTTGTACGACTTCGCACGCAACATGGAAATTATGAAATTCGTGACGGAATACGTAAACACGCATTAGCCAAAAGGGAATGAGAATTAGGTAGGTACGTGGAATAATTTAGAACCTGAATATGCGGATTTCGGCCTAATTCTTCCATAGAAAGAGATGGCAAAATAATCAGTCCTTATGTTTACCTTATGAGGATAAGGGCTCTCCGAATGTTACGTAACTGCCAAAAAGATTTGACTTGGTAAATAAAGGGGTTAAAAGAGCTGCGACACCGAGTGCAGAATTCCCAATTGTATTCGCGCAAGCAAGAAATATTCCAGGAAAAAAATCTTTTCCTAGTGAGATTTAGTTTCTTTGATTCCAGTATGAGGTAGGACCGATTTTCTTTCATGAATGTGACCATGTACTGTCGATACAAAAATCTTTTATACTCGAGTTTAAACCTTAATAACTCCGAGACGGATGTTTGGATTTTCACGTTATGCACATTATCTTTTAGATAATTGAGTTGTATTTTTAAAAGATATGAAGAATCTTCACTTAGTATTTGAAAACAAATTTTGACGTGTTTTATGTAATAGAGTAAAAAAAGGTCACATATTCTTTTAGATATTTTTACAAATTGTGACATAGCTTTATAATGACGTTCGCCGAGTTTTTAATGTTTGGTGGTATGCTGCACATTTCATATAACTATGTAGGGTTTGATTTTCTCCCGGCGAATAGTTGAGATAAATTCTTCACGGGTTTCCGTCAGGGTTAGTGACTCCATATTCTCCTCTGCCGACGAAGGAAGACTTATCCTTCGAAACGTCGGCAGAGGAGAAGATGGAATCACTAACCCGGACGGAAACCCGTGAAGAATTTATCCCTTCATGTAACTACTTTTTCTCGTAAATTATGGGTTATGGAGCTATAAGACAACAACTATTGCTTCAAATTATCATACCGTATCCCATATTATCATGCCACTAAAGTTAGCGCCCTACTCTATATAAAATTTTATATTTTCTGAAATTGCGAGCGAGTAGAAAGCTGCACTCCTCGCTCTCTGGAGTTACAGGTTAAAACTCGAAACTAGATGATTTTTGCGCGGACAGCCAGAGGTGGATTTGAAAATTTGCCACCCCTGGGCTATCCAGATAGCGCTTTTCCTATATATAGACCTAAGATATATATATATATATATATATATATATATATATATACCCAATAAGGAGTCACAGGCGTGACAAGTAAAAACATAGTGACACAAACAAAAGAAACTCACACGAATGTAACAACCATTCGTGTGAGTTTCTTTTGTTTGTGTCACTATGTTTTTACTTGTCACGCCTGTGACTCCTTATTGGGTATATTTTCACCACGTGTGAACTTCGTCGATTGAATATATATATATATATATATATATATATATATATATATATATATATATATATATAGATAGACCTAAGATAGTTCTTTATTCTACCGAGGACAGAAAATGATCTTTCCGATGAGCCACACTGTTCTCCTTCGCCATATTACTACTATTTTTTTAATGTTAATCTTTACCTACGTTACTCATGCTCTCCGGTAGATTAATCCTCATATCAAAATGCAAAGGAAAAAACAAAATACGAAATACTGGATGAAACTAAAAATAACTATTACAAATATTACAAAGAGTATATAAAGTACCAAAAACAAATTAATACAAATAAAAGAGACAATATTCTAGAAAAACGACGAACACAATTGTACATTTGCTTCAACACTATATTGTAAAAGAAACTTGTTCAAAGTATATTTGCACATTGTACAACGAAGACGCAGGACGCAAGCTATGTTCAAATCCGTTTTCTTCGCGTATGTGCGGCAGCAAACAAGTCAATTACATCATCATCATTTAACTTTTTCGTAATGTCCGATTCAATAGATAAAACTACGGACCAGTTCAAGCGTTCATGTGTCATTGTAGACCAATGATAGTTCTTTATTCTACGAAGGACAGCAAATGATATTTCCGCTGAGCAGTTGGATGCTGGCATTGTTGAGAAAATCCTTAGTGAAATGTCGACGTAAGGGTACAGGTAGTAAACCATTGTCATACAGTAGCTGTCAAATTAAGGTGATTGTCCGTGGGCGGTTTTCCTTTTCAATTGTTCTGATGAATCCAAAGAAGTAGAGATATTCATTGCTGAATTCTTCCGCATATGGCAAATCATCAGGGTATTCTTTTCTTAATCTTGCTGCATTTTCTTTGAGATCATTACTGTTCATGTTTACCCCATTAGTAAAAAAATCAAACCTTGTGCTAAGCACACTGTACACTTCATTCCGTTTTATTAACTCGGCAATTAGTCTGTCAACGATGACCAGGTAGGACCTTAAATCCGATTCCGCCATTCAGCTCAGTTTCATGATCTCTGGTTTCACCTGCTAAAAGTTTCCGTTTCTTTTTTTTATGGTTGACTCTTCGTACCAGTTATTCCAGTCCTCACAAGGGCTCCATTTTCGTTGATTTCAAACTCTCCTCGATTACTTGTAGCATATTCTATTAATGATCCGTATAGTTTGGCAACAACGGAAATCTGTTGATTGGAGCTTTTTACTGGTCAGGTTGAATCTGGATAGCAAGTCACCCCACAAAATAGAAAGAATCGCTGTTTCCAACCGTTGTACTTGCCGAAGGTATCCAGAAGCTTCACTTCTTGTTTTTGGCTTTTCCTTCTCATCATTTGATATAGCTGTGAGTGCCTCAACTACTTCATATTAGTCTCCGTTAAGGCTTTGACAAGCATCGTCACGTGCGGACCAATGAGTGTCTGATATTATTTTAGACTAACATTTTCTTTTTTTTACTATACTTCCGTTCAATATTTCCCATCGTTTAGTAGAACTTGATAAAAAAACGTACGGATTTTGGAGAAGCAGGAAGAAATCAGCACTTTCTTTGCAAAAGCTAGCAGCGTTGCCTCCTACGCTTTATTCAAGCTGGTTCTGAAGTAGGCAGAATACCTTCGGCAGTTGGCTATCAACCAACACTAGCAACTGATATGGGCGAGTTACAAGAACGTATTATTTCAACAAAGTTTGGGTCAATTACCTCGGTACAGACAATTTATGTGCCGGCAGATGACCTGACTGACCCTGCTCCTGCTGCCTCTTTTACCCATTTGGATGCAACGACTGTACTTAGTCGACAAATTGCCGAGCTTGGTATTTATCCGGCAACTAAATTGAGAGAGTGTGCAGAGCAGGGTGTGTATAGAGCAGTAGGGCTAACCTCTCGTATCCTGGATTGTAAGCCAGAGTACACACCGGGAATATTCGATGCAGTGTCGAATGACTGACCTCTTACAGTTCTTAATATCGATTTTATTGTCGGCCAACACTTTACTTACTACTTCGAATAGAGCTTCTGATTTGTGACAAATAGATGGAAGGAAACAAATAAATCTTTCAACGGACATTCCATTTGGTAACACGTACCGAAGGACTATTGCCAGTTGGTCTGTGTGCGTGATATCTGGGCTAGAATCTACGATAAGCGACAATTCAACATACTACCTCAACCCCAGAGCTGTCGCCTCGCGCGTAAATACGACCGCGTCCCGGAATCGACCACTTTCGGACCTTGTGACGAAATATACTATTCAGTATTCAGTTTACATATTTTTCTGAACTTTCCTCCCCAAAATTTGCCGCCCCCAAAATTCTGCCGCCCTGGGATATAGCCCTTTAAAGCCCATATGTAAATCCAGCTCTGCGGACAGTATTAGAAAATATGATAAAGTAGACGAACATAAAAACTGGCTAAAAAGCAAGTATGTTATTAAATCAGCATCTCTGCCATAAGACGCAAACGATTTTGTATGCAGTCTCGCCCACGAGTGCAAAGATAAACACCAAAAGGAGACGATATTCACCGTAAATAATAATATCATATGATTTAACCAAGATTCGGACTCAGATTCACAATTGCCGGTCGAGTATCACGAGAGCTGAGGAAACGAAGGTCAAGCTTTCTGCGCAGTTTTCTCCTATCCTCGTAACGAACGCCTTTGAAGAACGAGTGGAGGAAGAAAGGAGGAGGGGATGGAGAAGAAGGGACGTCTTGCCTTGTGCGCCTCAGGTTTCACTCGCTCTCGTGTGGTCTGCCTCGGCGAAACCGGAAAAATATAGCCGACGACGACTATGGGAAACACGTTTTGCGAACGCAGGAGACCTAGTTTAGCGTCAACCGACGGCGCAGCAGACGAAAAGAATGAGTCATGCAGCATTACACGTTTAAAAACTATCCGATTCCACCAATTTATCCACGCCTTCCAAAATACAAACACGTACTGGTGATAAAATTATGCGCAGAGAAACGACTGCTAGTATAGACATTTCCTATTCCACCCTAGTAATATAGAATAGAATAACATTTATTTAGAACCTGGGATCCCATGTCCACTAGGTTCAGGTGGATGACATAACACATATGAATCAAATTGCAAAAATACAAATACATACAAAAATAAAGATAAAGGCCTCGAAGGGCATCTAAACAAATGTAGTATACAAAAATAAACCAAAAAAACATCAAACGACAATATTTCAGTTGAAAACAGGAGTAAAAGATAGCAACTAAATTAAGTGAAACGTTTCTTTCAAATCGAATAATAAAAAGTAAAATACATGTTTCACAAAATAAGACGACTCAATGACAGATCATTATTTAATTTATACAAATCAGTTTATTAAGAAAAAAATGTAACAGGTATTATGAGAAAGATGGAGTGGGGTTGCGAAGGTAGTGGAATAGTTTTGTCTGGAATAAGTTCACCGAAGATGTTTGACGAATACCATGGGGGAGAGAATTCCATAGTCTAACTGCTTCTACCGAGAAGGAGTTGTGGAGTAGAGTTGATCTATGGGTTGGGATATAAAGTGCATCCGGGGGGGTGCGCGATATATATTAAGGTTGAAGCGATTTTTGCTTCTACACACATTTGCGTGAAAATTTTCATGCGTGTTCTCATTAGCTTGAAAAATTGCATGAAATCCATTTACTGTTTTGGAAATTCAACGCTATTTTAACACGTAGCCTGATAGAACTTGATATATTTCGTAATAATTAAATTACATATGCATACATTTTCTTCTAAACGCGAAACAATACATTTTACATTGTTATAATGGTTACTAACAGATCTAAAGGGGTCAAGCCGAGTCAAAGATTCGACAAAAACATAATTAAATATTTTATTTTCGCCAGAATGGCGAATACCGCGAAGAAAACTATCAATAACTAAAGCCATAAAATGAATTAATTAAAGAAAAAATGCAACATAGGTGTAATTCTTGAATCGTTTCCAATGTTGTATGATGAAATCTACTGCCTTAATAGATGTGCTTCAATTAAATGTGTTCCAAGAATTTTATTTCGACTTAATTAAAAAATTACATAAATATGCACTCAATGACCCAAGACCTTATATTGGGTATTATTATTAAGGTGGTGACCCAGGCACCTTAGTTTGAAAGTCTGTTAGTTTATTACCTTATAAAGATATTTGAATTTATCATAGTAAACGCTCTGAAACATTCCCCGTGGTTGATGGCTTCAAAGCTTTTAAGGTAATTATTCACAAAAGATCATTCAATTAAAATCGTGTAAAAATCAATAATACATTCTTACATACAACTAATAGATCGTTTGAAATTAATTTAATACATATACGATTTAATTCAATGAAAAAAATTAAGCAAACAATTACTAAGACATGCGGCACGTAATTAAAGGATGATAGGTATATTAAAACATTAGATAAATAAATAAACAATGTACTTATATTTTCAGGTTTTTAAAATGAAATTCCACTTTTACACGTAAAAAAATTATTGCTACTTGAGGATAGTTAAGTAAGCTGAGCTGGGATCACGTTTTCATCTTTTGCGTTATCGCTATCGCTATTAAAAATGAAAACCGCTCTAGAAGGCTCACAATTACTGTTCTAAGAGGGCACTCAATCACTTAAAACTACTGTTTTAAAGCACCCGACGAATTTGAAGAATGACGATCACGTTTCCGCGCTATTGTAAACAACGATAACGAGAGCGCACGCGTTATGGAGAACCGTGATCGCTCCCCTGAAAGGCGTCGTGACAATAAAGTTTTTTTGTTGTGGAAAAGTGCGATTTCATTTTAATTACATGGAAGAATTCCATTGCATCTCGCCTAAGACTGTCAATTTCATGGATACTTTCACAGATGAATTAAATGCAAAGTCAGTTTCGCAAGTTAAGCGGCATAAAATTCAGCGGTCCTCACCTAATGATGCCGCTGATGTGACGAAACATGGTGGTACTTAAAATTAATCCGTGAAAAGATGCATATTTTACTTATTTACTGACCATGATGTTTCAAAAAGTTGAGCCAGAAACAAAAGAGCTCACGTAAAAACAGTGCAGTCAACACGTGTGGTCATTTTCGTTTCCGGAATAACGGGAAATTCAAGAAATTCAGAGGTATAGGCATAGCGAAACTTGGTGGCATTCGAAAGCGAACGATCTTATGTCAGTGAAGGTGAGTGACGTGTCGATGAGCAGGCAGAGGTACCACAAGACTCCTGTTTGGAACTCTTGATGAACCCTCGGCCTCATTACCTCACCTCTATTACATGCTTTCCTCTCCAGGACGTCATGCTTTTTACAAGCGAGTGCCACCCAGTTTCGCTACACCTATAATTGTCGAAAGAGCATCACAAATGTAATATGAAAAGTCCCTAAAACGTTCAATTTGATTTGTGTGACCAAAGTAGACAACATAATGCCTGGACCCATGGACCGCATTCTACAGGAGTTATGTGAAGGTGTGTACATACCAGGTGCTATGCTCCTGCGGAAGATCATACGTTGGCGAAACATGCAGGTCCATGGGCACGAGACTAACAGATCATGCAAGGGCAACGAAAAATAAGCGATTCAATCTGTCTGCCATTGCTGAACATGCCTGGTGTAAGTCGGGACACAGAATTGATTTAGAAGAGGCAAAAAATACTAGCCAAGGAGAGCCGCTATCATCCAAGACAAATCAACGAAGCAATAGAGATGTGTAAGTTCCCGGAAAATTTCAACAGAGGCAGTGGTTATCCCCTCATAAGTTCAAGGAAAAGTATCTTCCGCTCCGACCAATCACGGCGCAGCACCAGGAAAACCAGCCCTGTATAAGGCGGCTAAAACAGCTTCTTTAACCTTCGACCTGAAGACGATAGCAGGATGACTATATCGAAACCGTTGTCAGCCAAAGTCAACGAACGCAGATGGAGAACCCGAAAATGCAGAGTGCTAACGTTGACGGATATAAAAAAAAATATTTCCTCTCGCAGAGTGCAAAAGTACATTAATTCTCTCGAAATTATTCTCTCCATATTGGTGGAATCCCGCTGCTCCGGTCTCTCGCGTAACTTACTTTTTTTAATTTAATTTTTTCATCCTTTCCTGCTCTCCCTCGCACGCGAAGGAGAGCAGAACTAACGTTTTTTTCCACCAGGTCAGCAGCAACCACGAGCTCCCTAGCCGAAGAGCGACATTTTCCCCATAAACTTTCGAATTATGTCTCATAACCATGGGAGAAGGGAGAGGGGGGAGAGAGAGAGAGGATAGCTGGCATAACGTGCAACGGTTAATGACCTTCCTTCTGACCTCGAGCGAGTCGGCATAGAGCAATATTAGAATCGACACTCTTCAAGGAACGAGTGCCGTAAATTACGAAGGAATGACAGAGTGGTCTCGAAGTTCCAGGAATAACCGTGAATGGAAAGGAACTGGAACAAGTGTCACGAGCGTGTGGACTGGACTGTCTCTTGGACTGTTTGCCCCACCACCACCTCCTTCGGCAAAATCGATGGTCACGCGTAATTCTTGCCTTCACGTTTCTTGCATTCGATGTGGAAAGAATATTTAAGGAAGTTGGAGTGAGATTTCTCCCAAGTCATAATAGAGACCACATTCAAATTTCATTTTTAAACTCAAGCAACTGTATGAAGCATTAAGTAAAGATTTGAACATTAATGACGCAGAAAATATGTTTTGAATTACTGAAATTCTCAGTAATTAACTCGGTACGAATATTTAAGTTTTGAACTTGACTCACTTTATTTTGCATCCCTTATGCTGAAAACGCCCCTTAATACCGAAGATTTTTGGTAGCAATTCTGTAAAGATTTCTTCGGTGAGAAGTTGATTTATATCAAAGAAATAGCTGAGAAATCATACAAACTTCAGAGAGTAAAATGTCTGACGAGATCTATGCGTTAGAAATTCCTCATTTTTTAAATAGCTCTCCCCGGTGAGCATACCCGTTCCATTTCCCATGGAAAATAGCTGATAAAAATTTGGTATATATATCGAAAAGCATAATGGTAAGTGGCTGATATTTTGTTATCATTGAAAAGAAACTATTCTTCATAATGACACAAAATTTACAGAATGTTGTGCGAAGTTATATCTGACTCAAACTAACTTAAAGCACTGGAATCATTGATGGCGCAATGAGTTCAAAGATTGACACCCTTCAGCCATTCCATTGGTTCCGGGTGTGCCTTATGAGCGTTTAATTTTAAATTTTCACATCAAATATTTCAACTAAAATATACTGGAGTAAACGTTTTGTTAGCCATAAAAGAAGGTAATGTACAACTTTATTTGCAATTTAAAAAATTAACTAGCACCGTTGTAATTGGAATAAAGCCGTGGTTCCGGGTATGACTAAAACAAATGACACTCAATAACATAGACTTCTTTAACCTGTAAACTCTGTGAATAGCTTAAACATTGAATATTGACATTAATATCAGTAAGATAAGAGTAATTGATCTTTAGTTTAAACTAATGGAGAAGTATCCAAAAGCATTGTTTATGTAGTTACAAAGTTTTTAATAAGTTCCGGGTGTAACATGGTATATTTCTGGGTGTGACCTAATTACTCTTTCTGCTTTCCATTATGAGTAAAATTAAATTTTTCTCTCAAATGTTTGGTAATGGCTCAGTCTATCAGCTCACGCTAATTTTATTAACTAAGCTCAATTTTACCTGGCTAAGTTGAAATTTAAAATTGTAGGACAAAAACACTTTTATATTTTTCCATATTATCCACACTTTAAATGGAATGAATGGCTGCCTTGAGTATACGTGTAGTAAAAATGGAAAAGGTTGTAAGTGCCAGAAACTTAAAATTTTCAGTATTCAATAAAATAAGTCTTCTTTCTCCTACGGCCTACGGCCAAATAAGTCTCCCGACTGCTCTACGAACTAGGGAAAATTTTCTGACACTTACTAATTTGTCTATCTTATTACGCCTGGCTTGTACTTCGCTTTTCACCGAAAAAGTAATTTTTTTATTTTTTTGCACTTACATCCTTTTCCATTTTTACTACACACATGTAAATACTTGCTGAACCCGCGTCACATTTGAGCGCGTATGATTACATAACTGTCGGGAAGACTTGGAAGTACACATGTGAATTATTTATATTGATATGAATTAAAGGTATTAAATTAATTAAACCCTTAGTCAATAACAATCTACGACTACCAACACGTTCAAAAGAAATATTAGCTAAACAAAATGTTCCAGAAGAACAAAGGCCATGAGCAATTATTAAAGTGTAACTACCATTTTGACTTCAATACGATATAGTTATTATACCACCAAGTACAACACTCATATGAGAAACAGAAAAATAGACAATTAACGATTTCAAATCAACTTGACGTAAACAAATAAATCTAACTAAAACTCCCCCTAATAAACTTATTCCAACAATAAAAAGTTAAAATCAATACCCAAAAAGTAAATTAAAGAAAAAACCCTTATAAATTATAACCCCCTAATTTAAGTAAAACACCAGCTAAAATCAAAGAAGTTTTGGGGTGATTCTGCGTATTCATTCAAAAACTCAATTTACTCAACTACTTGTGCAAGGAGCTTCGTCAAAAGAATGAAGTGTTATCGTTAGTGATAGTTAAAGTTTCAAATACTTAATTTTTAAGTCAAAATCTGTTTGGTAAATTATAATTTCAACATTCAGATTTTTTTAAATTAAAGTTCTTAGTATCTCTGTCATTTCATTATTTAATAATACTAAACATATTCTAATATATTTTAAAATTTCCGTCTTGAACCATCCCAGGGCTTGTATTCTACCTTTGATCAGTCTGTCCATAAATAACAGAACTTTTAACATTAATGTTAAGTAGGGACTGTGACAGTAACGTAACAAACGTAAAATATTAGCCAAAAGAAATTTCAGCTGAATTTCAAGCTATTTAAAATTACTAAATTGCTGCAGCAGAAATGCCGAACTATTACAGCGGTTTGTCACGGGGTCTACATAATCTGCGCGTAGAGTATTTTAAAAATCATATTAGAAATAATGATTGTCGTTAAAGAATTTACATTTATTTAAATTTCCATCTATACGAGTTGAAGATTAGTTTAGTTTTTCATACATTATATATACTTACTTATTTCATACATTATATATTATTATAGACACTTTATAATATCAGTTTTTTCACACTGAACAACGTTAAATAAACTTCGTGATAACATAAATTGAATCAGCTAGACATTAAAAATTTTACCATTGTACTCATTAATACACCTACAAAATTAAACTCAAAAATTAATTAAATATCTTGCAATAACTCTTGATGAAAACCTTACATGGAAACTACATGTTGACAAATTAAAATTGGAAATGATATCGATTCTAAGAAAAATTTTTATTTTAAGATATTTATGTCCCATAACAGTAGTTCGTTCTGTGTATTGTGCCATGGTTGAGTCTAGACTACAATATGGCATATCTTGCTGGGGAGGAGCCTACATGTCTAATATTAATCCTCTACAGATTGCCCAAAAAAAATCATAAGGGTGATATTTAGGCATTCGAGAACTGAGCACTCGTTGCCCCTATTCCAAAAACTAAATGTTCTACCACTAAGGTATTTATTTGTATTTAAGGTGCTCAAGATATTTTACATTCGTGGGGGAAATAGAGCAAAACAAATTGAATATTCTGGTAAACTATGGGCGAAAAAAGACATGTATCGATTAGGTTTTAGATTTAGGTTAGGACTGTTGTACCTAAACCCAAAAATAGCCTTTAAACACACATATGCTTTCCTTGCCCCCAAATTGTTCTGTTCCATCCCGGCTGAGTTACTGAACCAAATGTCCACGTCTTTGTTTCTGTCAAAATTAAAAAAATGGCTCCTCTGCCAAGAGAGTGAAGACATCGAAAAATTGTTAAAAGTTGTTGTATAGACTTAGTGATTATTACTTTGTTATTTATACTGTATTGCCATTGTTCTTAATCATCTTTTATTTGTATTGTTGTATGTGAAAATTCTTATAAATTATTTTACTCTGCTATAATTCCGCACACAATATGTATTATTTATAATTGTTTTTCTGTTATCAGGTTAAAAAAAAAGGATTATACATATGCACCAGCCGCTTCATGTTAATTAATGATGGTAACCCCAAAACAGGTTTACCTATGGGGTACCTAAATTCCACCCTATTGTTTTTTCAAATATTGTACATATATACTTTGTTTACTGCACAAGTGGAATAAATATTATTATTATATTATTATTATAATTCTATTTTTACTCTTTAACGAGTAATTATTGTATGAATGTAAGTAAAATTCATCTAAAAAACGGCTCAAAAGATAGTGATTGTACACCATATCTCAAATGTTTTTTGTACGAGAAATTCACTGAGCTTCGTTTGATCTTTGGAAATATTTGTTTAGAGACCAAATCTAATTCCACAAAAGATTTCCGGCCCAATTCATGAAGAGCATGGGAATCTATGCGGGCCTTAAAGGGAGATTATTTCATGTTACGCCTTTTAAATATGATAAAATACAGTAAAGACAATGAGAATTGGAAGAAATTGCTAAAGAAAGTTTCAAGTTAGTTTGCTACCGTTCGGTTTGAACTTTCTTTTCAATAATTTTAGATAGTTAAGGTGGTTCCACCGGAAAATGACTTAAACGTCAATCCATTCATATTCTAACCAATTATAGAAAAACCTGTCCACTATCTCATATGAGCAGAAAAATGATAACTTTCCTCATTACTTTTCTCGCAAATGGAACTTAAAATTACATGGTGTTTAATGGGAGATCGGGAGAATCACGTAGAAAAATGGTATTTTTCCATATAATATTAATGCCATTTCTCGAAAAACTGTGATTCAGAATGAAAAACTCTCAAGAAAACGATTAAAAATAACATATATGAACCTCACCACATTATTATTTTAGTCATTTGCGAATTACTGTCGTGATTGAAGTCAAAATGCATCAATTCCATAGAAATGGCTGGCGCTAGGCGCTGGCCGGCACCTATGGCTGGAAAAAAGTGCTCATTTAAAATATATTCGAGGAATAATCTACATATTTTGTACCATAACTTTGGTTTTCAATATGCAATGCAGGTCATCACCGAAAGCAGAAATATTTAAACCAAATAAACAAAAATGTGGACTTAAGTATTTGTTTTAACTCACATAGTCGCGGCGGAACCTCCTTAACATAAAACACACTATTTGGGTGTTTTAATCGCCTTATCCTATATTATCCCCATGGTTACAGCCGTTTTTGTTTGTTTAGGCGAAAGAATGCCACATGCCGTACCCGTTAAAGTGAGCGATTCATGGACTTGCGACGAGTTTTTAACGGCATTCCAAAATAAAACGTTTTCTCAGCTCGTGTGATTTCTTCAACATTTCACCCTAAAGATAAATTACAATTCGTGCGACGATCAGCCTACAGGTATTATCAGTTTATTATATCATGTTAAAGAAAAGTATTTATTCATTTAAAATGTAATTCCTCATTCACCAAACCATAAATAACTAACGTAGCTCGCACCTCGTTAGCAATACCAAAATAGCTCAACTTGGACAAGAAATCAAAAATAGAAAACATCGGTTTGATTCGGTACGTTTATTGAGAATTTAAAAAAAGATTTAACACGTCATTTGGATACTACAGTATGTATTAAAAGGAGAGATCAAGGGTCTGACACTCACATTACTCCAATGGGTTATACATTTCACCCAGAGCACTCTAGCGGTCAGGCGCTAACTATCAGCGCAACAGGTATATTCTTTAGTTGAATATCTTGCAGATTTAAGTGGGAAATTACGTATTTATTTCTCAGGGGAAACTTAAAAAGGTAACTGTTCAATCAATTATGCATCCTGAAAAATACTGGAATCAGATTGGAGCGCAATAATGGCGTCCAGTCCTTCTCTTGGCGTTTTCGCGGTGTACTTTCCCGGCCATCTTCTTTGTTTACTTACGGTTGCGATGGCGATGTCTCGTGTGGTCCCAGGCGGATTTTAAATGTACGCTGATAAACGTCTTACGACAAAAGGAACAATCACTGCATTTTTTCACAAAAAAATGAAAGATTTATGGAAAAATCATACAATCTTTATCTTTTTCAGGACTACTTATTTTTCCATTTGCGCCTGAAACAATTGGCGCTAGTAGTAATCCATACGAGATATCGCAATTCCGTCACACCATGGGGAGAGATGAGACAGCAGGAAAGACAATTCCAATCCGGGTATCTCACCGATTTTAGTTGACTGTAACGTCACCGAGGCGAAACTCGGCGAGGAATCGTTGACAATGGCGTGACGCACCGCTCGGACGGCGTTATTCACTTTGAAAAAGGACTCTCGCCGACTACGGGATCGTCAAATACGGCGCGCGGTGGGCGAGCAAGGTGATTCAGTCGCAATTTTCGATCCGCTGCATTAATTAATGATGACGACGGCTACGACTTACCTCGCTCTTTGCGAAGCAACCTACTTTGGAGGGGAGCAATTGTTTCGTGAGGAAGTTTTTTGGACACAGATTTAAAGAGGTTCCTGTGCGCCACTGAGCGAGTCAAAATAATTACTGAATGGGGGATTATCATTCAAATGCCTTTGCCGTTTAAATCAAATTTGCAAACGTTTTCGTATAAAGTTACGGATTTGCTTCAAAACATTAAGGCCTAAACACCAAATAACTAATCGTAGAAAGAAGCGGTTTTTTTTTCTGTTTCCGCAAAACGACCTCTGACGTCATTTCATCCATCGATCTAAGGCTCGTGGTTCGATTCCCGGTGAAGACGGATATTTTTTCAAAGTATTTTCTCAATCTTTACACTGTTGTATTTCCGAAAGAAGTGGAAATCTTAACAAAAGCCTTTTTAAGTTATCCTTTAGAAGGTATCAGGGAGAAGAGGGAAGAATCGATGAATGAAATGACGTCACGGCCGTTATGGGAAGGTTGCCCGTCCATTCGACTTTAGATGCCTACATCTCCGGCAATTGGGTATTTTCCAAAATTATAAATTGAAGTACACGGATCTTTATATGTTACTTTAACTCAAACAAGTTTGCGGAGTGAAAATAGTTTTAAAATTGATTCAATATTAATTGAGATATTTCAGATTAAAATAGTCGAAATTTCAAATTTTTTTTACGCGGCTGCGAAACGAAATCTGATTGGCTTGACGTCATTTTCGCTGAGCGATAGACAGCTGTGAGGGAGAAAGTGACGGACTGCAGAAGAGACCGTATATTTAAAGAGTTTTCATTGAAAACAAAGGCTATGGCGTGCAATGGTTTTATTAAAACCACATCAAATAATTTACCCAAAGTATATATGTTTATGGTAGGCGTTTTTATGAAGAAGGACGAGCGATTTACTGCTTCCGAAATTCGTGGAGCTTAAGTCCAAAAACTGTAAGCATTAAGTTTGCTTGTAAAATCGTAATTACTGTTGTTTATCATTTTAATGCATATAATTATGTATTTGGTGTATGAGCTTTATTAATTGTTTTTCCAATACAATCATAATCATTATAATACTTCTTCTTTATTTCTCAAAGTCCATATCAGTCCATGCAACAGTAAACAAGCAGTACCTTAGTAACATATGAACATAACACAGTACTTGCCAAATATTTACGCTGAAAATACTTAACACACTTAAGACGTTAACTTGTGATTGTTTGTAGAGGTTTCTATAAGTGTCTTCTCTGCTATAGAAATGTCTAAAAATAGATTCTCAACTCCTAAATGTCTATTCAAAGTTTAATTTAAGTGTTGCTTTATTATAAAAATTCTCTTGAGAGTTATGGTGGTAATGCTATAGGATACGCCTAAGTGAAGAGAGATAGACCACTATGAACAGTCTGCAAGAATATGTCCAGAACACAAACTGCGAAGTAAAGCATACATTGTGCAGGTGTATATTGAGGAATCCAAGGAAGACATTTCAAACATTCAATGTCGTGATTGCGTGAATGCATTTCTTGTTCGGTGTTTTCACCAATGTATTTGTATATTGTGGCACAAAACACCATCTACATATGCCATTTAAAGTCACATCAAACACAGAAAAACGTCCAAAACTAAGTTCACCGCACCAGTTTCCACCGTAAGCATAAGAAAACGCCTGGGTGTAAATGTAAACAGCGAAAATGACGTCACAGGTCATTCGGTTGTTTTCGGAGTGTGCTCGGGAGGATTCGTAACCTTCAACTTTCTTTGGATTTTAAAACCGAAATTCATACAATTTGATTAGAAAACTTTTAGCCAATGCAATAAGTTCAAGTAAGAGAATCAGAATATCGGTAGTTTGAAGTACGTGGAAAATACCCAATTATTGGAATTTTTAAGAAATGCTTCTTTTCAAATAATCATTTGTCATGGTACCCTGCACGATAAAGTAAAAAGCAAAAATCACTTTAAAAAAAAGTTATTTACCAATAACTTAAAAACTAAAGTTAGTTTGTGCCTACAATCACTGCCGTGTAATTCCCTGGGACCCTGGGAGTAGTAGCCTCGTTTATTCAGTTTATCGTGGAAATGGCATATAGTAGGTAACTATATTAGATAGAGTAGTACAATTATTTGCCCATATTTCATCCATTATCGCAATCAGCACTGTGGAGTTTTCAATTTTAATTATCGAAAAACGTAGCATGGAAAGGTAACCATTAGTTTATCGTCTTAAAGATTTTCTTTTTTTCAAACCAAACAGAAGATTCGTGTTTCTTTTAGTTGCCAGAATATGAAGTAAATGACATTCCAGTCATTTTATGGTGAAGCTACCTCAAACAAGAGAGTTAATGGAACTTCTACGCACGAAAGTGGAGCCCATTTATGTCATGCGAAAAATTAATCCACCCAACATGGCTATCGCGCGCAACTGGTGCATGAAATATTTTGAAGAAAAAAAAAGTCATTCTTTTTTGGAAATTACTTCCGTTTTGCGTTTTTCAAGATAAATCATTGCGGTACCGCGACAATTTCCCTGCTAATGCCTCTATTTTCAGCGCATTAGCTGCACTAATTAAGCACACAATAGGTATGGCCGATTGCGCATTTTATAAATGGCTTCAGCATTCCACCTGTGCTACCGTACCGTGTGGTTGTATTTATTCTCCTCTTTAATCTATGTGCTTTCCGGACGCTTGTTCGCCATAAAATTCTCGAGTAATAGTGCCGCCCCCTATGCACGCGATCGCTTGCTTAAGCTAATGGGACCAAGACGGTGATTCTACGCTTCGTCGGAATCGGGATTACAAGGGGCAGCGAATAAGAGATTTCAATACTCAGGTCTGATGACTCAGGAGTAAAAGCACAGCATAGCATGAGACTTTAGAACACACATCAACACGCTATTAAATTCAAGATTAATCCAAATCACCAATTCAAGAAGAGGAATTGAGACTCCTGTAGCAAAGTAATAGGTCTCCTGTAGTAAAGTAAAAAAAGTAGGAGGCCAGTGGATAAAGTCTGTCAGATTCGTGGAGGACCAGGCGTTGGTCAGTCGGTCATCGAAAGGATTGCAAACTTTAATAGATGCATTGGAAAAGCAGTGCGAGAAATACGGGATGAAGATTAATAATAAGAAAACAGAAGTAATGAGATTCTCTAGGACTAAGAAAGCGAGGCAGGTGATAAGAGTAGGGCAATTGCCCGCTCGATGGGGAAAGTTTTGAATTAATCAACGACATATTTAATGGAAATACCTATGCGTTTGTTAAAATGTATTACACGATTTGGTATCTGTTTATTAAACATTTCGGTAGTTAAGATATGAGCTGAGTACACGAAACATTTCGGCTAAAATTACGGAATTGATCGATTGATCGATTTTACCTCTGCTTAAAAATATCGAAATCGTCAAGTCTCCGTTTGATAGACTTCAGTGTCGTGAAGTGAATTTAATCGAACAAATTCGACCCTGGGCAAACGAAACATCAAACACAAACGGTGTGAATCATTTATTTTATCGAGCATGAATGGTATTCCGTGCATTTTAAAATGGAAGACGACCTTCAAAGCCTGCTGATGTCTTGGGGATCCCCCGAAGAGCAGAATCGTTCTATTCATGCTATGTGTATAAGACTATTCAAAGTGTACGAATTGGTTGACATTTTTAAAATTTCAGTCACTTACATTTTTTTTTTACAGTAAATATTTGTGCAATGACAAACTTGCTGGCTTGAGTCATTGTGGTTTATTATACTGCATCAATGTCTGAACTAATCAAACATATTTTATCTTTATAATTGTATCAAGTTTGAAGCGGTGCATGGTCATTTATTAACAAAATAGATACATAATTGACTCATCCTACTCAATAAATACATAATTTATACATTTTTATGGCAGCATAATGAAATACCTACATGTTCAACCATCTTTCAAAATTAAGCACTCTTTGTATTGTTACTGTTTGAGACAATTAAAAAATGCAGGTGCAAATGTCATTATGCTAGCATAAAATTTTAGTAATTTATAGTATTTATTGGGTAGGTTGTGGCAATATTGTCTTCAAACTTGATATCAAATAAATGTGTTGGATTATTTAAGATATTGATTCGGTATTCTGAATCACAATTAATCTATTTTTCTTGATGAATTCGACCATATCACCTATCTTGATTATCAAAATAATTTGGTTTAATCAACGGAAAAGGCTAGGTATTCATTTGATACATTTAATAATATAATCTTAAGTACCAAATGGATTCGGTAAAAAAACCAGAAAAGACTAGTTTTTCTTGATTAATACGAGAGTACATTTTGCTATTACAAATTCCTACAAATATTTTTACCCAAACAGTCTTGATAAAAGGAACTGAGAAATTATATTTCGATATCGTGTAAACGTGTCCACCAGTTCGCCTGGATGGCCACTAATTTATAAATTTTAACATAATCACATTGCCGAGCATATATATGTTTTATCGTGCATTAATTGTGAAAAACAACCCCAATTTATTTCTTCCAAACTCTTTCATTTCTCTGTTCCAGGGTTCTAACTCGTAGTACAGATAACGTACACTAATAAAGCTATCAGGTTCTAAGCGAGGTCCACATCATTTGGCTTCACTTGTTTTTAACAAATTGCCAAAGAGAATAAAAGACAAATCCAATGTTAATTCTTTTAAAGCAGAACTTAAGAATCTGCTACTGCTAAAGGGATGTTATAGTGAGGATGAATTAATGTGTAAAAATTTGTAACCAATTAGGTACCGCTTTTTATGCCAGGGCTAATCTATAGATTTTCATAGTAATTTCATAATGTTTTATTATACCTTCCTTGGTCATTATCTATGACAAATGTCTGACCAACAGAACAATTAAGATTATTATTATCAACAGAACTTTTTGATGCACCAAAAAAACGATGATTCCATACAATATTTTTTACTAGTGAAGGTGCCCGTTGAATATCAACAGGAAGAGTATTATCATTCACATTGATTGTAATAAACTATTCATATCCTATTTAATGCAAAGAATCATTGAGTTAATGGATCATAAATGGATCATGGAATATAAGGGATATCGACTTTTAAACAATATGCATGGTCGTTACGGGGACGATGATTCAAAAACGCTAAATTTTTTCGAAAAATCGTTACGTTTTAGCAAACATTTCAGAATTTCGACCGGAGTACAAAATTCGATTGAAGGGATTCGAATATTTATTTTATTTTCTTTCTTATTGGTACCTTTCCCAACAACAGAAAACCACTATTTCTAATTTAATTTTGCAAATAAAAAACGGTCTGCAGCCAAAATGAATATTAAGCTTCACGTGTTGTTCTCGTGTGAAAGTTACTGACATATTATATGTATATATGTATAAGTATATGTATATATATAAACATATATACACATTATATAAATATATATATAATATATATTTAAAGAAGGAAATAAATATAGAGTATAAGTTAGCAACAAGGCGTTGAGGTTGGGGAAGGATAGGAAAGTAAATCAGTGGACACTCACTGGCAGATGATCCATGACGACACCGGTGTCCACTGCTTAGGGTAGCTTTCGGGCTAAGGACCCTTCTTCAGCTGGAGGAGATTTATATATATAAACTTCAAAAGTATATATATATATATATACACCCATTCATTCATTCACTCAAACCGCTCACAGGCGTAAATAATAAATAATTTTGTTTAAACAGAGGGTGAAAGAAAGAGGATAGGAAAAACAAAATTGTGAAGTCCAATGGTGGTGCGAAGATGTTATGATGGCCGATTCACAGTGAAAAAAATTCGACTAGGCCGGGAATCGAACCACGGACCTTTCGATGTCGCGCCGAATGCTCAGACCACCTCAGACCACCAGCTCACCTAGTCTTGTAAGAAACACTGGAATCGGCGGGGGGTTTATATGAACCAAACGCCCCCAAGGACTTCACAATATTGTGTTCTTCCTATCCTCTTTCTTTCATCCTCTGTTTAAACGAAATTATATATATATATATATATACACACACATACATCGGTGATCATTTTAGTTCGATATAGCGGTAATAGTGAGCGTCTAAGCTAAGAAGGGACGATCGATGCAGGAAGGTGGATGAGCATAACGGTCACTAACGCGGGGTAGAATTCCGAATGCGGGAGTACAGTACAACGGAAGGGCGTGGCAATCAGATGGACTCACGGCTGCATCTATTTGGAATTACCAGCTGAAATCCACAAGGGATGCAACTTCACGGCTATTGAAGCCACGCGGAACACCGCAGGTGGCCCTGAGAAAGAAACTTCCAAACCTTTGTTTCCATTGTGTGGATTCATCACGCATTTGAGCTTAAAAATAGTGTTCAACGAGTGAATTTTCGCTTAAATACATATCCACGTCTGACAAAAATGATAACAATAGTTGTTTATTGTTCTGGGGCAAGCCAACAAAGAGCAAGTACTGTGCATGCAGAAAATTGTGGATTTCACAAAAGTTGGAAATTTTTATAAAATTCTCTTTTATAAGGATTTAAAAATTAAATGTTTGCAGGGAGTTTCACCTAGATAAAATTATAATATTTTAAAATTAAAATGTTTAACTGTTTAAAAAATTCACACAATATAAGGAGGAAATTAAAAAAGATCAAATGTCTATATCTTTGCACAAAAGTGATGCATAGCAAACAGTTTCTACAAATATGGCTGGCTAAGAAAAGTAGGACCTTAAATAAAAAAAAAATTAATTGTAGGTACTTATTTTCTTAGATATTCGTGATATTTTATTTTGAACATTAGCATGGTACGGGTACAAATTATACTTCATGTCGGGGAGTTCCATAATTTTATTGCATTGACCAGAAAAGACTTTCCGTTCACAAAACTTTCATGAGAAGGGAAGTGATACATTTGGCCATGGCGTCTAATTTTTAAGACACATTCACTGGGTGGTCTTTCAAAAAAACTCAATAGGCAGGTTGGGTTTTTCATTTGGAAACATCATGAACAAAATGACTACCCAAAAGTAAATAACCTGCAGGCTGCCTGAAGGGTGCATGGTAGGATGTGAATTTTCACCCAACAGTCACTAAATTACATGAGAAGAAAGTTCTAGGGACTATATATAGTGAGGTTAAGGTGGTTCCGCCGTAAAATGACTTAAATGCCATTTTATTCATATTCTGTCTACTAGCAGAAAAAGTTGTCCTCAATCTGATATGAACAACAAAATAATACCTTTCCACGCTATTTTATTCTATAATTGAAGTTGAAATTACGTGGTGTTCAATAAGGGAATGAGAGAAACACGGGGAAAAATAGTATTTTTCCATAAAATACAAACGCCATTTTCGTGGAAAACTGTCTCTATGTAGGAAATAATCCAGAGAAATTGAATAAAATAAAATAAAGGCATCTTACCACCTTATTTTTCTAGTTATTGAAGAATTAATGGCGTAATTGAAGTCAAAATGCGGAAATTCGTAGGAAATTGCGCTGCTGGCTCCTATGGCTGGAAAAAAGTGCTCATTTAAAATACATTCGTGGAATAAACTGTATATGTTGTACCTTACTATTGGGTTCCTATAGGTAACGAAATGCATCAGTGTCAGCCGGATGTTTTTCACAAAATATTAAAAATGTGGAATTTAGTATTTGTTTTGAGTCACACAGTCGCGGACCTCCTTAAGTAGTAGTTCATCGATAACAGTTCAGTAGATTGATCACGAGAATGCGTGCAATGACATATTAGAATTTCGAAGTTATATCAGGCTGACTTGTTAATAGTAGGGGTTATCATATTTTTAGAGAAGCCTTATAGACGCAATACAATGAACTAGGTTATCTACCGAAAAACTATTTATCCAATCTCCATGACAGTTGTTACGTCTTCAACTGTTCGCGCTTTGGGCTTTGGGACAAATCATGCGCGAAAGTCAAACTTGTGTAAATTTCGTGCGTGATGCGTAATACGACTTCATAGATAGTAATATAATTTACTTTATGTTATTACATGAAATAAAATTTCAATTAATAGAAAAAATGGAGATATGAATAGCTTGAACAGATAGAAAAAATTGCTCGCTGCTTCGGAAACCACTCCACGGAATCAATGCTGTAAAATACGAATGCTTGCATACGAGTGCTACGTAAATTTGGCATTCGTTCGAGCAGTACATCATTTCAGCCTTGATTGCTCGGAATAATGCAGGTCTAAACTGCGCAGTGAGTTGTGGTGAAGCGTCCATAGTTGGAAAAATGCTTCCAGTGAAGTATTGCACGAGATTCTGTTACGTCAACGTTAGAAATCACCACCCCACCATTTGACCTAGAAGGTCGGAGCATGTTAGCTGAATCATCATCTTGCGTACCTATCTCGCGTAACTACGGCGTACCACGCTAGACATGCGACCTCAAGCGTTTTCATATCTTGAAGTTAGAACTGAACTCCACACACATGTGAATTTTTATTCCTCGGCACTATCGCACATTCCTGAGGAGTACAACATACTCTTGAAAGCGCAGAAAGGTAGAGATGGAGAAGCCGGGGAATGTGGGTCAATATTAGTACCTTAATCCTTGTGTCAATAACCGGGCACCTGGATGACCAACTCAGCATTCTTAATTAATTTTTTGTATGTTTCAGTAAATTTTGACAAAAAAACCTCTTTGATCGTCACGAATTAACTTATTTTAAAAAATATAAAATGTACTTTAATTTTTTTGCCTTCCCTCAATGAGGAACAAAAAAACATGCATAAAATATCCACTGTTATTCTCAATAACCAAAGCGTTGAAGCGTTGTATTTACTAAAATAGTAAACAAATAAGCTAATTATCTCCATCTAAATAAGCTCTTTTTCACTAAGATAAAATGACCAACATAACTGGTTAAAATGTATTTACCTATTATTAAGGTACCACCTAATAAATGAAAAGTAAATACAGTTAGATCTTCGATGCAAAAACATTTATTATGTCAGAACTCTGCAGGAGGGCATCTGCGCAACTAGATATTGAATATTATAGTTATTATTATTAAGATAATCTACTCTTTAAGGTAGATAGGTTTAAACCGCAAGTGATTAAGAATCCTTAGATTTTTTTCTTACATTTGCACGGCTATATCTACCTACAACATCTCTCTTCATTTAGGCATGAGTCCAAGCCTTCTTCATCCCGTCAATTAAACACATTCTCTTTACTTTTGGAGACACAATTTCTCGTAAACAAAAATGTTAGTCATTATAATTCTTACTGTGATACCTACTAGAAATTATTAGCTAAGGAGTAATAGCCACATAATAGTGCAAATGGGCAGATTTGTTAACGTATAATGATAAACGTACCTTAATTTCTGGGGATATCCGGAAAAATGCCAAACTGCAATTATTCGTTAAATAAAAAAGTCCCACTATTTAAATTTCTTAATTTATCGTAGAGCATATCCGCTACTCCAACCCAGCGAGAAAAATGTACAAATAAACAATTTACCTTCATTGGAATGCAAAAAGTATTACAAAGTCGGGATATTTCCGGAAATTTTCAATGGTAAGTGCATTAATTCGTAAAGGTAGTCTATTGGTAAAGGTAGGTTCCAATTGGAAGTCAGTAGATATCATATAGAGTTTTTCAAATACGCAGAGCCCTATCTAACAATAATAATTCTTTCTCAATCTCAGCATACGTACTACCCTTCTTCATACCGTCCATAAAAGCTATTCTTATTCTTCCCCTTCCACTCTTGCCCATCATCCTCCTCTCTATCACGGTCTTAAGGAGGTTCCGCCGCGACTGTATGAGTCCAAAAAATACTGCATTCACTGATGAAATGCGTTACCTACAGAAAACCAAAAGTAAAGTAGAAAAAATGCAGATTATTCCAGGAATGTATTTTAAATGAGCACTTTTTTCAGCCATAGGAGCCGACTGCAGCGCCATTTCCTCCTAATTACCGCATTTTGACTTCAATTACGGCAGTAATTTCATAAAAACTAAAACAATAAAGTGGTAAGATACCTATATTTTATTTTTATTCTATTTCTTTGGATTATTTCCTTCAAATAAATAGTTTTCCGCAAAAATGGCATTTATATTATATGGAAAAATACTATTTTCCCAGTGTTTCTCTCATTCCCCCATTGAACACCATGTAATTTCAATTATAGAATAAAATAGCGCGGAAAGGTATTATTTTGTTGTTCATATCAGATAGAGGACACATTTTTCTACAAGTAGACAGAATATGAATAAAATGACATTTAAGTCATTTTACGGTGGAACCACCTTAAGCAACAATTCGCACCTCCTCAACCATACTAAGCACTTCCTCGTTTGTCTTCCTTTCCGTCCACCGCACCTTCTCCATCCTCCTCCACACCCACAAAAGTGGATAATATTTTCTTATCATCGGAAAGGAGTCATATAGACCTTATAAGGTAGAGACAGACACACACAGACAGAAACAGACCATATATACCTTATAAGGTAGAGACAGAGTTTGAATTTAATAAAGCTGTTAAAAACTGGCTTATGAGTAATGAGGAAGTAGAATTTTTACTTAAAAAGGTTATATAAAATATTATTAAATTGTGTGTATCTGTACATATAATATGTCTTTGTATGATCGTATACTAATAAAATCAATATTTAATACGAATGCACTTAAATTTTCTTTTTATTATTAATTTTCATATCATGTATTGTATGATTAGCACCTTGCCTGCCCGTCTAAAATTTATTTAAAATGGTAACCCCAATACAGGTTTTGTTCCTCTGAGGTACCTATATTCCATTGATACATGTAAATTGTCAAACATATTATTGTAATTGGTAATGGAATAAATACATTATTATTATACTATTAATATTATTACATATTTTTCTTCATAATTAGCCAAATTCATTGAATTTTACGCGAAGTGATTTCTGGCTCAAACTACCTCAAAGGTGGCCGGAGCAGGAATCGTGGGTCACATTTTAATAATATTGCACATTTTAATAATTCATTTAAGTCGAGAAAAAATTATTGGAAAACATTTAATTGACTGCATATCTATATGCGCTGGAACTCACCATACAGGCAGTATTGGATATGGCACAAGAATCATATTACCAATGTTTTTTTTCCTTAAAGTATGCTATGACTAGAATTTTCGGCCCGGTAATCGAAATTTAGACGACATTATATTGAAGTATGGTTTATTCGAAAATAGGACCCGGCGTGAGACCTTTATACTTGTCAGCAACAATTAAAATAATAAGAAATTAATTATTTCGCGTTGACAAGAAAATATTTACACACGTAATCGAATTATTACGAAATATATGCCACGTGCCGTGAGCATGCGTGTTAAAATGACGTTGAATTCCCAAAAAAACCGGATGTGTGTGATGTAATTTTTTTCACTTTCATCTGTAGCCGTCACTGATGAGAGAACGTACGCTAAGTTTTACGCAAATCTGCACATAAATATAAAATCACTCCCACCACCTTAATTACCTAAGGCGAAGTAAACATTCGCTCGAGAGCTCAGCGTGGCAGAAGGAATGGAGGGAAAGTCGAAAGGAATTGGAAGGAAAAGAATTCGGTGACGACAAGATTGACAGAGTATAGAGAGTGAGGATAAGGCAAAGGTTGCGAGCGTAGGCAAGCTACAAGGTGCGCAAAGCGGTTTTATAACTGTAGACCCGTCAAACCAGTGCCGTCGGATTCCACCGTCATACAGGCGAAGTCGTCCCACAAGTATTAAGCGCTCGACACGTAAATATAGCGTTGTTCGCAGAACGAATTAATGGGACCCAGGATACTATTGCGATAATCATGGGTGGGGAGTTTTCTGGGAACATAAGATCTGTCTGATAAAAATAAGACGCTTCACGGAATCAGGGATTGAAAAGATTACCGAAAGATCAATAAAAACCTGGGTAATTTTCCTCTTCAGCTCATACTTAGAAGACCTTCGATTATCCAATTTTAGTTTATCTGCTAAATCTCAATGGGCGATTCTAATTTTATAACAAGAGCGGCTTTATTTGTACACTGTTGACAAAAGCAATCCCAGTACGTAATTGATTGTAATATCCTTTCAAACACGGGTCTGATTTCATAAATATATATACACGGGAGGGACTTCAAGATTAGATTAGATCAAATCCGGCTTTGATACGGAGTAGTGTATGATTTGCGAAGTGAATCCAAAATAAAGTGTGCCACAGACTAAAAAAATAATTGACCAATCTCCCTCGATCGTATGGAAAAAGCAAGCAAGATAAATATTTAGCTAGCTGTCCATTTCAAAATTTTGTCACTTGAGCTGATATCTTCAAAATGGCTGAAGAGTTTTTAAATATAGGCATCTCAAATTGAAGCTTGCTTTATATTGTTTAGTTGTGTAAAAATTGAATTTAAATTGTATACCTTATTTTCTCCGAAAACAAAAAACAACATTTGTAGTGGAATTCTAGGGTGTAGAGAAGTGCAACTTTGGCTCCTGGCTAATAAAGAACGAATACATAAACCAATTATTCCCCTCAGCACGACGTGAAATAGACCGCTATCTTTTTTCATTGTTAGTTTAGGACGCAAACCCCCACTACCCAAATTAGGTAGTCCCACAGTTAATACCATTAAATGTCATTGAATTAATACTTCGGCTAGGTACTTATAAAACACTTTTGTATTACGCTTGGTATGAACAAAAAAATCATCCCGTTTCAAAGGTGTTTTATTTTCAAGCTAAACTTGAAATCGCATGCTTCTAAATGAGAAAACGAGTGAAACATGTTGAGACAGTATTTTGATATCTAATTAAAACGCCGTTTTCGCGAAAACGTTTCAAAAGAAGAAAAAACTCTAAAGAAATTGAATAAGAATAAGAAATAGGCATCTTATAATATAAATATTTTTGTTACTAACAAATTACTTGAATAAACTAAATAAATTTTATAATGCAATCATTGAAGTGAAAATGCAGTAATTTAATAGAAATGGCGCTACAATCGGCTCCTGTGATGGCAAACAAAGTGGTCATAATAGTGCTCTAATGAAGGCGAAATATTAAAAATATACTTCTTGCATTTTTTAAAATTACTGAATGTATTGTGATTCCCATCGTAAAAAACAAATGTACTTAAGTGAAATGTGGTGCAAGAGTTTTTTTTCATCTTACTTGAAAGTTATTGAAATGTGCAATAAATGACTAACGATTACCGCTTCTTCCATCTTAAGGGGTCAGAGCAAACAGATGGTTGTGACGTCGGACACGGGTATTTCAGATGTAGGATCAAAAGGATTGGAAACTATTTAGTGTGCACAACAAGCAAAAATAGGAAGTGTGGAAGAATAAGGCAAGTGTGCTGAAGAGACACGAAGGCATGGCGTAGGCCGATAATAAACAGTCTCCTCGAGTGTGTTAGGTGATCTACCAGTTAAGGTAGGTTAAAATGGAAGTCAGTAACTAAATATCCATTAGATTTGCACATGAGTAGTGTCCTGTCTACTAATATTCCTTTTTTCATCGCAGCATTCTTCATTTCGTACATAAAACTTTTTTTTTTACTTTTCTTCCCCTTCCCCGCTTGCCCAACTTCCCTCCTTCCTTCCTTCCTTCCTTCCATGTATTAAAAAATCACATGTACATTTTTTCTTTGAATATACGTATCAACCCTCAGTGATAAACACCATATTATTGACTCGCGCACATTGAGCGATATTTAATATTTGTTTCTGCTATTTTGAAAATATGTATCAAGGGTTGTTCCTAGAACAATAAAAGCAGTTTCTATTCCTATAACAAATGATGCACAACTAAATGTGGAAATAAAATCTTGTAAATTATAGACTCCTTGCCAAATCATGTCAAATTATCCAGTAATGTCTCACAGTTCAGAAGGAGCTCAACAGTTTTTTTAAATTTCCTTCAGTGAACTGAACACCACATTTTTTCCTCGAAATAATCGAATTATATTTGTAATTTGTATTTTTACTTGTATCTGTTATTTGTATTAGTGATTTTATTATTAGATATCTTTTGATTAATTGTTTTATCAGGGTTCTGGCTGACAATTTGCTTCCTCCAGTGTCCTGAACATCACATATTCATTTTAGCATATTGAATAATATTTGTAAATAGTTATTATGATTATTTTTATTTTATTATTATTGTATCCTACAGTGTCCTGGCTGATTAATAATTACGTTTCGATGTTGTAAACGTGATAGTTGTTTTAATTGTCTTTGTCCTCTAGCTGATTTATTTACCCACCACAGTTTTGTGTAATTTTTTTGTATTTATGTTTTGTATTAGTTGCCCCAAGGTGACATGTACCGTATAAACTCGTGTAAGAGGCGCACCTTTTTTCCCAGAAATCGCAGCCGAAAATGAGGGTGCGCCTCTTACACGAATCTGTCCGTTGCAAAATTCCGTCACCCGAGTTTGAAGACTAATATCTCAGAGATGACTCAATCGATTTTAAAATGAATTACATCAAATTAAAGCTTGTTTATTTCTGCGTTTATTGATGGTGTACAAAACATTTTACCGTTTATATCGATTTCAGTATGTGCTTAAAAACATAATTTTAGCGCATTTTCCCGGGTACCGGACGGATGCATCGCATTTACGGCTTCGTAATAACAACACGGGTCAAGATATCGAAATTTCCTTTACAAATATTGTAGCAAAGATCTTTCCTAACAGCTATACGAAGTTTCATATTATTTAATGCATTAGTATTTTAGTTATAGATGCAAATGCACGGATCCGTTATTTTCCGTTTCGCGCATCCCTGAAAACCGCCGTTTAGACCTTCTTCAAGCTCTCGAGTTCATAATCATGAATCCACTTATAAAATCTTAAAGGAATTCGTTGGTTAATCAATATCGATTAACATTTATTTTGGAAAAAGAGCGCGTTCAACTGCCAGGAGCATGCACGGAAGAGAAAGGGAGACGCGCGCGCTGTTGTCCAGTCGGAGGGCTATCCGTAAGGCGCGCGAGGGAGTCTACTACAGGCATTACCTGCGGGGGAAAACCAATTGTCTTTTCTCTGTGCATGAGTCATTTGGACTCGGTAAATAATGGCATAAAGTGTGACGCGGCGTTCGGGCACGCGGGCGTTTCTCCGCGTTGTCTTGTAGAGGAACACCCGAAAGCCGTTACCAATATGGAGTAACGCCACGGAAACCTCAGATCCAAGTGAATACTTACCTCCGGGGTCTATATATGCCTATGAAAAATGCCGCGTAAATTATAAGAGAATATCGCAAGCGAAAGGCTTTGAAAATGGCCGAAAGTTCGCAGTTAGGCCCGCAAAACCTCGCATTTAGAAGAAAAAAAAACTCAAAATTTTTTCTTCAACTTCGACGCACAAAAAGAGGGGTGCGCCTCTTACACGGGTGCGCCTCTTACACGCGTTTATACGGTATTCTGAATTTATGTTCCAAGGGACTTTGTTCCCAGAACAATGAAGTTTCTTCTATTTCTTTGGGATCCGTGTTTTTCATGATTTTGGGAAAAAGTGTTCTATAGCTTTGAGACAGTGATTAAAAATTATTTTAGATAGATATTTGTTCGAGGAATCGGGTAGTGTAAAAAAAATTGGGTTTTCGCGACGTCTTCTGGGTTATTATAGATCTAAATGTAAACATTAGGGAAAGTTAATTCGGGGTTTCTTCCCGGAATAGATAAAAGAGGAAGGTTCCTAATAGATATTTCTATAGAGTAAGCATATATACTTACGTGCATAGTTTATATGCTTACCTTATGGTATTTCCTTCGGTCACAAAGTTTTAGCCAGCCCAGGTTAAACATATACTGAGAAACACGAGTTTCCCTTCTGAGATCGAAAAAAATCTTACACAATGACTTAAGTAACCTTTGTTTTTTTTTGTTCTAGCTCTTTAGGCATTTAATTGAAGACTGAAATAATAGAAAGAAGGGAATGTAAATGCGGAGATTAACATTTTACGAGTGGAAACAGTGAGTACGTAAGTGCTTGCGAAGTTTTATCTGATGAAGAGGTATATTAGCTGTTTTACTAATGTTATTAACATGTTGGTTCCAAGACAGATTCCTAGAAAGGCTGAGTAGAAAGAAAAATCAACGAATCTAAAAGCCAAAATTATCCGCAGATTCCCTGCGATCCATTAACTCCAATATTATCGCGGTGAAAAAGAATGGCAGTTTAACACTTAAGTCGCGCAGCCACGTGAAAAAAAAGGCGAGAAAAATGTGACGGGATCAACAGCTGGAATAAAATGTATCCGGCCATTAAACACTGTTCCATCACTTTCAATAAAAGCCTTATCCTTGGGGAAAATGGTTCTGGTGACAACGAAATCGATCGGTAACCTTGCATATCACCTACCCTAAAAAAGTGGGCTACAAAAAATTATGTAGGTTAATTTTTCCCTACATTGCAAGGGGAAATTGGTAGGAAATAGAAATCAATGACGTTTTTCATTCTGCTTGAAGATAAAAACCCTGCATCAATTTGAGTGCACATAATTACACCTTCCTGCACTAGTTTTTCTAAGAATAAAACCTAAAGTTAAACAGGGTCAGGGGCAAAAATGGGCGCCAGGAATAAACAAATTAATTACTTATTTGAAACATTTATAGGAGCTATTAAATTTATTATTATACCTGGAGTACCCTTGCGGATTTGCTCCAACATGCAAAGAGACATTACCGGTTTATAATGTCTTGTTAACGCTAACTTCAAGATAACGCAGCCTTTTCGTTAACTAGCTGTAGGCTGAAAGTTCGGGTTTTATATTTTACATGAGAGTGCCGGTAAATTGACTTGAGCTTTACAAATGGGAGAAAGTATAAAATTCAAATTCCACACAGAGGAAATATTTTACCGGAACTTTTAAAACTGGGCCTGAATACATTTATTTTTCATTGCCTATTAAGCTAGTTTGAACGATATTTTTTCTAGTTATCATATTAAAATTTTTTTAAAATTTAAGTGGCTGTACAAAGCATGAAGTCAATAATGTAATATTATTTGCGCATGCATATTATTTTACACGACTGAAATTCTCAGTAATTAAATAAATAAACCTTTTAAATCCGTTAACTTGACTAATTTATTTCACGCCGTTAGCTTAAATCGCCTTCACAACCGAAGTTTTTATTACGATTCTGTAAGCAATGCTGTGGTGAGTAGCTAATTTATATTTTAACTACCTTATTGAACATGCATGCAAACTACGCACTATTAAATTGCTGACGAGATACGTGAGTCTTAAATTCCCTATTTTTCTTAAATAAAGTCTCTCTGGAGAACATACCCGTAGTGTTTCCTATGGAAAATGGCTGTTTTTTGCAAATAACTCACCTAAATATCGTGGTAAGTGGCTGATATTTTAGTATCTTTGGAAAGGTGACATATTTTTCTATATGATGGGGCAAAAAAAATTTAATTGTATGAGAAATGATATCTCAGTCACAGCTACATTAGAGGTCACCTGATATCGCTGGATCACAATGAAACCTAGGCCGTGAGGAATTCAAAATTATGTGAACTAACTACGTTACCGCTGTTTATTTTATTTTAACAATGCTCAGTTTTTAAGGGACAAGATGAAATTAAATTAATAGTACAAGGTCGTATTGATTTTGAAGTAATGTCTTCATAGTTCTATTAATTAAAAAAACCACCATTTAAAGTTTTACTGCAAAACAGATAGTCGGATGGCAATGGTAAATATTCGACTAGTCAGTGAATGAAAAGTGTAAATGAAAACATATATATTAACTGAAATATCTACATATTCAGGATTTTACTTTACCTTTTGAGGAGGCAAAGGAGCATCATGAGAGAAAATATATATTTTAAAATGTTATGAATGATTAAGTAATATTTCTTAATATTTTAACTCACGATCCGAACTCCGAGAAGGATTTATCGAAATAGCGTGCGTCAAAGCAAATGACAATCCCCATATTTTCGTTGGTGGCGCAAAAAACATACTGTTTTCAATGATTATATATCTTAGCCAATCGGAAGTGGGTGTATAATACTATATATATTTATAGATTTTTTAGAAGAATTTAATTTTAGTGAATTAAAGTCCAAGAAGCAGACTCCAGCGGCTACTCCAATAAACTAATGCAATTTGATTTTAACATCTGAAAATACTCCATGGATAACTTGACGTTAGATTCTTACATAAGATTTAAAAATATCTCCTTTTTAATAAAACAATATCATTCAGCAATCTTAAATCTTACGGTGAAATTAATAACTTGAAAAAAAAAAGATAAACGTCTAACCTGAAAACAGTTTTTAATTGCATGAAAACTGAGGAAAGTCAGTGGAACGATGCCAGTTAGCATGAAAGTTCAATTCTTAGAAGACATTTTAGGTTCAAATGGCCAGAGTATAGACAATTAGGATAAAATGGCCGAAGTAAAGAAGTACCTTTGGACCCATGAGTTTATGTATTTCATGATGCGAAATAAAAAAAGACAGGATGTCAGCAGCACCTACCCCAAAAATATTCTGAAAAAAGAATTTATTATAACATTTGTTCAATGACATCCGCATGTTAAAGAAAAGATTTCCTTTAAAAGTTTGCGAAAGATTATTCGATACCAAAAAGGCATGGTAAAAAAAACAGCAACAGGAATGTCGTGTGTATACGTGTTTTTTTCGCATTACTCTTGAGTGCCGAGATGAACTCGAATGGAAGCCGCTCAGTTATCGGTTTGTTTACTCTTTCTGAGTAAAGAGTTTGAGATTTTTACTGCACATAAAAAAACAAGATAAGACAAAGTAAACTCTAGATGTTATGTATGTAACGTGCTCCACATGAGAATGGAAGTACTGAAAGGGGGAAGTAGAAAACGGAGCTCGGCAGGTGGTTCAAAGATACTACCGCGTAAGCTGTTGAGGAGAATGGTCACCATTCAAAGGAAATACCACGGAATCTTTTTTGGAGAATGCTTTGGAGACGTTGCTCCCCTGTCAAAAAAATAATGAGAGGCATTTACAGGCTAAGGGGCATGAATATACATATGGATCCTAAACTTACCCCCAGTGGGTGTTGTCAAACATTCCACATGCACCGAAAAATCAGGACCAAGCAGATTGTAGCGCTGCCACTCTAGAAGAGAGAAAGGCGATGAAGGAACTCCGGGAAAATACAGATCTATAAATAACTCAGGCACACAAGGGAATCGCTACTGTGGTGATGAAGAGAGAGGATTACAACGATAAAATTCGAAGCCTTCTCAACGATGAAGCCTATGAAGAACTGCAAGGTGACCCGACAGCTAAAATACAGCGAGAAACTAAGCGCATCATCACCCAGTCATCCATTCCGGAAGAAAAAAGACGTTGGATTCTTCAAACTGCACCTAAACCTCTAAGGTTTTACTGCCTAACCAAGGTACACAAAAACGGCATTCTACTGCGACTGATCGTAAGTGCCATCGATTCCCCTTCTCATAAGTTAGCTAAATATCTTGCTGATATACTCTTTCCATTCTCGGGAAGAACGAAAACGTACGTTCAAAACTCCATGCATTTCATTGAAATAATCAAAAGAGCCAATATCACCAAGGAAGATATTCCTGTAAGCTTTGATGCAGTTTCCCTTTTCACCAATATACCAACGGATGAAGCGGTAGAAATCATGAAGTCTCTCACATACACCGGCATCCCGGAAGACGTCCCAAAAATGGTCAATTTTTGGCTAAACAACTCATATTTCCTGTGGAATAAAACCTACTACAAACAGAAATTTGGAGCTGTCATGGGTTCACCTCTTTCTCCCATGATAGCTAACCTATTCATGGAGGTATTAGAACAAAAAGCGTTACAATCTTATGACAAAAAACGAAAGGTATTCGTAAGATACGTAGATGACAACTTCGCTGTCTGGTCTCGCGGAAAAGAAGAGCTGGAAAAGTTCCTGCAACATCTAAATGGACAAAGCAACTCTATTAATATCACAATGGAAATAGAAAAGGAAAACCACCTTCCATTCTTAGATATTATGGTCCAGAAGAAATAAGATTGGATTATTAGGTCATTCTGTGTACCGTAAATGTGCCCACACTGACCGCTACCTACATGCCACATCGCACCACCACCCTCAACAGAAAGCCTCAGTCTTGAGAACGCTGTATCATTGAGCTTTTACGATCTCTAACGCATAATCCATCGCCGGCGAAAAACAGCACATTATTAAGGGAATTTGAGAAAAATGGTTTCCGCCGTGACTACATCTTGAAAACTGCACGGAAAGAAGAAATAAATTCTCTCGTGGTCCGAAATGAAAATCCCACTGACCCGACAGAAAAGAGAGAGAAACCAAAGGCATATGCCACTCTCCCTTATGTGTCTGGAACTAAATCTCCAGAATTCTATCGAAGTACAACGTAGTTAGCAGATTCACATGCGTGACGAAGACAGGGGAGGTACTTCTGAAAGCCAAAGACCCGCTTCCCCGGAACCTCTACGGAGGAATATATAAAGTTTTGTGCAGCTGTGTACATCCATATGTAGGATAGACATGCAGAGACCTTAAAATACGCCTCCAAGGGCATCAATGGGTAATTAAAAATAATAATTACCGCATTTCTGCAATAGCCGAACACCATGTCAGCGGCCCCACTCATAATTTCAACTTTGAGGAGACGAAATTAATATCAATGGAGGTACGCTATTACCCAAGATTAATCAGGGAGGCGAAAGAAATTGCGAAGAGACCGGAGAACGTCAACCGAGAAGACGGTTACACGTTGAGTAGAAATCTTAAACGAATTTTTCAAATTTAAAAATACCGGCAACAATGGGAGTCCTCACTCATATATATAAAGACGAGCAAGGCTAAGGAATCAGTTCAGTTAACCTGATGAAGCTAGCAGGAGGACCAGCGAAATATTGTTTTTTTTACAATTTTAAACATCGCGGAATGAATCCCGAAAAAAGAAACAGGCAATATTGTTTTCAATGATTATGTATCTTAGCCAATGGGAATCGGGTGTAAAATACTATATATATTTATAGATCAACTGACGAGATTAATTTAAGTGAATACTTATTCAAGCCCAAGAAGCAGTCTCCAGCGGCTACTCCATTAAAATAATGCAATATGATTTTAACATCTGCAAATATTCCATGGATAACTTAATGTAAGCTCTCACATAAGATTTAAAAAAATAACTCTTATTTAATAAAACATTATCATTCAGCAACCTAAAATCTTCCGGTGGCATTAATAACTCGAAAAAAAGATAAAAGTCTAACCTGAAAACAGTTTTTAAATGCATGAAAAGACAACTGAGGAAAGTCAGTGGAACGATGCCAGTTAGCATGAAAGTTCAATTCTTAAAAGACATTTTAGGTTAAAATGGCCAGAGTATAGACAATTAAGATAAAATGGCCGAAGTAAAGAGGTTACTTTGGACTCATGAGTTAATGTATTTCATGATGCGAAATAAAAAAAAGACAGGATGTCAGCAGCACTTACCCCAAAAATATTCTGGAAAAAGAATTTCTTGTAATATTTGTTTATCGACATCCGCATGTTAAAGAAAAGATTTGCTTTAAAAGTTTGCGAAAGATTATTCGATACCAAAAAGACACGGTAGAAAAAAACAACAACTGGAATGTCGTGTGTATTCGTGTTTTTTTCGCATTACTCAGAGTGACGAGATGAACTCGAATGGAAGCCGCTCAGTTATCGGTTTGTTTACTCTTTCTGAGTAAAGAGTTTGAGATTTTTACTGCACATAAAAAAAACAAGATAAGACAAAGTTGACTCTAGATGGCATGCATGTACTGAAAGGAGGAAGTAGAAAACGGAGTTCGGGCGGTGCTTCAAAGACACTACCGCGGAAGCTGTTGAGGAGAATAGTCACTATACAAAGGAAATGCCGCGGAAACCTTTGTGGAGAATGCTTTGGAGACGTTGCTCCCCTGTCAAACGATAATGAGGGGCATTTACAGGATAAGAAGCATGAATATACATATGGATCCTAAACTTGCCCCCAGTGGGTGTTGCAGAACGTTCCGCATGCACCGAAAAATCAGGACCAAGCAGATTGTAGCGCCGCCACCCTAGAAGAGGTGATTCTAACAAGGAGAGGCCGTGATTCAAATGGAGATACTGGAAATAAAGGTACCGGTTTTGGCCTACCAATTAAACCGGCCATTTGTGACACACAGAAGCGGAACCATGTCGATTGCAGCGCGACCTATCTTTTGCGGAAAGCTAGGCAACACTGCTGCCCGTACGGTGGTGCCGAAGATTTAGATCCATATGTATATTCATGCTAAGGAGTTTCCACCAAGTCGTTGTTAGTCAACACAAATACTAAATTCAACCCTACTTTTTATTTAAAAAAATCCTTTCAACGATGACATCCCTTAGCCATTAAAACCAAAAACCTATTAAATCCATAGTTGATAGTATTATATATTTTTAATAAGCACATTTTTTCAGACTTAGGAGCCGACTGCAAAGCCATTTCTATTGAAATTCATCGGTCCCGGTGGTGACAGGGTAAAAGTACTCGCCTTCTAATCTGAAGGTCGTGGGATCAAGTCCCACCTGGGTGGATTTTTTCACCACTCAGAACATGGGTGTTTGTGTTTTTCTGTTGTTACCAGTTGAAAAACCCGATTTAAAAGACCGGTTAAGCTGTTTTTCGTGGTTGTAAAATTAATTAAAAACTAAATTAAATACCGAATTTCGACTTCAAATTTCTTATTTAAAGATTTTTTCAAATAACTTAAAAAATAATGCGGTAACGTGCCTGAATTTAAGTTTTTAATCAATTCCCTAAGAGTTTACTTCTTAAGAGAATCGTCTAATTAATAATCGCTGAAGAAGAAGTCCTACGAAAATCCTGGAGAGAAAAAGAAGCATAATGAAAACTCTCCGAAGATGGAGAGACAAACTCATTGGAAAACATTTTGCGAAAAAACAATCTTAATTACAACAAAGATTTGTACTTTTCTACACTTTTTATTTTTTTAACACACTACGCGTTTCACCAATTTTATGGCATCGTCAGTGTAGTAGTTTGTTTACATATATTATATTGTTGTCGTTGTTAGATAAAGAACATTTAATTTGATTTTAAAGAAATTTTACAATTAAAAAAATTACAAAAAGGAAATGACAAAAAATGTAAAGAAGGGTAAAAAAAAGTATTAACATGAAAATGATAACAACAAAAATTAACGTATAATGCTTGGCAAAAACAATTGAAATTGGTGAAACGCTTAGTGTGTTAAAAAAATAAAATCTGTAGAAAAGTACAAAACTTTATTATAATGAATGTTAAAAGTTTCTACAAAGTAGAGCCTGAAGCTGTGGATTAAAAAAAACAATCTAATGAAAGCAATATTGGAAGGAGAAATAAATGGGACAAATTTAGAAGAAGACGAAGAATGGAATACATTGAGCGAATCATGAAGGACGTCAAAATAAATAATAATGCAGGAACGAAGCTGATGGCAGAGAGGAGAGTGGAATGGAGAGCTGCTGCAAACTAATCTTCTGATTGCTGACTGCTCATGATTAATAGTATTCCACAAAAATTCTAGCTCTGCTCCAGGTACTTCCTTGAAACGCTCTACTCATTTGTGATTGGTAGTTGGATACGGGGCGAGATGCATTTTGAAGGACATTTCGAGCGGGAAGAGGCGTTAGCTGTGATGATATGTCATTAAGGTGGTTCCACTGTAAAATGACTTTAATGTCATTATATTCATATTCTGTCTACTTGTAGAAAAAGTTGTCGTCTATCTGATATGAACAACAAAATAATACCTTTCCACGCTATTTTATTCTATAATTGAACTTGAAATTACATGGTGTTCAATGGGGGAATGAGATAAACACGGAAAAAAATAGTATTTTTCCATAAAATATAAATGCCATTTTCGTGGAAGACTGTCTCTGAGAAGGAAATAATAAAAAAAAATTGAATGAAAATAAAATACAGGCATCTTAACACCTTATTTTTCTAGTTATTGAAGAACTAATGCCGTAATTGAAGTCAAAATGCGGTAATTTGTAGGAAATGGAGCTGCAGTTGGCTCATATGGCTGGAAAATAGTGCTCATTTATAATACATTCGTGGAATAATCTGCATCTTTTGTACTTTACTTTTGGTTTTCTATAGGTAACGCATTTTATCAATGAAAGCAGGGTTTTTTGACAAAATATAAAAAATGTGTAATTTAGTTTTTGTTTTGACTCACAAAGTCGCGCCGGAACCTCCTTAAGCACAATAACAAAGTCTACTCTACTTAGGGCGGGTGGAAATTTCATAGAGATGTTTATTCACAAATATTATTGCTTTTTATTGTCCGCGTAAAAAATGACAAATTTAAATCCATCGGCTCTGGAATCTTCATCACTCTCAACAACATGCCGTCGTCTCTATATACTGTCCATTGTTCTAACAAAGAAATAATGAATTAATAAATGCGTCAAACAGAGTCACATAAGGAGCTTCTTTCTAGTTGGTAAGTGTTACACTAAAACATTAGGATCGTAACTTGCAAAATTAAACCCCAACACATTTTGGCGGACAATGTATAATCATCATCAATTGTCCTTCAAAATAGCTACTGTTGCTATGTTATCACGAAAACTGTCGCGTACGACAAAAGCTTCGGGGATAGAGGCGGAGAAGAGAGAGAAGGACGAATCCGAGGCGTAATAATTCGGAGCGAAAACAGCCAGCAAGCACCACAACGGTGCCGAAACAATGCCCTGTGGCACTCGGGAGTTTTCTTCCCAAGGGACGCATATTCAGAGCGCAGCGCGATGGGCGGCCACCATGCCTGGGCCGTGTATGCACACGACTCCACTGAAGCAAATACAAAATGTCCCCACTCAATTTCGGTTTAACACAACGTGGCTGGATCTATTGTCCTATTGTCACGGATAGCGTTAGGTTCCAGAGTAATGATGAGAATCCCGTGAAGCCATTTCCCCGGAACTATGAAAGAAATATGTGCTGAATCTTTGGGGATACATGGGATATTCCAAAAATTGCGATGTGGCGTTGCGATATATCGCATAGAGATATCATGTAATACCATGCGATATTCGTCGTGCTGAGATGCAATGCGACATGCGATATTGTGCGAACATCGCACGATATGCTAGATCGCGCAATATATTAGATATCATGCTCTCGCGATGAGCGATACTCAGTCAATATTAGCTAGTAGGGAAATCTACCAGAAAAGATAGGTGTTAGTAGAAGATAGCTACATTTTATAGATTATTACAGGACCATGTCCAGGTCGATGTCTTCCTTCATCCCAGCACACGTCCTACCTCTCTTCACCCCGTCCATAATGTCAACTTTCTTTCTTCCCCTTCCCTGCTTACCAAACATCCTCGCGTCTATCACGGCCTTTAGCTTTCTTTTGGCCTCTCAATGTGTGCTGCAATCACCTACTCTGCCTCCCTCTAATCTACTCCAGAAGCTTCCTCTCCTCTCCCACCATACCAAGTACTTTCTACATCGTCTACCTTTTCGTCCGCCTCGCCTTCTCCATTCTCCTCCACGCCTGCAGCTCAAACGCCTGCACCCAATTTTATCGTTCTCTTTTCTCATAGTTCAGGTCTCTGCACGATACAACAATACCCTGCTTTTAAACTCTTTGCCAACCTTTCATTCAAATCCATACGCAATGTTTCGTTCATCAAGCTCCCTCCCATTGCTGAACGCTTCCTTAGCTAGAGTAATTATAATTCTAATGTCGTTACTTCAATTCCCGTTTTCCATCAGCTTACTTTCCAAATAATTAAATTGTTCCAGTGTATTCCCTACTATTTTTATGGCCTACACATACAACAGAATTATTAAATTTTTCACGGTCCATGCTCGTAAAGGACTGTTCTTTTAGGGATTACCCGCGACAGGATTTTGAAAACCCAAAGTTTCATCTCCTTTGCCGGAGTCTTCCTCAAGGCTAACGAATGACCCCTGAGGTGATCTCCGACAAATTAGAAAAAACGTTGGTTATTAAAAATATGAAGCGAGGAATCTCAAAACAATAGTCCTTTATTTACAATAAAAGTTTTGATAAGCAACTAAATAAACATCTTAAAGCTATACAGGAAACTCATTCTCAGGTAAAGATCGTATGAATTTGTGAGGAAACCCGTAGGATACAAAGAACACTCTGTAAGTTTTGCCATGAGAAATAATGGTAATCATTGTACATACCCATCACGCCGTTCCTTTAAGAGACAGGTAGCTTCAAAGGCAGCCCGGCAGATGCCAGGTGGACACAGGAAATTACCACTGTTTCACTAATTATATCGACACTTCCCGATACTTGCGTTACTCTTTCGCTTCTATTACAGCCTTTTGCATCGCTTTGCACCGACTTCCTCGTTCTTGAGACTCAAAATACTCAGACACTCTAACACGACATTCACCATTGGCACTTATCAATGAATATAATTCTACAGGGAAGACAATCGTCCCGCGTCTATTGGCGAGACAGGGGGCAAAGTTTAGCGTGGGTAAACTTTGATACGCAAATCTGGTATCGACATCGCTGGTATTTCCCCGGTAACATATTTGCAGCTGCGCATTTGCTTAGAAAACGTTTTTTTAGACGCTTATCAGAAATATAGAAATGGTAAGGGAGGCATGGGGGGAGGAGGAGGTAGGAATAAAGGTAGGAGGGGAGCTGATAAAATCAGTGAGATTTGCAGATGATCACGCATTGGTTAGTCAGTCTGCCAAGGGGTTGCAGTCAATGGTGAATGCATTAGAGGTTCAGTGCGAAAAGTATGGAATGAAGATCAATCACTAGAAAACGAAAGTAATGAGATTTTCGAAGAAGTAAGAAGGCGGGGCTGAATATAAGGGTGGGAGGGCAGAAGATAGAGCAGGTCGAGCAGTTTACGTATCTGGGAAGTATTTTGGAGGAGAATGGGTTTAAAGGTAAGGACATCAGATGCAGAATTGCGCTCGCTAAAGAAGCATTTTCGAAGACAAGGGAATTGATGAGGGGGGGTCTGAGAAGAGACGTAAAGAAGAGGCTGGTGAAATCTTTAATATGGAGCGTGGCGCTATATGGGTCGGAAACTTGGTCATTGCGAAGGGAGGATGTGCGTAGACTTGAGGCGTTTGAGATGTGGGTTTGGAGAAGGTTAGCTGGATGGTGAGAAAGACGAACGAGGAGGTATTGGATATGGTCGGAGAGGAGAGGAAGCTTGTGGCAGAGGTTCGAAGAAGGCAGAAGAGATGGATGGAGGAGGTTTTGAGAGGAGAGAGCATGTTGAAGAGAGTGATAGAGGGGAGAACACTGGGGAAGCGTGGAAGAGGAAGGGAGAGGATAGGAATTCTGGACGAAATAAGAGGAGGTAGAAGATGTGAAGAATTGAAGAGGGATCTTATAACGGGCCATTAGGAGGGAAAGCGAGACAATGTTTATGAGGTTGGGATGCAGAATGGGGACTGTCCAAGAACCTAACAATCAGCTGGTAGAATACTTGAATGAATGAATATCAGAAATAGATATCTCTCCTTTGAAACAATTTCACTCAACACCTGCGTTCAATTGATTCTCATTGTTCGGCAAAGCAGTGTGATCCTTACGCATGCAGTACACCTTCCTTTAATCAATAACTCTTCCTCGAACTATATAAAGTAATGAAGATACTACTTTCCAGCCAAAATTAGCAATAAATCATCGAGAATGTTTCTTGAAATCTCTAATAATAATGTTACGCGGGGAGGGGGAAACTGATGATGAACGACTGAACAGATTTTATTTGTTTTTGGTGTCATTATTTTCGTATAGCATTGCATGTATCTGGAACAATCCCCGAATTTTCATTTTCGACCGAAATTAATTTAAATTGAAAAAATAGATACGCCTCGACACAAATCACTCAAACTCATTAGTCTCATACTAAATCTGCACAGTAACCACGTAGATACCCGTGTCCCCTCACGTAAAACCCGGAATTCGTCTCTATTTCATCTACCTCACCACCGTTTATCTGTGACTCAGAGATCCCTTAACTACCGGCTGCCTCTTACCTACAATTCCCTCAATACCCCCTTCTATTGACATAACATCATCTATTTCATCATTCAAAACCGCTATCAGCAGACTTCCTCTCTAAATCCCCCTTCCTATCTTCCTCCCTCCCTAAATTACCATAGTGACTGAAGCTGCCTTTTTATTCAGTGGATATTATTCAGTGTTTAAGTTTACAAATTTTTTGTCCTATGTTTTGTTATTGTATCATTTAATCCTTTTGATAAAAAATTCCAATGTAAAGGTCTCCTTGGCTGTTTTTGGATTTCATGTTAAATAAATAAATAAAATACCATCAAAAACGTTGCACATTAGCTAAGATGTTTTTTTTCTGTAAAAATTCGTAACGAACTCCAAATATTAGACTATTAAAAGGGAATTGGCGTACACAAAACAAGTATGAATAAATTCTATGTTAATAAGATTTACCCGAATGAGTATTTTGTCCGTCATTTTTGACGGGTTATCAGCTTATTACCTACATAATAAATATGACTGATCAGTTATGTAACTTAGGTTAATCTTCTCATATATCTAATCGATATGATCAATTCTTGAAATGTGATTTCATATCTGTGCATTGCAATGTTGAATGAGATTCGTCATGCTCTTTCCTTATTCTTGATGTTGTGTCTATTACTTTATATTCCATTATTCTTAATGCAAAATGTGTAAGCAATGCGATTACCCCAATCTATGTTGCCTGTTTTAATTTATCAATCTTTAACGTGTGATCTTAAATCTGTGCATTATTACCCTAATTTTCACATGTTATTTATTCTCTTATTCATTGATTATTTTTGGTTTATATGTGGTGTTCCTTAATGAAATTTGTACGTATTGCTTGTCACCATTGGCCCCATTTGTTTTGGCATGTAATTATATTTCAATGTTCCAGGGGACTTAAAGTCCCAGAACAATAAAGGCTGTTTTCAATTTCTATAATATTAGAGGGTAAATTTTGCGACAGCGTAAATAACGGAAAATGATATTAGATTGAAGGCTTCCGCGGAGTTGATTGCCGTTGAATCTCTTCATTTTCCCAAGAGGTCCTACCGCGCTTGCGTCGAATGTTACCCACACCTACCTGCGTTGTAGATCACCTGGTTCGACCTGAAGACGCAGGTAGAAGTGCCAGCGAAACTGTTGTCGATATACAACGCAAACACTGCAGAAATCCGAGAAAATGAAGAGACACTACGAAAATAACAGAAAACAAATTTGATGCTAGTTTTATAACCACGGTTGATTCATAATGTTGAAGTCAAAACTATGAAAATTGTGCAATCGCCGGTTTTCGCGGGGAAGCGATTCAGGATATAAATTATTTAATAATAGCTAAATGAGTAAATTTAATGGCGTGTAGTTTCATGCGCGTACTAGTAAGTACTTTAGCTACAAAGTGTACGCAGGGAATTGTACCCACTTTTCTAGATATTTTCGTTATCGTGAAGCACAAAACTTCCTGCATTCGTTTAGGAACTCGAAAAATGGGCTGTTTTTCCACTCTTAACTAAATAATTCCGGCCAAAATCAGCATTTAGCATTAATGTAACGCAGTTAACGCAGAATATTCCTTTAATTCCTTCGTTTTCATTTGATGAGCAAATGCCAGAGATACATTTTCTGGTTTTTGAGATGTTATGCTTCAAACTTGGGTCACTTAATTTTTGAATTTTGACGGTTCGAGATTTTAGTGTGTTTGAACCGCATGCATGGATACCTTAAGCGTCTGATATGCTGTTCATTGCATATCTAATCGGAATATTCAAAACCATCAACAATCTCCCGATGCCGAAAACCCGATACGGAAGCCTCCGTGAGGTTCTTATGAGTAGTTGAAGTACACCAAAATCTCGAAGCCTGCGTGAGTGTACCTCATGACTCCTTAATTACGTAATCAGAATTATCTCGCACGGTTCAAACCCCCTTGATTAGAGCTCGGACCTTCGCGATGGGAAGTCAGTGATCAAACTACCCATAGAAGAGAATACATGGAGCCATACGGAGCACAGGGAAACATAGAAGCCATTTAATTGCGCAATCGGCCTTATTGAATTGATAAAAGGTTCACCTTAATACTCCAAATATATATGTATCTGTAGCAACATTTCTCGGTACCTTGAGGATTTCTCTGGAAAAATCGAAATGCAAAGGTTTCTATAAAAAGCACGGCATTTTTCAAAATATTTCAAGGACTAGTTTCGCGTGATAGATGTTAGGTGTATTATTTTTCGAAATTAAATCAGGCTTCACTTTCAAGCGTCAAGAACCCATCTACCGCTTTCTTTAAATTGTGGCTGCAAATATCCGAAGGATGTGTGGATCGTGGTGAATTTACACCAAAAATATACCAAATAATATGATATGAAGATGACCAATTATATGCAGACTCATCTACATGGCGAATGCTTCACTACAAAGTCGGGTTGTCGCCTAGTCAATGTCAGTAGTTGATTAGTCGCTACATAGAGGGCTCTAATAATATGATACATGTCGTGCCAACTACTCAATTCTTTATTCTATTAACCCACCATATCAACCAGATTGTCTTCATCATATTCTTTCCTTAAATTACAACAAGACGAATCATATACATTTAATTATGTTCTTCTGTGGCTTGCAATGGACAACGGAAAACAAGTATTTTTTATTCACCACATAATAAGAGGCAGGGGATGTAATATAATTCGCCACTTGAAAATTGTAATTATTTTACGAATAAAGCTCAGTTTAATTTTGAGGGTTGAATGCATTTCTTAGAAGTTATTACGCAGGTGGCATAAGAAAACGATACATGAAATAGAAGTTATTGACATTGTGTATTTCACATCATCTCACTTGAGGATCTGTCGGAACAATAATTGGCCGATCATCTTTTCACGAGTGTTAAATGAACATAACATCCTTAAGGTAGTTTGAGCGCCATTATTCCCAAGTCATAATAAAGATATCATTAAATTTTTAAAATCAAATTTAAGCAACGGTAAGAAGAATGAAGTAAATTTAGTAACATTAGCAACACAAAAACTTTGTTACAAGTCACTGAAATTCCCAGTAATTTACTAAATATACCAACATATATAAGAATTTTATATTGTCTCCATGACCCTTGCTCTCTATGTTACGAGTATCTACGGTCCGAGGGCAAGGGCCCAGCCACATTGACACACCAGTTCCTGTAAGATCACCGAAGTTAAGCAATGTTGGGCCCGGACGGGGGTTGAATGGGTGACCATACATACGTTCACCGTGACGCTCTTGACCCCTGTCGAAGGCCCCCCAACATACGATCTATCTACAGTCCGAGCTTATCCTTATCTAATGTTCTCTCTACCTCTATATCTAGGTTTGCAGGTCTATTATCGCTGTCATATAGCTCCTCCACGTATTCTCTAGACATATTCTGGATAACTTCCTGTTCGATTAATATCTTCCCTGTTTGTCCTTAACCTTTGCTATCGTTTGCCCTCTCCTACTACCCGATAACATTTTCACTTTGGGATATAAATCACCCACTTCCCCCTCTTCCTGCCGCTTTTCCATTTCCTCATATTACCCTTTCCCCGGTTTTTCTTCACCCGATTGGTCACTCGCTGGAGTTTATTGTTTACTTCCTTGTTCTTCCTCTTGCCTAGCTCGGTGTTGACGTTATTCCACATCCTTCTCCCCTCTATTTTCCTCATCATTTCTTCCGTAACCCACTGCTTCTTTACTCTCCTCGTTGCTACCGATCCTGCTGTTGCTCTGCTGCTCGTACTAAGCCTGTTTTTATGATCTCCCATCTTCCCTCGATTGTTCCAATTTGCTTTGCGTCACTTATGTTCTTTTCCACTAGCTCCTGGTATTCACTCCTTTTCAACCCTCTCAATCCTTCCGCGTTCCACCTCTTCATCCTCTTACTTTTACAAAGCCTTTTGAATCTGAAATCGCAGTTCATCATGACCAAGTTATAATGTAAGTCCGCTTCCGCCCCTGGATATCTTCGCGAGGTTTTTTTAAACTCTTTCCGAATATCTGCTTTACCATGATGCCATTTTCCATATGTATCTACGCCTGTAGTGATGTTTAAACCAAGTGTTTGTTCCGGCTAATTTATTTTCCTAGAAAATTCAACTGTCTTATCACCGCGATCATTTCTTCTTCCTAGCCCAAACCCTCCCACTTCTAATCCGTCCCTCCCTTCCTCCACCACTACATTCCAGTCACCCATTACTACCAGGGTTTTTTTACCCGGGACTTCTCAAATTATTTCTTCTGCTTGTTCGTTTACCCATTCATCCTCTTCCTCCCTATGGTAAACTGGTAAGCATGTACACCAGCCCCAATACGTAAAATGTCGGGCGCGCATTTATTTCTATCACTAGTATTTTGTAGCTCACCTGTTAAATGTTTACTACCCTCATCCTCAATTTCGTATTCAATACCATAGCTACCCCAATGTTCACCCTCATCTCCCCATCTGTAGAATACCCAGTAACTATCACTGCAATAGTCCCCGGTATCCCTCGCATAGTCCTACATCATATATTTCCTCCATTTCCTATTTAATATTCTATAGCTTCCCAGCCCTATTCAGTGACCTTACGTTCCAAGTTCCTATTTTCACCGCTGCTTTCCTCCTCCTCTTTTCCATCTTCATCTCCCTCCTATAAGTTGTATCCTCTGATGACGTTGTTGTGTAAGGATTCCGTGTGATGATGAGTGCGGAGGCGTTGCCTCTCCCGCTGCCTGGCACGACACCCGCCCAAATGGGCGGCGCGGCGTCTCGTAGCTGCCCGGATTCAATTATCTATGAATGACTTTCATGTTCTGGGTAATTGATAGTTGAGAAGGACTCCCATCCCCGCCGCCTCCCAACGGTATTTTCGACATCACGTGAACTATCTTTCGCCTGGCTCCTACCCTCCGACCTATCTGACCCTACCAGGAGCAGAATTAATTGCTCTTGCCAGTACAGCTCTAGGGGTTATTGGAACGCGCATGCCTTTCCGCCACGTCGAGGTTGCAGTCCAAGGGAAGGGAAACATTTAGGGATGCGAAAATTGCAATATAAAAAAATGTTCCTTCCCGACTTCATTGTGTGACAGCGAAACATGGGGCGCGATACCGGATCTCCATAACGCGTGCGCTCGCGTTATCGTCATTTTTAAATTGCGCTCATAAGAGCGAAAACTTTATCGTCATTCTTTAAATTTTGTCAGGGGTACTCACTAGTTTTACTTGAGAGTGCGTTCTTAGGGCAGTAACTATGAGGAATGCCCTTATAGAGTGGTTTGCGTTTTGGATAACGATAACGACAACGTGAAATAAGGACCCGTGATTCCACCCCTGAGTATTGGTTTTGTCTACATAATCTAGATATAAGTCTTTACCCGGGACCCTAGCATGTTTTTAATTAATCGTTCAGCCACAAGTTATGAAAATAGCTGAGTTTCATGTGGATAGCAACAATATAGCATACATTTTGCTGTAACAACATCAATCTTCGATATCTGAGTTTGGAACAAATGAATTCTATATATTTTTTGAAAAGCTCATGCCGATAAGCTACGCGGTTTTCATGTAATTAGCGTTTTCAGAGGATCTAACATTTTTTTCTGCGATAAAAAACATGACTTTAAAAAAAAATAAAGCTCCATAGTAAAAGCTAAACGATAATTTAAAAATATTCCACACTTTCCGTGTAACGTAAAAATGAATAGCCTTCAACATGCAGTGCATCTCATTGCAATGAGATAATTGGCTATCGAGATGTAATGTGTCGCGACTTTTTTTCATCGATAGCAGGGGCTCTACTTCAGCGAACATATTTTGCGAGAGCTGTACTAAGGGAGATGGTCACCAACCCTTCGCTGGCAAAGAACTAAATTATAGTTCATCCAGGCTTTCCTTGCCCGGTAAAGATATCCTTGAAACTGATTCAAACTTCAATATACGAGTCTCTTTCCAAGAACAAAAGAGACCGTACGGAGAAAAAACGACATTCCGGCGTCGGGAACATCTGGCGAAAAAAGTACTAAAATATAAGGGGGACAAACTCTCCCCTCCGACACCGCCTCCAGCCCGACGGGACATGACCCTCGATAAGTTCGTACGGCGTCCATGACAACAAGGATATCACAGACGAGTGATCCTGACAGGTTTGATGACTGGCGCAGGCAGAGGAGAGGGGGTTAGGGGCTGGGGGTAGGAGGGACGAGGATAGGAGGGGAGGCGGGATTTAAGGGGGTTGGATAGAGATATCTTTTCACATAAAATTCGATGAATTTGGCCACATATAATATATATGAAAATGAATGGTTGTTTGTTTGTTCGACTTCTATGCGCTTCAATACCATTCATCAGATTACGATGAAACTTTGGTGAGTTGTTTTATGCGCGCACCCAAGATGGTTTCTAAATTATTGAATCGCAATTTTTGGGGTTGTTTTTTACCACGCTATTGTTAACTAGATGATTCTTCTTCACAACCTCTTTTTAACAATGCAATAATTTCTTCTTTCATGGACAATATCTCTTGAAAGAAGAAATTATTGCATCAATGTCAACTATTACTCTCGTAAGAAAATCATTTAATTCGGTGCAGGTGTCTTTTTATATGCTCTTCTAAATTACTTGCACTCAAGATATTGGATGGACATTTTTATCTTAGAACGCACAAAAGAATGCAGTATTTAATTATTTTACTCAACTTTCTTATACGCTTCTTTTTTGTCCAAACATTGCGTTTTTATCTCTAAATTCATCAATTTTTCATCTTTTTCAACAACAGAAATTTCCTTGGCAACCAGGCGTGACTATCCAATTAATAGCGATTTCATGAACGCCTGCAGCATTTAAAGGTCAAGTTCAGTGACTGATTTGATATTTGTAGTCAAACGACCACAGTTCCTCGTTCGCCTTGCCTTCTTACAGACCATCAATAAGGCACAAGGCCAATCGCTTCAAATGTGTTGATTAAATCTGGAAAATCCTTGCTTTTCACGTGGTCAATTGTGTGTTGCATGCTCACGAGTGGGACAGCCGAAAAAATTATTTGTTTTTGCAGAGGGCGGTAAGACAAAAAATATTGTATGTCCCAAAACACTTGAATACAATTTTTCACTTTACTTTAATACACAAAAAATCACTATCTTTCATTTATTTTGTACAAGTAAATGTGTCTGCTTTGTATATGTGGGCATACTTAGAAAGAAAAAAGAGGCATTGCAACGCCTGCCGGGCACCGCTAGTCATAAATAAAAAACATCTCAATATCTCATATTACTAATGATAACAAAATATCAGTCACGTTTGTCACACCATACTTTTCAAGTCATTTGCCAAAAAATACCCGCCATTTCCCGTACGAAACGTTACGGGTATGCACTCCAGAGAGACTATATTAAAAAAATGATGGATTTCTAACCCTTATACCTCGCAGGAAATCTAACGGTGCGTACTTTGTGTTAATTCTCTATTATTTAAAAAAATGAATCAATTACACATCGCAGTCATTTTTACAGAAGGGTAGGAAAGACCTACGGTTGCGAAAGTGTTTTCATTGTAGAGCGTGAAAAAAATAAGTCGGGTTAAAGACCAATGTATGCATATTTAGTTACTTACTGAGAATTTCAGAAATATAAAACAATATTTTTTGTCGCCATTCATAGTAAAATATATAAATTCTTGACAGCAGTTGAAATAAAAACTTTTAATTCAAATATGGTCCCTATTATGACTAGAAAAAATATCTTTCAAATTTGAGCGAGATGCCACTTTAGACCTTTCCGCAGAATTTAGTTGACAGTGCGGGCCTTGTGGAAAAAACTCTGTTTCCAAACTTATTCTCACGTACGCTCACCCCTAGACCACGATGGAAAGCTTTTCAAATTACGCGCAAAATCTAATTAAGTTACTACTATATGTATAGAGACTAATTTTTACACATTGTAAAACTCCCAAGTTTGCAGCACACATGGTGCATAACACTGTGTTAATTCCCCTGCTGCTACTGGCAACACGGCATATTTGATGCATTAAGGGAGCTCCACATTCAGTTGATCGTGTGGGGATTATGGAGAACGCTGTTGCCGAAATTGCACTCCTTAATGATCACCTTTTGGCTACTTAGGAATACGATCTATATTAATACTAGAGAAAGCTCTTGTGTAAAGTAAATAAAAAAATAAAATTGGACAGTTAGCAACATGATATACGAGTTGAGCCAATTAGCATAGACCTCGACAATTTTCTGCAATGGAATTGAACAGTGCGGACAACAACAGAAGCTAACCTTTTCTTTTAATTCTCAGTTGACACGTTTGGACTACTCCTCTCCATTTCAGACATTAAGGTAGTTTGAGCCAGATAGGTATCACTTCACATAAAATTCAATGACTATGGGCTGAATATATAGAAAATGATCCCATATTTTAAGGATAGCAGAATATTATTTACTTACCATTTTACTTTTTGGGATATTTTGTAAAACTACCAATCATTTTTAATGGGAAATACTACGCAGATACACTCCAGAGAGATTTTATTTTTAAAAAATGATGAATCTATAAAGCATAGATATTGTCAAAGATTTAACGGTGGGTATGTAGAATCTAAGTCTTTCCCGGCGAATGCTTCAGCACACAGCCTGGAAAATGGCCATAGGTTCGACTTTGCCAACACCAAAGTTCTCTGTAAAACAAGTGAATTTTGGGATCGCATTGTGAAAGAAGCTGTGGAGATCAGGCTGGAAAGTAAAAACTTGAACTGAGACAAAGGTTTCCAACTCAGCTGTACTTGGAAACCTGCTCTGAGAACGCTAAAAGAATGGCGGAAAAAAACTGACGAATCAGGGAAAACCTGACCAAAAATGTGACCCTATCTGGCAAAAATCATTCACCCTGAAGACGATGGCAGACTATGCCATTGAAACGTCGGTGCAGTTTAACACCATTACCAGGCTGGAAACCCGAGAACTATTCATCCTTAAGGTTGGTAGTTTGTATGATTTATCAAATATTAAAAAAAAATAATCTATTACTAAGGGCAGTAATTGTTATGAAATTGCAAAAGAATCTTCGACCGAGAAAGCGTTTTCAGCGATCAACGTGAAAAAATGAGTCAAATTAAAACCTTATAAATACATATTTGGTTGATTACTGAAGATTTCAAGATTATAAAACAATTTTTGTCGTCATTAATGTTTCAATGCTTATTTAATGCTTATTATAGTTGATTGTATCAAATAATCAAATTTGAGTATGGTCTCTATTTATGACTAGGGAAAAGTCTCGTTCAAACTACCTTTAATCTGTAACCCGTTGGTTTTCAGCGTGGGAGAAGTCAGGACCGGATGATTCGTTCATCACCTCGCCACGTTCGCTCTTTAAGTGGAGCTCTTGATTATTTCCCCGAAACGTGCCACTGTCCGGAGGCCCTCCTCCCTCTCCCCTATATTGACCACACTGGTGTACATACAAACGATCGACGGGGGCCTCTCGTTGCGTGCCTTAATGTCGTCGTCCATCCAGGGCGCGTAATAAAAAAAACTGTAAAGGGTGGAGCAGTAATCGATGTCTGCGAACCGCAGCACTTCCGCACGTCTCGGACGATGAAAGACGAGACCCATGGAAAGGGGTTGTTAGGGGGGGTAGGGTTTGGAGAAGGGGAAAAAAAGGTCGCGAGGAGGAGGGGGGCTGGCGAGCAGGGACAGGGAAGAAACCCTGTCCGCGACACCCTTACCCCATCCCCATTTCCTCATCTCACTCATTTTCCCCTCACGCAACCCTACCCCTTTTACTCTTAAACTCTTCCCCCAACCCTTTTTTCCTCCGGCACTCTTCCCCCGTATCACTTCCCCATACCCTTTTCCCCATACCCTTTACCCATACCCTTCACCCATACACTTCTCCATACCATTTCCCCTTTACCCTTTCCTCATACCCTTTCCCCCTCACCGTTTCCCCTTACCCTTTCCCCCTTACCATTTCTCCCATACCCTTACCGCATATCCTTTCCCTTATGCCCTTCCTCCTATGCCCACCTTGCCTTATCCTTTTTCATTCCATTACTCAAACTCTTCTTCTTACACCCCCTTCCCCCAAAACCCCTTCCCCCTCACCCCTCCCTGACATAGCCTTCCCCCATCTAACCCCTCACCCTGATGTCCACTCCCGCACGCACAATCTGCATCCCTTCCCCATACGTCTTCTCCCTCTTTCTGCAACCCTTTTTCCTCATACCCTTACTCATACCTCATGACCCTTCCCTCATACTCTTTCAACTCCATACCCTTTACCCAGGCAACATTTCCCTCATATTCAATCCCTTCTTCTTCCATTAACCTTCCTCCATACCCTTTCCCCCTCTTCACCTCCTCTGGCAGCTCCTTCCTCCCCTCTCTCCTCAGCATACCACGCACTTTTCGCCCCTCTCCTTTGCTCTTCCTATTCCTCCACAATTCCCCCTTGCTCTACTCCCCCTACCTTCCCCTATCCTCCACACCCCCTGCCATTGAGCGATACGTTCCACAGACGTCATCGCATGCCGATCGAATTCCACTCTCCCTCGCTCTTACTCTCCCCAGCTTCCCCAACAAACCTCCAGTTTCGCGAAAAAGAACGAGAGGGAGGTGTTTGGACCATCCAGCCCTCTTCAAATAGAACCAAGCGTGTTGCTAGCGGTGCAAGTTTTACCCTTAAACGTCGCACCAAAACAGTTACAAATCTTCTAATTTTACAGGGTGGGATGAAGGGAGCTGATGACGGGGACCTTAAGTAAGGATGTAAAGAAGAGGCTGGTGAGGAGCTTGATATGGAATGAGATGACATTGTATGGGGCGGAAACGTGGACCTTGAGAAAGGAAGACGAAAATAGGCTGAAGGCTTTCGAGATGTGGGTGTGGAGGAGGATGGAGAAGGTGCGTTGGACGGAGAGGAAGACAAATGAGGAAGTGCTTGACATGGTGGGTGAGGAGAGGAAACTTGTGGATGAGATTAGGGGAAGACAGGGTAGGTGGCAGGTAGGGGTAATGAGGGGCAGTGGTTAGCTGAAGGCCGTGATAGAGGGAAGGATGTTGGGTAAGCGGGGAAGGGGAAGAAGGAGATTAGGTTTTATGGACAGGATAAAGAAACGTAGGACTTATGCAGAGATAATTTCAATATAATTCTGCCAAAATTACGAATACCGGCCCGAAAACTTAATTCATAACATACTTTAATTAAGGAAAAAAATTTAAAACATAATTCTTGAACCATTTCCGTTATTGCTCGTTCTGTGCGTTCCAACGTATTCACGGATGCACTTAAATGAAATGTGGTACTAAAATATTTTCACATGAAAAATTATTAATATGTGCATTCCACGATCCACGATTACCACTCCAGCCACCTTGACGTAGTCTGAGCGAGATTTTTCCCCAGTCATAGAGACCATATTCGATATTGATTTTTTTATTTAAAAACTTTGAGAGGCATGAAGTAATAAGTTTTGCATAAACGACGAAAAGTTTGTTTTTAATAACTTATTTTCTCAGTAATTAACTAGAAATTAAAATACAAAAGGATTAAACTTGACTCATTTTTTCACCCCAAAAATATTTTTACGAATCTGTAAAAATTACCGCGGTGGGCAATTGATTAATTAAAAAAAATAGTTGAGAAATAATACAAACTACACACCGTTAAATTTCTGACGAGATCAATGAGAAATAAATTCTTTATTTTTTAAAAATAAAGCCTCTCAGGAGAGCAAACCATTACATTTTCCAATGGAAAATGGCTGATATTTTGTTGTCATTGGACATATGAGATATTTTTCTTCATAACGAGGCCACTTTCATAGAATTTTATGTGAAACGGTATCACTTTGCATAAAATACAACGAATTAGGCCTCAATCAATGATGACGAAAATTATTTAATATTTCTAAGACTACTTAAAAATCGTATTACTTTCCATTTCTCTTTTCGAGATATTTACGAGAAAATACTACAGTGGGATGTTGTACGTTTGTGGACTCATGAAAGATCCTATTTATAAAATGATGGCTTTCAACCACACAGATTGCGCCAAAATTTTAAAGGTGTGTAGTAAGTACCCCTTTTTTCCTATACTTTTAAAAATTAATTAACTACTCACCGCAATAGTTTTTAGAAAATCGATAATAAAAACCTTCTTTTACGAAAGCGTTTATCCCGTACGAGTTAATCGAGTAAAGTCAAAGTCTAAGAAATGTTTAGTTTGTAAATCACTGAGAAATTTCATCATGTTAAACAAAGTTTTTTCGTCGTTAACACTGCTATATTTACGTCATGATTCTTATAGCTGCTTATTTTAAAAACTAAATTCAAAATTCAATCAAAACTAAATTCATGGTCTTTATTTTTTCAAGACAAAAATGATGCTTTTTTCCTATACTTTTAAAAATAAATTAACTACTCACCGCAATAGTTTTTATAATGTCGATAATAAAAACCTTCAGTTACGAAATCGTTTTTCCTGTATGAGTTAATCGAGTAAAGTCAAAGTGTTATATATATGTTTAGTTTGTGAATCACTGAGGAATTGCATAATGTTAAACAACATTTTTTTCGTCGTTAACACTGCTATATTTAAGTCATGATTCTTTCAGCTGCTTAAATTTAAAAATTAAATTAGATATTAGTCTCTAATTTTTACAATAGAAAAATATCGCTAAAACTTCTGTCTTTATCCACCCGTGATCTTAAGATGAACCGTTAGAAGATAATCGTAAGGCGTTACTCAAAGAAAAACGTGTCTAAATTAAACATAAGTGTGGGAGAGGGCTTAATACGTCAGTTTCTTCTCAGAAACAAATGCATGGGCGTTTTACTGTGACAAGCTTCTCCAAGGCTACAGAGATCGTGTGATATGGTTACACTGCAGTGCAACGCGACTAATGGACACGTTACCCAAGCACGCAAACACTGACCTCAATATTTGCTCCGTTCATTAAAAGGCGAGAAATTTTCTTCTATTTTTCCGAAGTCTTTATTTTTCATGTAAATGACCCACATTTCGACAGCTGAATCGTTCAAAAATATTTTCTTACGTCAGACAAACGTGACGAAGCTGTCTCGTGAGTACGTCAATAAAATATTATATACTGCGGAGTATTATTATGGGCACTATTTTGGTACGAAAACCAAAATTGCATCTTCTCTTAATGAAATCCATATGTTGATCGTGAAACTGAATATCGCTCATCTGCAAATTGCGTCATTTATGATTAAAACGTGATTGAGAAAATCAACTTTAAATAATTTACTGCGCTATTATGGTACATGTATGCCGGTAACACTGTTATTACCGTTCTTTATCGTTGAAGATGTATATTTCAGGATATTATGTTATGTACATTATTTTAAAAGCATTACGTTACGATTGAAGTATGACCTATGTTGCAAGATATTATCTTAGGCATGATATGTTTCAAGTATTTTCGACTAGATGGCGTGAGTGAGAATAGATATTTTTTTAATTGAATCAATACAACATAAACTATGAAGTACTTGGTACATGTATGCCGGTAACACTGTTATTACCGTTCTTTATCGTTGAAGATGTATATTTCAGGATATTATGTTATGTACATTATTTTAAAAGCATTACGTTACGATTGAAGTATGACCTATGTTGCAAGATATTATCTTAGGCATGATATGTTTCAAGTATTTTCGACTAGATGGCGTGAGTGAAAATAGATATTTTTTTAATTGAATCAATACAACATAAACTATGAAGTACTGAGAGGACATTGGCAAAAGTCAATTAATAAAAATTTTCTGAAGCTTTTACTCTAATCGGCATGTGAAAAAATTATATTCCAAAATACAATACTACAGAAGAGGAGGTGTCAGGCGTGATGTTGTGGAATTTCATCATAATATAGAATTTATAAATTCGAAATGAAATTCTTAGAAATGTTGAAGGTTTACAGGAATGTCATTGAATATCAACGGTGATAATTTTTGAAGTAATATGAATTTTGTTGAAGATACCTTGTTTGAAATTAAATTATCACGCCTTAGACGTTTTTAACTAGTCATCGATGCATTTCAAGTAGCTTTTACTGTCTTCTCTAAGGAGTGTTTCAGTAATAGTATTTTTCATACTCCATCAAATTTCCATTTTCACCGCCGCGCCCGGAAGATTCTCTTCAAGTTATTATTCTGAGAGTCGCGGTTAAGTCATATCTGACGATTGCACTGCAATATCACTTTCCAGTGGTTCTATATAGGTTGTACGATTCCCTCACATATCCTGTGACCACTGATATCAGAAAAAATTGTTTTCCATATGATTACTACCGAGAGGGATGGCGATCTAATCTTAGTTCTTTATTATATGTTATTACGCCGCGAATAGATACGCAACGATGAGATTAGATTAATGTTGAAAAACAAAGGTGACAACGGGCAACCTTGCCTTACCCCGCGACTGTCAACCCTGATTCTCCGTCAGCCATTATTACCTGTGCCCTAACGTGACACCAATAGGTTACCTACCTTTTGTCAGGCTCTTACCCTTCGACCTATCTGGTATGGGTGGCCATACTAGGAGCAAAGAAATTGCACCCACCAGTTCAGCTCGAGGGTTGATTGGAACGTGCGAGCACTTCCACTGCGTCAAGGTTGTAGTCCAATGGAAGGGTGTGCAAAGTCATCATAATAGTATGTACCAAATGGATGGAATTCGTAACGAAACAAATCATTTAACTTGAACTAAGATGGCTTGGTGGTGTAACAGGCTAACTAACCTGAGAGAAAACTGGGAGATCCGGGTTGGTATCCCGGTAAAGTCAAATGATTTTTTCATGGCGAACTTCTTCCATTTGGCGTAAATGTCTTTGCACACGTGCGTACGACTGCGTATCAAGCCACTTGTGCAATGGCTATGATTCGGGATTTCTCAAAAGTCAGACATATTGTGTTTTTTCTTCGAGACTGCGTTTGTAAAGTACGGCCACGTCTCCTGTGCTAAATCGTCGACTTAAGACGAGAACACCTTGTTCGTTTAAACCCCCACTGAAATTCGCCTTGGAGTAACATGGCTCCGTGGTGCTAAATGGCTAACGCACCAGACAGGCAATGGGGAGATCCGGGTTCTGATCCCGGGGAGGTCAAATGATGTTTTCACGGCGAAATACATCCATTTGGAGCACATATCTTTGCACCAGTGTTCGGTGCAGCATGCCATGTAATTTGCGCAATCGTAATTATTTGGAAATTATCACAATAGAATAAAACACGATTTGTTAATAAGCATTTCCCAAAATTTTCGCCCCTACTAACATAAGTCTCGTGAAAATTAACAGGATCAGGAGGACTAATTATTTTTCCCTGGTTTTACAAAATGTCCATATTTTAAACTGTTTTTGTGCAAACTGCTTGAATTGGCATCATATTTCTGAAAAACACATATTGTAATGTTATGCACAGATTTGTGATTATAGTGCATACTTGCGCATTTTGTCAGGACTTATGTTTCTATTTCAAATGCTCAATAAAGTTAATTAACATGGCAAAATAGTACTTCGTCTCTTAATTTTCATTTTTTACGGCCAAACTACCGTTTTACCAGCGTTGCTCTTCCCTCGATATCCTCTCCCACCCTTCCCTCTCGATACAAGTAAAAGCATCACCTTGAATATCGCCCGAACCCTTATTTTTTCTATTTAACCAAGACGAGCCCATCGATAGAGGAGATAGGAAGTAGGAGATAGGGAAAGACATAACTCCCAACTCCACCAACCCACATTTCCCCTGCCCATCCAGCACTCACTCTCCAATTTCTTCCCTCTTCACAATTGCACACCACTCAACAGACACGCACACACAAACAAAACCCACTCCTGGACGCCCGGAGTCCCATCTGAAGACTCATCGACCCAGAGCTAAAATAAGTGTGCCGGGAGACGGCATGGAAGATATAATGGAAGGGTGTGGAAGGAGAATGATAAGGGGGTGTATGTTCAGGGGAGGGCGTTCCCTTTGTTGGGAGACATGAAGGAGGGGTTTGAGAGGGAAGGGGGGGTGTGCATAGGGGTGTGAGTCAGTGAGCCTTTTTTAAAGGGGACCTCAAGGTGTAGTTGAGGGGGTACAAGATGGTCGACAGACGTCTCTCAACGGGAATGACTCACTCAAAGTTAAAGCAAGAGGGATGAAGAGGAGAGTCATGAGGGAAATGGAGAGAGAAAGAGATGAATAGTAGATATAATACGAAAGAAAAATATTTGCTCGTTTGTTTACTTGTACGACAACCGAGGAAAAAAAATTGAGCCCCATTCTACTACGGTGAAAGTACAGGAAGCAGAGCGCATGGAAACTAAACAATGCGGCGCATTCAACGAAATAAAATGGGCCAAAAAAGAGCGGGAAATAATAAACTAAAGATGCTCGTATTGGAAAAGCAAAGAAAGAAAATATAGCTCCATTAAAATGCAATGGAAGAGATGCTTATACCCAGAAAGTGTGGTGTAAAGGTAAGAAAAGATTTCCTAGATGCAGTGGCACCTGTTGAGAAGCCAGATAATGACTTCGCTACGGTGAAGTCCGTACGGATAATAGTTACCTAATTAATTACCTTCTCATCAAGATACTGTCATTTTCTAGCTAAAATTATCGACACTTCACTCAAAATGCAAGAAAATTGTATGAAAATGGACATTTTGTGAGAATGAAATCAATTGTTGAGTAAGGTAACAAAGTATTTTCATTAAAACTCGCTCCAAGTTTAAGTAAAGGAAGGAGATGCCAAGATAAAAGAGGCATATAATATGAAAGAAAAATATTTTCTCGTTTAGTAGCACAAAAGTTGGAAAAAATGTAAAGCCACATTCAACTACGGTGAATGCACAGGAAGAATAGCGTATGGGAAGGAAACAATGCGGTGTAATCAACAGAAAAGTGGGGCAAAATAAAAGGGCGAGATATTAAAGATTTTCGCAATGGAAAAACAAAGGAAGAAAAAAATAGTTCCATTGAAATACAATGGAAGAGATTCTTATGCCCAGAAAATGTGTAGTAATGGTAAGAAAGGATTTCCTAGATGCAGTTGTTGCACCTGTTGAGAAGCCAGATAATCACTGTGCTACGGTGAAGTTCGTATGTGTAATGGCAAATCATCACATTTTCATCGAAATAATTTTTATATTCAAGCCGGAAGGTTCCACATATAATTTAAAATACTTCAAATTATGATAAAAATGAAACAATGTGAGAATTTACTCTATTAGAGGGTAGAGGTACGGAGTGATATCATTCAAAATTATTAAAATTTAAAGTCAGAGGAGGAGAAAGAAGCCAGGAGAAAGGTGAGCACACAGAAGTATTCATTCATTCATTCATTACAGTAATCTACCGGTTAGAGGTAGGTTATAATGAAAGTCAGAGAATATCCAACGAACTCTTACACGTGCCGTGCCCTTTCTACCTCTAGTATTTCTTTCTTCATCTCAGCGTAAGTCCTACCTTTCTTCATCCCATCCATAAAACCTATTCTCTTCCTTCTCCTTCCCCGCTTACCCAACATCCTCCCCTCTATCACGGCCTTCAGCAAACCATCGCCCCTCATTGCCCCATCCAGCCACCTACCCTGTCTTCCCCTAATCTCATCTATACGTTTCCTCTCCTCGCCCACCATGTCAAGCACTTCCTCATTTGTCATCCTTTCCGTCCACCGCACCTTCTCCATCCTCCTCCACACCCACATCTAGAAAGCCTTCAGCCTATTTTCGTCTTCCTTTCTCAAGGTCCACGTTTCTGCCCCATACAACGCCAACACAGAAGTATGATACCCAAAAAATATATCTGTAAATTTACCTGAACTTCAACCGATAAAAATAAAACCCTTCCCAACTTCGATGAATATGCAAGAAGCAGAGCATACAGCTATCACAATACGGCGCACTGAATTGAAAGAATCAGGCAAAAATGACCGCGAAATGAAGGCTTTGGAATGATGCAAACAAAGATAAAAGAAAAAGAATATGTACTGGGAAATGGAAGCGGGGATATACTTAGGCCAATTATACATATGTATGTACATTACAAAAGTAAAAAAGGATTTTTAGATGCGGTGACACCTTTTGAAAATGCAGAATATTCTTACAACAGCCTGTCCGTCACAATTGACTTTAACTGAATCAACTATTAAACTTTGCAATTTCCACAATGGTTCGTGGTATAATGGTACATACGTATACATGGTACATTCGTACATGGCACAATGATGCAAAGTTAAATTGTTGATGCATTCGTCATGTATTTTCACCAAGTTACGCTTAAAAATATCGAGGTCAACAATTGACATTATTTTGTGAATTATATTGAAATTGTTACAAAACCAGTCTCGTCTTAAAATTTATATGAGAATGGAGATATCAGGGTCTTGGCCATTGCGAAGGGAGGATGTGCGTTGACTTGAGGCGTTTGAGATGTGGATTTGGAGAAGGATGGAGAGGGTGAGCTGGGTGGCGAGGAAGACGAACGAGGAGGTATTGGATACGCTTGGAGAGGAGAGGAAGCTTGTGGTGGAGTAGGTGGAGCATAGTTGGTGGCCGAGTTTCGAAGAAGGCTGAATTAAAAAAAAAAAAATCTCAAAAATTTTCCCTAGCAAATTTCCAATTTCCATTAAATAAGTGTTGCATAAATATTTCTGATATGCCCGTTCGTAATACGGTTGACCTAATTAATCGGCGGAAATTAGGGATTTTCTGTCTCATAAAAAATTCCATCAGTAAAAGAGATGTTGTAGCACTTAAAAATGCAGTATTTCTAATTCGAAATCAATGGCAATGATCAAATTTAAAAATATAGCCAACTTTTAGGAATTTATTCTTCAGATAAAGCAACTTCAAGGGCATTAACCAGGAAAAATTACAATCAACCACATTTCCAGACACTATAAAATTACTTGGGTGGAATCAGATGCTATAATAGTTGAATAGGTGCCAATGTTTTAACTGACTTAGAATTTCCGATTTATGTTTGAGTTATAATGTTTTGAGTACTCCTCAACCTGGGTCCATTAGCACTATAAGTACTTGTGGAATAATAAGGGTTACACTTTTATCATTCTACGCGTATTCATGAGTATTCTACTAACTAAATAGTAGGGTTTTGGACAGTCCTTTCTCTGGTTTCCCAATCCTGGGACAAACTTCTTATAACTTTCCCTCATACAAGATGTGTCCGGAAAGTAATGCATTCTTTTTGTGCTGGTACTTAAAATGGCCGCAGAGCATTCTACAAACACTGTTGTACTACGCCTCGTAGTTTTCTCATCAGAGGTCCTCAAACTCAACATTTTGTGAAACATTTCCCGTTTTTCGCGGTTTTTCGACTTTAGCTTTTAAACTAAGATTCCGATCTGAAATATTTTTTTAGATCTCATTGATACCTACAGCATACCGTTTTTTTCTGACCCTTATTAATCTGGCAGCATGACGCCAAATTCGGTTTTTGGTAAAACTCTCCAATGTTTATTTCCCTCAATCCTCTACTAGTAGAGATACGACGTTGAATGTTGACAGGCGCATGTGCCTTGACATAATCTTTACAAATAAATAGTAAAACGTTGGACTTTTTAACGAAAAACCACCGAAAAAATTAATAAATGGCGGATTGTTCGTCCTTTGGCCTCTTGTTTTCAGTCTGTTTCTTCTCAAAGGTAAGACATTCTACCAATGTTACGAACTATTTCTTTAGCTATTAAAAATGCGTAAATATTCATTTCATTAGCTTCTTCCTAACCCTCAGGCTTAACTCACAACAATCCCCCAAATTCAGACTTTATGAAAATGTAAACGCGTTTTCAAATAATGACAAGGCCAACTTTGTTTAAATCCACATAGTATTTTATTGGTACAACTAGTTTCAACGCTACGGCGTCATCATCATGTACCTGATGATGACGCCGTAGCGTTGAAACTAGTAGTACCATTAGAAATACTCTGTGGATTTAGACATAGTTGGCCTTGTCATTATTTGAAAATGGACTTCCACAAAGTTACGCCAGAACGGATTGAATTCGTAAACTCGTTTATTGCATTATCACGATATCTTCCATAAATATATTGATAAAAGAAAATTGCATTGCTTTCCGGACACACCATGTACTACTTGTTCCATCTTTAAGTCCTCATACCCACTGATTCTACTTATATTTTTCAAAATTCCTACCCTCTTGCAAGCTTCCTCAAAGCTAGCTTCCTCCTCCTCTATCACCCTCTTCAACATGCCCTTACCTAAGTGTGAAATTTCCAAAAAGGAAAAAAATCATCCGGCTTCACCGGGACTCGAACTCGGATCCCTAGATATCGAATCGATTGCTTAAACCAGTTAAGCCATCGTATCCTCGTCTCCCTTTCATTCATCTTTTCTGCCTTCTCCGAATCTCCGCCACCAACTTCCTTTCCCATCCCACCATAGCCAACACCACCTCGTTCGTCTTCCTCGCTACGGATCTCGCCATCTTCATTCTTTTCCAAACCCACATCTCGAATTATCGTGTACGTATATACATCCTCTTCTCTTGGACTACAACCTTGTCGTGGTTGAAGGGCTTGCGTGCTCCGATGACCCCTAGAGCTGCACTGGCGGGAGCATTGCTCCTGGTAGGGTCACCCATGCCAGATTGGTCGAAGGTTAGGAGACAGACGAATGGTAGTCCGCGCAGCGTCTGTACCTCAGTGAGGCGGCTGCAAAAGGCGTCTGACCCCAGTGGGGCGGCCTCTGAAGTGATGGTGTCACGTAAAAAACACTATTGGGATAGGCCACGGAATACTATCTCAGTAAAACAAAAACCTTGAAAAAATGGACAGTTCTCAAATGATAATGAATCCTGGCAACTACGGGACTCGGCCAAGAGGGCCGGGTGTCGTGCCCGGCAGCGGTGGGAGCAAGGCCCCTGCGGTCGTCATCACACGAAATCCTTGCTCAGACGTAGCAGCAGCAGAGGAAAAGAAGATGAAGAAGAGGAACGAAACCATCAGAATAGGCACGTGGAATGTTAGGACTATGCTGAGGGCAGGGAAGATAGATAATATAAAGCAAGAAATGGAGAGGGTGGGTGTAGACATCATGGGTCTAGGTAAAGTAAGATGGAAGGATGACGGGGATAACTGGAGCGGCGACTATAGAGTAATTTATAGCGGAGGAAATGAAAGTCAGCGCGGGGTTGCATTCGTAATGAATAGGAAACTCGGTAGAAAAGTAGTGTATGCAGAACAGGTGAGTTATAGGATAGTAGTAGTGGAACTAAAAGCAGAACCAACGAATTTAGTTATAATCCAGGCTACCTCTAATCATAAAGAGGAGGTAGATGGGGTGTACGATCAGCTAGAGGAAATAATTGGTAGGATACCAGGAAGTAAGCACCTGGTAGTAATTGGGGATTGGAACGCGGTGGTGGGTGAAGGAAGAGATGGGCGGGAGGTGGGCGATTACGGACTAGGAAGGAGAAACGACCGGGGCGAGAAAGCTGTGGAGTTTTGCCGCAGAAATAACCTAGTAATTACAAATACATGGTTCAGACATCATCCTCGACGTAGGTACACTTGAAAGAAGCCGGGAGACACAGATAGGTTCCAGATAGATTATATAATGGTACGTCACAGATACAGGAATAGAGTTAAAACTCACATACTTATCCAGGAGCTGATGCAGACACAGACCACAACTTATTAGTCATGAAATGTCGGGTAAAACTGAAAAAGATAAGAATGGAAAGGAGGGTACGAAAGTGGAATACGGAGGCATTAACTGGGGCAATGAAGAAGAAGTATCGAGAGAAGGTGGATGAGATAATGGGTGAGGATCATGGAGTTAGATCAGTGGAAGATGAATGGGGAAGTTTGAAAAATGGAATTGTAGAAGCGGCGAAAGCAACGGTGGGAGTAGTGAGTGCAACTAAAATTAGAAAACCGTGGATCACGAAGGAGATGATCAGGGAGATGGAGGAGAGAAGGAAATGAAAGAGCGTAAACTCAGATCTAGGTCAGAGTAAATACCGAGAATATAATAACATGCTTAGAAGAGGAACAAAGAAAGCAAGAGAGGCGTGGTGGAGAGAACAGATCGACGCGTTAGAGAAATACCAAAAAGAGGGAAGAGCAGATGCATTATATAGGAAAGTAAAGGAACTGACGGGTGGTAATAAGGGAAGGGGAATTACAACGGTAACAGACAAGACGAGAAAGGTGTTCGTAGAACCGAGAGAGATCCAGGAAAGGTGGAAGGAGTATGTTGAAGAGCTGTACGGTAAAGAAATAAGGCCCAATAGTGAAGACGTTATCGACAGAGATGTCATCGGACCAAGTATCCTTATAGCGAAATCGAAAGAGCTCTACGAGACATGAAAAGTAAAAAGGCGGTGGGAATAGATGATATACCTGCAGAGTTTTTTAAAGAGCATGGGGAAGAACGGAAGAGGAAAACTTTTTGCTCTTATTCGTAGGATTTATGAGGATGGAGTGTGGCCGGAAGACTTCGCGAAGACTGTACTAATTCCTATACCAAAGAAGAGTATGGAAAAAACGTGCGAAGACTATAGGACAATAAGCTTAATTTCCCACGCGGCCAAAGTAGTTCTGAGAATTCTAAACAGGAGGCTAGAGAAGAAGGCAAATGAATACCTGGGTGACGACCAGTTCGGGTTTAGGAGAGAGACGGGAACGCGAGACGCTACAGCGGTGATGAGGACGCTAGTAGAAAGAAACCTAGAGTATGGACAGGATATTTTTGCATGCTTCGTAGATTTCGAGAAGGCATTTGATCGGGTGGAATGGACAAAATTAATGGGAGTGTTGAAGAAATTAGGGGTCGATTGGAGAGACAGGCGTCTGATTCGAAATTTGTATATGAATCAGACTGCGCAGGTTAAGGTAGCCAATGGAGAATCGGGATGGGCCACGATAGGACGGGGAGTGCGGCAAGGGTGCCCACAATCGCCGTTGTTTTTTAACGTGTATTCAGTAGAAATGGTAAGGGAGGCATGGGAAAGGAGGAGGTAGGAATAAAGATAGGAGGGGAGCTGATAAAATCAGTGAGATTTGCAGATGATCAAGCATTGGTTAGTCAGTCGGCCAAAGGGTTGCAGTCAATGGTGAATGCATTAGAGGTGCAGTGCGAAAAGTATGGGATGAAGATCAATCACAAGAAAACGAAAGTAATGAGATTTTCTAGAAATAAGAAGGCGGGGCTGAATATAAGGGTGGGAGGGCAGAAGATAGAGCAGGTCGAGCAGTTTACGTATCTGGGTAGTATTTTGGAGGAGAATGGGTTTAGTGGTAAGGACATCAGATTCAGAATTGCGCTAGCTAAAGAAGCATTTTCGAAGAGAAGGGAATTGCTGTGGGGGGTCTGAGAAGAGACGTAAAGAAGAGGCTGGTGAAAACTTAAATATGGAGCGTGGCGCTATATGGGTCGGAAACTTGGTCATTGCGAATGGATAATGAGCATAGACTTGAGGCGTTTGAGATGTGGGTTTGGAGAAGGATGGAGAAGGTTAGCTGGATGGCGAGAAAGACGAACAGGAGGTATTGGATATGGTCGGAGAGGAGAGGAAGCTTGTGCCAAAGGTTCAGAGAAGGCAGAAGAGATGGATGGAGGAGGTATTGAGAGGAGAGGGCATGTTGAAGAGAGTGATAGAGGGGAGAACACTGGGGAAGCGTGGAAAAGGAAGGAGGAGGATAGGAATTCTGGACGAAATAAGAGGAGGTAGAAGATATGAAGAATTGAAGAGGGATCTAATAACGGGCCATCCTTAGGAGGGAAAGCGAGACAATGTTTATGAGGTTTGGATACAGAATGGGGACTGTCCAAGAACCTACCAATCAGCTGGTGGAATACTTGAATGAATATACATCCTCCCTCCACAATGACCACGTTTCCGACCCTTGTAGCGCTACGATCTATATTAAAGTTCATATCACGAAATTGTTTTCTTTGAAAATTGGAGAAAAAAAACCTGAGGCTGATTTAAAAAATGTAAAACATCGACTCAAATGAACGAGATAGGCGAAGAGCAATTGAAAAATGAAGTGTTCGGTTTGGACTTGACCGTGCTCAAAGGACATGTCCTGCGGCGTTGAAAATCGTCGCGGCGGGGCCGATATTTTTCGCTTATTTCCGTTACGAAGTGCCTCATGCATAGAAGACAGCAGCGCGATCGCAAACTGGTGTTGTGATTAATCTTATATTTAAAAAGAAAGCATGAAATTACCCGCGGGCAACAATTGGCAAGATTCTCTGATGACTCGAGAACTTTGCGTCATGTGAACACATCCTTCTCTATTCTTGTTTGGCTCTGTGCTTGTACTTTTATAAGACTTGAATTGAATAAGTTTCCCCTGGTATCCTCTCGTGAATAAGTGGTTTTCGCAAAGTCCCTGAATACTAATACACTTCCTTTGAGGACTTCTGAAACACTTGAACACAATAGAGACTCCCTTTGTCCCGACACCATTGTCTTATTCAGGCTCCTCAGGCTTTTCCTTTCTCTTTCTCTCTCTCTTTCTCTCCACTCTTACCCGTGGCACATCCAAAATGCCTCTCCCTCACTCCCTCCATTTCCTTCACATTCTCAGCTCACTCTAAAATTCTCCACTCAAAGCAGTCCCCTTTGCTAGCCACTTCCTCCCAATAACTCCTTCATACTACTTACTCCTTCTTTCCTTAGAATTTGGTACAAATACCAGCACTCTTATCTGTCGTCTCTCTTTCTTTATCGTCATTCGCTTCAGCGTCTTCTTCTTTCTTCCATTTTGGCCATATTTAGAGACACACTGCCAGAACAATGCGTGGGAAACTTAGGTAAAAGACAAGGGCGGCCAATCGTAGGTCTGCGACATAAGGGTCGTGCATAAACTACGTTACCGTTTTCGGTGATTTTTTACCCCCTCACCCCCCCCCCCCCTCCCTCTTCGTTGACAACCGTAGTATTTTTCCCAAACCATCCCACCCTCCGACATGTAACCTCTACAAATGAAACTTTCAATTGAAAAATATTTTTAAAGAGTTTATTTTTAGGGATAAACTGAAATAAGATAAATAAAGTAGCCGAAATAGATATAATAGAACTATCTAATCTTAATAGGAACAAGCAAATTTCATTCTTAAATTCTAAAAATCAACCATGAATCACGGCGCAAAGTGCTGTGCTAATCTACTTTTTTCTCTCCCCTCCCCATATTTCTAACTGCTGCATTGAAAAGTGTTGTCACGAGGTCGCTATTTAACCCGCGAGGCGGTTAAAATTTAAGCAATTTGACGGTAAGAAGACTTACAACACTGTAGAGGCAATGGTTCAGTTACATTGAGTTAAAGTAGAAGCTAGGAGTGTATGAAACACCAAGCGCTCCCTTCCTCAAATGTTAAACTCTGTAGTATTGTCGACGCGCTGTTGACGAGTAAGAAACGTAAACAGGCGCATTATAACATCTACATTACTTTGAGTGAACCCCTCCCTCCCCCTCGTTACCCGCCGTAGATTAAACGTTGTTTATGTACGACCCCTTATTGATTAACGTGAAAATGGGTACAGAAAATACGAAAATCGGAAAATGATTTTGAAAACTTCCAGCATGCATTACCATCGAAAATGGCATTTAGTATGTCGTGCAGGTGACTCGTACTCATAACTAACTTCAACAAATAGCGCAAAGAAATATACGGAGTAGGTAACATTTTCCTCAATTAGAATCCTTGTCACCAACCCATTCAAATGTAGTTGAAACTGCACTGCAATGTACGGTTGAAATTACATCCTCCCTCAAGAAGTTGGTATAATGTAAATAACGCTTTTCCTCGTTAAGGTGGTTCCCCCGTAAAATGACTGTCTGTCATTTTATTCATATTCTGTCTACTTGTAGAAAACGTTGTCCTCTATCTGATATGAACAACATAAAAACACCTTTCCACGCTATTTTATTCTATAATTCAACTTGAAATTACATGGTGTTTAATGGGGAAATGAGAGAAACACGGGGACAAATAGTATTTTTCCATAAAATATAAATGCTATTTTTGCGGAAAACTAATTATTTGAAGGAAATAATGCAGAGAAAATGAATAAAAATAAAATATAGGCATCTTACCACCTTATTTTTTTAGTTATTGAATAATTAATGCCAGAATCGAAGTGAAGAAGTTAGTTATTGAATGCGGTAATTCGTAGGAAATGGCGCTGCAGTTGGCTCCTATGGCTGGAAAAAAGTGCTCATTTAAAATACGTTCGTGGAATAATCTGCAAATTTTGTTCCTTATTTTTGGGTTTCTATAGGTAACGTATTTCATCAGTGAAAGCAGGATTTTTTGGACAAAATATAAAAAATGTGGAATTTAGTATTTGTTTTGACTCACACAGTCGCGGCGGAACCTCCTTAAACTCGAAGCTTTCGAGACAACTTATAGATTAAGAATTGAGCTCTTGGCGGGAATGAAATTAAAATATTGATAAGATTGTTCTGAAATCCCAGAGTATCTATGAAATTGACGTGCGGTTTAAGAAATCGCAATCGGCAAACAAGTTTTTGTTGGGGCGGAAATATATAATTTTGCCAAGCTTCTATCCTTAACTCCCGATCCTCTCCAATACTTTTTTTTCAGTCTTTCTCCCTGTTGCTCATTTCTGTATTCTATTCATATCCCACCTCTTTCTTTGATTTATCTCCTTATGGAAAGCTAATATTCATTTTGGTATCCTATTTCTTCATCTTTTAAGATCATTTCCTTCTGTGGGGTTATTTTGTAATTCAACTCCCGATATAGCTCTTTCGGAAGAGCACCAACTCAAATGAATGATCCATTTGAGCTACTGCGCTCTCGAAGTACTCACGGAGTGAGTGCTGCCACTGCCAATTGCGGCGTCACGGTTGACTTTAAAAGACAATCATGGAACTCGGAAAAACGAAAAAAAAAAACATCTTGTGGCCGACCTTAATCGGTCGGTTTATCGTCCCTCTAGCACTGTAGGCTCCTTGGACAAAACGTAACAGTGGAAAAGCTATTAAGTTACAGAGGTTACTTGGACTCGAATACAAAGTGATTTTCAAGAACAATAACAACAAACTCACCTTGCGAATTTCGCGAGATTTCTGCAAATTCGGAAACGACAGCAGCGCCAAATCGCCTAGCAATTAGCAGGTGATTTGGAAGCTCAATTCCACGACCGAAAGAACTGGGAAATGAACCATTCTCGGCCGAAATGAACGAGTCGATGGTGTCGCCGTCTGGCGTACACGGTTTACAACTCCACTTTCCCTAACAACGGTTTCACGGTAATACACGGTTTACAACTCCACAACACCCTAAGTGCATACACATGTGAATATTTAAATACAGATATGTCACCATATTATGTATTCAGTGTACTTAAATGGCACGTAGAGTGTTTTTGATCTACTTATGTTGTATTAGTTTGTATGATAATCCATGTTTACCTGTAAAAGAGTCGGTATCCCCAAAGCAGGAAGCTTTGTTTCCTAAGGGGTACCTATATTCCTCTATTAAATGAACTACTATTAATGTATATTCAATGTATTTATATGAGGAATAAATTTACTATTATTACTTTCAGTAATATTCTCCATATAAGGAGTAATCCGTGACATCATGTTCCGTGAGGTGAAATTACAGATTAACCTCCCTGGTCTGCCTTGACTTATATGTTCCACGTCAAATGAGTTTCTGGATTTCAGTCAAAGAAGTCAAATACTGTTTTAGTCAGCCTTCTCTTATTTATTCTCTTCAGGTATTCAATGAGGGCTATACTTCTCTTCCTCATAGTGTCAATAATTCCCACTGTTTCTTTCATCGATTTCCCATTTTTCTTCTCAAAATCCATTTTTCCATTCTCAAAATTTGGTCTTAGCATTTGGTCTTCCGTATTATTTTTTTCCTTCTTTTTTGTTTGGCAGTATTTGATGCGAGATATTCTGATGCATTAAGGCTCTCTGGTTTATCACTGTATTGTAATGCCTCATTTTCGCTTTCATGAATGTATTGTTGCGCATATTTTTGTTGGTTGGTAAGCCAGTTCCATTTTTCTTGCCCACCATGCTAGAGGGCATTCGCCAATAAATTACCAGACACCGGCCTTCCAGTACCTACCTATTTAAATAATTTTGTGGACTTGAATATAAGCAGGGCTGCAAAGATAATTAAATATAATGACGGTACGAATATTAATAACGGTAACCAACACCGACCGAATAAATCTAAAAACGGGGTAATTTCATGTCAAAATTGCCTTTGACAACTCTATTTCTGCCAAATTCGAAGGGCGTACCTAATTCGTTTTACCACATTGTTGTCCATGCCAATTTGTTTTTCAAAACATGAATCCGTTGAATAGTAAACGGGGGTTTGAAAAATTGAGCTTCTCGTAAATTTGAACTTGATTCATCCTCGACATCTTTGGACATACAATACTTATGTCAAAGTAAAAATGCTCGTTTTAAAGAGAAAACAACGGCGCATAATATCTTGACGTCATTATTTTTTTTCAATTAGGTGCATATATTCTTTTTTGAAAACTTCAAACGCGTTTTTCTCAAAACACCCATACCTTCGACTTTGCTTATTACTTAGGTTTAGTAGTCAAATACCTTAGCTGTACATCGTTGAAGTTTTTCGATGGAATTTTCCATTTGAAGGGAGAAATTAATTTTTATGTGGAGGCAAATGCACTTTTTATGTCGAAGTTTCGCGGGATCCTAGGCTGGGGGAACAGTGGTTTTATATCGGCGTGAAATCTAACACCACTTATGTATGTAATATTTGAATTCAGGGGATTGATTTAGAGCTAAATACATAAATAAATAACGTTTGTGCTCTTACGTAAGTACCTACGATATATCCAGACATATCGAGGACAAATCAAACACAAGTGTAATGAAGCTAAATTTTTTATACTCCCGTTACTAGGCAACGGATGCAATGTCGCAAAACAATTGGGAATGTATTCAACGTAATACGTCCTCCAAATAACTTTGGGATCGGAGAGGTCACTCTTTGTTCGAATTGACGTGGGATGACCCAGTTGTATCAGTGGTGCATGAGGTATTTATCGTTCTTTCATTGCGGCCACGCATGCTCATGCTGTCTTATTTTCTAGACAGCACCCTAATATTGGCGTTTCCATGGAAACTTCAAAATGTGCTGGATAAAATGTTTGCGTTGCCATAGCTACGTTAATACTTGAAATCACATTTCTTATCACCTCCTGAAGTTTCGCGATTCCTCCTGAAACGCTCTATATATTTTGATGGATATCAAATTAAGCCTTGCTAGCGATTCATTCATTACAGTAATCTACCGGTTAGAGGTAGGTTGTGATGAAAGTCAGAGAATATCCAACGAACTCTTACACGTGCAGTGCCCTATCTACCTCTAGTATTTCTTTCTTCATCTCAGCATAAGTCCTACCTTTCTTCATCCCGTCCATAAAACCTATTCTCTTTCTTCCCCTTCCCCGCTTACCCAACATCCTTCCCTCTATCACGGCCTTCAGCAAACTATCGCCCCTCATTACCCCTTCCAGCCACCTACCCTGTCTTCCCCTTTAATCTCATCTATAAGTTTCCTCTCCTCGCCCACCATGATAAGCACTTCATCATTTGTCTTCCTTTCCGTCTAACGCACCTTCTCCATCCTCCTCCACACCCACATCTCAAAAGCCTTCAGCCTATTTTCGTCTTCCTTTCTCAAGGTCCACGTTTCTGCCCCATACAACGCCATATCATTTATAAAAAACCGAAAGAAGATTGTGAAGTATTTTAACTTCACTAGAGTATTCGTCACCTCAAAATGAGTGTTTGTAGACGTTACCTGAAGTGGTAATTGGTGCGTAGGTGATCTTACTGCAAAGGTGAGTTTAAATATAGAGTTCATTCCTAGGATAAAGTATTCGTGTCATATCGACACCACCGAACTTCGCCGGCTTTATCTAATCACGGATCAAATTTTCCTTAAGCGCCCGCGCCGATGAATGGCGAAATGGGTTTATGTTTTTTTATGTGTATTCTTCAGTCCGTCGTCAGCCCCCCCCCCCCCCCCCCCCCTGTTTGAGTGTTCAGCTCCTGATGGATCCTCCTCTTCATGTCACGTCAACATTTTGCGCTCTCTTGCAAGTCGGCCGCTTGTTGTATCGAGCGAAAACTCGACTACGTTCGAGAGATCGACCTGGGAAAGAAGTCACCTGCGACCAATTAGCGAACCACAATCTTTCCTATTTTCCTCTTCCATTTCTCGGACCCTTCAATGTTGTTCCTTCCTCATTTTCGCTTCGTCATTGTTTATCAACTCATCCTCTTGTTTTTCAAACATATTTACGCATTCATTGCTTCTCTGTCATATATTTTCGTGAAATTTGTAATAAAAAAATAAAAATGTTGAATAATATTATCTCCTGGGTACTACGCTGCAGGAAAATGGCCATAGTAGCAAGGACGTTAGAAGAAGAATTGAACCTGCAAATGAGGCGTTCAGCAATAAGGTTCAATTGATGTCATGATTGTGTGAGAATGAAAAGAAAATATTGTTGATGGGTTAAATATGGAGTGAAGTGTTATATGGAGCAGAAACGTGGACTCGGAGAAAAGGCAACAAGATTATAATGCCGGGGGGTTTGAGATGTGGGTGTAGAGGAGGATGGAGAAAGTGAGGAAATCAAAACAAATGAAGAAGTGGGTGAGTATCTGGTGGGTGAATAGAGGAAACTTCTGGAAGAGATTAAAAAGGGGCAAAAAGGTTTGTTGGCAAAGGTAATGAGGTGCAAATGATTTTTTAAAAACCGTGATAGAGGGGAGGAGTTTGGGTAAGCGGGGGAGAAGAAGAAAAGAAATAAGTTTTGTGGACGGGAAAAAGAGTGATACTAAGTATGCTGAAGAGAAGAGAGAAATCATGCATGGAATCAGTGGCTATAACCTGTGAAAATGTACAGGGTTATGTTTACTACCATCCATTTAAACTTACCTTAACTGGTACATTACCCTAGTAATAATGTGACTTAAAATTAATAATCGATTTTCGTTCTAAGCGGCAGTCTTGCTCTGTAGATTCGGCTTCAAAGTGAGGTGCGTCTCATTATTTTATGCCGAATGTTTCACTTGTTTTTCCCGCTATATAATTCAGTTCAATGAAAATTTAGATAGATTAGATGATGATGAAAAGTTAGATATATTAGACGTATGCAAGTTGCTGAGTTGATATTTGATATTGCAAAAACTATTTCCGGATGTAGGGCACATTATTATTCTCTAGGTCTCCACAATCGAGTGAGCTCACACCAGTCCTGCCACGAAGGAATAAAATGTTGCGTCACCCCTCCGTGCCATAAATAACAAAACGCGAGTGTCGCGCTTCAGGCGCCTCCCGCAAGAGGCGCTCGAAACCTCGTGCGACGCCACGCCGCGTTCCCGCAGACGCATTGCTACGCCGACGTCACGGAAAATGTAACGAGGGCTGCTTTTTTTCGGCAACAAAAAGGACCGGGGCGAGGGGTCGTACGAGGAACTTTGCGTAACCTACATAGAAACAGTCTGTTTTGCTTCTAACCCCCGTTGTGTCTCCCCGCCTGTTGTTTGCCGAGACCAAATAATAGACGATGGAGATGATCCGCCGGTCTGTGTATATGTATAAGGGACCGCTCCTTCAACACCTCGAGTCTTCAAGAGATGGGCAATGAGAATAGTGTGATCTATATCCTAGATGAGAGGTTATACACAACACTTTTACCACAAAAATAGACAAATTGTTGTCGGTGTTCGTATTCCTTATTCATATATTCAAAATAAGAGGAATGAGGCTGATATTAAAGTGAAAAAATAGGTATAAAGACATTAAGAAAGGCATATAAAGGTATTAAGGCATGATAGGTAGAATAGGTAGAAAAGTATTAAGGCATTAACTTTATGTTGAAAACGTTGCAATGGATTGACATTCCAGAAAGAGATTCTTTCCTGAAAGTTCTGGAAAATCATGCTTTAATATTTTACAATAAAATTGGGTTGGATGCCAAAATACTTCGAAGAGATACCAGTGTCCAACAGTAAATTTCACAGTTACGAAACTAGAATCAATAGTAATTTCCACCATCTGTCGAAAGTAGTTCTCATAACAGATATCACTTTTTTATCGGGAATAAAATTATATAACTTAATGTCCACTGAATTAAGGAACATTTAAAATGTGGTTGCATTCAAAAGGAGGATAAAAGAATAGTTGATACATGGAAATAACTAAAACTATGTACATTTACACTGAGTATAATGTGTGGGTAAATGAGCAAAGATTTATTAACATCAAACGATACTGGAGATGTGATACGGGTACGCTGTATACATTTCATGCATTGGAAGTGAAACAGTGGAAGATTTCGTCGATGTAACTAAAACTGCATTTTGGAAAATCTTTAAGTATGTTAAATAAATGTTATATTGTTATTATTGTATGCTGGGTGATCCGAAGATTATAAAAAGCATTAAAGATTGGAGCAAAACATTTTGAAGGTGTGCATCACTTTATATTCCTGGGGGTAATGGTAACCAATGATAAAGATATAAGTAAAGAAATAAAGAAAAAAATACAGACAGGTAATCGTGCTTATTACGCGAACAAACATTTGTTCAGAAACCAGCTTATCACAGGAAGAACAAAGCTCAAAATATATATAAGACCCTTGTCCGACCAGTTGTCACGTATGGATCAGAAGCATGGACCATGAAAGGGCTGGATGAACGTGCCCTCAGAGTGTTTGAGAGACGGACACTAAAGAAAATATATATTATATAAAAATACGAATGACGACAGTTAATCAAATTATCGCTTTAAAAAACGGCAGTTTTCTGCCTCAAACCCATGCAGAAGAAGTCGGTGGGTAGCGATTAAAAAAACTAGTTTACAATTATCAAGGTGAGCTAGCAAGAGAGTTAGAAAATTGTCATCAATATCCTAATAAGGCCGTCGTTATATAATTCGGTGAACGTATCATAAAAATGATAACAAAGTATGAATTTTAAGTCTATGACTAACGCATGAGGGATGTTGAAATAAGTTAAATAATGGTTAACACAAAAGAGTATTGCCGGAAGAGCAGCAGGATATGCGGTTTTGAATTGATAATAGCTGATGACGATAATTTAAAAATTAAAACCAAGTCAAAAGATTCTGATGAGAGCTTCTCGATAATATTTTGTATGTTTCTCGAGAATAATAGCACCGATTAATGATACTGTGATAACTTTGTGACGATAAGTAGCACTTATCTGGTGTTCATTGTAAACTCAGAGACCAACCGCCTAGATAGTTCGGGGTGGGAGACTTCAAACATGACCCCGGAATGGTGTAGACCGTCCAAAAACTTACGAAAAAATGGACGATTACACAGTTGAAGGTCGATAGTAACGCCGTCGGGAGTAGCTGTAACTATCGGTACAAACAAATCGGGTTTTTGTATGTTTACAATTGGGAAAAGTCATCTCGCTGATTTGTTAGTTGCGTTGAAATGGTGAAAAGGTGTGCTTATGGGTTGTGCAAAAGCGACACGAGATATAGGAAGAAGCCCTATATGGAGGGAGTGGAGTTTATTTTTGGAGTTAAATTTTGAGCCACCTTCACTGGTTTTGAACGATTAAAAGATTAGTTCAAAGGCTCCAGGTTTAACTGAAACCAAAATTAATCAAAAGAGAAATTCACTATTATTTAACTTGATTCCCTCAAGACTTCAATGGTTGGATATGATTTGTTTGTCCCGATAGTACCAACTTCTTCCGCGCGCAAGCGTTGCGTGACGTCATTTGTAAAATCGTCCATTTGTGGGAGAGAAAATAAGAAGACCAACATGTTATTGGTTTAAAGTGGTAGTGAAACATGGTGGCAGTAGTGGAGAAGGCTTTTTACCACGCTTATATTTCAACTTGCCCTGTTTGTTTGTTGTTTTGTCTGGATGGAATCTTGTAATCGAAATCTAACCCACTTCCCTACGTTCACTCGAGCCAAAAACTTGCACTCTTACTTAATCTCGATGAAAATACATTAAACAGTCATTAAATTCACTAATTACAAAGTTAATCTACTACTTAACTGGTTAAAGCACTCGGCGCGAAATCGATGGATCCGGGTTCGAATCCCGGTCAAGGCGAATGATTTTTCCTCTGTGGAATATCGCACTTATGTGCACTTGCGGGTGACTCCGTAAAGGTAACTACCGTGGCTAGTCCCGGTATCCTCAAAATTAGTCAAGAGCGAACACCTCTATGTGTTCTATGTGCTTTATCCTCGCGGACTGTGGCGCTTAGCGCACGATTTGGACTTCTATTGGCATCGTATGTCTAGTAGTTCTGACCACCAAGCTCCTATAAAGCCACCACATTTTCCACAGGGGAGAAGGACGCCTCTGTAGCTTAACTGGTTAAAGCACTCGGCGCGAAATCAGGGATCCGGGTTCGAATCCCGGTCAAGGAATGAGAAGCTCGGTCCCGGTTTTCCTCTGTGGAATATCGTACGAATATGCACTTGCGGGTGACTCCGCAAAGGTAACTACCGTGGCTAGTCCCGGTATCCTCAAAATTAAAATTAATTGGTTTACATTTTGTATTTTTATCCTAACATGATGAAACCCGCATCTCATTGTATACTCGCAGTCAGCGCTGTTGCAATTCATTGCAACCCATCATTTTAGCGTTTTTAATAAGAAGAAATGTTTATAATTTAAACTTCAAAGGACCGTTGCACAATTATTATAAAGACTAAAAAGTACAAAATGTGCTCTCGGATCGCAGTCAAAAAGGTAAAGGTCCGCAGATTGACCATAGGATCTATGTATTTTAGTATATATTTGAACTGTATTACAAAGTCGATTACAAGATTGAGAAATTATAAAGTCGATTACAAGATTAGTTAATGACAAAAAGTTTTTTTTTTAACTTTATAGTACAATTGCATATAAGCATGGTTTAAAAAAAGTATTTTTATATATATTAAATTATTTTCAGTGGTTTAGTCTAATCCCCACGAAATAGCTCTTCAGGGGGCTGCTCCATAAGACCTAATGTGGGGGAAACACATTTGGAATATTTGCGGCACTGCATTAAGAACAATAGGGTCTATCAAGCGAATAGTTGGAAGGTACTCCGACAACAAGGTGAAAGAGAGATGCTACTTTGCTCTTGTGAGGCAAAATCACGAATGCGCCGCGAGGATTTGGGACCCTGCACTGAAATATTTAATTCGTGAAGTAAATAAAATACAAACAAAATCCGCATGCTTAGTTAAAAACTGCTAATAGCGAACAGAATGTGTTACACAGCTGATAGGAAGATTACGATGGGAGCTGTAAGAGACTGTACACGCTAGGCTTAAGCCTGTCGCTCACGGTAAAATTTTCCATAAAAGAGTTTTATGAAAACTTTTATTGAAAGTTTTATGAATCGTGCGTAAATCGTTCTTGCTTGCTCACGGTAAAACTGTTCATAAAACCAGAGTCCTCTGGATTGCCGATAATACACTACACAGTAGAGTCGTCGCATTCCGCCATTTTTGTTCTCAGCACATCTTGTTTACTCTGTGGAAGTGAAGGTGGTACGCAGTCGCTCTGCAGAATTTTCCTTTATTTTCAGAAGAAATAAAGCATAATGGTTTGTTGTTCTGCTCCTAATTGCTGTAATAGCACTAAGAAAGGCTTTAGAAATTTTAGTTTCCCAAGAAATACCGAGAGAAGAGCGAAATGGCTTCAAATGTGCCGACGGGACAAGTGGCAACCAACAACGTCTTCCCGTCTATGCGAGGTAAGTTTTTTGACATAGTAATAGTTTCTTTAATACAATTACCTTCAATTTTTAATAGTATTGGCCCATGTATTTTTATTATTTGGTTTTAAATGTGCAATAGTAGTTATTTTACTAATATGTATACCGGTGCAGATAATCCAACGAGGTACCTATCTGGAGACATGTGTTTAAAGTGCTGCTGTGTTTTCCATTGATAGTTTTAATATAAGAAATTTCATGTCGGAAGATATGATTTTTAGTCTTGATTGCTGTGATAATGGACGTTGTTGTATACCACACATTAGAAAGCGTAACTATCATTTTGTAATATATAGGTACATATTTGGTTGTGTTAATGACGCTAGTTCTGTTTTAAATAGAAAGATTTGTTTGTGATAATGCCGTTATGAAGTAAGCTTACGGCCGGAATTTGGTCGTTTAGAGCAAATAAAGGCAATTACATTTTTACCTAGAATCTGCATCTCCGGATACATATTAATAAAGGAATCTCTGCTTCTCATTGCTTTGTGTGTGTGTAGTCCAAAAGCAGAATGACTATCATTTTTCGCAGTAGTATGAATGCTAAACTTTAGAATGCGATTAAAATCGCGACGAGTCGCTTTTGCAAATAACTTTTTCTTGATTCATTACGTATTTTTTCATACCAGTTTTGTATGAATTACATTCTCTCTGCTGCTTAAACCCGACAAATTGATCAACACCGAACCTTTGTCTTGGCCCTCGTAGTTATGCTATTACAAATTGCAATGAATGTGTTTACTTAGCAAAAATTTATGTTAACTGGTGTTTTTTATTTCCTTGTTTTAGGCACATTTTGAAGATTCTCAGTTTGAAAGTAATCGCGTGGATGGCTGGAAGAAATTGAAACCCAATGCAATTCCGACATTATTCAATGTACCAAATTGCCCTAAACCGATTACTCCTCAGAGGAGAATCCTTAAGAGAGTAGAAGGTGTTGATACAGTGGTGGCTACTGATGCATCATGTGTGCTTGAGACTTCAACATCTTTGGCCGAACCTTTACTTGTGGTACGTGTTAAAGCTTTGCAACCAATAGTAAGATATGAAAATTTATAATTATATTAGGTTTTGGTGAAATTGCTTCAGTGCTTATCAAGGAGGTCGGTACAATTCATGACTAATAAATGAGAGATAATCAATAAATATATGGCTATGGAGAACTAAGAATCGTGCATTGTTTCTTCATAAATTATTTCATTTGCAATTTGTTATTGTCACAGTGTATTTTATTCATATTAATTGTTCTACCTATATCTCTTTAATTCTGCTGTTATAAATGTCAAATAAATATGTAGTTTATTGTGAATAGTTGAGTTGTTGTGAATAGTGGAGTGGACTGGAAGCATACTAATGTGCAGACAATATATATAATCAGTAGTCATACAATAAATTCCTCTCATTTATTCAAGACTTGATATGATATTGTGTGAAAATTATAACATTTTTTATGATATTTTGGACCTATTATGATTTCATGTGAAATGAAAACCCCTTTAAAATACATTGCTTAGTGATATGCTGTGATAAACCTATGATATCGTACTCCTAAATCCATTGATGGTGTTTATCCCTTCTCGTAGAGGGTTTGTCTGCCATTCCTTTTTGCATTGCTTCCATTTTCTGGTGATATTTAGGGTTTCATCATTAGAATAAATTAAAAAATTTGATTTGCATGATCACTTGCATGTTTCTGCTGCTGTTCAAGCAGGTTCCAGAAGTGTCATTTGGTGAGGAAACAACACAGGAGGAACCAGCTCAGGATGCTACAATTACTGATAGGGTAAGTTGTACTTGTAAACACTAAATACCCTGGCATTGAAAGTTAAACTACACTTTCTTACCAGCATATATGCATAGGATACTGCATGGCCATTTATTAGTTTCTTAAGGGTTAATGTTAGTGTCCGTAGCTTCAAATATAATTGTTGAAGGTATTCTATTAGAGTTTTAAGAAGAAAATGGTGGAGCACAACCTAAAACTCAACGACCTCATAATCAAAGGGCCATTAAAATATAAGATGCATTGAATCTCATTGGGTTCAAAGTTAACTTTAATTGTAGTATAAGCTTTTCTTTTATTAGATTACAGAAACTTATGAATGGATATCACTGATTGGCTGAATTTTTATCATTTTACACTTGACATCAATCTTTTCTAAAGGTATTTTGGCTTCATGAATAAACATGCAGAAGATAATTCATATTTAAATGTATTTTCAAGGTTTCTTGCTTTAGCTCACATTTATTTTTTGGGAGACCAAATATTTCATTTGGTCTTCGGTAGGATACATTAGAAGGGCCTTGTTTTATGTGTGGCTGTTGTACGAAAGAATGTCAAAAGTATGACGTAGAATTGTAATTCTAACTTTCAATTTTCTACTTCAGCGTATGGTTCAAATAATTTTAGAAATAGAAATATCTGCATACTCTTTTCCCTTTTGTTTATGCAGTGCTACTCTGTCCCTGACAAATTCATCTTTCTTATAGTTATTTCCCTTGAAAAACTCAAAATAAAACACAGAACATGTTTACTAAGGTAAAAATTGTAACTAATGTTATTTTCATTCATCTATTTTTCAGGAAGCTGAGCTGTTGAATAAAATAAAAGCACTGGAGCGAAGGCTGTGGCTGAAAGAGAAAGCACTTCAGGCCACAAGAGCACAACTCCGTGAAGTTCGTAGACGTTTTTCTTCACTCCCATTCCTTAAACCGGCACAGGTAAAAATCCTTCTTAGTGGAAGGAAAAAGAATTCCTGGACCAAAGAGGTCATCAAAGAAGCACTGCAGATCAGGTTTGCAGTTGGTTGGAAAGGGTATAAGGTGCTTGTCAAAAAAAGATACCCACTTCCTTCCTACAGTACCCTTTGCCGCAAACTTAAAAACATTGACATATCTCCAGGTATCTTGACAGATGTACTTCCTCTTCTTGAGAGTCAGGGTGCTGCATTTTCCTCGACTTTAGAGAAAGACTGTGTTTTGATGGTGGATGAGATGGAAATAGATGGTGGCATTATCTATGATCAGCCATCCTCCTCATATGTTGGCCACGTCACACTTGATGATAAAAATTCAAATGTTTTAGGCAGTCAGCTTTGTGTGGTGATGATTCGTGGTGTGAACACAAATTGGAAGCAGGTTATCGGCTACCACTTCACCAACAAAACAACACAGGCAGATCATCTTTATGGCTTCGTGAATGACTGTGTGAAGGCAGTGGAAGGTGTTGGCTTCAGTATCATTGGCATTGTCAGTGATATGGGTCCAAAAAACCAAGGTTTTTGGAGAAGCTATGGAGTTAGAGTGGGGAAATACTCGGAAGTGAGCTATGTTCCTCACCCTGTCAGACTTAATGACAGGCTTTATTTTTTTCCTGATGTGCCACACCTGCTTAAAAATTTGCGAAGTGCACTATTGGCCCATGATTTTCTGCTGCCAGAAGATGTAGTGAAAGAATATGGGTTGCCTAGCAACATTGTTAGTGCAAGTCATTTACGTACCCTTCATTATATCCAGCAGAAGAAGGAGTTGAAATTGGCACCAAACATCAATGACAGGACTCTAAACCCAGGGCAGTTTGATAAGATGAAGGTCAATTTGGCACTTCATGTTTTCAGTCATGAAACTGTCTCTGCTCTGCAGACTTTGGTGAACCTGGGACTTATGTCTCGCACTGCTGAAACAACAGTGTGGTTTCTTAATCAGGTTTCCATTTGGTTCAACCTAATGAATGTCAGACGGTTGAAGGGGGCAATTACGAATGGTAATAAGGAGGGCAAAACGTCTGAACTGCTAAAATTTAAAAGTTTAGTTGAAACCATCAAAATAGGCACAGGACATTGGAAGCCAGTGCAAACTGGCATTGCTATGAGTATTCTGAACATGGTGGATATAATGGAATACCTCTTCAAAAGAGGATATAAATCCATAATGACCTCACGATTTAACCAAGATGCTCTGGAAAGCCTTTTCTCCACCATAAGAAGACATGGCAATATTAACCCAAGTGCAATACAAGCACAGAGGGCACTTAAACTTGTAGTTGTCACCCAGTTTATCTCTGACCGAAGTGGTGCAGAAAATTACATGGATGATGAGTCTCATCATATGGTGGACTTCTTTGCTGAGAGGCCGAGAGAGAATGATGAGCAAAATTCAGAGGAGTGCTGTCCTAAATCTAAAACTCATGTGCTTCACATTGATGACGAATTTGGGTCTTTAGATGCTGTAAGCCGTAATTCATTAAATTACTTATTAGGTTCAGCTATTTCTGGAGTGGTCAAGAGAAACCTAATATGTTTAGACTGTAAATCTCTAATAATTGGTGTAAACTCAAGTGGTGAGGAGAACACTTTAATAAATTCAAGGCAGTTTGAAAGAACGTCGAGGGCATTGTTTACACCAAGTACAATACTGTACAACCTTGTGGCCAAGAGTGAGGTGATACTTAAAAATCACATCAAGAAATGCGAGAGGCACAAATGTGTTGGAAAACATATGTTAAAAATAATTAAAGAAAAGGTAGACTATGCATCATTAAATACATGCAAATGTCAGGCTGGTGACCGAGTTTTAGAAAAGTATGTGACCTTACGCTTGCATATCTATGCAAAGGACCAAAAAATTGCAATGGTTCAAAAGAGAAAAAAAATATTCAACTCAAGAAGTGCATTTTCCTTCACAGTCTCAAGGAATACATAATAACGTCCGTGATAGAATTTATTGTTAAGTTTGCTTATTTGCTTGCCCTCCACTGGGTATCACTTGATTGTCGATAGACTCTTCAGAAAGCCGACATTTTGATGACTGCCAATGTATTCTGTGCTATTTACCTGTGCCACCATAAGCAATTGATGCTCAGTTTGCCCTCGTCTGGGTATCACTTGCTTGTCGATAGACTCTTCAGTGAGCCGACGTTTTGATGACTGCCAATGTATTCTGTGCTATTTACCTGTGCCACCATAAGCAAATGATGCTCAGTTTGCCCTCGTCTGGGTATCACTTGCTTGTCGATAGACTCTTCAGTGAGCCGACGTTTTGATGACTGCCATTGTATTCAGTGCTATTTACCTGTGCCACCATAAGCAAATGATGCTCAGTTTGCCCTCGTCTGGGTATCACTTGCTTGTCGATAGACTCTTCAGTGAGCCGACGTTTTGATGACTGCCATTGTATTCAGTGCTATTTACCTGTGCCACCATAAGCAAATGATGCTCAGTTTGCCCTCGTCTGGGTATCACTTGCTTGTCGATAGACTCTTCAGTGAGCCGACGTTTTGATGACTGCCAATGTATTCAGTGCTATTTACCTGTGCCACCATAAGCAAATGATGCTCAGTTTGCCCTCGTCTGGGTATCACTTGCTTGTCGATAGACTCTTCAGTGAGCCGACGTTTTGATGACTGCCATTGTATTCAGTGCTATTTACCTGTGCCACCATAAGCAAATGATGCTCAGTTTTCCCTCGTCTGGGTATCACTTGCTTGTCGATAGACTCTTCAGTGAGCCGACGTTTTGATGACTGCCAATGTATTCTGTGCTATTTACCTGTGCCACCATAAGCAAATGATGCTCAGTTTGCCCTCGTCTGGGTATCACTTGCTTGTCGATAGACTCTTCAGTGAGCCGACGTTTTGATGACTGCCAATGTATTCTGTGCTATTTACCTGTGCCACCATAAGCAAATGATGCTCAGTTTGCCCTCGTCTGGGTATCACTTGCTTGTCGATAGACTCTTCAGTGAGCCGACGTTTTGATGACTGCCAATGTATTCTGTGCTATTTACCTGTGCCACCATAAGCAAATGATGCTCAGTTTGCCCTCCTCTGGGTATCACTTGCTTGTCGATAGACTCTTCAGTGAGCCGACGTTTTGATGACTGCCATTGTATTCAGTGCTATTTACCTGTGCCACCATAAGCAAATGATGCTCAGTTTGCCCTCGTCTGGGTATCACTTGCTTGTCGATAGACTCTTCAGTGAGCCGACGTTTTGATGACTGCCATTGTATTCAGTGCTATTTACCTGTGCCACCATAAGCAAATGATGCTCAGTTTGCCCTCGTCTGGGTATCACTTGCTTGTCGATAGACTCTTCAGTGAGCCGACGTTTTGATGACTGCCATTGTATTCAGTGCTATTTACCTGTGCCACCATAAGCAAATGATGCTCAGTTTGCCCTCGTCTGGGTATCACTTGCTTGTCGATAGACTCTTCAGTGAGCCGACGTTTTGATGACTGCCAATGTATTCAGTGCTATTTACCTGTGCCACCATAAGCAAATGATGCTCAGTTTGCCCTCGTCTGGGTATCACTTGCTTGTCGATAGACTCTTCAGTGAGCCGACGTTTTGATGACTGCCATTGTATTCAGTGCTATTTACCTGTGCCACCATAAGCAAATGATGCTCAGTTTTCCCTCGTCTGGGTATCACTTGCTTGTCGATAGACTCTTCAGTGAGCCGACGTTTTGATGACTGCCAATGTATTCTGTGCTATTTACCTGTGCCACCATAAGCAAATGATGCTCAGTTTGCCCTCGTCTGGGTATCACTTGCTTGTCGATAGACTCTTCAGTGAGCCGACGTTTTGATGACTGCCAATGTATTCTGTGCTATTTACCTGTGCCACCATAAGCAAATGATGCTCAGTTTGCCCTCGTCTGGGTATCACTTGCTTGTCGATAGACTCTTCAGTGAGCCGACGTTTTGATGACTGCCAATGTATTCTGTGCTATTTACCTGTGCCACCATAAGCAAATGATGCTCAGTTTGCCCTCCTCTGGGTATCACTTGCTTGTCGATAGACTCTTCAGTGAGCCGACGTTTTGATGACTGCCAATGTATTCTTTCTTTCTTGTTTCTGTCGGTAGGTACGTTCAGTTTCAGCTGTGCATAAATTCATAGTCTTTCTGAGATTCCTCTTTTAATTTTGATTTTTTTTTTCAGAAATGTTGATTACTTCATCCTACTCTGCAAATAAGTATGTTGGATGTAGTACTTGAAGATTATGTATGACACATTCCATTGCTGTGTTGATGGAGACATGTATAAATGGTGTTCCTCGAAGTGAAGAGGTTCATTAATTGGAGGGTACAATGAACATTGACTTGAACTCTTAGCTGAAGTTTATTCTGGGGTTGAAATGTCTACCTCATAATTGTGATTGTTTCTGTCGGTAGGTACGTTCAGTTTCAGCTGTTCATAAATTCATAGTCTTTCTGAGATTCCTCTTTTAATTTTGATTTTTTTTTTTCAGAAATGTTGATTACTTCATCCTACTCTGCAAATAAGTATGTTGGATGTAGTACTTGAAGATTATGTATGACACATTCCATTGCTGTGTTGATGGAGACATGTATAAATGGTGTTCCTCGAAGTGAAGAGGTTCATTAATTGGAGGGTACAATGAACATTGACTTGAACTCTTAGCTGAAGTTTATTCTGGGGTTGAAATGTCTACCTCATAATTGTGATTGTTTCTGTCGGTAGGTACGTTCAGTTTCAGCTGTTCATAAATTCATAGTCTTTCTGAGATTCCTCTTTTAATTTTGATTTTTTTTTCAGAAATGTTGATTACTTCATCCTACTCTGCAAATAAGTATGTTGGATGTAGTACTTGAAGATTATGTATGACACATTCCATTGCTGTGTTGATGGAGACATGTATAAATGGTGTTCCTCGAAGTGAAGAGGTTCATTAATTGGAGGGTACAATGAACATTGACTTGAACTCTTAGCTGAAGTTTATTCTGGGGTTGAAATGTCTACCTCATAATTGTGATTGTTTCTGTCGGTAGGTACGTTCAGTTTCAGCTGTTCATAAATTCATAGTCTTTCTGAGATTCCTCTTTTAATTTTGATTTTTTTTTTTCAGAAATGTTGATTACTTCATCCTACTCTGCAAATAAGTATGTTGGATGTAGTACTTGAAGATTATGTATGACACATTCCATTGCTGTGTTGATGGAGACATGTATAAATGGTGTTCCTCGAAGTGAAGAGGTTCATTAATTGGAGGGTACAATGAACATTGACTTGAACTCTTAGCTGAAGTTTATTCTGGGGTTGAAATGTCTACCTCATAATTGTGATTGTTTCTGTCGGTAGGTACGTTCAGTTTCAGCTGTTCATAAATTCATAGTCTTTCTGAGATTCCTCTTTTAATTTTGATTTTTTTTTTTTCAGAAATGTTGATTACTTCATCCTACTCTGCAAATAAGTATGTTGGATGTAGTACTTGAAGATTATGTATGACACATTCCATTGCTGTGTTGATGGAGACATGTATAAATGGTGTTCCTCGAAGTGAAGAGGTTCATTAATTGGAGGGTACAATGAACATTGACTTGAACTCTTAGCTGAAGTTTATTCTGGGGTTGAAATGTCTACCTCATAATTGTGATTGTTTCTGTCGGTAGGTACGTTCAGTTTCAGCTGTTCATAAATTCATAGTCTTTCTGAGATTCCTCTTTTAATTTTGATTTTTTTTTTTCAGAAATGTTGATTACTTCATCCTACTCTGCAAATAAGTATGTTGGATGTAGTACTTGAAGATTATGTATGACACATTCCATTGCTGTGTTGATGGAGACATGTATAAATGGTGTTCCTCGAAGTGAAGAGGTTCATTAATTGGAGGGTACAATGAACATTGACTTGAACTCTTAGCTGAAGTTTATTCTGGGGTTGAAATGTCTACCTCATAATTGTGATTGTTTCTGTCGGTAGGTACGTTCAGTTTCAGCTGTTCATAAATTCATAGTCTTTCTGAGATTCCTCTTTTAATTTTGATTTTTTTTTTCAGAAATGTTGATTACTTCATCCTACTCTGCAAATAAGTATGTTGGATGTAGTACTTGAAGATTATGTATGACACATTCCATTGCTGTGTTGATGGAGACATTATAAATGGTGTTCCTCGAAGTGAAGAGGTTCATTAATTGGAGGGTACAATGAACATTGACTTGAACTCTTAGCTGAAGTTTATTCTGGGGTTGAAATGTCTACCTCATAATTGTGATTGTTTCTGTCGGTAGGTACGTTCAGTTTCAGCTGTTCATAAATTCATAGTCTTTCTGAGATTCCTCTTTTAATTTTGATTTTTTTTTTCAGAAATGTTGATTACTTCATCCTACTCTGCAAATAAGTATGTTGGATGTAGTACTTGAAGATTATGTATGACACATTCCATTGCTGTGTTGATGGAGACATTATAAATGGTGTTCCTCGAAGTGAAGAGGTTCATTAATTGGAGGGTACAATGAACATTGACTTGAACTCTTAGCTGAAGTTTATTCTGGGGTTGAAATGTCTACCTCATAATTGTGATTGTTTCTGTCGGTAGGTACGTTCAGTTTCAGCTGTTCATAAATTCATAGTCTTTCTGAGATTCCTCTTTTAATTTTGATTTTTTTTTTCAGAAATGTTGATTACTTCATCCTACTCTGCAAATAAGTATGTTGGATGTAGTACTTGAAGATTATGTATGACACATTCCATTGCTGTGTTGATGGAGACATGTATAAATGGTGTTCCTCGAAGTGAAGAGGTTCATTAATTGGAGGGTACAATGAACATTGACTTGAACTCTTAGCTGAAGTTTATTCTGGGGTTGAAATGTCTACCTCATAATTGTGATTGTTTCTGTCGGTAGGTACGTTCAGTTTCAGCTGTTCATAAATTCATAGTCTTTCTGAGATTCCTCTTTTAATTTTGATTTTTTTTTCAGAAATGTTGATTACTTCATCCTACTCTGCAAATAAGTATGTTGGATGTAGTACTTGAAGATTATGTATGACACATTCCATTGCTGTGTTGATGGAGACATGTATAAATGGTGTTCCTCGAAGTGAAGAGGTTCATTAATTGGAGGGTACAATGAACATTGACTTGAACTCTTAGCTGAAGTTTATTCTGGGGTTGAAATGTCTACCTCATAATTGTGATTGTTTCTGTCGGTAGGTACGTTCAGTTTCAGCTGTTCATAAATTCATAGTCTTTCTGAGATTCCTCTTTTAATTTTGATTTTTTTTTTTCAGAAATGTTGATTACTTCATCCTACTCTGCAAATAAGTATGTTGGATGTAGTACTTGAAGATTATGTATGACACATTCCATTGCTGTGTTGATGGAGACATGTATAAATGGTGTTCCTCGAAGTGAAGAGGTTCATTAATTGGAGGGTACAATGAACATTGACTTGAACTCTTAGCTGAAGTTTATTCTGGGGTTGAAATGTCTACCTCATAATTGTGATTGTTTCTGTCGGTAGGTACGTTCAGTTTCAGCTGTTCATAAATTCATAGTCTTTCTGAGATTCCTCTTTTAATTTTGATTTTTTTTTTCAGAAATGTTGATTACTTCATCCTACTCTGCAAATAAGTATGTTGGATGTAGTACTTGAAGATTATGTATGACACATTCCATTGCTGTGTTGATGGAGACATTATAAATGGTGTTCCTCGAAGTGAAGAGGTTCATTAATTGGAGGGTACAATGAACATTGACTTGAACTCTTAGCTGAAGTTTATTCTGGGGTTGAAATGTCTACCTCATAATTGTGATTGTTTCTGTCGGTAGGTACGTTCAGTTTCAGCTGTTCATAAATTCATAGTCTTTCTGAGATTCCTCTTTTAATTTTGATTTTTTTTTTCAGAAATGTTGATTACTTCATCCTACTCTGCAAATAAGTATGTTGGATGTAGTACTTGAAGATTATGTATGACACATTCCATTGCTGTGTTGATGGAGACATTATAAATGGTGTTCCTCGAAGTGAAGAGGTTCATTAATTGGAGGGTACAATGAACATTGACTTGAACTCTTAGCTGAAGTTTATTCTGGGGTTGAAATGTCTACCTCTTAATTGTGATTGTTTCTGTCGGTAGGTACGTTCAGTTTCAGCTGTTCATAAATTCATAGTCTTTCTGAGATTCCTCTTTTAATTTTGATTTTTTTTTCAGAAATGTTGATTACTTCATCCTACTCTGCAAATTAGTATGTTGGATGTAGTACTTGAAGATTATGTGTGTCACATTCCGTGAAAGGACTGAGGAGAACATGTTTGAAATGTTGTTCCTCATAATGAGAAACATTATTTCAGACCATTTTAGGAGATTATTTGGTAAATGTTTTCTTTCACGGAGTAACGGTGTTGGGTAATGGTAATTTTATATTATTCTGTAATAAAGTTTCATTTGATGGTGGTTTATTTGATGTAGTTTAATACCTACTTTATAATTTCTTCTTTTTTATATAGTACCTTGTGCTTCTATCCCCAATAGACTCTTTTTCATGGGATTCTGTGATAAAATCTTTCCTCTGCAAAGCTGAAGAATGGGGGAAGTCCAGCAGAGAGACAATGGTGCTGGGAGGAAAGTTGCCAGCTGGGAAATATGATTAATTTGCTGAAAGTTGACTGTAAATTAAAATTGCTCGGAAAATGTTTTCTTGTTGGACAAACCATGAATGAATACATAGAATCTTTAGTGATAGCATGTTTAATAAACAACTAGAGGTTATAGAACTTTATCATGTTTAGTGATGTGCATTTGATAAATCACTCAGATACTGTTCATTGTAATTGTTGGATAATTCCTTTTTTCTAGTGCAATAAAGTTCAACATTTTATGCATATTTCTAATTACAGGTTCAGATATTCCAGTAAGTCAACGTCATTGACGGTACAGGAACATAGTACTATTGAGAATACTGGAAGATGTTTGGCAGCTTTCATCAGCTATTCATCATTCTCTCTTACTAATTTGAATCTATTTTAATGGAAATGTTACATCATGTGTACTTAATATTTGTTTTCATTGGCTTATTTAGCATTGTAGATATAAATATTCTTAGTATCAATGGAATTGTTAAATCATTCTGGAAGCCTGAAAATGTAAGATTTGAGCTGTGTGTACATTATATACTTTGGAAAAATGTGGATTGTTTTCTTTTTTCATATTTCTTTCGATGATTTGATTTAATGCAGCTGATATCAATGGTGCACTCATGTAAGGTACATAAAGTGCATGGTAGCTTGCGGTTTCCTATGTTAAATGGCTTTTTTAAAGTTGTCTCCGAAGCCTGCGTTGTTCTTACAGCACTATAAAGTTCATTTTTATTACAGCACAAGTGATGTTTACATTTGTTCAGTACTTTTTAACATGCTGGTAGTAAATATGTGTGTACTTTACTTATTAGTTTTACTCAACCTCGATGTGAAAGTTGACTTTGATTGTAGGCCTAAATTCCCTTGTCAGTTGCTGTTCTTGTCTTATTTTGGGGAGGGATAATATTTCTGATTTGTCAGCACTTAAAATTGTCCAGACTCTTCCTCAAGTTCCTCGGATTATTCCCATTGCACTGTTTTCATGGAGCTTTACTCGGAAATTATATGCGAAATCTTTTTCGACCATGTTTCTCAGCTGATATTTAACTTTCCTAATGCTGTAATCATTCCTTTGATGAATAAGCATCGCTATAATAGCCATGAGAGTAATAATAGTACTTTCGGAAATGACTAGACTTGTTCAGAACTAAAATATAGTAAGTTTTATATCCGGAAAAACGTCCCGTGAAAAGAATCAAAAATTGACTGATGTGCGCTTAATTTGTAATTTTTCACGATTTCCAATTCATAAATTTATATTAAAATGTTCCTAATAGGTCCAGGATGAATTGATTTCAATTTATGATCACCCGAAATGCGACGGGAATCGCGCAATTGTGCAAAAACTAAGTTAATCTCACATTCCCCCATAAGATTCAATAGAGACGGAGGAACAAAGATGGCGGAATTCTCAATTCCCATAGTGGAAATGTATGCGACGACTCAACCCTATGAGGGAGTAGTGTTGAGAACGGCCATCCAGAGGACTCTGCATAAAACCACAATGTCCTGCCATCTATGAGACGCTTTGCGAACACTTGAAGTGATAAACGCACTCTCTTTTGGATGACTGTTAGATTAAAAACTATATGTATTGTTTATTTACTTACTTTACGATCACACTCAACGGTGCTAAGGCTATAACAAATTCTTCTAACAAGAAGGATACTGCCTAAAACGTTCCATGAATTTCCAGCCATGTTTGTTTACGTTTTCCTTGTTTGGCTTCCCATGGATACGAGATTATTATCAACGCGATGAGCGGAACTTCTCATTGGTTGTTGCATAAAACGGTTTTATTGAAATAGAAAATGTCCTATTCCGTAAAACGTTTTATAAAACTAGGTTTTATAAAACGGTTTTATCGTTAGCAAGCTCATTTTTATAAAATTAGTCGACTTTATAAAACATTTTGCCGAAAATCTTACCGTGAGCAACAGGCATTAGATTAGTGTTGCACATATCGGAGAGAAATATAGAATAATTGGTTACATCGATGATATTGAAGGTATTAATATTTACTATCAATAAATCGAAATGAAAAAATCGAATATGTGGTACATCATTAGTCCACATGACCGGGACAGTAAAGTATTTTAGCATCAATGAAACTTCTACTTAAACTAGCACGGAAGACCAAACGACATTTTTAACGTGATACCATCACGTGGAATATCTTTCGTCTAGTTCCAAACCTCCGTCCGATATGGCATGGGTCGTTAATTGCTCCCACGAGTCCAGCACGGGTCATATGAATGCGCAAGCCCTTCCACTGAGTCAAGATTGTAGTCTAAGGGAAAGGCAACTAAATATATTGCCAAATATTTTAAGGTAGTTTAGACATATCACCTCACCAAGAACTTGCTGAATTTGACTTCATAAAAAGAAAAACCTCTCATATTTCTAATTAAATCAATATATTAACACCTTTCAGAACTACTTTTTGAGCAATTTGTCCAAAAATATAAGCTGTTTTACATGGGATAGATTACGGCTGTGCACTACGAAGGGAGAGTATTGAAAAAATTAGGAATTTCTAAAAATTATATTTCGTAAAAGAACTAACGGTGTGCAGTTGGCATATTTTTCCAACTATTTATAAAATATAATCAGTTACAGTAATTTTTACGGAATCGCAAAAAATAAACATCTGCGGTGGGGTCTTTTTCACCGTACGGCTTGAAAAAATGAGTCAAGTCTGAGAATTTTGAGGATATATTTATTAAATTACTGAGACTTTTTGACACATATAACTATTTTTTTAGTCATTAAGTACTTCAGTGTTTCATTCAACTTCTTACAGACAAATATGGTCTCCATTAGGACTAGGAAAATATCTAGCTCAAACTACATTTCAGGTAGGTAGGTATTCAACCGCATGTTCCTGAAATCACTCATTGTTCATGGCGATTGATTAGCTAAATAATATAAATCAATACTTACAAAATTTCGCTCGAAAAAAACTTTGCCCAATTGATAAGTACAGACATTCCTTCTTACCACGCACCATTTGAATATAACAAAAAGAGCGTGGCACAAACATAAGACACATCGTTCACGCACAATTCATCTCTGCCATCTCCCCTCTCCTTATCCCTATTCCCTCTCCTTCCATGGCTGGTGTCGTGACAACTAACAATAGTGGTAGAATAAAGCGTTGTCTGTGCGATACGGCTGCAGCCGCAACTGCTTCAAATAACTGTTTCAAACAACAGTTTAGTTTCGTGGTCGTGCCGCAGCCGCTCCGTTGCGCTCTGTGCTTTGCAGCGGCAACTGATAGCTCAAGCAGAATGTTTCTTCTTCTATTCTGTTCCAGTTGCACCGTGCGTGTGTGGCTCCGTTGCGGTTATAAGCTAACATTTGTTAGATTTGAATCTGTTGCAGGAGAATGCTGGTTTATTAAGCCGACCTATCTTTTTCACGAATCCAAATGAAATATTTACTTCATTTAAGCGAAAGATTTCTTATTACAGAGAATACAGAACTAGCAGCCATGTACTAACAGCGCCGATCGATCGCCTGTTGTTTGGTGTGCCTCCAGCTGTTGTCCGCAACAGGGTGTTACGCGGAACCGTTTCGTTTTGAAACTGTTTCGGCTACGCAACAGTTGCAATGAAGCTGTTGTGTTCTTTTAGTGCCACCACTACCTAACACCCCCTGCCACACGCCTCTGCTGCGGCTCGCAGGGTAATACGCAGATGTATAAATGTAGATGTAAATTACATTTTTTTTGTAAATGTAGTTCCCGCGTATGACTACCAGAGTACCACAAGGTCGCAAAACTTTCTCGCCACCTTCAAAATGCTTAATATGTTATTAACATCGACTTTCTGGCTCCATTTGGTTTTAATCCAATTGTTTATACTCTGCTCTGCAATGGATTTCAAACAGCATCAGTGTCTTCTGCTACAGCTTAGTTCTAATCGCAAGAGTTGACGTGAATCGTGATGCTGACTTCCACCCTCTCAAAGTTAAATGCAGTTATGCTGGTAGCGTTGCCTACCTCGTGCTACCGTTGACTACCACGTGCACGCCGTGCATGTTTTCTCAGCCATCGTCAGCGGTAGAGGAACTATTCCTGATTCCTCTACCGCTGACGATGGCGTCCTGACGCCGAAACGTACAAGTTTTATTTTGTGAGTGTCCTTTTTGCGTGTTTCTGTGTTTGTTTAGTGTATCACTGTTTTATTTATGCATGTGCATCGTCGCCGAGAGCGATTTTCTACCAAGACATTATATATATATAAACAAGAGAGCACTACACCGAATTTTAAAATTGTCAGATTTGCAGAATGTTTTAGTCTTCTCATCTAATCGTACTTGCCTCCTTTTCTTGTCCATAGATCATTGCTTTTAGTCAAGATATGAATGAAAATATTTACACAATTTTCCTTGTTGTATCAACTCCTAACATACACCTCTCGTCAAAAGAACACTGAGCCGACGGCAATGATTTCAAACTTGACGCTCAAGGAACTGCCTGTAAAATGCGTTGGATGCGTGCAACAATATACCTTCTTCTGCATCAACGAACCTGAAATTCTGTTTGTTTGGACGCTAAAGACTTCCAAACGCCTGGACGGATTTGAAAAAAAATTGGCGCACATGTTCCTTAGCACTAGAAAATTTAATTTGCTATATTAGAAAGGCCCATTGGCCCCGGGAGCTCCTAAGTGAGACCTTTTTGAACCATCTTTTACTTCCTTAAGAAAAAAATGTGATTCGGTGCATACTTTTCACTTTTTATTTAAAAAAATTACTTTCACCAATGAAATAAGGATGTAATTTTTAGCATCGATTACCGGAAGGGACAAAGTTTAAATTCTTGCATTCGATTTTCGTATACGCTACGTTTTTTTCTTCTAAAATTTGAGTTTTTAGCTTCAAAATCGTAAATATTTGCATTAGTTCAACAACAAAATTTATAATTTACAAGTAAACCGCAGCATGGGCTGGTAATGGGAACATATTCCCAAGGCACTTATGCCTCGAGTTAGACAATAAATATAACAGAAACACAATGAGATTTTACATGGGAGACTTTGCAACCCCAACTTTTCCATATGGTCAACAATTATTTCGTTTGGACTTTCAATCAAAATACAGTGGTCATTATTATTATTGTTAGGAATGATAAAAATTATGCGAATTTCACAATAGATAGTTTATTCACGACCCGGGTTTCAACACATTATGTCATCTTCAGGTCAATCATCTTCAATGTGTTGAAACCCGGGTAGTGAATAAACTATCTATTGTGAAATTCGCATAATTTTTATCATTCCTAACATGAAAAAAATTCACGTAATACACCCTGAAACCGCAAGTTTTCACATTATTATTATTATGTGGTTAATGAGTGCTACATAATAGGCGTATGCATATTGCACGTTATTTTGGGAGTATTCAGTCAACCCCATGAAACGATTTTATTTGTTTCTTCTTCCGGATTAAATTCAACGGAAACCATCATCTTATCAATACATAACATAGCATACGGAGTAACCAATTCGGCCCAGTCTATGAAAATAACTCAGCGCTACAGAGGCGCAATGAGTCGTCCGCATTCGTCACTTACGTCTGATTCAAAGCCTTGATAACGCCACCACAGAGTTGATGCACGTCCAGTCACCCTCCACGTGAGACTCGACGCACAGGAAGAATGCAAAGCACCACAGAAAACAAGAGACGATAATGTTTTGCGGAGATAGTCTGCGAGCGAGGTTCGTCGCCTCGGTGATGACCAATTACTCACTCGCAGCCTTGACTCGACCGACACACTCCTGAGTGGCAAATTCCATCCTTGATCCCAGCACAAGCTTAAAAAATTCGCAGGGGAGTACAGAGACTTGGGTGTGTACGTGTAAATTATCATGTAAGAAGGGCACGCGAGCAACGGTACTACATGTAGTCACTGGCTATTGTAAAAATGTCTCAGGAATTGTTGAAAGTACTTGCGTCCAGATGACTTATTCATCAAGCTTTTATATTGGTAGCAAAAAAAGATTAAATTATTATTATCACATGATTAACCGGTAAAGGGGGACATCTTTAGGAGGGAAAACGAGACAATGTTTTAGAAATTGGGATGCAGGCTAAGGAATTTCCAAAAACCAGCTAGTAGAACACTCAAAATTAAAATTAAATTTAAGTAAGTAAAAATTATCTAGATCTAAGACTTTCCCGGTGTGTAGCGATATTGGTGGATCTTCGGGTTTCCAACCGGGACAAACTCTCCATTTCTGCCGAGGTTTCGATGAACGTGTCGCTCATCATCCTCAGGAAATGAGGGCCTCAGGGACTCAGGGAAATGAATTCGCTAGAGCGACGAAGTGAAGAAGGACCTGAGGAAAATGGGAGCTCAACTCGACACAGCAGAAGACAGAAGGGCATGGAGGTGTGTGGATGGCGAGGTCAAAGACCATTTAAGTTTCCCATGGCCACAGGAGTAAGAGTAAGTAAGGCATAACTGAAAGAAAAAATGGAATACTGGATGTGGAATGACCATGGGTGGGAGGACTTCAGTGCTCACAGAAGGAAGGCAAAGTTGACATCTACATGCTACCCTGCGAGCCGCCTCAGAGGCGTGTGGCACGGGGTATTAAGATACTAGCCATATAAATGGGAGAGAATAGAGAAAAGAAAGAGGGAGATGACAAAAGTGAATTGAATTTGAACGGAGTGCCTTGATGTTATACTCCGTTTCTGTTACAGCCACTGATGGTGAACGTAAGAAAGAGGTTTTGTAGTAATCAGATCCCCCTTATTTTATCGATTCCGTCAGTTCCAGGGAGCCAAAATAATATCCTCCGAGTCGTTCTTAAACTCGCCTGATCTGAAATTTTCAATTACAGTACAACTCCAATTATCCAAACTTCAACTATCCGGAACGCTTTGAGGGGAAATTATCCACGTAAATCGGCTTTTTACATTCGCGGCAATTGGCTATTGGAAACGTGTATTGTATCTTTTATACCGTTGATTTCGTTCTACAGTAATCGGCTGCAGCACTATACTTTAACGAAAATTAAACTTTAACAATCCATAATTTTTGGTCAAAACATGTATGCATAATCCGGATTTCAATACTTTTGCATCGGCCGAGACTAGTGTGAACCTACAGAATGTAATCTAGCAGCAGAATACCGATCGTTTCGCCAGCGCACAACGTTCTTTCTATCAACTTCGTTCGCGGGCGCTGAAGGTCGATAATCTGTTCCGATGTACGCTAACTTCAACACATTGAATGGAAATAGCTCTCTACGCTTTCAGTGTATCAACTGCAAAACTGATCCAGTCAATATAGCCGATTGCGCGTTGGAATGGCTTCAATATTTTTATTCTCTGCATGAAGTAGTATCACGTAACATTCATAAACTGATTGCATTAGTAATATTAACCACTAGATGTCTCTCTAGCAGTGTGCTGCATGTTTGCACGTTCATTTACGAAGCACTCTCCCAGTTTCTAGTTTGACTGTGCACTGTTCTCTTAACCGATTTTTGGTCTGCGCCTAGCGGCCGGGGGAACGTGCAAGGTCCCGATTTGTACTGGGACGAGTGCTGCATGCCTGGTGTGGAATCACCCCGTGCCACACACCATGGTGGTGGCTTGCACGGTACTTCGTAGATGTAGATGAATATTCCCCTGTGCTATCTTATAGTCCGGTTCCGTCTAATTTCTTCTTTAATCAATGAAATGAATGTGGTGCTATGGTCTGTACATCTCAGAAGTATACAAACAGGCACGTGAACTCCTGACCGACAGGCTTTTAAAACTCCTCTGCGGGAAGTCTCGGATTTTGGCGCTTTCTTATTATCACTTTGGCAGCATTAACGACTTACACGCCACCCCTTAAAGCAGGACAAATGAAGGGGGGGGGGCGGACAAGGGGGAGGGGGAGTTTGTGTGTTCAAACAAAGGGTGCACAGGTGTCATGTGCCCTCACCCCCCTAAGCCGACTGAATTAATCGCCGACGAAATGAATGATGATGGTGGGGGAGTCGCTCTTAAGCGTCAAGTGTTTTCCAAAGCGGTTTGTGTGCCCACGCAGATCAATCGTAAAGCGGGGTCGGCGACCGCGGATTGAGGTTATGTTCTTCGCACAGAGAGCGCGGAAAAGAGTGAGCCGTTAACGTGTGGAGAAACGAATTGAGTGCGAAATCACGAGGTGGAACTTGAAAAGGAAATAATTCGTTAAACTCAAACATCTGCCATCACACCAACCCGCGTTGACCCTCGTGTCAATGCCCGGGTTGCCCACCTTATCTTAATGAAATAATTTCTCACTTTGTACATTCCACTTTTTTTTGTTCTTTCTTTCCATGGTTTCGACATATATTATATCATTAACCTTGATAATGACATTATTGAAGTCGAAGCCATGGTCGGGAAGTATAAACAAGTGCGGAATGTATGTACAAAGTGAACATTTTTCATGCGAACAATATACTTGCAGAGAAACTTTTACAAATACCACACAATAAATAAAAATTACACGACCCGGGTTTCAACGTTTCATCCTCATCGTCAGGTGAGAAAATACATTACCTCATCACATCACACTGATACCGACGTCATATCAATTGATGATGACGACGAATCTTTGAAAGCCGGAAAAAGTCGAAAATTTTTATTGTGTGGTATTTGCAATTTTTTTTCTGCAAACAAATAGTTGAATTATGGATTAACAACAAGTTACCGCAGATTAGACTGAAGAGTAGTGATGTAAAATACCCGGGTATTTATAAATCGGGGTAAATACCCAGGGTATTTACCCGGATAAATACCCAAAATTCATAAATACCCGGGTTTTTATGAATTACACGATCATCGTAACCCCTATTAGACTAGCACCTCAGTTTATTTTGGTAGTTTTTTCCTATTATAATCTATAAAAAGTATTTAAAAAGAAAACAAACTCAGACGATTGTGCCAACATTAAATTGTTATTAATTTTTTTGCAATTTCAGGAGTGAACTATTAAGTTTATCAATCCTATTTGGAGTCAATTTCTTGAGTACCTTGATCACCCTGAAATATCTATCTCATCGTCCTTCTTACTGCTGTTGCTGGTCGTAGAAGAAGAGTTATATGGTGTTTCCAACTTATCCTCTTCTTGTTCTTCCGTCGGACTGTCCACTTCATTGGCTTCAAATTTTTTTGATGGATTTATCTGTTTCTCCTTTTCTTTTCGATTTTTGACACTGCCAAGCATTCTCCAGTTGTGCGCTAAATAAGCGATTTTTGCAGCTTTTTTTTTATTCTATGTATGCATTATATGTGCATATGTACACTGACAACTAGAATCGTCAGAGAGCAATAAAAAATGTATGCATTAAGGATCCAGCTGTACATACTTAATGTCCTTTCCGTGGCGACCGACGTGAAAGGGGCCCCTACAGTTCTTACAGCCACATCAGGCAACATACAAGTTCCTCTCAAACCCCTCCATCATAATATTGGGCTTCTATCTTTCTTGGTCTCTGATACACCTTCCCAGATGAAAGATCATCGCCAAAGGCCCTCTTCATGTCAGTAATCTGCTGCCTATATCTTTGCGAAGATAAACATCACTGTGTGGTTGCCAACTTCACAAATTAAAGTCATTGCATCATGTAGTTCTTCAGGCCTCAATTTGCAACCCTGTGCAGCAGATCAGCAGCAAAATGAATTTGGTTAGCACCAATTTTTTTACTCTTCACAAATTTGGTAAGCACCTGTTTCTCTTCAGCCTTTTGAAGAGGGAACGCTGGAATCTCTTTATTTAAAGTTGTCTGCATCATCATTATCATCTATCATCATTAATTTAATGTCCAAAAATTGTCTTCGTCTATGTTTTAGTATGTAGTATGTATGTCTTTGTAGTCTTACATGGGAGAGAAGATCCAACTACACCTCACATGCGAAAAGCAAGGCAGAGAAGTTTCTTAAACTAAGTCAAGACATTATAAAACAAACCGTGGACTTAACATTCTTAATATGTTATGAGGCTTAATATATGATACATTTTGGCCCATTTGGCTGTGTTTTTCTTCAAATATGTTCATAAGTGTAACAGTGTAATTTAGGAGTGTTCAGATGAGTGAAAATAACAAGAAAGAAGCATTCCTAACATGTGATAATAGTAATCTTGCATGTGCGCGTTACTCATATTTTCATTTTAATTTTGCAAACAAACCTGATGTGATAGAGAAAAACTGACTTCAGTTTCGGAATCAGCAGGCCAGAAATATAAAAGATCATTATTTAAACATCATGCAATGATCGGAAAGTTTAAATTCGCAGGTCTGTATTAATTCTGATAATTATCAGAATTTATAAAAAATAAACTGTCACTTAGATACATATAAAAAACAACAAATTTCTTTAAACCCTTACAAATTCGTCGAGGGTCAAAAGTTGCTTGGAAAAAGAAAGGGGAAATTTGATTCGTGTTGAAGATAAGACATCTAGCATCGACAAATGTAGTGAATATATACGACCCATCATTCTTCCTGGATACTTGGACTTCAAGAAGGCTTCGGGAAAAGTAGCATGAGTGGAAGTATCAATTAACAGTACTTAAATAATTGATGGACTGCAACTGGAGAAAAGGCAAATTAAGGAGGAGTAATCATGGACCATTGAGTGCACATTTTAATTATATTTCGAGTAAAGCGAAAAAAATTCTAGGACCGCATTTCATTCAAGTACATTTGTTTCTTTGGTGGAATTTACTTACTATGGTACATGCAGTAATCTAAATGATATACGATTTATATTTTACATTTTTGCCTTAATTAAATCATGTTATGACCTAAGCTCTGGATAGTTTTCGGTGCGGTATTCGAAACTTAGGCGAAGATTACATTTAAATATGTTTATTCGAATCTTTGACTAGGCGCGGCACCTTGATATTTGTCAGCAATCATTATAATAAAATGAAATTCATATTGCGGTAAGCAAAGATCTGTACATGTGTACGAAATATATCTCATGTGCCATAGTGCTACCGGTTAAAATAGCATTTCATTTAAAAAAAAATAAGCGGAATGCAATTTTTTCACAAATCTTTATATATCACTAATAAGAACACGTATACAAATTTTCACGCTAATCTGTACGTAAAGAAACTCACTCTAACCACCTAAATAGGAATGGGACAGAAGCTAGTGAAATTATCATAGGGTGGTTGTGAGTCACAGCGTAAACAATAGGTTTTTCGATATCGGCCGTGATTATTAACGTAAATAATGAGCAACTGATAACAGAAGCACGTGAAGGACTGCGGTTGGGGAGGAAAGGAGCTTCGGAACTGATAAGGCAGATTAATGAAGCTTTTACTTATGATAAAAGTTTCATTAATCTGCCAAGGATCGTCACTCATTTTAATAAGGCAACAAATGATGATTGCGATTCAGAGATTTGCGTCAGAGCATATTTGCTTGGCTTAGTAATATCGTCTGAGTGAGTTTTTGTGATAATAAATATATGTGATGGTTGACCGTTAAGTTTTTGGATAGAAAAAATATGTGCAATTTAAATTCATCAATTACATTTGAAGTTATTTTTCTATTTTCTTTACTGTTTCGAGCAGACGGAGTATGCTAATTTCCCTAGTAAGAGAGTATTTCATGGAAATGCTGGGTTGTACCATAGAGTAAGCATACTAGAGGAATCACGGTATAGGCGGAAATGGTATCGAGAATTTTAATTCTCTAAGGGCTGATAGATGGCCCCGGAGTCGCCCTCGAGAAACGAGTCTCCTCGCCTCAAGGTCGTTCCTAGTTCTCTCGCCTCTCCCCTCTCCTTCCCGCCCTCCCCTCTTCTTTACTCCCGTCAGGCTTCAGTCTTTTTGGGTCTGGCTATGAATTTCTCTTTCGGAAGCAGGCGGGCAACTTCACTGCGCGCTTTTCTTTGCGTACGTTCGAATGGAGTTTTAAGGACCGGATTGCGATTAGGATATGATATTGGTTCATGAGTGTGTTTATTTGTGGTTATCTATTGCAAATTTTGTTCTATTGTACTTGAAGTGGATATTTTCTCGTATTGCCATATATTGCCTATTTTTTTGTTTCCTAAGTTGCCGATTGATTTGGAGAAAGATGTAGCTATGGAGTGGAAGTATGACGCGATGGTGGGAATATTAAGGTTATTGCGGATGTATTTGTTACTTGCATACCAGGGGGCGTTTGCGATGGTTCTTATTATTTTATTCTCTAGGATTTGTACAATTTTTAGCTGCGTTTTTGTTGCCGTGGCACAGGCAGGATATCCATAGTACAGGAGGAGGTGGATCATGGATTTGTAAATAATAAGTTTTGTTTCTATTGCAAGACTATATCGTTTAACGAGTGGGTAGACGGATCCGTACCCGCAGTGGAATATTTGCTTGCAATATCGGTATGGGCCTTCCAGGAGAGTCTTGAGTCAAGGTGAACTCCAAGTAATTTAACTGTTTGTTTCTTGGCTATTGCTTGGTTGTTGCCCTGCTGTAAGCGCGTGACTTGTGGTAACACGGATAGGCGCGTGGGCTACCATTGTGGTCCAAGAAATAGTTTGTTTCTGCAATAAAACTATTTCAATAATTTAATTTTTTTGGAACTGTTGTTGTTTGTTCCTCAGCTATCCAACACCATGCTTATTCCTTTTTTCTGCTATTTTCAAACAAAATATGCTGGTAAATAAAAATATAACTAACATCCGTTTCTTGATAATTATAAGTCTATATATTTTCCGTGACTTTAGGGCAATGTAACTTAAATATATTCCAAGGTAATTAGTAAATTAGAAAACACCATTGAAAAGAAAATTGTATTGCCAGCGCAAAAATATAAACATAAAATGAAATAATTGTTCGAGGAGCAGATAAAACAAGTAGAAAAGATTTTGTTACACATTTTGAAATAAGCTGCGTTTTAAAGCATTCTAGTGAAATTGTCTTGAAAGCAATTTCATCTCCTAAAACATGGAATAACGGGTGAAACAAGGTTGAAATGTACAAAATATGAACATATAATCTTTTTTACCTCTTACTCCCCCCTCTAACTCCCCTTCCCACTCCCTATTGTCCTTTCAAATGTTTCCTCTATTTCGAAGCACGTTATCGTCTTTCATGCATCTCGCTATGTATACTCACAATAGAAATGACAAAAATTCCACACAAAATGTTTCTGTTCCCACAATACTATATTGTGAGGTAAATTGATGCCCAGGTTGAGCAAAATAGTATTAATTTCACAATATAATCAAACTACTTGTGGTGGATAAGTGATTGATTTTGATAAGAACATTTACTCTACACAAGACTCCATATACCTCGCAATTTTGACTATCTACCTGTTACATCATCATAAAAGCTGCCGCTGTCCCGCCATTTCCGAGCCTTTTCAAATGAACTTAAAATTAACATTCAATTTTCTTGGAAACTAAGACTTTTTAATCCAAATAATTTGCGTGTAATGAATACGTTTATGCTGGGGAAATTCGCAATTAATGAATTCTGTTTTCTTTGATGAAGGAAACTGCCCTATTGCACCAAGGTAATAATGAAATGAAATGCACCTAGGACTAATATATTGCATATAGTCCTTAGTATTCCGAACCACAGAGAAAGTCACATATAATTCATCAGCTATGACAACTCCAGATTTTGCTTCATTACGAATCCTGCTTTTTAGTCATCCCGGTGCTACGTCGATCGCGGAATCTTTTTTAATTTTGTAAATAAATATACATCTTACGTTTTTTGGGTGCGTACCTATGACAATACAGTAAAATTGCTAAGAATGTTAGAACAAGATAAAAAATATTCGCAACCTCTACAGGATGTGAAACAGGGTGGCATCTCCTTTTAGATTTTTATACAGTCAGAAATAATGCAAGTGTTAATCGTATAGAAGATGTTACCATCTCGAAAACAAATGGCCTTATCATTCGCTGTACAACATAAAAAGCGTTGTCGGCGTAAAACGTCTCATCCGACGGACGAAGTGTTGTAATTGGAAAGCTCTCCTCAAAGTTACCGAAAAGGGACCGAGCTTTAAATACTGAAGAATCTAACATCGCTACCAACCCGTTCTCTCCAGGTGAGAAGCCTCTCTGCAACATAGGACTAGAGACCTTTATAAAGAAATCACCGCCATAGGTAATGAGAAAGGCATCGCTGACCTAACATACGGGTTATTCATTTTGTATAGAACATAAATGGCTTATCATGGAATGATACAGCGTCTATCGGCTGCGATGAATTAAAATGAAAAAATTGTCACCGAAGCAATGACGTTCATTTCTAAGCTATATAATGATATAGAAAACATAATCCAATAAAGAGGTGTAATATCCATCCACCGCTGCAGATTCAAACACAAATCAAAGAATGTATTTTATCGATTCTGGGCTGATGTGGTGGAACTGTTCCATAATGATAATCAAGATATTGCAATTTCAGTACCTTTTCATTTATGCACTATGCACTTGCACTATGACAGTGGAAATTAACCAAGATGTTTTAACTCTGGAACAATGCTCCATTGTTTACTTTGCTGGATATCTCCTTAAGAGACTCTTGGCTAGAAGTGGATGCATTAACTGCAAGAAAAATTTTTCTGTGAAGAAAACAATTCAGGAAAGGAGTCAAATATTAATCATGGAAAGAACATTTCCAGGAATAAATAAAGATGTTGACGGTTGGTTGTGCCCGTCAAAGAAGTTTACTAGAATTTGTAAAAAAGCTCTGTTAATTTTCAGACACCAATTTCGTGTTAAACCTTATAAAAGGGAGACAGCTCGTCGGAGTACGATTCGTCCGACAGGCCGGACGAGAGCGCAGATCAACTCATGCCACTGGCGATCACAGAATATGGTCCTTGAAAACGTTTTAAACTATCAAAAGCTCTTTATTGCCATATTTTTCTTGTGCCGAAATAACTTACAATAGGAACATGCTAAGAATACGCCATGTGATATTGTTGGATAAATGCTCACCGCGTAAAATATATCATTGGGTTTTTCGTTTTTCAGCCCCAGGCAGAAGGGACTCATCTCCCGATGGCAAACATTTAAGCAATGAGTGAACCCAGGACCATTTGCAGCCGCTGTTTGTTTCACTTTTCAGAACCTCAACTAAATGCATACCGACTCACGCTTACAAAACACTTTTCTCAAACGACAATGCGTGTTGTCATTAACGAGACAACGATTATCACAATTGTGATACAAGGTAAGGTCTCAAGAGAAGACAAAGTCATACATTAGGTGATCTCGGCCCCCGTACGTTGACAATTTAAGACGAGCCGGAAGAACCCAACTCCCTCCCGCTATTCACTTGCGACGTAATAACTGAATGGGACATTACTCATTCCGCTCTCAAGCAAACAAATCAAGGTCACCGACCACCCCTAATCCCAAAAATATGATGCTGCTCACCTCTTGTGTTCGTTTGCAGCGGCGCGCTTAAGAATTGATTACAAAATACTTTTACAGCTTCTGGTACCATCTGCAGTAAAGTGGCTATGACCGTTAGCAAAAGGCAAACAATGCTTAGTTTTTCAGTTTAGAGGTCCAATCGCGCATTCCTATTTTAATGTATTTTTCCAGTACAGGATTAGCTTATCACTACGTCAACAACTTCGTATTAAAACTTAACGTTGTAAATAACATTTGCACTTCACCAACGTGAGGTAATTCCCAATAAAATTTTCCTAACTAAAGTTTAATTGTCCGAAGTAGGCTACGCGAAATCTATTTCATTCGATATGTTGATCGTTCGTCGAAGCGATGGACGTCAAGTACGATTTATATAGGTAGTCTCTTGAAGCGAAAAATTCTTCCGTGAAGGAAAATCTTTTCCTCGTCAAAACAATAGCCTCACCTCGCCAACTTATCTAATGGCAAAACGACCTTCTTGGGAGGTGGGAGCCTTCAGCGCAGAACAGCCAGTAAGGAAAGCCTAACGAGGTGCGGCCATAAAAAAACTCATAACTCCCTTTGTAATCAAGATAAAGTTACAATTATTTCACCAAAAATAAATGTATAGTTTTATCCAAATTTCATACGCCGCATATATGGACTCATACTACAGTTAGTAGACGACTGCTTCCCACCTTACAAAAATCGGAAGTTTAGGCCCAAAGATACTTAACTAAATATAACAATGTCGAAACTCAACTAAAAACATAAATAGGTTTACCGATATGGAAAGTAAGGCATTAAAACCTTTCCCTGCAAGTTTTAGGCTGTTGTTGAGAACTGTTAGCCGACAGTTGAATGAAGAAGATTGCCACGGAAAACTGCCACGAAATAGCAAGCGGCTGAAATAATGGCGCGGTAAAAAAAATTGAGAAAATAAAAAATTCGTAACTCCTTTCGTATTCGAGATAAAGTCACACTGTTTTCACCAAAAATACATTTATAGTTTTCACCAAATTTAATACACAGCATATATGGACCTATATAGTAAGATACGAAAGTTAGCAGGCGATCACTTTTTACCTTGCAAAATTCCAGATTTTTCGTCCAAAAGATATATAAACAAATATAACAACGTGAAAACTAAGTTGAGCACAAATTAAAGTTCACTAGTATAGAAACAAATGTACAATAAACGTTTCCTGCAAGTTTCAACTTAATACTTAGAACAGTCTGCCAGCAACAGGATTAGGAATATAAACTCGGAAGAGCCAAGTTACTACCCGAAATTCAAGAAAATATTTTTTATAACTCTTGTTATGAACAAAATCGACTAACTATTGTCACCGCTAAACGTAGCAAGCCTTTCTGCTTCAGGATATATTTTCAGGCTTGTGAAACAAGCAAATTCATAGTTTGACAGAATTTCTTCCGTCGCCATCTACGATCTCCCTCCCGAACTACATCAAAAATGTATACTAATTTTGCGCGTGCGGTGAGCCCTCTATAATATGCTTACTCTATGGTTGTACATATTCTCACTTCCGCAGGTGAATTATTTTCTCTGAAAAATACATCAGGAAAAATTAATGTTACCCACAATAAGGTGGTAACGATCCTTAAAGTTAAATTTATAATCATCAGCATCAGTCATCCGATGAAAGATTGGTTGAATGCACCCCTTCCATTCTGCCCTTTCCCCTTCTATTTCACTTATTTTTCCTAGTAACTCTTTTGTTTCATATTTCGTTTTAGTTGGCCAATACATTTGTTCCTCGGTCTTCTTCATGGGACTTTCCGTTATTTTTATTTAAAACACACTTCGTTTTAAAAATATGTAATTTTAATTACAACATAAGCTTACCGCTGCATGTTAAATATGAAAATTTGAATAATAGATATTTAATGAATAAGGATCTCGCATCATCACATATAAATTTAATGGCGCCATCACGTCAGCTTCGCTTGCCTTGGCGGAGCATTAAAATGTTGTTATTTCTATGAGAAGGACCACTTTGTATAAATTAGTGAGAGTGTATCAAAAGTTTTAAGCATCAAAGCTATTTAAAGCTTTTAATGAAATGGAAATATAAATAATTAAATGTTTCGCAAAGTAATGTAATTAGAACCGTTCATCATTAGCGTTCATAATCTTATTTTACGGGAAAATTAAACATTTCCGAACACAGCGGTTTAAATTTCACAAACTAACTAATGAATTTTTCCATTGTTTTTTCACTACCTGGTTTTTTTAATGGACGCAGTCACGCATGTAGCGTTAACATTCACTGAATGAGAAGAAATAATTCTTTTACTGCTATGCGCGACAATCTAACACTCGTACTTTGTTCCTTTTAGCTGAAGTGGACGTATTGTTTGGGATAAGAAGGATATGCTCTGTTAGTACTCTATTCGTATGATATGAAGTTATCTAATAGCACAATTCTAGCGATGAACTTCCGAATCTCCAGTGGCGAAATTCAATGAAGTAAAGGGATCTTAATACAACTTGAGCAAGAACCCAGCCCTCAATCTTCAACAGTGCTCCGTAACGAGTGTACGTACAATTATCGTTATTTGGGAATTTACCGATTAAGGAAGTGTTCAAATGGAGGGGAGTGAAAATCCTCGAGATTTTACAGGGCCCAGCCTGTATCTCCTTACGAGTTTTCGTTATTCATTTACGTCCTACCTCTTTCATCCCGTATCTTAAATCTAAAATGTCTGCAGCTAGTCAAGTCCACGTTTCTCAGAGTCCTGCCGACAGAGAGGTATTTGCCGAACTCGGACCTATACTCGAACCTCGAACCTATGGACTCTGTCATCTATCGTCAAATTAGTGGTCACTGACTTTGAAACTCTATCATCGGATTTAAAAAACGTTCATGTGTGGAGCCAAGAGTGGGGACTCGAAATTAATCTGAGCAAATGCCCGGCGGTACATTTCTTGCGGAGGTCGTCCAACTATTCCCATGTATATGCTGTGGATGATGTTAACATAAAGGCGACAGATGAAGTGAAGTATCTAGGAGTTACGATAACTTCGGACCTATCGTGGGGAACACATATACGAAATATTTGTGGCAGAGTTCTGAAGAAGCTATGATTCGTCAAGCGTATTGTGGGAAGATTTTCGGATGAAAAAGTAAAAGAGAGGTGCTATTTCGCACTCGTCCGGCCACACCTTGAATATGCAGCGAGCATATGGGATCCGGTGCAGAAAGACTTAGTCCGGGAACTTAATAAAATACAAAGGAAAGCTGCGCGATTCGTCAAAAACAGCTACGGGCGTACTGACAGCGTTACACAGATGTTAAACGAATTAGGCTGGGAGCCGCTAGAGACTCGGAGGCTGCGTGCTAGGCTTAGATTGCTTGAACAATTGAGAATAGATATCTTTCAGAGCAACACGGAGAACATAATATTAGAACCCCATTATATTTCTTGGTCCGACAGAAACGATAAATTAAGAGAGATATTTTGCCGAACGGATAGGTATGGGAATTCGTTTTTCCCCCGAACAATATGGGACTTCAATAAATGCTAGGTGTAATTTCATTAGAGCGTTTCCTTTTTATATGTAAACGGCTGGTGTCCGAACACCCCCCGCCACAAGCCTATTGAGGCGGCTTGCGGGGTAGTATGTAGATGGAGTAAAATAAGCTCAATTATCATTGCCCAATTTGGTACTATCCATAATTATAAACAGACAAAAAATACTTGAAATAGGGAAAATGTCGTTTCTATAACTACCATTGATAACATCTAGCTCATATTCAGTAGAGTTTTAGTAGAATAATGGGATTCTTGAGATATTCACGGAAGCTTTCCCGGCATTCCTCAGCTAGCTCTCTCTCCTTCAGAGGAGTTGAAGTAAATCAGTAAACATAGTCAGTTGCCAATTCCCTATCCATTATTTCACAATGATGAACTCATTAATAATAGAAACAAACAAAGTAACTAATTTGCTTGAGCAAAAAAATATGAATTCAAGGAATACAGAAATTCATATGGTCTTTTTGAATAATAAAAAAAGAATTTCTACAAATAAAGAATTTCTAGAGAAAGCTTAGATGAATTTTATGTACAAGTACATTCTATCGAAAAAGTGTTTCGTTGTTTTGAGGAAAGTGTACAGAAATGCCAAGGGAACGCTGTGAAAGTACTTTAAGAGAAAGAATAAGGAATATTTTAGCAGGGTGGCATTTGGAGGAGGCTCCCGAAAACTTACGTCACCTGTGCCTTTCAGGACAGGTGCGTTATGTGGTGAGTAAAACGATTTTGGTTTTGAGAAGAATGGAGTTGGTGAGGTGAGTGGCGAGGACGACGAAGTTGGTCGTGAGAGGAATGGAAGATGATGGTAGAGATTATGAGAAGGCAGAAAAGATGGATAATAATAATAATATTTATTTGCTCTGGGTACAATACCCCTAAGAGCACCAATTTTACAATGGTGGTGAGCTTAAGGTACTTAACCTGCTATTGAACATATATAAATATATACATTACATGCCAGTTTTATATCTCTAATCACAGAAAAGACATACAATCAAAAATGCATCATATAAAAATAAAATAAACCTAAACGAAGAATACAATTAAGAAAAAAGTGACATAATCCTTTTAGTGTAAACATAAGCAAAAACAGAATCTGAACTGGATAACTGAAGAATAATTTTTTAACACATTTCTAAATCAGAATTTACAATCAAAGACATTTTAGTGAATAATAAACCAATAATAAAACAGTAAAGAAAGTCGTTGCAGCTTCTTTTTGGTATAAAATCAAACGAAAAACTAATACTGAGCAACAGTTTCACAAGTTCATTTTTGGTGTAGACTGAATCACAGAATTATGTTTTTTTGTAGAAGGTAAGAATAAAGTTTTGTCTTGAATGTCTGTGTGTTTAAAATATTCTTTAGATGAATGGGGAGGAAATTGCATAATTTTGTAGATTTGACCAGGAAAGAGTGATGATATTTGGTGGTTCTATGGGCGGGGCAATAAAGGTCAGATTGTGCACTTCTTGTATTTATAGTTCGGGACTGTGGTTGGTGTATAAACATATCTATTAAGTATTTTGGTTCTGAAGCGGAGAATAAGGAGAACAGAAAGACACTGAGCGAATAATTACGTCTGTCTTTGACTGTTAACCAAGACAGTTTTTCCCTATAAGAAGACACATGTTCATCGTAGCGAAGGTTAAAAATGAATCTAATACAAGAGTTTTGGGTCCTCTGAAGTTTGTCATTAAGTTCTTCTGAAAGATCACCAAATACCAAGGAACAATAGTCTAAATGGGGAAATGCTAATGCAATAACTAATTTCGACCTAATGTGAGTCGGTAAGACATGTTTCTGGGTTTTAAGCTGATACAGAGTACTGTTTACGCGGTTGGAAATTTGGTTCACTTGATCATGCCAGGTGAGATTGTTATTCATAAGAATTCCCAGATTTCTGACTACGTTAGAGTAGTGAACCGTGACATTATCAATCTATAAGCGCGGTATGGTATCGTAGTTAATTTTATTGGTAAGCTTAGAGCTCCCAATAATTATTGCTTTAGATTTGGTGATATTCAGGATTAGTTGGTTGTCTTTGACCCATAAGGAGACAGCTTCAGCATCACATTGGACTTTAGCTATTCCATCGTGAAGATCATGCAGGTGACATTGAAAGTAAATTTGCAGGTCGTCGGCATATAGCATATAACGACAATGTTTTAATGTTTTTGGGAGGTCCAAAACGTAAATTGCAAACAAAAGTGGACCGAGAACAGACCCCTGAGGAACACCATGCTTAACTGGCAACCATGAGGACAGGTTTCCAATGGAGTCCTTGACTGCCTGTTTACGGTCTGTGAGATAAGAATAAAACCAGTTCAAAACGGAGGCAGAGAAGTTCAAACGCTTCAATTTATCGAGGAGATTGGCGTGATTAACTCGGTCGAAAGCTTTGCTTAAATCAAAAAGAACCAAAATGGTCACCATTTTTCTATCGATAGCCAGGCGAATGTCGTCAGTTATTTTCAGGAGGGCGGATTGAGTGCTAAAGTTCTTTCGAAAACCAGACTGGTAAGGGTCTAGCTTGTTATTTTTAATTAGGAAGTCACTGACTTGCTGGTGAACAAGTTTTTCGAGAACTTTAGATAAGGTGCAGAGTAGAGAAATGGGGCGATAATCAGATGGTGAAGAGGGATTTCTCGATTTTTTAATTGGTAATACTATTGCTGACTTCCACATTGATGGATAAACAGATGTGGATAAGGAGTGATTAAAAATTTCAAGGATGGCGGGGACCAAGACGTCACCAGCCTTATTTATGAAGTCGATTGATATTTCGTCGATACCCAAGGATTGTGACTTGCAGCGACGTAGGGTTTTCGTAAGAAGATCGGGAGTGATATGCTTAAAGTAGAAGTTGTTATCATTGTATGGGACTAAAAGTTCAATGTTAGTAATACGATGCGTTGATCCACTCTGATCACCCTTGGTGAGATTTGTAAAATATTCATTGAACTGGTTCAATGAAAAATCATTGATAACTAGGCCTTCCTTCTGCCGCAGTAAACCAAGTTGCCGTAGTTATCGCCAGACTGTATTAGAGTGCATGGGTTTAATGAATAAATTGGAGTAGAATTGGCGCTTGGTTCCATTGATGAGAGACTTAACTTTATTCCTATATGTTTTAAATTTACTGTGAACCAGGGGATCTCTTGTACGAATGTAGGCACGTCTGAGTTGGTTCCTCTCCTTGATAAGGTCTTTTATTTCCTCTGTAATCCAAGGGGTGGGAGGCCGTTTACGGTAGCAGATACGTTTTGGCGCCTGCATATTTACACAATATAGTAGGTTGGAACTTAATGCCTCCACTTTCAGGTCAATGTGACTGGCAGAGAAAATCTCAGCCCAGTCTTGAGCAAGGAGATTGTTCTGATATAGCACTATGTCAAAATTACTTAGATTGCGTGAGACATAAGACCTTGAGAGAAAGTGTTGGAGAGAAATGGATGGAGGAAGTGTTGAGAGGATAGGGCTTATTGAATAGAGGATGATATACAGAGGGGAGAACGCTGGGGAAGCGTGGAAGAGGAAGGAGGAGGATAGGTATTGTGGATGAAATAAGGAGGGGGGAACCTTTTGGTAAGGAAATTAAGAAGAGGCCGGCGAATTATTTAATATGGAGTGTAGCGTTGGACGGTGCAGAAACGTGTACTTCATGAAAGGAAGAGGAAAAGAGGCTGCAAGCGTTTAAGATGCGGTTGTGGAGGAGAATAGAGACAGTGGGGTGGACGGAAAGGAAGACAAATGAGGAAGTGCTTGGCATGGTGGACGAGGAGAGGAAACTTCTGGAGGAGATTAGGGGGAGACAGAGTTGGTGGCTGTAAGAGGTGATGAGGGTTGCTGAAGGCCGTGATGGAGGGGAGGATGTTGGATAAGAGGGGAAAGGAAAAAATAGAATAGGCTTAATGGACGGGATGAGGAGACGTAGGACGTGTGCAAATAAGAAAAACGAAATTGTGTAGATATATAAGGGTCTACCCCTGTGCAGATGTAGATGGATTTTTACACCCTTATAATTAAACCTACATTAACCGGTAGATTACCCTAATTATAACAAATAATAAAGAGAAGCACTGGGTATGAGGAACTCAGAAGAGATCTGGTGCCGAGCGAGTAATTTGAGATGAAGTGAAAAGATGTCCAAGGAGTGGGGAAGTTTCCAATTGTCCAAAAACCTACCAATCAGCTGGCAATATACCTAATGGAGAAAGGCATTGAGTTAAAGAAAGTGTGGAGAGAAACCTAGCGTCTGGATTAACCTACTTTTGACGAGAGACCCAAAGGGGTCCACATTTTAATGTCCCAACCGGCGCTCAGTGGAGTATTTAACCTTGAAATCTGGCCAAAATTAAAGATCTTATTGAATTTGTTTCAAACTCGGTACATAGGATGGATGATGAGAAAATAGTATGTTAAGGGGGAAATGTTCGAAAGTAACTGTCCACTATAGTTTCTAAACTCTTTATTAAAAGTAAAATCTTGATATGTAAAAATTCAGCCTTCGTATTTTTGTGCAAGCAAAACTCGAAGAGTAGACGGTCGATTGACTTTCAATAAATTCATCAATTTTTCTTTCTTTTCAACAATAGAAATTACCTTGGCAACCAGGGGGGTTATTTTATAATCTCACCTTTTTAGTGACTCTTAGTGGAAAGGCGGGAGATCCGTTTCCCTTTCTTAATGATCGGCTCACGAACGGTTCGTGAATTGTCGAAGCTCCAATTACTTTAAAAAGATGCCGAGACTAGCAAATACCCAGATTGCTCAACATTTACGGAAGATATCTTACACTGTACAGACCACGAAAATCTAAATATAGTCAAAACTACAAGCGATCACTCAATATTTAAAAAAAATTAAGTGTATCTAATTAGTGTTCGATTCACAACCACGGGAAATATCTACCGAGAACGTAGATTTTTAGGCAATATTAGTTAAAATTATGAAATTATGGTATAAATAACTGAATTCCATTCTCCATACACTGGCGGATAGGCACACGAAAACAAAGGTATCAGCAACATTGTTTGGGAAATATTGATACGAAATATATACACAGATATTTCAAGCTAATAATAACATAAGCATTTCAAACAAAGCATACCTTCAAGCGCCCAATATATTGGAGTTGAAAATGCTGAAGTTCTTCACGTTTAGCAAATTACAACAATACGATTTAAAATTGTTTGTATCTTTCGCGCCCTTGTTTATTTTCCAACTCAAGCTTCAAGTGGAAACGATGGTGGCTCCATGTCACGTTCTTTATAACAGGTGAGATGGAACTAATGGCAGGCGGGGATAATGAAACGGATCAAGAGTCGAAAGATACGGATCAGAGCGGATGAATCGTCTAAAAGACCAGCACATGACCGGCAGTTCACCGTTTGAGAACCGAAGATGGTCACGCCGCCTGGGTGGCGGAGTTGAACTACGAAAAAATGACATTTTACGACGTATTCTCACTAAAGTGAGATTACAAAATAACCTCCCAGGTGTGAATATCCATTTAATAGCGATTTGATGAATGGCTATTCTCGCCTGCAGCATTTGAAGGATAGGTTCAGTGGTTTATTTGATAGCTGTAGTAAAACGAGTTCCCCGTTCGCATTGCCTTCTCAAAAAAGTTCAATCGCATCAAGTGTGTGGATTAAATCTGGAAAATTCTTGCTTTTCACATGGTCAATTATATGTTGCATGCTCACGAGTGGGACAGCCAACTAATTATTTTTTTCAGAGGGGGGTAAGACCAAAAATAGTGTTTATCCCAAATATCAGCCCCGACTAATCTAAAATCCCTTGATTGCATCCCCCATTTCTTTGCCAAAATAGTCAAATACAGAGTCCCACATTTCCGCAATATGTCCTCAAATGCTATTCTGTCTTCTCTTTCCATTTCTAATCTCCGAAACCACAGACTTAAAACTGATTTAAAACTCCTCCACAACACCCTTAACTCGACCATTGACTGCCCTGAACTGCTTTCTCTCTTCAACTTTAGGATACCAACTCGATCCACCCGCACGCATTCACTACTCCACCTGCCTATTCCTAGGATATCACTCACCCAGCGCTCACCTTTATTTCGCCTCTCCTCCCTTCTTAATTCACTCCCCCACGCTGTCGATCCTTTTTATTTATCGCGTAACCATTTCACCACCCAAGCTATGTCCCACCTGTCAACAAATTTAATATTTCCCCTTTCCATGTTGGGCTCAGCGTTGTTGATTTTTATGTTGTTATTGTATTGTTGTCCTCTGTCATGTTTATTGTTAAATGTTTCACTGTAAATTGGCGCTACTGCTGTATGTGAACAATGTTTTAAATAAAAAAAATAAAAAAAAGTACTTGAAAGGTTTTTTTAAATGTCATTTAATACACAAAAAATCATTTCTTTCATTTACATTTTACATGTAAATGTGTCTGCTTTGTATATGTGTTCTTACTAAGAAAGGAAAAGTCATTGCAACGCATGCCGGGCATAGCTAGTTCCTTATAAATATTAGACAATATCTGAAATTAGCTCGTTATATCTACTCAAAATCTTTATCGTCTCCACTATAATCTCAATTTCTCCTTCTTCAAATTCGTAGTACTCTGTTGGATGACTGATAGAGAGGATCAGAATTGGCTTACCCGGCAAGAGAAGATGAAGAGTTTCTATGCTAAAAGGTTTGCTTCTTTTTATTGGCCTTTTCCTCCTTTTCCTTCCTTTTAGCAAATCAGATATGGGTCCGATGTTAGTAGAAGGCTATTGAACACATCCCTGTTGCATTTGGTTCTCGAAAAATTTCTGGAAAAGTTCAGTCAGTACTATTAAAAATGCTTATACTTAGCCTCAGCTGCTTCTTCGGAGAGTTGTCCAATTGGTAAAATAGCAAGTAGAATTATCGAGGCGGCATGAACCAATATTTTATGTAGCGTTGGGGTCATAGGGTACCAACCATACAATTAGACGTACAGTTTAGCCGTATCATTTGGGAATTTCTGAAACTTGTTCACATCAATTTGGTAGCCACTGGAAATTACCTCCAAAATAATTTTGCAGTTTTTTCTTAAATTTATATCGACTTTCGTTATACTAGCAGAAGTGTCTAGTTTAACAATATACCGTCTACAAATAAACCCATCTCCTCCATGAACTATGTTGTATCTTTTTCTTGGTGCTCATAAGATCTTGTTTCTCCTCCTTTGTTTTAGCTAGCCATGTTTTAATCGGGATTTTGTAGCCCACGTGTAAAATTGATTCAAAGAACTGAGGACGGACAACCCAAACTTTAATTCATCAGATCCCTCTAATTAAGTTTTCTTCGTCTTATGAAAATATTTGGTAGTATGTCCACACAGGTAACGTCTCATTGTAGATGTTGCGCTTGTTGCAGCATTGCAAACTTTTACGTCGAACATTGTTGGTAAAAATTTGTAATTTATCCCAAGAACGATATTATTTTCGTAGATAAATTCGGTCGGCTGGAGAATACTTGCTTGGTCTTCGATATATTTTATTTCCTCGTTAATCACATTAGATGTTTCATGCATGAATTGTATTCTAATTGGCCGACAAAACCGAGTGGATGAGGGGATTGTGTTTTGTTACAAATGCTTTTCATTTAACTAAGTTGTACATTTCAGTTGTAGTGGAACAAAAAAACTTTGGAAAACGTTTGCATCTGTATCGTTGCTGTCCTGAAACTTCTGTTTAAATTGTGATTTATAGGACCCATCACAACCCCACGTGCATGACAGCTCTAAATCCTCTTTATCTTCATCTTCCAAAGTATCAATTACATCTTATAAATATTTACATAGCCTCGTGGTAGTATGATCCATTATGTACGGTGATTTGACCTCAGCAGTGGTAACTGTAACAGTGATCGACTCTTCTTTTGAGTAACATTCCTTTTTAACCATTTGAAGTAAGGAATATGATGGGTGTATATTTTTGTTGGATGACGGAATTATCTCGTATTGTTTTCTTATGAGATAGGCTTCTACGAAAACTGAAAGAGCTTATGAAGTTTAATGTTTTTTTACTTTAATTTATTTTGAGCTATGAACCAACTTCTTGACTCATTACCAAACTTTTATAAATATGGCAATCATTAAAACATGTGTACTCAGCCCATAGCCGCATACTATCATAATAGACGCTATTATGATAATTTGCCCTTCCCCAGTTATAAAAATGATTGAAGTACTATTGAATTATAAAACTTAAAAAATGCTTAAGTTAGAAAGAAAACGTTTTGCCTTTAAAATATACATAATTTACATTCGGTTATCTTTTTAAATATATAACATTAGTTCAAGATAACTTCATTAAAGCTGTGAGATTATTCGGTTTTAAGTTGAAAAAAAACATTTGCAGTTCAAAATTCAAAATATAAAAAAAGGTACAAATATGTGCAAGTTTTTTCTCTTAGAATAAGTAAACGAAAGGCAGTTTTTTTACGATGCATTCAAAATGTTTGTCCGATAAGACCCGAAAAACAAAAAAAAACTAACCTCGTTTAACAAGTCTTATAACTTTTGACACTTAATTTAGGAATACTTAATTTTTGAAATTATCTATAGTAGTTAGAAGATTCTTATTTCAGTTTTTAAATAAAATAAAATTTAAAAAACCTGCCAATATCTAGAAGTGCAGTACGTTTTTGTTGATAAAAACATAAATTAAACTGCTACAAAAAGTAGAAGATAACACTACACCCTTGAATAAACTATGCTCGATTAACTCATAAATCAAAGATCGACTGAATTTTACTAGCAATATTCACGACTGGAAGCGATCCTGACGCCGGATTTTGTAAGTATAGGTTCCGTTTTCTATCTAATAAACCAATATCAATGCTTTTTTATTGTTTTTAATAATTTAATTTTTGGACTTTAGGGCACGTTTTAGTAGTAGTTTACTCCACTGTGTGGCGGGGCGGTGGAAGCGATGCACTTGGAAGGCAAGCTGTTGTATTTTCATGGATTTAGAGTGCTTAGCTCTTAGTTGTACCAAGGTTGGTCTTCGGCAATTTCCATATCTTCCTTTCGGATGTAAAAATAGCGTCCCACAGCAAGCAAGAAACGTGTCCAAGGCAACGTGACTGACAGAAAGGTCGGAAAAAAACCTTAATATTCAATTCAAATCGTGGAAGAGTTTCATTGAATGATTTCGTCAGACTCCGCTTTCCTCAAGACACTGATATACATGCCAAGGCAAAAGTTGTGAGGCCAAGGGATTAGGAGACACCGACATGGGTGTTTTAACATAGCAAGGTCATAAGCAATGCATGAAGCTTATCGATTGTGAATATATATATTTAACAAGAAAAATATCAGAAGTACACGTATTATGATTGATTAATATTAATTCAGAGTACTGATTAATACTGACACAACTATTCATGGATTCTACGAGGTATTAATTCATGCAGAAAACAAAACAATGCTGGACATTCCAAGCGGGGTGAGGTGTCTGGTAAGTACTTATGACGAGTAATTAAACACACGTGGGTAATAACATGTCAAAACGAACAAAAAAAAACAGAAATCGCCCTTGAGCTCTCTGATTTCAACCAATTTCGCATGATTTCCGTTTGAGTACATTTTTGAACAAGCCCAACTGTTTTGAAAAAGACGCTTCCGTTGCCTAGTTACGGGAATATGAAAAACTGAGCTCCTTGTAAATTTGATTTTTTCATTTGTCCTCGATATCTCCGGACATATGACAATTATATAAGAGTAAAAAGATCGTATTAAAGAAAAAGCAACGGCGCATAATATCATGACGTCAGTATTTAAACATTTAGCAATTTATTGAATAAATATTTACGAGATCTCTATCTCTAAATATCTCGTATTTTGAAAACTTAAAACGCGTTTTTTTTTTCAAAACACGTACCGTTTGGATTTCACTCAGTTTAAGACATTTTGTAGGCAAATACCTAATGAATGCACCGTTGAAGTTATGCGATAGTAATTTTTTTAAGGGAGAAAATCATTTTTGTGTCGCCATGTTCGCTTTTAAAGAAGAAGTTTCGCGACATCCAAGTCTAGGGACAGTTGTTTTATATTGGTAAGCGATTCAACACCACTCGTGTATCATTTGAATTCACGGGGCTTATTTAAATCCAAAACCAAAGAATGGACCAAATCGCAAATTAAAAAATTGCTTTTGCATCTGTCTCCATATCGACGAATCCCAAAATTAATTGTTCTCGCGCACTTTCTCTCAAAATTTGTTCAGCGATCGAATTGACGCGGAATTACCCAAATGACAATCAGTGACGTAGCCCCGGGGGGGAGGGGGGGTCCAAGGTGTCCGAACCCCCGAAATTCAGAATTTAATTAAATAAAGAGTACTGGATAAACAGTATCTTTTGACTTATTAACATACTACGTAGATTTTATTAATTCTTTATTCTGAACAACTTTTTCAATTAATATGCTTGTAACTTTCAAGCATAAAAACCGTGGATATCGTATTTTTCAGAAATTTGCTAAGCGAAAATCATTAAAAAATCAGCTGTGAAACTAGAGTCACAATTGCACACTTACTTCCGTAAACACACAAGTTTGCTCCTGATAAAAAAAATTCATTCTCCCCCTCTCCCCCCCGTGCATATACTCAGCATGGCACCCCCTCCCCCCCGCGAAACGAAATATGTAGCGGCTAAATGACCTATTTCAAATATAATCTACCTAGCGAGGGTGCAAATTTCTTATAAAAGATCTATGCAACAGTTGTGAACTCAAATTGCCGTGGGAAAAGCGACCTTTTAAAGCAATCGATTCTGCAGTACATTTCGTTCATCTTATTTTTGTAATAATTTCTACCCTAATACGTAAGCTATGTTTAAATGTACTGCACGTCTTCTGAAAAAGTCTGCTTTGAACTTACACAAAAGATTTTACCTGCATTTTTCCCTTCAATCTCTTAAAGAACCCACCCCAATACCATTAGCAATCACGTCACACTGCTAATATTCGTATTTCTCTGAAATTCGCTAAGCGAAAATCATTAGAAACTCAGCTGTGGCACTGGAGTCGCAATTGCACATTTACTTGCATAAACACACAAGTTTGCTCCTGATAAAAAAAGCACTTTCATTCTCCCCCCTCCCCCACGTGCATATCGAAAAGACAAGTTGACGCATTATTTCTAGATTTTAAGAAAGCTTTCGACACGGTACCTCATAACAAACTTTTATACAAATTACAGTCATGCGGCCTAAACGAAACAGTAGTAAACTGGATACGCGACTTTCTGAGTGATCGTAAGCAAAAGGTAGTTCTTGACGGAATTAGCTCTGATGTCGTTAAAGTGACATCAGGTGTCCCGCAAGGAAGCGTGATCGGACCCCTTTTGTTCATTATATACATAAATGATCTATGCTCTCGAATTAGCAGTAAAATACGTCTATTCGCCGACGACGCTGTCATCTATCGTGAAATTAGTGATCACTCTGACTTTGAAACTCTATCATCGGATTTAAACAACGTTCATGTGTGGAGCCAAGAGTGGGGACTCGAACTTAATCTGAGCAAATGCACGGCGGTACATTTCTTGCGGAAGTCGTCCAACTATTCCCATGTATATGCTGTGGATGGTGTTAACATAAAGGCGACAGATGAAGTGAAGTATCTAGGAGTTACGATAACTTCGGACCTATCGTGGGGAGCACATATAAGAAATATTTGTGGCAGAGCTCTGAAGAAGCTAGGATTCGTCAAGCGTATTGTGGGAAGATTTTCGGATGAAAAAGTAAAAGAGAGGTGCTATTTTGCACTCGTCCGGCCACACCTTGAATATGCAGCGAGCATATGGGATCCGGTGCAGAAAGACTTAGTCCGGGAACTTAATAAAATACAAAGGAAAGCTGCGCGATTCGTCAAAAACAGCTACGGGCGTACTGACAGCGTTACACAGATGTTAAACGAATTAGGCTGGGAACCGCTAGAGACTCGGAGGCTGCGCGCTAGGCTTAGATTGCTTGAACAATTGAGAATAGATATCTTTCAGAGCGACACGGAGAACATCATATTAGAACCCCACTATATTTCCAGGTCCGACAGAAACGATAAATTAAGAGAGACATTTTGCCGAACGGATAGGTATGGGAATTCGTTTTTCCCCCGAACAATAAGGGACTTCAATAAATGCTAGGCGTAATTTCATTAGAGCGTTTCCTTTTTATCTTTAAGTGGCTGGTGTCCTAACACCCCCCGCCACACGCCTATTGAGGCGGCTTGCGGGGTAATATGTAGATGTAGATGTAGATATCGTAATAAAATATATGAGAAATAATAAAACAGCGTCATTATAACGCGCGATGGGAGTAAACATACCCACTTCCAGAACGCTACACCAGCGAGACAATCTGTGCTTTCCATTCACTCTTTCATGGTACTGACTTCGACACACGACAGCGCACTTGCTTTACATTCGTCTCAAGCCCTGCACACTCAACAAACAGATCGGGTGCAGAGTTGATGCCCTGAAAGCAACATAAGAACTTCTATAATCGCAACCGTCATTTCTTTTTTCGTGTAAATCTTAAGTAAAGATTTCAAGCATGAATAAAGGTTTTGATTCCTCCGTGGTAAAAAGCTTTCGTTTTTAAGTATGTATCTTAAACGAAAACGATAACTATATACAATTGATTGCCGCATGCCAAGTATAAAGCGGCAGTTCTTAGTTTAATAACTCATATCACTTTCATTTATTTATATATTAACACATTTTATCACTTTAATTCATGTATTTAATAAATCATTTCATCCCTTCAATTTATATAATTCTTTACATGTTTTGTCAGTCCATTACCTTCAGAGTCCTTGGCTCCCTAGTAATGTTTTAATAAGAAAAATAGCAATGCTACTTCAGGAGACATATTGGAATAGGATGGTTGTAAGCCAATAGTCCTAGATAAAAGAGTAGAATAAAGAAATTAAGACTAACTATTGCAGGGTAAATGTTTGTTGCCAACGGTAGATACTTAGAATTCTCTAACATAGGTAACATATCTATAGTGTAGTACATGCTTGTGAGGCTTCGTCACGTGACAAGCATTAGCGATTTTAGCTAATGGATCAATAGCCGTAGTGACACTAACTTTAGGGTATAGTGTAATGAATGTTGGTCCCCCTCACCTCACTCACTCACTCACCCTAAACTCACCCCCTGCCACACACCCTTGAGATGGCTTGCAGGGTATTTTGTAGATGTAGATATTGTGAACCCAAAGAATGCCACCTATTGACAGATCACCGAACCTTTTACCTGCGCACATCGGTCCATTAATGTTTTCCAGTCTGCGCTTGCATCAGCACATCGAACAGAAAGCATCCATTACTACTCGCATACTCGTATACATCGCTCCATTTCCATTCAGTGCACAACGTCCTTCAAACCCGCGTGCGATGATGTCACCGCGAATCTCTGATGCTAACTCTACGCTCGTACAGTGAATCACCGATTGTTGAATCACATCAGCCAACTAAGGGATGACGAGGCCGGAAAAGGAAGGTGTTACTCGCTGTGAGCATCCGTAGCAGAATCATTCGTGAAAAACACTTGTTTGCACGTGAAGCAATGTAAATATGGATTCCAAAAATGGCGGTCATATTTTTGGAAGCTTCGTTTTCATTTAGAAGCAGACCCATTTTTGGTGAGCATCATAGGAAGCGATCGAGATGCAATCCCAGATAAACATTTACCGTTCGGTGTATAAAATGTAATTTATCCCGCGAACGATAAGAGACCATAACAGCTTCCAATGAGACTTTTAGCTAGGTTTGTCGATAGGCAGTGTAGCTCTCAGTGGTAGTAGTAGTTCTCCCTAATATTTGTATCCTAATCTGCTTCCTAGTACTTACAGCATGCTGTGTACGTTTTCGCTATAACTCTTGAATCTCTGTCCGTATTTGTAGTTGCAATATGAATAAATACTAACGGTCCCTCTAACGGTCGCCTCGTGACAGGCATTAGCGATGTATGCTAGTGCATCATTAGTCGTAGATACACTTACTTTAGGGTATAGTGTAATGCATGTTGGTGACTACTCACCCCCTGCCATATACCCTTGAGGATGCTTTCAGGGTATTTTGTAGATGTAGTTACTGTCAGATTGATTAGGAAACATCAGTGGTTTAAAATAGCAGTATTCGGGGAGATTTATGGGGGTTGCGATAGAATCATTGGTATTTCTTCTCCATTGTTTCTTATTCTGATAAAGCAAATAAAAACATCGGTGGACACATCGTCAACGCATTATCGACTACTTCATGGTGTGATGGGCAGAAGAATATCAACATATAGATGATACATATTTCCGGATGAGCAATATGACGTAAGAACTGCTTTGTTTCCTCTACGTTCATCTTACGATCCCTATAAAATGCCGGGTAACCAATCATCGGTCCAAAAGAAACTTTCTATTATCAAATTAAATCCGCGTATTATCAAATTTAAGAATATTTTTTTGAAAATTTAAAAAAATGTAAGAAAATTTTAACAAATTTTAGACAAAATATATTTGTGGCAGAGCTCTGAAGAAGTTAGGATTCGTCATGCGTATTGCGGGAAGATTTTCGGATGAAAAAGAAAAAGAGAGGTGCTATTTCGCACTCGTCCGGCCACACCTTGAATACGCAGCGAGCATATGGGATCCGGTGCAGAAAGACTTAATCCGGGAACTTAATAAAATACAAAGGAAAGCTGCGCGATTCGTCAAAAACTGCTACGGGCGTACAGACAGCGTTACACAGATGTTAAACGAATTATGCTGGGAGCCGCTAGAGACTCGGAGGCTGCGCGCTAGGCTTAGATTACTTGAACAATTGAGAATAGATATATTTCAGAGCGACACGGAGAACATCATATTAGAACCCCACTATATTTCCAGGTCCGACAGAAACGATAAATTAAGAGAGATATTTTGCCGAACGGATAGGTATGGGAATTCGTTTTTACCCCGAACAATAAGGGACTTTAATAAATGCAAGGCGTAATTTCATTAGAGCGATTCCTTTTTATATGTAAACGGCTGGTGTCCTAACACCCCCCGCCACACGCCTATTGAGGCGGCTTGCGGGGTAGTATGTAGATGTATATGAAATTAAATCAATGTGGATAACATAGTTACTCATTAAATTCCTGGTGTAAAGGGAAATGACGTAGAAAGTTGTTGAAAAAGACGATGGAGACACATGTAATTCCCCTGGTGTTTAGGATTGTAAGGGAACTTGCACCGTAACCCAGGGAACCACTGCCAGGGTATGAGAAATTAGGCGAAGAGACAACGCTTTTGCTTCCGGAATCGTCTGGCTAGCGTATTCACTGCAACTTTTTAAGGTGGTAAGAGCGATGGCACATGACGTATATTTCGAAATAATTCGATTGCGTATGTATATATTTTCTCCTAAACGCGTAATAATACATTTCATACTATTATAATGGTTGCTAACAAATATCAAGGTTACATGCCGAGGAAAAAATATGTACTTAGACACATAATTTTCGTTTAAATTTCGAATTCCGCGCCGAAAACCCAAATCACAAAAATTATTTAATTAAGGCGAAAACTTCAAACATAATTCTCAAAAAATACAACAGCGGTTGGCGCTGGCTGTCGTTTTTGTTACAATATGCAACCAGGGTCAGGTCTAGCCGGCGTATGATTAGCGTAGTGGAAACGGTGGATAACCACGGGATGGAAAATATGTAACATTAGAAGGCAGTGTAGACTTTTCACATGTGTTTAATAACACAGCATCATTACTAGCACTTCACCAGGCTTGAAATGTCCGGCATTATTTTGTTTTCTGCATGAAGTAACATTAATAAATTAATAGTATCAGAAATATTAACCAGTAGTTGTCTCTTTACCAATGTACAGCATGTTTGCATGTTCTTTTACGTATCACTCTCCCAGTTTCCGGTTGGACTGCGCACTGTTCTCCTGACTGCTTTTGGCCTGCGCCTAGCGCCAGGGGGAACGTGCGAGGTTCTGATTTGTGCTGGGGCGAGTGCTGCATGCCTAGTGTGGAATCACCCCGTGCCACACACCCTAGTGGTGGCTTGCATGGTACTTCGTAGATGTAGATCACCCAAATGTGCATTCAGCACGAAAGTTCTTCACCAAGTTTTCGTAGTGGATGGAGTTCTTTAAGGTGGTACTACCGTAAAATTAAATAAATGTCATTTAATTCTCATTCTGTATACTTATAGAAAAACAAGTCCTCTATATGATTTGAAAAACAAAATGTTACCTTTTCACGCTATTTTTCTCGCAGATTGGACTTGAAATTACATGGTGTTAAATGGGAGAATGGTATAAACATAGTGAAATATAGTAGTAGGTACTTTTTATACATCTATCATAAATGCCATTTTCACAAAAAACTGTTTATAAGTAGCGAAATTAATGCATCATATCACCTTATTTTTCCAGTTATTTGCTAATTTCTGCGATAATTGAAGTCAAAATGTGGTGATTCCATGGCGCTGCATTCGGCGTCTATGGATATATATTACAGTGTTCGTAAAAAAATATATTCGCTGAAAAAATCTGCAAATTTTGTAACTTCATTTTGTTTTTCAATATCTAATGCAAGTCATCAGCGAAAGTGGCATTTTTCAAACCAAATAATCCAAGAGTTGGCATTTAGTACTTGTTTTGACTCACGCAGTCGCGGTGGAACCACCTTAAGTTGAATGGAGTTCCGTGTGTGACGTCGAGCGAAGGAATACCTAAACGATCGTGAATTTTAGTGTTCGTCCGCCTTGGACGTCTAATTGTGAAGGACAATTTGATGCCAGTTCATAGAACATACATATTTCACTCTACTTGCGATATCGTTAAATCGCCACATCATAGGTTGTCCAGCGTTGGCACGGAGAACTTGTGATCAGGCAATTCCACTAGCATCTGTTAAAATGAATAATTTTTCCCTAAAAGGCTGCGTTCTATCTTTATTTTACTCGACTCTTCGAGACTCAACTCAACTCTAACATGCGCAGACTCAACTCAACTCTAACATGCGCAAGCATTGTCATGCACCAGTTCCGTAGAGACGGAGACTTCACCAGGTGATGCAACACTTTTTATCCGTGACACTCAGCAATATCCTGCACGCTCGTCTCTGTCATTGGAAATGTAAATTACGTTACCTTGGGGTGATCGAATAAGATGGTACTTTTTTAATCACAAGCGGAGAGGTAAGGAGAGAGTTTAATGTCCCGAAATATTGCCTTACGAAATCACCGAACAAAAAAATTTAAGGGAGAGTAGCACCTATGGCAGGAAACAGGCGACATATTTAATTCCCGGTTTCCGCATACTGGGCGGCGTTAACAACCTATGTAGATGTATTATCACCACTTTGGTGTAACAGGTGTTAAATCTGTTCTGCCCTCTCCATAAATTGTAGCGAAAAAGTGAAAAGCAGGCAGTAAATTTCGAACGAAACTGACTTTTTCCTGACTTTCCAGACCCAAAAACAGATTTTCCCAGACTTTTAAAAATCACCTTATTTGAAGCAAACTAAAGAAATATTGAGAATTGTAGTGATGAACTCTTCTCGGGCTCTACACCGGGTGAGTGATTGAAATGTTGCAATTCGCCGGGAAAGCGTGAAATCTTACTTTATTGAGAATTGTGTTAAAAGCAGCTTCTTTTATTACCTCATTTTAAGTTACTTAAACGTGAAGTACCGGTACATCTGTTTTTCTACATAAAATAGAGCAAGCATTAAGTGTCACTTACTGACTTATCTTGGTAGTTAAAGTATATTAACTCTTGTACATAAAATAAAACATCAAATATAAACCACAAAAACAAGACAGTACACGGTGGGCTTGTAATCCACCCTTCAAAACAAAACAGCTCTTTGAATCATGCTCTGCAGGCGGGCAAGTTCTTCGTCAATGATTTGAGATTCAGACAGTGTTTCTGCTAAAACCTTCATCTTCTTGTCTATCAATTGTTTCATTTCGTCTAAAATAGAACGTTTTCGGGCCGCAGATATGGAATTTTCTTCCTTTTTCTTTCGCACTACCTTCCACCATGGTACCTCTCTCTTGCACTTCTAGCTTTGGCTATCATTGCCTTTGTGATCTTCAATGTAGAAAACCACCAGCAGTCGTAATTCCGTCATACCTTGGGGCTATTATATAGAAGAGCACAAGATATCTTCAGCGATTATTTTCTAGTTGATAGAGAAAACTCTCTCTACAAGCATTTCCATGGCTTGAAATTAGCACTTTTTGGAGTAATGAAGTAGCGAATTTGTAGCAAATGACCTGTTGAGGGCGAATTGTGTAATTTCCATTAGAAACTTACGTAGAGGAATTTCAGCACAGTCCACGTGTGAAATACGTTCGTCACTTGTTGATACATGCAGAACTAGTGTTCCCGTTACGATTTCTGACCCGCGTTACCGGCTAACTAGGGTCATCTTAAATAATTATAACTTTGTATTTCCACATGAAATTTATTTAGCTACGACCATGGTTTCGACGTCAGGGCGTCATTAGATGACGCCCTGACGTCGAAACCATGGTCGTAGCTAAATAAATTTCATGTGGAAATACAAAGTTATAATTATTCAAGATGAATTCCAAGTTCCACAAAGTAACGCCTGAAACCATCAATTTTTTTAACTAGGGTCAGCCAACCGTGGGTAGAAATTCAACCACAGTTGGCGCTTACTGGCGTTTCCATTACCAAATGTAACCAGTGTCAGACCTACCTGTGGTTATGGAAACGATGTGTTAGGAACAGCGGTACGAACGCATTATCACAGCGATTGTTACCCACAGGAGTAGGTAATGTACTATCACTTTCAAAAGTCGGTCCTCACGACGAGCGCGGCCGTGTTCGAGATTTTTTTTACGCGAGGAAGATAGCGAGATATATTCCGAGTCGAGCAAAGGGGAAAAATGGTAGCCTTTTCTGTGCTTGGGGACATTAATACTTCGACATTTTTACTGCAAAGATTCGCTGATATTGAACAGAAACAATTGTACATATTTTCCACTCTCACGAGCTAAGAACAATGGCACTCACACTGAATAGATGCATTTCCTCTTCAGTTCCTGCAGCAATTTACAAGTAGATCAGAAACGAAGACGGTTAGGTGTGAAACTTTATTTTAACATCATAGTGCATAGTTCATTTAATGCTTTTCACAAAAAAAACAATGTATCATATAAGAAATAAGCCTTATTTTTCCTCCCTCACCTCTAGGTATATCTAATTTTCAGGAATCGCCAAATTTGGATTCTTCTTACATAAAGGCCGTCATGCAAATTTTCACGCATGCAGTACCTACGGCAGATCAAATCATGAGAATAAAATTAGGGAATATAGACAGCAGTACATTTCGGACAGGTATAAAATGTCATTTTTCTCACGAAGGATAAAGAGACCGTAATAGCTGTCACTGGGACTTGGAACTGGGTGTGTCGATAAGTAGTGATTTAGTTGATTGTCTGCCAAATGCTTGTTTCTTAATCTGTTATATAGTACATGCACTACAGTATTGGTATACTATTATGGATACTAAGTTTATTAATGAATTTTGCAACTACATAAATGAAGAAATATAAGAGTCATACAGTTAACATACGAGACGTGCCCATTCTAACAGCACGTGTCGTATATGAACTGTATGGCAATTATATATCTTCATTTATGTAGTTGTAAAATACATTAATACACTTAGTTTCCATAATAGTATACCAATACTGTTGAGTATGCTGGTGACATTTCACCTGATGACAGGTATTTACAGGCTTTTTCCAATGAATTAATAGTCGTAGTTTCAACAAAATTGTAGGATATGGTGGAGTGTATTCTGGTGATAACTCACTCCCTGCCACACACACTTGTGGTAGCTTGCAGGGTATTACGTAGATGTAGATGCATGACGGGATTAATTGTATACACGATGACTTCATCGATAAAATCTGCCTATGTACTTCGGTTCCAACCACGACAGAAATCGGTTACGGACACATCAATTCTCCGGCGTTTGGAGCTCAGGGGGACGAGGTTAAGTGAATGCAATTGCGTTCCTTCATCTCGTAATCCGAGGTCTCTTAAGCGCTACGAGCGCACCTATAAATTTCCGAGGGCACAGCCCAGTTGGTTGAGGCAGTGGTGCCTCACGAAAGTGTCAATAATCATAAAACAATTCATTCTATTGCTTGAGAAGTGTCATTCGAGGCAGAGATTTTAAAAGCCGATGACGTAGAGACCCTACTCAAAAAGGGAGTGGCTTGCACGATAGCTTAAAAGGACGGACTCTGGCTCAAGCATAGTCACGTGACACGGATTGCGTAACGTTATTATTACTAGAGATATCTAATGCATTAAGTAGGCTGAAATGGAAGAGAGAAAATAAATCCTCAGGATTATTTCACAGGCACCGCCCCATATCCCCTTACAAGATTTATTTTATCATCTCAGCATGGGTTATACCTCTCTTTATCTCTCTAATAATGCCTACACCCTTTCTTCCCCTTCCTCGCTTACCCAACATCACCCCCCTGGTAAAATCCAGTCAATGCAATGAAATGGATACCATTAACCAATTCGGCAGCGGGATGTCAACAGGATAGTATTGTGGCTATCATAATAGCTATACTTCAGATCGAATTAGAATGTTGTTCCACATATAGCAGCAGTAGTTGCTCGCATTATTTCAATTTGGACACACTTTTTTAAATAATGCCAACCGCTGCATAAGGCGTATCTCGAGAGTTAAACGAATATTGGATTAATACTAATTGGATAAACTAATAGTACATACCCCCATGTAACTTTGAATAAACTGCACGTTTTGCATACCCTATCTCGGAGTAGTTGGGGCATGTTTTTTTTAATTTATCAGAAAATTACTGCAGTAATTAAGTAAAAATGCGTTAATTTAATAGAAATAGCGCTCTGGTTGTCTCCCATGTCTGGAAAAAATGTTAATTGAAATATATATAGGAATTCTGCGATTAATCGGTATATTTTGTGCCTTAACTTTGTTTTTAGTAGCATATCATCAGTGAAAATAGAATTCTGAAACGAGAAAAAAAATTGTGGAATATCGTGTATGTGTCGACACAAGATTGTATATTATACATTTTTGACACGTATGATTTCAACCAACACATTAACAACAGTGGCGGATGCTACTCTCGACGTGCTTTTCTTCTCAAACACACTTCAACGCGCATAAACTCTGCCTCCGACCTCTCATTATGTTCTCCATGGTATGAAACGATTGGAAAGCGAATTCACCGCTGTGTTACGAAGTAAACAGTGCGCTAGAGCAAATAAAAAGCTCCCGTTAGTTATAGAGGACTTTTAAAACAACGCTTAAGCAAAGGCGTAATTAGGTTTCTGTTTTGACTCACACAGTCTCGGAGGAAACTCCTTAAAAAGTTATAATATCATCACGATTTCTCAAGGCCACAAACTTTGGAGGATTCCATGTCTGAAAAAAAGTTTTCACCAAAATTATATGTCATTATTAAATAACATACCGGTTGAGGTGGGTTAAAATGGAAGTGATAAAAAATAATCTAGATTTTTACATATGCAGGGCCCTGTATACCAATGACATTTCCTCCTTCATCTCTGACCATAGCCCTTCTTCATCCCGTCCAGAAAGCCTATTCTTTTACATCTTCTTTCCCACTTACCCAACATCCTCCTCTCTATCTCGGTCTTAAGCCTTAATCAGTAGGTATATATTGTGCCTTACCTTTGTTTTTTAATAGCTAAAGCATGTCACCAGTGAAAGCAGTATTTGATATACATTGCGCGGGACAGGAAAAATTCTTTATTTTAGTACTGAGGCATGCTGCAGATATTGGGGAGCGGCCAAACCACAACAACGCGAGATTCATACGAATAATGATTAGTCAGAGAAGTCGGGAACGACGCCATAACAACTCGCAGATCCCGTACCCACGTGCGAGCAAGAAAGAAGATATCTTCGTGCGGGAGAGGGGACTCCCTGTGTGAAGGACGAATCGTCAAGGACAACGTAAACATCTCAAAGGTTAGCAAGTTTTTGCAAAGCGTTCTCGTGAGCTGCGGGACATCCGCGCGTTCGTGCTTGCAGACTTCCCCGTTAAAATGCGTAACATGAGGAGGTGGATCTAAGACCGAATTATAATAAATTTCTTCAGACGGATTCATGAAGAAATCACACGTGCTGAGCAAAATTAATTTTTGGAAGGTCGTTGGAAATCACGCTGCTGCAAGTCAACCAATCCCTCGCCTCTGCGGCTTCGACATGGGTCATCGTTTTTCGGTGATAAACAAGTAAAGAAAACGGCCGTAACTATGGTGCTCATCTTTAAGTAAAGTAAATAAAGTCAAAACTGTTTAACTCGTTGATGGAGGAACAAAACCTCACATGACATGCTACTCACCTTGAAGTTTTTAAAAGAGAAAACCCTAAACTGTACCCTGTTTACTAAATATATTTGTATTATTACTCTTCCTTAAAAGTTAAATGTTTACCGTTTTTTCTAATTTTAAAACGCCTCCTTCACACTGCAAGGGAATTTCCTCTACATGAAAATTGCAACACCTTTTAATCTCACTGTATGTACAAAACATAACCTGCTGACTAGATGTGTTCCTTACACTAAAAGTATCCGTTGGTTATATAAATAATTTTGTATTAAATTTAATTTAAAATTTCATGGAGTTAATCATAAAATATAAATTGTTTTATTTGAATTTTTTACCTTCTTACTTTTCCTGCCATAATTTTTGATTCCTATGAAAAATAATCCATAGTTGTTCCTTCGTTATGAATATTTATTTTCCATATTTTCCCATAACTTTGCCATAATTGGTACTTTTAGGCGTAACGTGAAGGAACCGATTCATGTTTGAATGAGTAACTCAAAATTTGTGATTATTTTTATTATAAAACGACCCAGGTTTCGACGATCAATGACATCTCGTTGAACGTCGAATCCTGGGCCGTTTCTCAATAAAAGTAATGTGGAATCACAAATGTGTTTTAGGCAGGCACAAAAGGTGTGACAGTGTCACAACCATGCTGGAGTATCTGGGTTGGAAACCTTTGGAATTAAGGAGAAACATAAACAGGTTATGCGGTATATACAAAGCAATTACAAAATAACGGGCTTAGGAGGAAATAAATCAAAGGCTGGACTCATCATGCTACATAGGAAGGAATGACCACACATACAAAATTAAATGTACGAGAAAGTAGAAAACGGATATTTTGAAGCAATCTTTCTTTAATAGAGGTATAAAGGAGTAGAATGAGTTACCTGAAGTAATGTTTGAGATCTTTCCCGCTAACGTAAATTTAAAAAAATAAGTTTTCCTCGATTCTATAATGATTTATTTGGAAGTATTTTGAAAAGTTTATGTATATGTGCTTACATTTACTTTAATGTTACCACCAGGCAATCGCCCACTTGTAACGTTTTGTAATAATTAATGAAATTAAAAATTAATTAAAATTCTTCATTCTAAATATAGCTTTGCTCATGAGGAGCTTAAAAAAGAACACATTTTCTTCATGCATTCATTCTATCTTCCCAAACGGCCTCCAGAAACACATTTCCATTTATTGCTCATTAAATCCACTTCATAGCAATCTCTTGGTTATTATACGGCATGTGAATGAAAAATTAATTAACAAGAAAGTGAGCGTCGTGCCAGCGAATTGCTTTGCAAGCTTAGCACTGAATGAAAAAACTAATGAAATCGGCACCCTTCTACTCAATGTAGCCAGTCATCTGTCAAGTAAAAAAGTTTCGAGAATGCATTTGAATCCAGTTTTGAAAACCGGTAAGTATATAGATCAAGGATACACTGTGTCTCGACATGCAACGAATGTGGCGAAACAGTTTATCATCAGCCGATGATAGCATTTATAGAAATAGGTCAAGTTTGTCGAAAGGCTCCATAAATGCAGTTATAGATATGAATTAGTGTACGTGAATGTCAAGTATGGCCGGGACTGCAATCAAATCGCGAGCATTGAAAATAAAAAGTAGAAACTAATTGTGAGTCCAATACAGTCTACTTCAAAATTGCTGTTCAGAAATAGATTTTTTTTATAATGCTACCACTTGTTGCTTGTTACGTCTATAAATGTGTGACCTGAAATGAGTGATCATTTTAACGTGAATTAAGCTATGGCAGGCTAACTAAGACATGCCTTTTTCAAAGTATCAACTTATATTCGAGCTGCCTTTTTTCAATTCCATGTTCTCTGATATATGACCCAATATACAGTGTGATTGATCCCATTGATCGTGTGTCATTTTTGACCTTAAGTTTTACACATTTTCGTTGGTGTCACATTGATGAAATTTGGCACTTGGGTAGAAAAAGTTCGTTTGTTTTGTTTACTGCGAGCGAAATTTTTGAAATTTAATCTTTTGACTTCAGAATGGGGTCCAAACCAAAATCAAAATTTTGCCTCATGGGTTTCAATGAGAGACAAAAAGTCAGAATATTTTTGCGTAACTTAAAATACAGGGGTTTTTGGGCCCGAGGAATATTATGATACTACTTTCGTTTTCGAAAATCCACCCGTGACTTTTTTATTAAGACAGCGGTTCTCAATTGTGGGTCGCGACCCCTTTGGGGGTCGAACGACCCTTTCACAGGGGTTGCCTAAGACCATCGGAAAACACATATTTCCGATGGTGGACAAAAATAATTTTATGGTTTGGAGTCACTACAACATGATGAACTGTATTCAAGGGTCGCGGCATTAGGAAGGTTGAGAACTAGCATGAGTTTGAAGAGCTTCTACTGCCTGCGATTAACTCTCTCGTAGGCGTGGTTGATATCTATGTTTTCCGCTTGTAGATACTTAAGTACTTAGGATAACAGTACTACTTAACACATAATATAAACAGTGAATAACGACAATGAATTCATAGTTGGTTGCAGCATTGTAGAAACAATTTGCCATGCTGGTCGTGGAACTATCGATTCAAGAGCAGATCAAATTGAGGGCATCACCTATTTTGGCTGGATCTGTTTTAAATTCAAATATGATCTCATTCCTTTCAATCCAACGAGTTTCACAGCTGCTTCTGACTTGATTTACCAACACACTTTTAAGAACATGATTACGTTTAGCTGACCTACTAAAAATGTTGAAACTTCATTCATTGTTCCAAAAGCATCCTCACATCATCACATTTTGTACTCTCCTACTTTTTGATAAAGATAAATTTGATGAGTGATTTTCGCATGCACGCAACGAGTACTATTTAAAGCTTTTTCCTTTATTTTCCGAGCAGCACCACGAACTTAAGAGATGTTGACGCTGAAGCTGTCACATCCAATTCCAACAAAATTTTCTATATCTAATTCTACGGCCTCAATATCCTTTATAGCAGTCTGGCCTAGAACCTATCCAGTGATAGCTGGTTCTCACATTGGGTTGCTAGAATCATAATTTTCTCCATGAAGGTCAATAATCCCAATTAATTCTTCTCTTACCGTTGAATTTGTATCAGCGATTTCTTTGTAGACATATCGCAGCGAAATACTGACAATGAGAAGTATTTGAAATATCTGTAGACCCGTCAAATAGAATCGAGTAGTAGGTACTTAGCGTCCTTCATGTCAATTCTTCAACAATTTCAAAAGGGGGCGGGGCCATAATCTAGGGGGGGCGATGAGTAATAAGAGGCGGCATGGGGGTGCTGGAGGCAGGGTCCTGACCGAATGGTACCATACATATCCCGGGATCAATAAAATATCAATCTATTGTATTTGAAATAAGCAGTAATTTAATCATAATTGTTTTAACATTATTTTTATAATCTTCCAGATTTAGTCAGGTAGTCTAGTATGATTTTAAAGCCTACGGTTAGGGGGCGTTTTGTGGAACCAAGGGGGTGGTGACTCGAAAAAGTTTGGGAAACACTGGTCTACATGGTCAAGGTCAGTATACAATTCCTATGACAAAATATTTTAACTTAAAAGCTTTTACTTTATGTCTAAATTTGGGCTTGTATGGGCACGGCGCGCGCTCAGTTCAATTGTTTCTCCGGAACGAGTTGGTCGATTTTAGTGATCGAGGTGTCTACGGAGAGCTGAGAAAGTGAGTTAGACGTTAATAATGCAAGGAATATAAAATTAACATTGGAATGCAGAAAATATTAGTTGACATCGACCAATTATTCATTGGTTAGCCATTTGTACTAATGAATTCGATGAATAAATGTTATGCATAGCGTAATTTTCTTTCTTTCTGACAAACAAAACAAAAGAATCTCCCAATAACGAGAGTGACGTATGTAATTTCGCTTTCACGAAACAAAGATCCGACGGGAGAATAAAAAATACTAATCCCTGTATTTTTTTTTCAGTTCATAGCTAATGCATTAATTTCTTGAATCGATAGGTCGTCGACTCTGCCTTTCATTGTCTTTTTCCGAATGCGAAGGGGGAACGTTTGATTGGGTATGAAATATTCATGCGTGGATATGAATTTATTTTTGCCCATCCAGCTATTCGCACGCGCATATATATACGAGAACACACGACCAGCACGCCGGACGGGCAACGGCTTATCCCATCGCATTCCGACGCCAACGAGCGATACGAGGTCCGCGACCTTCTGACCTCTCCATTACCCCCTCCACCCCTCCTCCGAGACGAGCCGGCGTAAACAATAACAGCGAGAGGGCACTCTCGATCAAAGGGCCCTCATCTTGGATCCATGAGTTGCGAGAGTGGAGAAAGATGACACGACCTTGATTTTCGCACCGCTATAAATAAAAAGGAACAGCTCATCGCAGGAGTTCAATTCGCAATAACCAATTGACGCAGCGTCTGTTCCGAAACACTCCGGCCACACGAGTCGAGTCCGCATGCGTCGTTGTTGTTGGGCTGGCCGTTGGTTTGATTAAGATAGTTCCCTAGTCATAATAGAGACCATATTAAAATTTTATTTTTTATTTCAGCGTCTGTAAGAAATATGAAATGAATATTGTAATATTCATGGCGCAAAGATATAGTTATATATGACCAACATTTTCAGTAATTAAATAAATAAAGCTACATAAGTATCTAGCTTGACTCATTTTTTCCCGCCAACGGTTGATAACCCTTCAAAACAGCAAGTTTTTTTGCGATTCTGTAAAAATTACTGCGGTTAGTTATAGATTATTTTTTATAAATAGTTGAGAAAACATGTAATCTACACACGGTTAGTTTTTTTGACAAAATCTAGGTGCTAATAGTTCCTAATTTGTTTAATATTCTCCCTCTGGAGCGCACAGCCGTATTCTATCCCATGTAAAACAGCTTATATTTTCATGCAAATTTCACGAAAAGCAGTTCGGCAAGGGGTTGATATTTTGATATAATTGGAAAGATGAGAGTTTTTTCTTAGAAATGAGGCCAAATTCATCAAATTCTAGGAGAAGTGGTTTTTCGCTAAAACTACCTTAAAATATACATACGCCAGCAGTGAAATCAGCGTCGGAAATTCGGAAAACGAATTCGGAAATTAAATCGAATTTGAAGCCTCGAGGCCTGTGTTCACACCAAGGAGCATGAATATACATATGGATCTTAAACTGGCCCATAGTGGGTGTTGCCAAACATTCCGCATGCACCGAAAAATCAGGACCAAGCAGATTGTAGCGCCACCACTCCAGAGAAGGTGGTTCTAATAAGGAAAGGCCGTGATTCAAATGGAGATACTGGAAATAAAGGTACCGGAATTGGCCTCCCTATTAAACTTGTCATTTTTGACACACAGAAGCGGAACCATGCCGACTGCAGCGCGACCTATATTTTGGGGAAAGCTTGGCAACATCTTCGCCCGTACAGTGGTGCCGAAGATTTAGATCCATACGTATATTCATGTACAGCTCAATGGAGTTATGGGTGATAATGGTCATTCTAAGTAGAATTCACCCCCTAAACTACCTCCCCCTCGGGTAACATCTACTACTCTTGCAGCCGTTCTATGATTGGAAGTATAGACGGTTTACCTATCTAGCGCTTGATATAATACAAAATACGAGACTTATAAAGGGGCCTTAAGTCTAGCAGTTTATCGAGTCGAGGCCGTATAGTGGTAGTAACACTTGAGTGGTATTTGTTGGGCGTCAAGCCAGACATAATTCATGGAGGGGAAGTCTCGTGTGGAAGTGTTAGGAGGAAAGAATAGCACTTGGTTGATAACACAAGCAGAAACAACGGCGTTTAAATTGAGCAGGCGGGAAAATGGGAGCAGTGCGTTTGGCGATAATGTTTGAAATCCATAAACAAAGCTGGATTGAAATACGGTAATACCGTTTGCCACCCTTTGGAGAAGCCTATTTAAACAATTGGATTGAGAGCTGTAAAGAGCTCAAGAGTGTTCTATATTCAGCTGACAGCATCGGCTCTTACGAAAATTCGTTTCCTGTGTAAATCACCGTAAGGCCGAAGTTGCGATGCTGCCAAAAGCAGCAGGAAATTTACCATACTAACTGCTAGGCAGTGCAAACTGCAAATCAAAATTCGGAGCCAGCGGTTAGGGAATGAAAAAGGCCACCGATGAAAAGGGTCTTCTGCGCAACTGCCGCCATGTCTTGCTGCCACTATAGCAAGACTCCCAGGAGGATGACTTCCATGAGGGAACATCCTCCAGTGGGAACAGAGATAGAGACCTTTTTCTTCACCGCTTTACAAGTCGGGAGAGATAGATAAACACACCACTCTCAGATTTCGGTCTCCGTAACGAGACCCAATTGGGTCAGGGCCCCGCGGGGTTGACTGTATGGCAGCGACAAGCCGGCGGCATCACGAAGCCCTTGTCTGGGGACCGGCTCTCTCATGTCAGATACAAGCTCAGCGAACACTCTTTCTCCTCCGCTTCGCAAAAAACCCCTCACCGCTCCTCCCCCACCCCCCTTCAGCATCCCTTTCCACCAGTACTAAAAGAGGGGAGGACAAGCTAGATAGGACGGAGAGTTCTGCGGACGTAGTTGGGTAAGTTTGCCGGCAGAGGGACAGCAGTCTTCGCACGCGGAAAAAAATCGCGAATAAATGCGACGAGAGCGCCATCGGTGTTTTGTGCGCTGAAAAAATTCTAAAAACAGCAAATGAGTATACGATATGATTTTTTTAATACAAAAAACACAACGAAAGTCAAGCGTTCCGCGAAAGTCAAATTTGATGGGGTTGAGGGGAACGGTGTGTGACGTCGAGGCGAGGAAGGGATGGCAATCCGATATTCGATAATTATTTTTCTTTTCCGACGATGATGCAGAAAATAAAATTAAAAAATAATAAATATGACGACGGTTTTTTTAATGATCCAATGGCGCCCAAAATATCTACATTTCATCCTTTTTTCACGCAATTTCTAATTGTCGACTCTCGCATGGATTAAATTTGTTCATGCATGTTCATAAATATTTACAGAGAGCAATTTTGTAATGGAAATTTACAAGTGAGGAAAGAATATTAATCAATGGGTGGCAATGTTAAATGTATGGATGAAAAAAATGAATGAAACAATTTGAGTACAGCTTCAGAAAAAAAACAAAGTAGCACTTTTCTCCGATCCTCTGAATTACGGAAAAATTACAATTGAACAAAAGTTAAATAAAAACAAAATTCTACTATTTTCCGTCCTTACTCTCTCAATTAAATATTCTATCCGCGAGACGTATTACATTCTTCTCCGCGGAGCTTTTCAAATACACGAATTAAAAGATGTCGGGGACACATGAACAGGAAATTCCGTTCATTTTAAATACTAGATTTTAAAATGATAATTAAATACTATTAAAAATATATTCCACTGAGGGAGGACGTTCCAATATGGTCAAAGGCATTATTCCTCTCGGGCAATTCACTCCTCCATCATATCATCTCCTTCGTTAGCCGACTCTCGTCCATTGGCAAAGTTGGGGCCCATTGGGGTAGTTGCAAAAAATTTGAAAAGTATTAAAATTAATGTGATTCCACTAATTTTTGACTGCAGAATTTGAAAATAAGAATGAAAATACCGAAAAATCAGCGTAAACATTAAAACATTTGCATTAAAGTTTCTGAAAATGAATAAAGACTTTTGATTGGCTCTCAGCCCGCGTGACGTAGAACCACTCGAAAGCATCACAAGTGTCGTCTGCGTCCCTTGGGAAGTGCTGTCTTGCTTGGTGGTTCGTAGTATAATTCCTTTTGTGGCTCGAGAATTTTACTTATATTGGTAAATAATGATTACTGGCTACTCCAAAGGGCAATCTGACAACCTTCCGGCTGTAGATGCCGTTATGGTGGCCGACTATATGAGTAAAAATACTCATTTTGTAGGAGCTGAAATTCGGGGAATGAAAGCGGCGAGGTAACTTATATATATTATACTTATGTAATGCATCTGCGTCATTCATGTAATAATTGAAAATCGGAGATTCTCCCGTTTAAATAATAATTTTCAATATTTCGTTATTTAAGTTATATGCGTGGCTATAGTTCTGGTAATTTTATAATGAAGTACCCACATGATTTCTCCAGCAATAGAGGTTATAACTTTGATTGCATAATCCCCTGGATTACGTTTCCATTATATTCTTCATAATACGTCGATGTTCTATTCGTATTTTAAAGAGCTGGCAGAGAATCTTACGGGGACAATGCCCTTGGATACGTCCAGGTTAAAAGGGAAAGACATATGTGCACGGTGAAGGCGAAAGTTACTCCCGAGCATCGAGTTCGGAGCTCCTGCTACAGAGTAACTGCAGTGATTAATGAAGGTGAAAGCAGCGTTTTGGAAGTGAAATGCGAGGATTGCGCAGCTTCAGCGGGTACGTATTAATTATTTTCGAATGCTGCATTATGTATTGAAATTATAGGTTTGAAATTTGGAAAGAATATGCAAAACTTCTGCATCATAAGGTGTAATGAGTTTATACTTTTTTTCGATTTGCAGGAGGTTGTAAGCATGCTGTAGCCTTTTTATTTTGGCTGCATCGGCGTAGTGAGGAGCCTTCTTGTACATCTGCGGTCTGCTATTGGAAAAAATCCAAATTATCTTCTATTGGAACCACGAAGAAGATAATGACTGCAGAAGAGATGGGCAAGCCTCGGCAACATGACTGTATTCCTGAAGAAGAAAGGCAGCAATTTTTTCACTCTGTGGTGGACAGTTTGAAATCTAGCCATCCAAATTGCCAGTTAGTGAGATCAATTTCTAGCCAAAATAATGACCTCTCACTTCAAACACTTTTGGTAGGGTTCCATTACAGTAGTCATTCACTAACAGCACATGATTTTATCCAGTACTGTGGCATGAATATGGCTGGTGAGGATTTGATGGCAGTAGAGAAAGAAACCATGGAGCAGGGTACTTCAGGAACATGGCATTCACTGAGGTATGGCCGTATAACTGCCTCAAAATTCCACGAAGCAGCTCACTGCCTCACCAAAGAAGGAGTGCTTGTGGAGACTATTTTGGGTGCATACAAAATGGATGAAAATGCAGCCATTGCTCGAGGCAAGAAATTGGAAGGAGCAGTTCAACATGTTGTTGAGAAAAAATTGTGTGTGAAAATTTCCAAATGTGGACTTTTTCTAAGAAGTGACTACCCCATCTTGGGAGCATCACCTGATGGGGTAGACAGTGATCATATATATGAATTCAAGTGTCCAATAAATATGAACAACTTTTCGAAGTACTTTATGACCTGTGGTGGAAAGAATATTCCTGCTAAAAAGCATTTAGCACAAATGCAATTGCAAATGCTAATGACTGGCATGATGAAGGGTTATTTTTGTGTTGCAAGACCAGATTTTGAAGAGAGTTGTGAAGTGGACATAGTAGAAGTGGAATATGATGAAGCTCTTTGCCACCACTTAATTTCTAAATCTTTTAAGTTTTGGGAAGAAAATGTATTTCCGGTGATGTATCGCTCTCTGTTTTGAATATTGTTTCCCTCTGCAGTGAGATGTTCAAAAGAATGTTCAGTGATGGACCTAGACTTCTTTTTGACTTTGCCAGTTGGGTAACAAATTAAAACCATACTTGAAACTCAAGGGGAGAATCAGTTGAACTATCGACACAAAGCCAAGCACAATCCATCTGCAATTGAGGATATTTGGGATGGCATTCTCTACCAAGAACTGAAAGAGCCTGGTGAGTTTTTGGATGACCATAACAATTTTTCATATATTTTTAATACAGATGGCTGTCCACTTTTCAAGAGTTCAAATCGATCACTATGGCCAAAACATATGAAGTTGAATGAATTGCCTCTGAACATTAGAAATAAAAATGTAATCCTGTTTGGAGTTTGGGTAGGTGAGCAAGATCTCAAAATGGACCTCTTCCTCAGGGAATTTGTTAAACTAGGCCAGAAATTGTTTCATGAGGGTGTCAATTGGACTAGAAATGGAAAAACTGTCTGTAGTAAGTTTGTTTGTGTATGTTGTTGTGTGGACTCTATAGCTAGACCTAAGGTACAGTGTACCACTCAGTTTAATGGCTACTATGGTTGTCCTTGGTGCTACCATAGCGGAGAAATAAGCGATGGTGAGGTAAAATATCCGAAATTATATTGAAAATATAATTTCGGATATAAAAATATATTGAAACTCGGCAATATTTGTTGAGTAATACATGATATAGTAATGATTTGAAAATGTATAATTACCGAGAAATGGTCTTGACAACAAGCAAAGGTTGTTTTAAGGCCTAACATTTGTTCCCTTCTTGCCGCCGTACACCATTTCTTGCGTAGTATCGGATCTTTAGGACCATTAAAAAATAGTTTATCCGGGTTTTTAACAGTGGTATTTTTACAGCGTGGAACGAAACAATATCTATATGACTTTTTGGATTGCGCCATATCAGCCAGGGACGTAAAATATTCGCTGTTAACGTCGATATAAAACAAGTTGCTCACAATCACTGCCACAGTTGACACACCGAAATCGCTTTCGAGTGGTGTTACGTGACTTCCGGTTGGCGGGAGGAATGACCCGTTTGAAATCTCTTGCGAAAATTCAATTTTTGAAAATCATTTTCTCAGTGAAAATACATCACAAAAACCCGGGAATAATTTTTTTGTACATAATTTGAATTATATTTTCATATACTAAAATAAAAAAAAATCCTGCAACTGGCCCCCTCACCCCTCCCCCCCAAAAAAACCCCCGGTGTATTTCTTTGTCGTAAACCTTAAATTAAAAGCCTAAATTATTTTGTTGCTTTTTTGCTATTGAAGTTTTTGTTATTTTACTTTAAAATCCAGTTAAATTTTATGTAATCTAAAACGATTTTAAAAACCACATGCTAAATGCGAATGTATCTAAATCAAAAGAACTTTGGGATTAGTCGAAACTTGGTGGTAATCTAAAAGGGAAATATACATTTAGTAAAAACTTAGTCTTCTTAAAAGGCAAACTTCTGCTTCCAAACCACTTATAACGCGCCATTTTGCACATAGTTTGTTACAAATTTCCGGGATGAGACCCACGAACCCCCCTTTTCCTGGGGGGTATTCCATACCCCAAGAGCCGCTGGTGCCGCCCCCCCTTCGAACCTCTGTTCTGGAGCCGCCCCTGTGTCACATCCAAGTTTCGCTACCATATAATAAAGGGGTTATTCAAGCATTGCGTAAGACGTAGGGATTGTAAAATCGATTTCGATTTTAATCGAAAATCGATTATCATACTCCGAATTTCGATTTAATCGAAGTCGACTTTCTGTTTTGAAAAACCGATCAAAATCGATTCTAGCCGATCGATTGTCGATTTTTAGCTTGCTAGCTAAAGCTAGCGTTTGAATTTTACCAATCGAGCTGCGCCAGTTCGTAAACCGCCCTCCAGTCGACCGCAAGTCCAACTCCAATCCACTACAAGCTTGGAAGGAGATTAAGGGAGAATATCCCCACGTATACAAACTAGCCAGCAGGATTTGATCTATAGTTGCCTCTACAGTTCCGTGTGAGCGACTATTTTCTCACGCCGGGTTAATTGCAACTCAGGTGCGAAATCGATTATCCGCAGAACATTTAAATTTGTTAGTTTTCTTAAGGTCCATCCCAGAGGAACTCTGGTTCCACGGCTTTGCAAACAAGAAATAAATAAAATTCTGTTTTTCATTTTGTGGTATGCCCACTTTTCAATATACAATTCTTATTGCTACTAAACTATATGTAATTTGCTTGTTATATTACCTATGTGTTTATAAGTATCTGTTATGGATTAATACTTCCCTGTATATCTTATTAATATCATTAAAATAATATATTGTATTAATAAATTTAACTGTATTCGGTTCTTATCCCTAGTGCTTCCATTAACCCATATTTTGCATTTTGTTACAACAGCACATCCGTATTTCAGCAGACAATTACTTTACTATGTATAAATATCGATTTCGATTTTTCGATTATTTTGGGCAAAAAATCGAATTTTTAGATAATCGATTTTAAAAACCAAAATCGAAATTCGATTAATCGAAAATCGATTCTGGATTTAAATTTCCAATCCCTAGTAAGACGTTTTAGGGAGGGTAAGGGGTTCAGCTCATCTTACATTGTTTTAAGAAGCTCAGCAGCGAGGGGAAGAAGGGCTAAGATGACAAATTGGCGGAAAAGAAGGAGTTATTGGGAAAGAAAAAATGAATCTGGAGGAAGAATCCCAGGCGTAGACGAGGAAGAAGACGGAGATGACGGAGTAAGAATGAAGAAGACGGCATGGATAAATATTGAAAAATATGTTTGACCACTAGCATTTTATGAGCTAAAATAAAATAAACAATTCAAGCTTAAAATTATAATTTAAAATATATGCAAATATAGTGGTAAACGCAATTAAAAATCCTTAATACTGTACTGTTTAAATACAAATTAATGTATTGTTTACAGACAATAAAGACAGGAAGGGAATTTGGGGACATTGCAATTATTTCCCTTATTCATTGTTATTAACTTGTCTTAGGTAGATGGGTGGGGGTCCGAAATCATCTTACGCAAGATTATATTTACTAATGAGGTCGTATCAAGTATAATCGTCGTAATAATTCATAATCGTCGTGCAAAAGAACGTAGTTTTTAGTGCTTCAAGTATTGTGTAGTTTCCCTTAAAGAAAGGTTTCTAAAAGAGTAAGTATATATCCAGTTTAAGTACCGAAAAGTAAAATAAGCAGTGCTTGTTAAAGGGGCCAAGGTTAAAATACCGCATAAATACTAGCGCGCCGAAGGGACATGCTATAGTAAGTTTCAAATCCCTCTGGAAATAGACTCCATTCTTATATTTCACGTGGTGAGCACTAACAATATCCCACAGCATTTCCTGGCTTATTCTTCGTATCTCCTGATTGTGTGCATAATTTCAATTAATTTTTAAAAACATCGAAAATCTAAAATTAAATCTATGCGCATCCTTGAAAAATTGTTTTCTTTAAGAATTTCAGGCTTTCCCGGCGAAGATGTATGCCAGTGATCTTTCGAGGTTTACACCGGGTATTTAGTTCCATGGCAGCCAACGTTACGACGCTCGAGTCGTCCTCAGGGCAGAGGTGAGTGGCTTGACTAGAGGTGGAAGTCAATACATACCCACGGGCAAGTCAGGTCCGAAATTTTGGCGGGGATGTTAGGCATCATCTGGTGGTCTTGACTCTCCCATTATCTTGAGGATGTGTTTCCAAGTGTGACTCAGGTTGTAACCGGAGTCACGGTTGAAGTATCGTTTTTTTAACATTCCCCCAAAATTTCGGACCTGACCTGCCCGTGGGTATGTATTGACTTCCACCTCTAGTCAAGGCCTCTGCCCTGAGGACGACTCGAGCGTCGAAACGTTGGCCGCCATGGAACTAAATACCCGGTGTAAACCCTGAAAGATCACTGGCATACATTCTTTAACTTACGTAAGATTGGGAAGGTAGGGGGAGTACGTAGTTCATGAAATCTTACATTGTTTTACATATGAAGAAAAGAGAGGGGGGGGGGGTCCAAAAGTGTCGAAAATCATCCGACGTAATACTTAATTGGCTTCAAAGTGGGATGGAGTACACTTTTGTAAACGGCAATTTTTGCTTCCTTAGACAAAAAACTCATTCCTTGATATACCTTCTCCAAATACTACACACGATTTTCCTCAAGCATTCGCACGCCTTATGACCTCGTCATCATATGTCCTCCAATCTTTCACAAGCATTCTACAAAGGCACAAAACATTTTATAGTTCAAGTAATTTTTGTTGAGTAAAATCGCCCAAAACTCTCCGTTAAGTACTCAAGGAATAAAACAATACTTACATGATGGAGAGAGAAGAATATATTTGGTCGAACAAATGAAGAGACACGTGCTCCATGCATAGATCAAGCCAGATGTGAATAGTAAGGAGAACGGAAAGGACCAAAGGGATAAATACCGGATGAACAGCATTGAACAAATGACAGCAAACCTTAAAACGAAGATATATCGCGGTTTAACGATGTTAGCAGATAGATGCATCAGGCGTAGGGGGTTGTACCCAAACAATTCCATGATTGATGACTATTGCTGATGACGAAAGATTTTATTCCATTTAGGTACACGTGTACTTTTCCCTAAACCGAACCCCTGCTGACATCAGAGGTTACGCAAGGAAACGCCTTAGAAAACCATCCAATCGTTTTGGCCGAGAGCCCAAGAACGAGCTATTCCCGAGCACATCAAAATCAGATGTGATTAATATAAATCAAGGCGGTCAAGAGCTTCGCTTTGGGACATAACTGAGCATCCCGATGGGTTGGACCGAGTTCCACATAACAGAAATAAATTTTGTACTAGATACTTTTAAATGCTACGAAACTCAACCAATCGTAAACAATACGCCTTTGAATGTTAATTTTATGAAACAGACAACGGTTAAGCGTTAACCATCCCTTCTCACAATGAGAGGTATGTTGCCAAGTTAATTTTTTATTAAATGTGATTAAATGAACGTAAATTTGAAAAATTGCATGTGAACACAATTGATCCGGGTTTTATAATATTTGGTTGAATATTTTATCGGTTCGAAAACACAAGTTAAAACGTTCTCCCCTCGATAATGCTCACGTCAACTAACCCACTATCTGATGTCATATACGAAACCCGAACTCTCAGATACCTACCATCAAGTTAACGGGAGGGCTAATTCAAATTGTGGTAAACCTTTCCACGCAAATTTATTCTCATATTGAAATTGAAACTTCATGGTGTTATGGACAAGAACGTGTTAAAATAGGGAAAATAATTATTTTCTATCTAATATGAACGCTATTTTCGTAAAAAATACTGTCTAAAAGGGAGGGAAAACTCCCAGGGAACTGAATACATAAAAAATGTTGATACCTTTTCATCATATCGTTATAGCAATTAGCAAATTATTGCAATTGTTGAAGTGCAAATTCGTTTGTTAAAAAAAAGGCGCAGCCGGCGGCTCATAAGGCTGTATATGAGTATTATCGTATAATTATTTCCATATTTTAAATCTTAATATTGCTTTCTAATAGCTAAGGCTCTTAATTAATGAAATCATTTCTTCCTTTAACACTGAAAACAAAATGTTGGAATCAAGAATTTGTTTCGACCAAATAAATTGCGATGGAAGTGTCTTAAAGTGGACGTATCGGCGTAAAGACGAAGCTAAAAGCACTCTGGGACCAAAACGCTGGAACGGGAAAAATGATCACAACTTTAGCAAATTAAATTTCATACTTTATTAAATTTCCTGTGGCTGAGATGATTTCATTCCATTTCACCAAGCCGCCTTAGTATCCTTCTCTATGTGGTTTCCCTCACTGACCCAGGAAAAAGAAACACTTCTTTGGCATCCGTTACCAGTGTCTCATTTCCTCTCACAACTTATCAGTGATATGTGGTCTATCTAGAAACCGCTGTCAACGCGGAAATAAGATGATTCACATGGCTTCAGAATCGAGTTTTTAAAAATTTCACATCGAGTCGTAATGATAAATTGCGCAAATTTCAATGTTATAAGCAAGCGGGACAAAAATTTTAAAACACGTTTTATTAAACAACCAGTAAAACTGGTCATGATTACGATCATGAACTCAAGATGGCTCACGATAAGACCTATCAATTGCTAATCCGAATCCCCCTGCTAATCCCAAGGTCGCGGGTTCGAGTCCCGCCTGAGTGGGGTTTTCTCCACTCAGTGCATGGGTGTCAATGTGTGTTTTGTAAGTTAATTGGGAAAATTGTAAGAGAGGTCTTTAAAGACCTAAACTCACTCAAGAAATAAAGATGACATTATTATTATCATTAAATTTCAATACATATATTAATACATAGTTTTATGGAAAATAATTTGTCCTCAGTTGGTGAAGTTGGTCGGTTGAGTCGAAGCTTTAGAAAAATGATCTTCACAATTATATTTGCCAATATTCTCTCAGTGCTTCATAAATTTTACTGTCTTAAATTAATTCGAAATACTCAAGCCGGATAAGGTAGCCTAAAATACAGACGCAATGGAAAAATTCGTTAGCCGGAATTGGTGTCCAAAATCGCAGAAGAAATGGAGCTTAAAAATAGTCTCCGATTTTTGGTATTTTTGATCTAAGAAGGTTAAGCCACGGTAGTATGAGTCAAAACATTTACTAAATTCTACATGTTTGTTCGTGTGGTTTAAAAAATCACGCACCCACACATGAAATGCGTTACTTATAGAAAACCTAATTTAAGGTACAAAATATGCAGATCATCCCTCGAATAAATTTTTAATAAACACCATTTCTATTAAGTAACACATCTTGATTTCAACTACGGCAGTAATTCGCTAAGAAGTAAAAAAACATAAGAAAAAACAATTTATAAAATAGCACATAAAAACCATAAAACGCAGCATAGACTCGTATATTCAAAACTTAAGTCAGATACCCCTATACAGCTAAGAAGCAATATAATTTATTCTATTCCATGTAAAGACTGTGACAGTAGCTACATAGGCCAAACATCTCAATATTAAAAAAAAATAGGATCTCGCAACATAAAGCATCAATTAAGACTAAAGTTCAACTTTGTGCATTAGCAAATCATGCAATTACAAATAGTCACTCATTTAATTTCGAAGAAGCCAAAATTATAGACTCAGAACCAAAATTATCAAATAGATTATTCAAAGAAATGTACCATATATCCATAAATAAAAAAGTTGCAATAAAAGAACAGACATAACTTTTCTTTGCAAAATTTATCATAATTTAATAAATGACACAACTTTTCAACAAAGAAATATATCCAAGCAACCAAATTAAAATTGTAAATAAATAAAAACAGCACCAAACTTTAAAGGTAACAATCTTGAATGTCTATGTCTATGTATTTTTATATTTAATGTCTGTAAATTTACAATTATGCAACCAAAACAGAACTGTAAATCATTTAACATCATACATCATTATTTATAGCTCAGAAGATGGAAGAATAAACATCCGAAACGTCGGCAAAAGTTTAAAAATAAAAAAAATATTATTGGACCTATACTCATGAAATTTGCACCATTTAAAAACATAAGGTGGTAAACCCCCTTTATTTCATTTTTATTCCATTTTTCGGAATACTCAAATGAAATGAGCCTGAATACGAATGGAATGACATTTACCATCATTCAGATAAAGCAAATCACAGGCCGAAGGTGCCAAAATAATACAAAATGCAACAATATATGATGCAGTGACTGAAAGTAATATTCAACAATAAGTGTTAATGCAATCTGTGACCAAGGGTCAGGAAGGGGAACATGCGTTAACATAATGTTTGGTGGAACAATAATGTTTTTGCCACTGGGGTACGGAACCGAAACTTTAAAGACTTTAATTCATTCATCAGAGTATTCTACCAGCTGACTGGTTGATTTTTGAACATACTTATACTAACATCCCAAATTCTGGTGCATCGTCTCACTTTCCCTCCTATTAATGGCTCGCCATTAGATCTCTCTAACATTTCTCATATCTTCTACCTCGTCTGATTTCGTCCAGAATTCCTATCCTCTTCCTTCCTCTTCCACGCTTCCCCAGTGTTCTCCCCTCTATCACTCTCTTCAACATGCCCTCCCTATTCAAAACATCCTCCATCCATCTCTTCTGCCTTCTCCGTACCTCTGCCACAAGCTTCCTCTCCTCTCCAACCATATCCAATACCTCCTCGTTCGTCTTCCTCGCCACCCAGCTCACCCTCTCCATCCTTCTTAAAACCCACATCTCAAACGCCTCAAGTCTACGAACATCTTACCTTCGCAATTACCAAGTTTCCAACCCATACAGGGCATATTAGAGTTATCACCAGCCTTTTATTTACGTCTCTTCTCAGACCCCACCTCGTCAATTCCCTTCTCTTCGAAAATGCTTCCTTAGCCACGGCAATTCTACATCTTATTACCCTACCACAGCAGCCATTCTCCTCCAAAATACCACCCAGATATGTAAATGCTCGAGTGGCCCCGTTTTGTGACCTCCCACACTTTTCTAGAATAGCCCGGACTTCTGACTAATAGAAAATCTCATCGATTCCGTCTTCTTATGATTTATCTTTATCCCATACCTCTCGCACTGCAGCTCTAACGTATTTATCATTGACTGTGACCCGTTGGCTGACTGACAAACCAATGCTTGATCATCCGCAAATCTCACGGACTTTATCAAATCCCCTCCTACCTTTATTCCTACTTCCTCCTCCCCCCATGCCTCCCTTACCATTTCTTCTGAATACACGTTGAAAAGCAACGGCGATAGTGGGCACCCCTGCTGCACTCCCCGCCCTATCACGGCCCATCCCGCTGGTCCATCGGCTACCCTAACTTGTACCGTCTGGTTCATATACAGATTTCGAATGAGACGTCTGTCCTTTCAACCGATCCCTGATTTCTTCCACTCTATCAAATTCCTCCTCAAAATCTACAACGCAAAACAAACATCCTGTCCATATTCTAGATTTCATTCTGCTAACGTCCTAATCACTCCCATAACGTCCCGCGTTCCCGTCCCTCTTCTAAACCCAAACTGGTCGTCACCAAGTTATTCGTCAGCCTTTTTCTCTAGCCTTCTGTTTATAATTCCTAGAATTTCTTCGGCCGCGTGGGATATTAAGTTTATTGTCCCATAGTCTTCGCTCATTTTTTCCTTACTCTTCCTCGGTATCGGATTTAGTACAGTCTTCGCAATGTCTTCCGGCCACACTCCATCCTCATAAATCCTATGAATAAGCACAAAAAGTTTTCCTCTTCCGTTCTTCCCCATGCTCTTTAAAAACTCTGCAGGTATGTCATCTATTCCCACCGCCTTATTCCTTTTCATGTCTCGTAGAGCTCTTTCGATTTCACTATCTAGGATACCTGGTCCAATGGCATCACTTTCGATGTCGTCTTCCCTTTCTATACCTAACGTTTTGGGCCTTATTTCCTTACAATAAAGCCCTTCAAAATATTCTTTCACCTCTCCTGGATCTATTTTGATTGTACGATCACCTTTCCTGTCTTGTCTCTTACCGTTGTGAATCCCCTTCCCTTTTTACCACCCGTCAGTTCCTTTACTTTCCTACATAATGCATCTGCTCTTCCCTCTTTTTGGTATTTCACTAACGCGTCGATCTGTTCTCTCCACCACGCCTCTCTTGCTTTCTTTGTTTCTCTTCTAAGTCTGTTATTTAATTCTCTGTATTTTATCTTACCTAGCTCTGAGTTTACGCTCTTCCATTTCCTTCTCTCCTACATCTCCCTGATCATCTCCTTCGTGATCCACGGTTTTCTAATTTTAGTTGCACTCACTACGCCCACCGTTGCTTTCGTCGCTTCTACAATTCCATTCTTCACTCTTCCCCATTCATCTTCCACTGATCTAACTCCATGATCCTCACCCATTATCTCATCCACCTATTCTCGATACTTCTTCTTCATTGCCCCAGTTAATGCCTCCGTATTCCACTTTCGTACCCTCCTTCCCATTCTTATCTTTTTCAGTTTTACCCCAAATTGCATGACTAATAAGTAGTGGTCTGAGTCTGCATCAGCTCCTGGATAAGTATGCGAGTTTTGAACACTATTCCTGCATCTGTGTCGAACCATTATATAATATACCTGGAACCTATCTGTGTCTCCCGGCTTCTTTCAAATGTACCTACGTCGAGGTTGATGCCTGGACCGTGTATTTATGATCACTAAATTATTTCTCCTGCAAAACTCCACAACTTTCTCGCCGCGGTCATTCATAACCAGCCCATCTCTTCCTTCACCAACCACCTCGTTCCAATCCTCCATTACTACTAAGTGCTTACTCCCAGGTATCCCACAAATTATTTCCTCCGGCTGATCGTATACACCATCTACCTCCTCATCTCTATGATTAGAGGTAGGCATATAAACCTGAATTATAACTTAAATCGTTGGTTGTGCCCATAGCTCAACGACCTTTAACGACCTTTATCCTATCACTCACCTTTTCTGCTTGCACTATTTTTCTTCCGAAGTTTCCTTTAAACTATGAACGCAACCCCACGCTGGTTTTCATTCCCTCCGCTACATATTACTCTATAGTAGTAGTAGTTATTTTATAGGGTGCGTCGGCGGCTAAGGCCATTTTGCACCACTTACTGAAGGAACAAGAACAAGTCCGATCTTAAATATGGTTGGAATAATTTATAAAGGGTAGCAATTATATTTTATTGAAAAGGTCAGTTGAGCGTAAGAATTCGATGAGTGGAGAGACGTGTCCGGGATTGTCTCCTAGCACTTCAGCTAGGTTTACCCCGAGGTTGTGACTCACCCGTGCGACCCGATATCTTTCATAGTCCGTCAGGAAATGTCGCACTGTTAGTGGACAATCGCCATCTACGCATTGGGGTTGAATTTTCTCTTTCGTGAAAAGGTATGAATGGGTTAGTACACAGTGACCTATCCTCAAACGTACTAAAACGATTTCCTCCCGGCGGACATTTCTCACGGAGGTCTCCCACGCAGATGTTACAGGCTTAATTTCACGAAGTTTGTTGTTTTGAATCGCAAGCCATTGGGGCTTCCAATTTTGTCTAATTATTTTTCTCATGGAATTTCCCAGATATTCAGCTGGTATTAGGGGTAGTTCGTAATACGGGGACCAAAGTGCGTCTTTGGCAGCTGCGTTTGCCTTCTCATTCCCGGTTTTTCCCATATGTCCAGGGATAACAGGGTACGTTGTATTTCCTGAACAATGGGATGACCAGGAGAATAACCAGATATGGACTGGAGAGCGCTGTAGGAATCTGTGCAGATCATAAATGACGCATTATTGTTTTTAATGTTACGGAGAGCAATTCTGATGGCAGTGAGCTCTGCCGTAAAAACCGAACAGTACGGGTGCAACTTTGCCTTTATGACTCCATGAAATGGGGATACTACGGCGCACCCACAGGAAGTATCCGATTTGGAACCGTCAGTATACACTCTATAACCATCGCTCCAGTAGTCCCCGCTATCTTTCCATCTTACTTCACCCAAACCTATGATGTCTACACCCACGCTCTCCATTTCTTGGTTTATATTCTCTATACATTATATCTTGTACATCCGGCTCACTGGGCCGAGTCCCGTATTTTCCAGGATTCATTTTCATATAAGAACTGGCCATAATCTCAAGGTTTTTTAAAGAGATAGTATTCCGTGGCCTTACTCAATAGTGTTTTGTACGTGACACCATCACTTCAGAGGCCGCCCCACTGGGGTCAGACGCCTTTTGCAGCCGCCTCACTGAGGCACAGACGCTGCGCAGACTACCATTCGTCTGTCTCCTAACCTTCGACCTATTTGGCATGGGTGACCCTACCAGGAGCATTGCTGCCGCCAGTTCAGCTCTATAGGTGTCATCAGAGCACTCAAGCCATTCCACCACGACAAGGTTGTAGTCCAAGAGAAGAGAAATAATTTAATAGAAATCATAAATTCTGTGGCGGAGGTGAATAACCATTTGAATGTCAGGAATTGATCAAATATTGCTATTTTTTGTTATAATTTATAACAAAAATTAATTTTAATTAATTAACCAATTTTTAATTAATTATTGTTTTTGCAGCTAAATAAAGTTTGAAAAATCATATACGGAAGGTCTAGGAAGACAATTAATACATATTTTCCCAATTTTATAGGCACTTACATGGTTATTCCCCACCCATGAACACTTAAATGGTTTTTCCCCACCTATGCCCCGAAAATGGTTATGCATATTAAAATTTATTACAGAATATTCCTCAAAAAGTGTACACATGTGTATTAAATGAAAGTATTCACAAAAATCTACTCCTCTTTATCAATAGCTCAATTTCGTTCAAAATGTCACTTAAATGGTCTTTCCCCTCCGCCAAAGAATTATAAACTTCGTACTTAACAAAATAGAAGTTAAGAAATAATCTTCAATATTATTTATAGGAAACAGCCATATTTTCAATTCTCTTTGAAATATTTTCCCTTCTTTGATTATTCTCACCAAAATAACGTCCAAAGTTGGTGCCCATCGAACATCACCAGTCCAACCGTCTTGCCGGCGGACGAGAACCAGAAACGAGGTTAGTGGGGGAGGAGATGAGGAAAAAGCACCTCGCCTCAGCTGTGTAAACAGTCGGAACGCTTGTAGGAAGGATTCCCGGGGTCCTCCCCTCTTACAGGGAGGGAGAAAAGGAAGAGACGGAAAAAAATGACCAAGATTCCCTTCTATGGTGGATCGATATTCACTTTTTTTTCCAGACGCCCCAAGGCGTAAAAGTTGTCTTTAGGTAATTTAGTTCAACATTCCAAATTTCATAAAAATCAAAAGAGGGTTAATAGTTGTAGAATAATAATAGCATACCCTAATAAAAATGCATTAATTTATCTTAAAATTATTAAAATGTATGACAAAAATCGTATACCCTAAAACCTTGGCTATGCGCTCTTCCAGCATAGACAGACGCCAAATCAGGGTGAAAAATTGGAAACATTGGAGTGATTTTTGTAACAGCTCTCCAAGCTCACATGCTTCTGCGATTGTTTTGACTGAACGTTGAAGATTTACCAAACATTAGGCGAATTCCATAATGATATACTCAGATTAAACTCGTGATTGCTAGAGTTAAAATATTTCACCCGGTAAAGAAATGTAACTTAAACCTTGTTAATCAATATATGTATATAAAATATCCGAAAATATTAATTATATTTCACAAAAATGCCTCCAGCCCTGAATCGTCTTGGGTGTTCAACAAATTATGCACACAGGCAACCCGCACGCCATTCCGCAGCTCGTATCGGGGTTGCATTATTTAGTTTAATTTTAATTACCACCCAGAGATCTCATGACTGTACATTTACTGCTTCTTTTCATATTCCCCTGCCCGAGGTAACATATGATTTGGAAATTCGAAAAAAATGAAAATCGATCTATCCTACGCCATTGAGCTACTGCCCTGTCTGTTTATCGAAATTGTGTTTCCTGAGTTCGAAGAATAATGTCTCAAAAATCTGAAAAGATATTTTACTCACATACACGCCGAATGAAAACCTATAGTTTTACACGTTGATTGATAGTAAACACTTTTGTAAATACAGTTTTTTTCAAGCATTTTTACGTTAAGAACGGAAAACTGGCAATTTTTTAAGTCCATAAACGAGTTCAGCTTCATAATAACCAAACTAGGAAAAAGGGCATGATTTCCTGCATGCAATTTGTAGCTAAAGCGTTTGAATGTGCTAGTTTGAAATTGTACAGCATCAGCCTTATCTGTTTAGCTATTATTAAACAATTCACGGAACTATTATCTCCTGTACCGCGCCTCCATGAAAATCGTCGATTGCATAATTTTTTTAGGTCTTAACTTCCATATTATTCATCAGCTATAACCGTAAGTCTAGATTTTTGAAGCGGACAGTAAATCTATTTCAATTCTCAACTATTTTTTCGCACACTAGAAAAGAAAAAGGGAACATAGCCTCCCGACGACAACCATTCAAAATCAAACACGAAAGAATACCATGATAATGTGTACACAACGGCATCATTTCGAGGCGATTCACAATCACACGCAATATATTTACATAAGTTATTTATCAATAGCTGACACGAGTAGATGCTCAGTACGGGATGAAAATCAATCATAAGAAAACCAACGTAATGAGTGACTTTTTCACAGGAAAAAAAATGCGATATGGCAAAAGGCGATTTTGGAGTTTTCCTCGAGCCAGTAATACCGCATTAGAACTACTAGGCCGTTACCATGGTAATGAATTGTTAAGGTTAGCGTTCGTAATACAAACGACTGGTTAGCTTCGAACGCAGTAAATTTTTCGTCTCAGCTAAACTTACCATGGCTATAAATCTACAATAAATAGTAATTTTATTTCATTCTAATGCACGCCAGAAAAGGCGTGGGACTAATGATGAATTTACTCTCTCACAATTAGGTTCTCATTCAGTTCTATCGATTCTCATAAGGATTTTTATTGAAGAAATATAATATATAAAGTTGAATTGCTTGTTTTTTTTACCATCAACAGTGTTTTTTCCATTGTTCAAAAATAAATAAACATGTAATCATAACTCTTATTCACAAACTATAAGTTGACAGTTTGTAATCATTAATCAACATATTACATGTGTTAAAAATAAATTATATAAGCACCAATCTGATTCCCCAATTGCTCTTCTAGCTTATTTCCATGGTAATCCATCACAAGGGTAAGAGTTAGTTATGCGAACGATCGTTTGGCGTTGAATATGGTAATACATTCACAATATGATTGCTTATTAACAAATAAAGTGACAAGTTTGGAAAGAATTTATTTTGAGAGTTTTATTCAAATGTATAAGTTCCCGAAGACCTAAGATTTGTTCTCCGAGTGCAGAAAGAAATTTGATACCAGAAAAAAGAAAATTTCTTTTACGGAGCACGTTTGAGAAGACTTCTAAACACACACAAGGTCGGGAACATTGAAGACAGAACCTTCCAAGGACTTATCATTCATTTGGTGGAATACCTATGATGATAGGCAGTTTCTCTATGTATTTCAAAATCACTTCTACGCCTACATAGGTACATTCCTGCGAGCCGCTGCAGACGGGTGTGGCAGGGGGTGTTAGGGCACCAACCTTAGTAGGGGAGGAAAAAGGGAAAAGGAAGAATGGAGGACAGAGTTGAAGTGCATCGAAACGATGTGTCTTATGTTAGTGTTACGCTGTGTTTGACATAATCACTAGTGCCGCATTGGCGGCCCCAAGGATGGGGGGGTCAACTGCCTCCCCCACCCCCAAAACCCGGCGTATTTCTTTGTCGTAGACCTTAAATTATAAGCCCAAATTATTTTGTTGCATTTTTGTTACTGAAGTTTTGGCTATTTTACTTTAAAATTCAGTTAAAATTTACACAAACTAAAACGGTTTTTTTAAACCACAAGCTAAATGCGAATGTATCTAAATCAAAAGAATTTTGGAATTTGTCGAAACTTGGTGGTAATCTAACAGGAAAATATGCATTTTGTAAAAACTTGATCTTCTTAAAAGGCTAACGTTTGCTTCCATACCACTTATAACGCGCCATTTTGCACATAGTTTAGTTTAAGTCACGAATTTCCGGGACGAGACGCACGAAACCCCCGTTTCCTGGGGGTATTCCATACCCCAAGAGTCCCCCCGAACTGGTGTGTCCCCCCGAACCTCTGATCTGGAGCCACCCCTTGACTAGTGATGCAATGACAGAAGGTATTTTTGTACCAGTCAGTTAAGTACTGTAACTCTCTTATTTCGTCACTTCAAACAGTTTTAGATATGAAACGCGGGATCAAAATAATATCCTCCGTGTCGTATTGAATTTCGAATAATCTGAATTTTTCAAGTAATCTGAACCCAGTGATTATCCTGTGAGTCCCTTTTACGGCTCCCAGGGACTAGTCCTTCCTAGCTTCCCTACCTAGTCCTTCCATCCGCTGTGTGACACTTTTTCTCTATCGTAGCAGTTTTTAAACGAAGGATTTCAATTAGTAAACCCTTTCAACGCTGAAGGAAAAATTCCGAAACCATCCCAGCGAAGAAGTTCAAGTTTTACGGTGAAACCATACGGATGGAACGAAGTGAGAGGAAAAAAATATTCTCGATTCACCGAGTTGTACCTAAGGGTAGAACGATATATCGACATGACCCCGATATTCCCATATCACCCGAGGGGCAAATATTGGAAATGGAATTCCTCATGACCGCAAGGATTTCGAGGATCAATACAGGAAATGGAATTTCGTAGTGGGGCAATAGGCAATTCTAACCTATACGAATTTAGCATTCCACCGGATATGGCAAGGGAGGATTTTGGAAAGGAGGCCAAGCCACGTGGCGACGACGGTGCTGGCACCTATATTTGACTCCCGAGAGAAGGAATTTTTCAATCACACAAGGCCTTAAGGCATTTCATGGATGAGATGTAATACCGCGTCATTCATGACGTATATTCGCCGCGCTGCCAAAGCGCAGTAATTGCTATCTCAAGTGCTATCTAATGAAGAAAAATTTCCTTCGCTATTGTCAAATGAGCCGACTACGTGCGTCACTTCGATGATGTATTTGACAAAATGAACTGCGTCATTGCGTTATGCAAATTTGCATTTGTTTGCCTCGGAAGTAGAGAAACTCGCAAGCATGCAGTCACAAAAAAACCTTATGAAAACGATAATGAGCATGTTTACTTTAAAAAAAATTCCCTAGGTGCATCAAAGCGAATAACATGTGCCATATGCAGTCGATTTGATTATTTTAGACAAGGAGAAGTTTTTTCAATACTTAACGCCGATCGGAATTCGACCCTTAGTAGGCTATATTTAGCGGCTGTCGTGGTACTCGGTACTACCATAGAGTAAATATATTGTATATGCTTACTCTATGGTACTACTTTGTCGTTGTGGCGCGTTCCACGTCGACTTTCTGACGTTCTCGTAACCCAGTGTCGTTACGAACGTAGTGGTTACCATTTAATGGCTAATGCGGGATTATCATTCGAATACTTTTTCAATATTCCCATTGAAATAAAATTTGTAAAGGTTTTCATGTAGATTTACGGAGGTGCTTCGAAACATTAACGCCTAATAACCAAATAACTAATCGTACACAGTTGCATTTATTTCGGTTTCCGCAAAACGACCTCTGACGTAATTTCATCCATCGATCGATTCCGAAGTTCGATTCCCGGTGAAGACGGATATTTTTTCAAAGTATTTTCTAAATCTTTATACAGTTGTACTAGGTGACCCGTGCGAAAATTTCGCACTTTCATGCTATCAGGGAATGTTAAGGAAACGGAGTAATTGGATTTTAAATAGAGAAGAAGGTGTATCATAAGGTACTTTCTTTATACTTGTTTTCTTTCAAAAATATACAAAACATTTGAATACAATACAGGCAAGAGAGTTTATCTAAACTTTTAAGTCAAATTAATGGGTAAATAGTGAAATTTGAGATTGTATTTTTCGTCAGAAACCGGTGATTCAACGTTTGAAATGATACCTCATTTATCACTGTAGGTGCAGTATTAACGGAGCATATACGAAATGACATAAAAAGACCTTTCTGTAATAATAGATATGATGATGTGTGGAGTCGATTTTCCTCGAGCGAGTAATCGACATGGGAAAATCTAAACTTTTAAGTCAAATTAATGGGTAAATAGTGAAATTTGAGATTGTATTTTTCGTCAGAAACCGGTGATTCAACGTTTAAAATGATACCTCATTTATCACTGTAGGTGCAGTATAACGGAACATATACGGAATGACAGAAAAAGACCTTTCTGTAATAATAGATATGATAATGTGTGGAGTCGATTTTCCTCGAGCGAGTAATCGACATGGGAAAATCTAAACTTTTAAGTCAAAGTAATGGGTAAATAGTGAAATTTGAGATTGAGATTGTATTTTTCGTCAGAAGCCGGTGATTCAACGTTTAAAATGATACCTCATTCATCACTGTAGGTGCAGTATTAACGGAGCATATACGGAATGACAGAAAAAGACCTTTCTGTAATAATATATATAATTTCCGGCAGAAGTGGAAATCTTCAAAAAACTTTTTTTAAGGCATTTTTAGAATGTATCGGGAATAAGAGAGAAGATGCAATGGATGAAATGACGTCACGGCCATCATGGTTGCCCGTCCATTCAACTTTAGATTCCAATATCTCTGGCATTTGAATCTTTAAGAGATGATTTGCAAATGATCATTTATCATGATCCCCTGCACGATAAAGTAAAAAGCAAAAATCGTGATAAACCCCAAATATTCCGGTGATACACAATTTCTTCTTCTTTTCTTCAAGCCTTCGGGATCCTTGGTGAGCAGGGCAGTGCCTTTGAAATATTATTTAAAATTTCATCATGTACTTCCTTGTGATATTTACATACAAAAATGCATACCTAAATAACCATCATGCCTTTACTTTTCGAAATAGGCACAGTCAATGGGCGTAGTAATAGGTTTTAGGCCTAAAAAACAGAATCACTTTTGAAATGAGCGACTTCAAGATTGCCATTTCACAAGCAGTTCAGACGGAAGAAAGTAGAATCAAAAGATGGGGAGGAATATGATCGGATGTCTAAAATTAGAAATCAGAACATTCAGCGAAGAGACTTTATCGAATGGGAATATGCTTGGAAGGAGAATAATGCCCTGAGTAACTACCATATGAAATCACAGTACACTATTTTATCACTGAATAATCACTACCGATAATTACATCAGTATGCAAATTCGTATGCATTGTTATACTTAATAATCAAAAGTTTCGGAAGCAAGCTATGAAATACGAGTACATATCTTGAAAGAATTTCATCATTAAAACAACTCACAACAGAAATATTTTCCGTGACCCTTGAATGTTAAGCTTTTGAGAGTACGAACTTTCAGTTACTTTACTCCTTAATGGCCCATACCCCTTACGTTTCTGTTACATCAATGCATTGTTTAATACACGCTCTCCTATTCTTAAGACTTCTATAATATTCCATCTCTAATTAGAGTTCCTTCCACCACATTTGCCCTTGACTTTCTCCATCTTACCCTTCCTCTCAAGGTTCATTATGACAAAGTTTGGTTCTTTTCAACACTTTTTATTTTTTAAAACATACTACGCGTTTCACCAATTTTATGGCATCGTCTCAGGTGTAGTAGTTTGTTTACATGTATTATATTGTTGTAGTTGTTAGATACAGAACATTAAATTTGATTTTCAAGAAAAGTTTACATTAAAAAAATTACAAAAAGGAAATGAAACAAAAATGAAAAGGAGGGTTAAAAAAATATTGACATGAAAATAATAACAAATAAATTTATAAAAAAAGGTTGAAAAAAAACAATAAAAATTAAGGGGTGGTGGTATGAGAAAGGTCAACGTTTTTTACCGAAAATTTTCCAGAAACTAGTGTAAAAAAAATAAAAATAAAAAGTGTAGAAAAGTACCACACTTTATTATAATGAATAGGTATTAAAAGTTTCTACAAAGTAGAGCCTGGAGCTGTGGATTTTATTCCTCTCAAGGGATTCATTCTGCCATCACAAATCTGTTTCACTTTTGGACTTTCATCTATCCTCTCAAAATGGCCAAATCAACGAAACCCTCTCCTTGCAATGCATGTCCATTACCGTAGCATCAATTTCACATTATTTCATGACCAATTCAGTCATAACCCTATCCATCCAACTATTACCGCAAGCACATTGTTTTTTCACACAGCCAGCCTAAAGTCAGTTTTTATTGACACATCAAGACGAATCTAGACTAAATCTTTCGTTTTACACCCAAATCGTTGTGCTAGCACATCGGAATAGCGATATGTACACCGCGGGCATTTAAGTAACTCGAAGGATACACGCTAGGCTTAGATTGCTTGATAAATTCAGAACAAGTGTGTTTCAGTGTGACACGGAGGATATAATTTTGACGCCGCACTATGTATCTAGGTCCGACAGAAAAGATAAAATAAGAGAGATACGGGCAACGGCCTACCACGATGGAAACACCGGTTCCCGATCAGTCACCGAAGTTAAGCATCGTTGGGCTCGGCTCGAATTTGGAGGGGTGATCCTCCGATTCGTCCGAGTGCTGTTGCCCCTGTCTGCGCGTGGCAGACAGTAAGTGCGAAATGACCTTAGCCGTCGAAGCACGTTAAAAAAAAATACTAAAAAAATACAAGAGAGATGCGTTGTCGAACAGATAGGCACAAATAATCGTTCTTTCTGCGAACAATACGTGATCATAATATAAAGTAAGATCCACTCAAATCAAAACACTCCCAAAATACACTGTACCTTTTCACTTCCTTATAGCATTCTCCTTTACACCCTTACACGGCTGTTATCCTAACACCCTCTGCCACACGCTCATGCGGCGGCTCGCAGGGTAGTATACGTAAATGTCTCCACGCCCAAAATGGCCGCTCCTCCCCGCCACGTGCATGCGCGGCGAAAAATAAATTTGATGCTCGCAGCGTAGTTGTAGACCCGATTAACCAATACCAAATTTGTTTCAATTGTACATGAAGTCACGAAGTTATGGTGAATTATATGAATCACCTTGGGTGATGACCAGTTTGGGTCAGTAATGGGGAGGGCAACTTGGGATGCGATTGCGACGATGAGAACACTTATAGAAAGAAACATTAGAGTATGATGAGGATGTTTTTGCTTGCTCAGTTGATTTCGAAAAGACGCTTTACAGAATAAATTGGGAAAAAATAATGCAGATACTCTAGAAAATGGGAACAGATTGGCGAGATAAGATACTCATCCGAAACATATATATGACCCAAAGGGCACAGTTCAGGGAGGCTGGCGGAGAGTCAGGGAGGGCAGCTATAGGTCGCGGAGTATCGCAAGGCTGCCCGCTGTCGCCTTTGCTTTTGAACACTGATGCCGAGGAAATGGTAATAGAGGCATGAGAATAGTAATATGCGGGAATCAAAGAAGAAGACCAACTGATAAAGTAGGTTAGATTCGCGAACCAGGCCTTGGTTAGATATTCTATCATCGAAGGGATTACAAGCTCTATTGGATGCATAAGGAAATCAGAGAGGGAAATAAGGAATCATAAGAGAACCAAAGTAATGAGATTTCCTAGGACATAGAAAGCGAGACTGGCCAATAAAGTAGGAGGGCACAAACTGCAGCAAGTAAAGCAATGTAATTACTTTCTGGAGAAGTTCAGGAAGAGACAAATGAGGTGGTTGGGAGAGATAATAAAGAGGGCGATGGGTTGCTTAAGATCGCGATAGAGGTCTTTAGCAACTTAATGTTGGGAAAGCGGGTAATTGGAAGAAAGAGAATAGATTTTTTGACAGGATCAATAAAGGTAGGACGTACGCTTAGACGAAGAAAGAAATAATATAGGAAGATATCACACGTAAAAATATTGAGGATTATTCTTTTACTACTATTTCAACCTATTTTAACCGGTAGATAACCTTAATAATAATTGTAGGTCTGATTTTAAAGACGATGCCAAGTGAGAAGAACATGAATGACTAATTGCGCGAAGGCACACAGTTACATTCAATATCGCATGCAAATATTTAGGGAAACATAAAACCTCGTTCAGGAAACCCATTGGAGTAGACAGACAGTCTTAGATTCTAAGGGTGAAAGAAGGGAGGAAAGAATTTTCTCAGCGACAAAGCAAATACGACATAGAGAAGGTTCCTCCGCGACCGTATAAGTCAAAACAAATCCTAAATGTTACCTTTTCCATTGTATCGTTTAAAAAAAATACTGTTGTCACCGATAACAAGCTTTAGCTATAGGAAAGCAAATGAAGCACAAGATATAGACTTTTATACGGATATATTTTAAAGTGACACATTTTCCAGCGATAAGAAGGGACTGCAGCGCTATTTCTATAACCCGTTTTGACTTCAGTTCCAGTTATTATTTAATATTCAATCAAAAACTAAGATGGGTGGATATCTCAGTTTCATCACCATATCAATCATTGGGAAAATTAGTTTCTTAAAGAAAAAAGAGTTATGCGCGATAACGACACGTATTCAAGTTAAATTCGCGAAAAAATAGTGGTGGAAGCGAGAATTTTGTAATTTATGTTCATAAACAGGGGAAACATTATTTTTTTATCAGTACCCACCCAGAATATGAATTAATCAGCATTTATAGTTATTTCACGAAGAAGCAATTTGAATGCGAAGGTGGGATAAAAAGAAGACCAAACATGAGTCGCCAAAACGTTGACCTTTGAACCTATTCCTGCCCTCGGCATTTCACAAATACATGAAAAAGAAGACGATGTAGAATCTAAAAATATCGTACGAACATAGCAGCAGAGGAGCCGAGTTTTAAAAAATAAACCGCAGAGGTTTCTCCCCTCTCTGGCCCACCGCGGACCTCCCTTCACCCCCCTTCCTGCATATATCTCAGAATGTGGTAAGGATAACACACGGCTGAAAAGTTTACTCCGACCGCTAAAGGTTGTTATCGGGCGTTGATAAATTATTTCCCAACAGGTGATTGTTTTAACAAGTTGAAGTGACCCATAAAGCTGCCATACAAGCGACTCCGTTCTGAATCAATTTTTCTGAGTGAAATTCGGAATAACTGTCTAAAAATACCATACTCTTAAACCAGTAATAATTGCAACAGAATGGAAGTAAACTTTATCACGAAAAAGGCTGTAAAAAGTTTATGCGACACTAAATATCGAGGGTTTTAACTATGTTTTTATTAATTTAATTTGAAAAAAAAAATCAAAGAGTTTAAAACAAAACATTCGCAAGCAAGGGTTCGTTATGCTGGCGTCATGGCAGAGCAAAACTAATGCATAAATTTGATCAATGGAAGCATAAAAAATAAATCGTAGTAAGGATACAACAAACATTAAACTTGAATTAAAATGAAAATTACGAAAATATACTAAAAACAGTTTTCTTACTACACCTAGGATCACCATTTTCCATCTAAACCATACATACTAAACACACTACTAATGTCGGGGTAAAACCGATTTTATGAAAAATAGATCAGGAAACCTTTTCAAAAGTTAGCATTCTATGTCGGTAGAGGTAGACTCGGGAGATTGTATTAAAACCAGGGAGAATGAACCGTATCATGTTTGAACAGCATGAAGGACGTGAACTGGGATAAAGAAACATATATTGGGAGCTAATTATTCGCTCCGCTTCGCTGCTAACTCCGCGACTGCCTTCCATTAGTTTCAAACCCTGAGCAATAGGCAGCGCCCTTCTAAACAAATCGGGAGCAGGGTTGATGTGCACTAAACAACAAAAGAGCCTCGGTGATCGCATTTGCGATTGTTTTTTTTTAGTTTACTATCAGCAAAGGTGTCAAACATGGATAATGTCAAGACGTTAATGGCTCTGGGGTAAAAAGCTTACGTGTTCAAATATATTTAATGAACGACTTATATAACTACTCGTTGAAAAGCCCGCTGAAAAGGCTAAAACATTGGCAAAATTGCCAAAAAGTAATGAATAAAGTAAATAATTAAATAGAAATTAATTTGCATTTCATATTTCCAATGAAAATAATATATGAAACTATGGTACACAATATATGTATAATATCTAAGTGCCAAAGATTTCTTTGTATACAACATTTTGGTGGAGCAGGCGGAGCTGTTGCTAAGCAGTTTCCCTTTTGTGTACTTTGAAAACTACATACGCCCGCGCCATGGGTCAGTTAATGAAGGGCGTATGTGGGAGCTCACTTCCCATCTATTGGCGTAGATCTGAATCACTACGCCAGGCAACTGAATCATACGTGCGTACCTACGCGTAGCATTTTACATATATTGTAGATACTCAAAGCATTTGGTTGTGACAGTTGCGAATCTACACAATGCTGCCTACCATCAACTTAAATAAAGTTTCGCCAGCTCACATCACCTCCTTCATAGTCGCTCCTGTATACTAAAGTGCGCTGATATGTTCCGATCTCCACTAGCATCAGCATCATCAACAGATAGCTTCCAATATTAAGAGGCACTTACCTTCGATATGGTTGGAAGGGCAGACGGCAGTATATCGATCCAAAATTTAGATTAAGGTCGTTGGAGAAATTTGTTTATGAGCAGATTTGCTGGAAACTTTACACAAGTTCTCATTGGTAATATTAAACATCTATAGAAAAATTAAAAAAAAATTGCATCATACAAATTTGTTTTTTTCTTTTGGCATTTAATGCTATTATAACATGTAGTCTTATGGCACATGAGTTATTTTTTTGTAATAATTCGATTACCAATGCTCATCTGTTCTTCTAAAAGCAAAATAATACATATCACATAATTTTTATGGTTGATTTAAAAGTAAAACGTGTCAAACCCAGTTAATGGTTCGAAAAAAACATGTCTGAATACAATTTTCGTCTAAATTACGAATACCGTGCCAAAAACCCTAGTCACAACATGCTTTAATTAAGGAAAATATGTGAAATATATAAACTGTGTCATTTCCATTTCTGCCTGTGCGGTGAGTTTCAACACATAAACAGATGAAATTTGGCCCAAGAACGTTTCATCGACTTACTTGAAAAATTATTATTAAAATGTACACACAATGACCAACGATTACCGCTCCAGTCACTTTAAAGTGGTTCCACCGTAAAATGACTTAAATGTCATTTTATTCATATTCTGTCTACTTGTAGAAAACGTTTTCCTCTATCTGATATGAACAACAAAATAATAACTTTCCACGCTATATTACTCTCTAATTGAACTTGAAATTACATGGTGTTCAATGGGAGTATGAGAGAAACACGGGGGAAAATAGTATTTTTCCATAAAATATAAATGCCATTTTTGCGGAAAACTATTTATAAGAAGGAAATAATCCAGAGGTATTGAATAAAAATGTAATATAGGCATCTTACCAACTTACTTCCTTAGTTATTAAGACATTACTGCCGTAATTGAAGTCAAAATGCGGTAATTCGTTGGAAATGACACTGCAGTCGGCTCCTAGGGCTGGAAAAAGTGATAATTTAAAATACTTTCGTGGAATAATTTGCAAATTTTGTTCCTTACTTTTGGGTTTCTGTAGGTAACGCATTTCATCAGTGAAATCAGGATTTTTTGGACAAAATATAAAAAATGTGGAATTTAGTATTTGTTTTGACTCACACAGTCTGGCGGAACCTCCTTAATGCCCTTTCTACTACGCCACATTTTCCTCCAACGTACTAGACTACCTCTTTTAGTAAAATCCACATAGAAACTATTTTCGATAAGTAACACGAATACGGAAAAGAGGCGTATGTATGCACATAATTTTAGTTTGCGGCGCAACCTCCACAAGGAGGTCCCTTCCTGATTTTTTTGAGTGCCCACACATGCAGGAAGCGGTCGTCGACCACCGCCGTTGCCGCAAAGTGGAGCCAACCGGCTCCCCTCCCCTCCCATACCACTGAAACCACTACGCACCCCTCTGGCGCTAATCCGCTAATCTCTAATTAATTAGGCCGGTGAAATAGAGCCGGCTGGCGAAATACCATATTTTTTCTTCGACCGGCTGTTTCTTTCATGGCTAGTCGCGGAATTCTTCCATAAACCTCTGGGACGCAATCAACTCTTACTTAAAGACACTTGTCACGCACTTTCTGTAAAAAAAAGTCTAGTCCATCGAGTTAAAGAAGCTCATCTTGCTGCTATTGATATCAAGTTGATTCAACCGATCTTAGAAGATAGAGCAGATCGAGCAGTTTACGTATCTGGGTAGTATTTTAGAGGAGAATGGGTTTAGTGGTAAGGACATCAGATGCAGAATTGTGCTAACTAAAGAAGCATTTTCGAAGAGAAGGGAATTGATGAGGGGGGGTCTGAGAAGAGACGTAAAGAAGAGGCTGGTGAAAACTTTAATATGGAGCGTGGCGATATATGGGTCGGAAATTTGGTCATTGCGAAGGGAGGATGTGCGTAGACTTGAGGCGTTTGAGATGTGGGTTTGGGGAAGGATGGAGAAGGTTAGCTGGATGCGAGAAAGACGAACGAGGAGGTATTGGATATGGTCAACGAGGAGAGGAAGCTTATGGCAGAGGTTCGGAGAAGGCAGAAGAGATGGATGGAGGAGGTTTTGAGAGGAGAGGGCATGTTGAAGAGAGTGATAGAGGGGAGAACACTGGGGAAGCGTGGAAGAGGAAGGAGAAGGATAGGTATTCTGGACGAAATAAGAGGAGGTAGAAGATATGAAGAATTGAAGAGGGATCTAATGGCGGGACATCATTAGGAGGGAAAGCGAGACAATGTCTATGAGGTTGGGATGCAGAATGGGGACTGTCCAAGAACCTACCAATCAGCTGGTAGAATGAATGAAATGAAATTAAATGCATATCGCATTTGTTTCTACGTTCACTCATGTGAGTATATATTTTTTCTCCTGTATGTAGATGTACTTTTACAATAAATTTAGTTTGAAAAAAGTCAACTTTTTCCGCTTAAAATTGATGGCTTGGACATCGAATTTTCAAGCAGTTAATTTTGACAACATTAATATACGAGGTGTGATAAAAAAAATAATGGGAATTTTTAAATTTCGCGGGATTTATAATTCCGATTTTCAATAATTGTCACATGACTGCCATATGGTCGTACGGGCAATAAGGAATGCCACCTGGAAGTTTTACGCCGTTTGCGTGAAGCAATCCAACGAAAACGTCCAGAATTGCGGCAAAACAACTCAAGGAAATTGCACCACCATAATGCTCCCGCTCACACCTCACTGCTTATTCGTGATGTTTTGGTCGTTAACAAATCGTTATTTTGCCTCAGCCACCGTATACGCAGGATATGGCCCCCTGGGACTTCTTTCTATTTCCGAGGCTGAAGAGAACCATGAAACGACCGTTTTGACACCATTGGTGAGATAAAAACAGAATCACAGAAGAAGCTGAACTCCGAAAAGTGAGTTACAGAAGTACTTCCAAGATTGGGAAAACCGATCGCACATGCATATAGTCTATATATAGCATATATCTAAGGGGAATTACTTTAAAGGGGACAAATATGATATTGATTTATACAAAAATGTTCTTTAATAAAAACGAAAATTCCCGTTATTTTTTTATCACACCCCATAAATTATCAGATACATTTTATTTCATCAAAATCAGTTGACTCAGCTTGAAGAAATTGCTCCTTAAATTATTTTGTTTAACTGAGGGTAAACGCTATAAAAATATGTTCTCTCTTTTCAACAAATCATTAAAGGGATTACCAAGTAGTAGAATTGTGTTCCCTGCCAGATAAGGAAGTGTACATCCTCCATTTGCAGTGAAATTAGCAGTGATAAGTGCGGTGGAATGAATGGAATTGTATTGAAATAAATGGCTTTAACGGGGCGAGTTTTGAGTGGAAGGCGGAAAGAAATTGTGAAGGAGAGGTGTGTATAGGGAAGAGGAGCAACTACTCGAACACTACGTCATCTACCGTGGAGAAAGCGAAACGGCATCCCAGTGTGGCGGAGAGGAAAAAACGCACTTCTCAGGTTTGAAAGTTAGCCATTCCTAAGTGTTACGTTGCCATTCCTATGTATTGTTACGTTGAAAGTATTTTACAAATTCGCAGGTTTTCAATATAAGTGAGGTGAATTTGGTGTCGATATGTCTGTTGAAAGTGAGTTAAAATCACGTTCACGCTGGCGAGACGAAAGCTCACCTTAACCCCTGTGAATTTTAACTATATATTAACAAGTTGGTTTGAGAGATGTCAACCATTCCAGTTACAGGATAAATGAAAACAGTTTCTTGGGAACAAAAAAAAACACCAACAAAATAAATTGGTTGGTGTTTTATTGTTGGCAAATTGACCAAAACTCAAGAAAATAAAAAGAAGAAATTAATTATAAGTGTTCATAAAATACATTAATTACTAACGAAGATAAGGTTTTCGCTCACGCAAAATTCGTGGTTCAAACCGGATCCAATCTTCTAAAAAATACTAGCAAATGGTTACACTCATTACAACACAATAAACAGAATTAAAAAAACATGAATGAATCACGCGTATATAGAGCAGATGTGCTGTCCAGTGGTAGGGGTTCAGACTGCGGCGAGGGAGGTCCGCCCATGGAATAGGGGGAGGCCGCCCTTGCTGGTCCACGCTGACCGGAGAGGGTCCGACCACGACATAAAATTATTTCACACAAGGGTTCGTTCCCCGCCGCAGGGTTCTGCTTTGAGGATCCTAATGGGCGGCACCGTCGCCTCCACCGGATATTTGCTCCATGCGAAAACATACCATCATCATCATCTGAGTAATCTACCGGTTTGAGGTAGGTTGTGACGAAAGTCAGAGAAAATACAACAGATTCCTACACGTGTAGTGCCCTTTCTACCTCTATTATTTCTTTATTCATCCCAGCGTAAGTCCTACCTTTAGTAATAAAATTTATACAAAGATAAATATCACTCATTAGTCAGATTAAGCTACTAAAATGTCTAACGTGGATTCATTCCACAACAGCACCAACACTAACAATTTTCATCATAATCATCATCATCACCTGAGTAACCTACTGGCTACAGGTATGTTGTGATGAAATTCAGAGAAAATACAACAGATTCCTACACTTGCAGCGCCCTATCTACCCCTAGTATATCTTTCTTTATCTCAGCGTAAGCAAACAAAAGGAATATAATTTCTTTTCCCAAAGTCCTTTAAACAAACACAACGAATTTAGTGAAAGATACCGACTGTTCTCATTACGCTACTGGTAAGGGGGAAAGTTTAATCATTGGGCTCTTATATGTACGGAGCCACTTGCACTAAACCGTCGCTGCCACGATGCACTGCTTGCGCAACTGCCTTCCTTGATCAGGAATCATGGCCTCATTGCCTTGCTTCTCGTTTCCAAAAATTAAAACAAAACTTCCAAAGCCAGTGGATTTTCTGACGCCGTTGCTTGAGCTTCCCAATCCCTTTTTATAGCAGTATCTATTATTTCAAGAATTAACTGCGTAATTAGCAATTCATGCACCGGTATTTGGAGGTCAATCGCCTTAATGGCGTTCATATTACTTAATGCTTGATTAAGCAACGCTCTTAGATGAGCTGCAGATTGCTTATTGACATTTGGCAAATGCAATAACTGTTTGATATTCGCAGTAGCAATTAGACCTGGATTGTCTCAACGACGGCGGGTTAAATTCCATGCAACATCGAAATTGTCACCAATGGCAAGTAAATTTTCCATTACTTTATGAGCTTCTGCCATCACCGAAATAAGCAAATAGTGAAATCGTTGAATATCATCTAACGATTGGTTATTAACAAATAGGCTGCTGAAAATGCCATAGAAGTGTCTAAACTGAGTGACATCTCCCGCAAATATTGGCAGGTTGATATTCGGGATTCGTATTTCCCATTTGTTTTCAGCTAAAGAAGGAATGGAAGCTGAGTGGGTCTGCTCCAATGTCAGACGCTCGATTTTCGGGATGAGTCTTCTCCCTTTCTTCCTCAATTGGAATCAACGCCTTTGTTTTTACTTCATAAAAGAAGGCTACAGAATACCACCTGTCCTCGGCGTGAATTTCGATGTCATCAATGAATTCCAATTCTTCCAGTGAATTATAAAATATTTAGCTGTATATCAGCCAATGCTTGGAGCAGCGTTTCAATTGCAGTGATGCCTGATCTTCTTTTAAATGTCTCTAAAAAGTTATAAAGGGAAGTGAATTGACCTTTGGCCAAAGACCTTCAGTAATTAGCCTTTTATTATCCATTTTGGTAAGAAAAAAAGGTAAACTAGGGAAATATATAGGTAACCAGAAATGAGTGGATTTAGCTTACGCTCGCAGGAACTGGGGCCAGATTCTGATCTTCCACCAGTCAATGACTGGTGGAAAGTTCCACCATTCGTTCATTGAAAGACTCTTGATCCGTTCAATTAACGACTCAATGACCCCCTCTGGAGAGCCGAACGTCACAAACTTATGCCGATGTCCAACTTACCTCGAAAACGCGAACAAAACAATGTCTACCTTCCGCACGCTTACTTCCGTCGGAAAGTTTCCACGACGACACTAGCGCTGTTCCACCAAGTGGATGACGGGTGGAAGGGAAGCTTGACTCTCCACCAGACATTGAACGATGAACGATGTAGTGAACGATTCTATGGTGGAAGGTGGAACATGATGACGTAGTGTCGGAAAGTCATGACGTTTTGGTGGAAAAGTTGAACATCGGGAAAGCATCAGAATCAGGCCCCTGGGGGGTTATTTTGTAATCTCACCTATTTAATGACTCTTTGCGGGAAGGCGGGAGATCTGTTTCGCTCTCTTAATGATCGGTTCACGATCGGCTAAGGTCTGATGGTGACTCCATTTCACGTTCCTAATGACAGGTGAAATGGAACTAATGAAATGTGGAGCCAAATGAAACGGATCAGAAGTCGAAAGATACGGATCAAGACTCGAAAGAGCGGATGAATGAAATAAATAGACCGGCAGTTCACTACTTAAGAGCCGAAGATGGTACGCCGCGGCGCCTGGGTGGCGGAGTTGAACTACGAAAAACGACGTAATTTTCCACATTTTATGACTTATTCTCCTCACTTAATTAGGGTTACAAAATAACCCCCCTGGTGAGACACGCGTAGGGTCCCTGGCCGGCCGCTCTTAGGGAAACGCCCCCTTTGTAGAGCCGCGCCGTTCATGAGTGGTTCGTTCATGTTGAACGATTCATTAGCATTAGCCAAAAGAATTGGATCACGTTTTCCGTTCAAATAGTTCATAATTAACCAAATCAAGTTCTTCTCCATCATTCGAGAAAAATGCGATTCTTCGGTAGAGTGGTATGAGTGCAGAATCACACGACTCGTGAGTGATCGAGAACAGCTTTATTTTGGTTCATTATGAATCATTTGAATGGAGAACAAATTGATAGGCAAAAACCACTCGCACTGTAATAAGTGATTTGTGCAGAATCATCGAGATGGTGGAGGATCAAATAATTCAAAATTGTTCGCGGATTCTTATGCTGGCTATGTAAATATTTAAAAAGAAGCAATAATGGCTACCATACAATTCATACCCAATAGATTTCAGTTGTACAAGTAAAGCAAATACCGAAATGTACAATGACAGCGCTTTTCAAATTTTTGGGAGTGAAATTAATTTGTAATTGCATTTATCGTATTGTAATTACTTTGCAGGACTATACATACGCTACCAAACATGAAGTTGAGGCATTAATATAATGCGATTATGTTATTCTATTTGCGGTTGACTAACATTAATAGGCATTCTCCTCATCTTTAGTTTTTCATGGATTGATATAATATCATCCCTTGTGTGAAAACATTTCTTTTATATTTTTCTTGTTTAAACATGTTTACTCACTATCTTCCACACATGTATTGGATAGGTCTGTTGTGTTTGCGTTGTCCGTACTTTCCCAATATAGAGCTTTACATATACGTTCTCCATTAACTGGCACATGGCGCGGGAGTACTCATTTTTCAAATTGCACAAATCGTAAAAAAAAAATATATTATAAATTATTCATTACTTTTTGATTTTATCGCCAATATTTAAGTCAATTTCAGCAAGTATTTCAACTATTCATTACATAAAATACCATACGGAGCAACTAAATTCGACTCTTATGTACTCGTATATATACTCTGCGCTAAGGCTTTATTTGTGCAGTTAGAAGAGAAATTTACGAAAGCACCAGCTTAAGATCTACTGTAAGACGCACAGATTTTAATTATTGCTCTAAGTGACCCTATATTATTTTTTTTACTGCTATTCTAGTCTCTTTCTTAACTCGTCCGTAGCTATCTTGACGGCAAAATTCTTTCTCCTCTTTCCGATAAGGACAGCGATGTGGAACGCTCATAACAATTGAGTTATCAGCAAAGCTTGCGTTACTGCACTACTGATACTCAAATCCCCTCCTCCCAACTCCTCCCTAGCTCTGCGGAGGCTAATTTCCTTCGCCTCGCTAGCCAACGAGCGAGAGAACTCCGCAGTTTCTTCCGCTATCTCCCATGCTTAGGCTGCAGGGTTCATTATCTTCTTTCGGCGGTTTGTTTATTTTTATAATCCCTTCCGTATCCTCCCTCCACACCACCAGAAGGACCCTCGCGTCTTTTCCAGAGGCATCTGCTCTTGGGAGCGCTCGTATACATAGAGCGTGTTCTCCTCTCACAGTCGAGTAGGCTCTTCCTTTCTCTCACGCATTCCATTCTATCCCCCCCTCGCTCCCCCTCAACACATCCCATATATCCCACTGACCACCCTGCCGGGAGGCCCCCCCACTTTGCAAATCCCTGCTGCTCTCCCAGACTCGAGGCACGCAACGCAAGCGTAGAGAGACTCACCCAAGGTCCCTATATAATATGTAATATAAGGACCATGGACTCACCGATCCCTTCCATTCTTTGAGGCCATTGGCAGCCCCTGGACACAGAGTATATATATTCCGTGCCCTAGGCCTGTGCGATTATCGAAAACAATCGATACCGATCAACTATAAGAATAATTGTAAATGTGGTCAATTCAACTGTCGGAAATTGAAGAAATGACAATTTCTACATCTACAAAATACCCTGCAAGCCACCTCAGGGGTGTGTGGCAGGGGGTGAGTATTCACCAACATACACTACACTATACCCTAAAGTTAGTGTAACTACGACTAATTATGCATTAGCATAAATCGCTAATGCTTGTCACGAGACTAAGCCTCACAAGCATGCACCACACTACAGATATTATCACAATGGACAGGGACCCTTAATATATATGTATTTTGCAACTACACAAATGGACAGAGACTCAAGACTCATGTATTAATTGAAGTCATTCCATTAATTGACAATGGCCAAATAATTGACATCGCAATTGGTGTCAATAAATTGTCATTGCTCAACTAATTGACAGCAAACCAATTAATTGATAGGACTCAATTGGATCGTGGTTTTCAAAAGGATTTCCTTCGGTAATGAGAAGAATGAAAGAACTAATTTGAAAAACAACAAATTAGTTCAATCAGTTAGCTTTTATTAATTAATCAAAGGAGAGATCCTCAGCGTGTTCATCCGACAGACACTGGCTTGTGTGCGAGCAGCAAGCATCAGCAGCGTCGGCCATCGGCCGGCGCCGAGCAAAAGCGAACAAGTTTAAACGCGCATTTTACAATCCAAAGCGAATCACTAATCGTCAACTAATCGATCACCGGACAATAATTGTGAATTGAATAACAATGGACAATTGAACATCAACTGACAGTCGAAAAAAATTGACAATCGAGTCAATTACCGCAATAGATATCGATGTGCTGAAATAATCGATCTATTGTAAAAATAATAGAATCGACGATTCAATTAATCGAATAATCGCACAGGCCTAACTGTCCTCCCCCAAAACCCCGCGTGTTTCTTTGTCATAGACCTTAAACTAAAAGCCTAAATTATTTTGTTGTTTTCCTTGTTTGAAGCTTGGGTGATTTTTAATTTAAAACCCAGCTAAATTTTTTATATAAACTAACATTGTTTTTAAAACCACAAGCTAAATGCGAATGTGGATCAAAATTATTTTGGAATTAGTCGAAACTTGGTGGTAATCTAAAAAGGGAAATATGCATTTCGTAAAAACGAAATTTCGCCGCGACTGCGTGAGTCAAAACAAATACTAGTTTCCACATTTTTGATATTTTGTCCAAAACATCCTGCATTCACTGATGAAATGCGTTACCTTCCAGAAAACCAAAAGTAAAGTAGAAAAAGTGCAGATTACTTCACGAATGTATTTTAAATGAGCACTTTTTTCCAGCCATAGGAGCCGACTCCTGCGCCATTTCCTACGAATTACCGCATTTTGACTTCAATTCCGGCAATAATTCCCTAATGACTAAAATAATAAGGTGGTAAGATGCCTATTTTTTATTTTTATTAAATTTCTCTGGATGATTTCCTTCAATTAAATAGTTTTCCGCAAAAAATTGCATTTATATTTTATGGAAAAATACTATTTTTTCTCGTGTTTCTCTCATTCCCCCATTGAACACAATGTAATTTCATGTTCAATTATGGAATAAAATAGCGTGTAAAGGTATTATTTTGTTGTTCATATCAGATAGAGGACAAGTTTTTTTTACAAGTAGACAGAGTATGAATAAAATGACATTTAAGTCATTTTACGGTGGAACCGCCTTAAAAGGCAAACTTTTCCTTCCAAACCACTCGTAACACGCCCATCCTGCACATATAGTTTGTTACGAATTTCCAGGACGATAACCACGACCCCCCCCCCTTTTCCTGGGGGGTATTCCATTCGCCCAAGAGCCGAACCCCTGGTCTGGAGCCGCCCCTGTTTGAGGCAGTCTCCTCTTTTGAGGTGGCTGCGATGAGGAGCTGGTGGAGCGATTCTTTGTCTATATACAGATTTCCATTAAACTTTGCATGCGATTTCTCATTTGCGACATCAAGAGTGAAAAAAACTGCATTGCAAAAAAAAACATTAATCGAAAATCGCGTCGGCTGCTATCCATCCATGATGGCGTAGAGACTGCGTGATTTCTGCCTCAAGTACTTTACAAGCCCGTGCTTTATTGGTCGTAGGTTTAAATGCTAAAATGCGCTATTATAATGAACGGAGTATAAGCAGGACCATGTCTTCTGTGTTACAATGTGGACTGGAATCAATGACACCTACTTAGTTCGTATAAATCCCCGCAAATTTCATTTGCTTTCGGTGTATGCTTCTGTGCCCGTGCGCGTGACTTCGTACAATATAATGTTGCATTCGCAGAACTTTGGTGAATGCTCATGAAGATACGTGAACTGATCCCGCATCAAACTGCGCAGTTTAAATACGGCCTTTTTTCTTTTCTCTATCTCGCCTTCGTGTATATATAAGGCAAACAGGACATTTGTTTTTTTTTACCATAGGGATACGCATACTGGCGCCCCTTACGAAAAAAAACAAACCCCGCCCGTGCTGCCTTCATCTGGCGCTCCCATCCCCCCCCCCCGCTTAGCCCCTCCCCCCACTTAGCCCCCCCTCCCTCCCCCCCCCCCCCAAGCCAAACTTTCAAGATTTCTATTCCAAAAATAGAAAGGGGTTGCGAAATGGTCTCGTTCATCTCGCGTCTACGACTGCCGTAAACTCGATTTTGATAGTCTACAACTCTACAGATGAGATGCCATTCGATCGAAGTTGGAATTGGGGGATCGTCAGCGATGTTTGACAGGGTGGCTAATGATATCCAATTTTTAAATTCCCTGACTTTTCCCTGACTTAAATAAAACTGCAGTAGTTGTACTGGCCACTTAAATTTCAACGTAAAATATTACACTACACGTATTTAGACATTTCTTAGGGCGTCATCATCAGGTAGACCTGATGATGACGCCCTAAGAAACGTCGAAACACGTGTAGTGTAATATTTTACGTTGAAATTTAAGTGGACAGTACAACTACTGCAGTTTTGTTTATGTACTAAAATCTGTTCCACCATATAACGCCAGAGACTGTCGAATTTATTTTCCCTGACTATTCCCTGATGGATTTACCAATTCCCCTGACCGATCGCCAAAAGGTCACCTATTATTGGAATATTTTATTTCTGCTGAATTAAATTTTCGTCAAAACTCAGAAAATGTTAAAAGCTGAAATCAATACATTAAGAGCTACATGTACATCCTAATGAAAAAATATATAAAATCTTCATAAGTTAAACTCTCATCCAAATTATAGTCGCGTCCTAGTAGTTATGGGAAGCTGAGAATTACTGAAAAGGCATCGAAGGGAAAGTTAATAGCCAATTTCCTGTCGGACTCCGGCAAAGGTATCACTAAAGTGGGCGAAAAATACAAACCAAAGCCAAGTTGTTGGACTGGATCAAAATCTGATAGCGCGAGTGACTTTCAGAAGCGAATAACAATTTGATTCACGTGGTTATAACCCCTTGATTGCAAGAGTATTGCAATCAATTGTGATTTAAAACTATTTGGATAAACAAACAAAACGTAAGCGCGCCACTGCGAGCGAAAACAGGAGGAAATTGGCAACGGCAGCATCATATTCAGGAATATCATGTTTGACGTGTTTTTTGGCCTGACTAAATTGCTTCGAGAGGGAGCTAAGGGGGCTATTCAACAATTACGTCGAGCGTGAAAGGCGGGGAGGGGAGAAGGGGTCTTCTTACTGTCTCACGCAGGGGGATATGGGAATCGAAGATGATCTTGCGTAAGATTTTGTTTACACGTGACATCGTACTTGTATTACCATTTTAATAATCATCGTCTCTTAATGTTACAACCTCAAGCATGTATTTACTACGAGCTAGTATGCTCCAGCCGCTCCAGCTACCTCTCAAGCAAAGTCTCGGAGGTTAAAAAAAATGCGAGGTAAAATTTTCCGAACAGCATAGCCTCGGATTCCTTGTGATTAGCGTAATGCATTGTGATCATGAATTTGAACATTACTAGGCAAATATCGCCATAAGGATATGCAAAAGGGATAAATTGTACGTCTGATTCACTACTAAATAACTAAGATTCACAACTGAATGTGCCACGAATTGATGGGGCTTATTCCAAGTACGTCAGCGATGGACATAAGAAGTAGTTGGTGAAATGTTTTGGTGAAATAAAGGACGGGAAAGAATGGCCGATAAACGTAATGGTAGAAAAAAATGAGAATTTCCTACCCCAGTTTCTCCCTGACTGTTACGAAATTTCCTGACTTTTCCAGAAATTCAAAACTCCCTGTCAAATCCAGGTTTTCCCGGTTTTCCCTGACGGTCGCCGTCCTAGTTTTAGGCTGCGGCTTAGTGGAATCCCACTGCGAAATTAACAACGTACTTCAACTAAAACTTTGAGATTCTACTGAATGTGTTTTTTTTTTATCGTCTCAAATATAGCGCGATCCACTTTTAGTTGAGAGCATGGACTCTTAAGGCCGTTTTTTACACGGGGCACGAAATTGCACAGCTTCAAACTGCATGTTTTTCTCAATCGGGCGTCCATTCACTTTCGAATTAGAGCAGGGGCTATTGTGCCATCTCGCGTTCATGCATTCGCGCATGCGTACTTGCAATTCACGGCTTTACACGATGCAATTTGAAATGCATGTTCGTGTGCACATCAGATTGTGCAATTACGTGCTCCGTGTAAAACGGGCTTTATGGAGATTCATGAAGGATGCTTCCGAAGTGTGGTCTAAATGAAGCAGCTGGAATTACAGGCTGTCTTCCGCGTTGCATCATATTACAGTCGACGGTTTCGCCGGCGTTGTAGCAGGCGTCTTCAGATCTAGGGGTTATTCTGTAATTTCACCTCACGGTAAATGACCTCACAGATCGCTCCTTATATGGCGAATATTACCGAAAGTGGAGTTGTAAACCGTGCCCGTCAGACAGCGAGACCATCGACTCGTTCATTTCGGCCGAGAATGGTTCATTTCCAGTTCTTTCGGTCGTGAAGTAGCTTCCAAATGGGTACTTCGAGAGCGGAATAGCTCGAATGAATCATTCATTTGAGTTGGTGCTCTTCCGAAAGAGCGATTTCGGAAGTGGAATTACTGGATAACCCCCCTGAAGTATATTTTCCCAAAAATCAGATCGCACTTTAAATACCAGAGTCCGATATAAGACGGGTAAAATCTGAAAGAAAACATACTTCAGAACTGAAAACCCCTGCAGCAACGCCGTAGAAATTGTCGGCAGTAAGATGATACAACACGTAGGAAAACTTGGAAGTTCAGCTGCTTTACGTATAAAGATTCGTTTCCTAGGTATATCTCGTTTAGGCTAAAGGTGCGGTGTTGCCAATATTCATTCATTGCAGTAGTCTACCGGTTAGAGGTAGGTTGTGATGAAAGTCAGAGAATATCCCACGAACTCTTACACGTGCCGTGCCCTTTCTACCTCTAGTATTTCTTTCTTAATCTCAGCATAAGTCCTACCTTTCTTCATCCTGTCCATAAAACCGATTCTCTTCCTTCTCCTTCCCCGCTTACCCAACATCCTACCCTCTATCACGGCCTTCAGCAAACCATCATTACCCCTTCCAGCCACCTACCCTGTCTTCCCCTAATCTCATCCATAAGTTTCCTCTCCTCGCCCACCATGTCAAGCACTTCCTCATTTGTCTTCCTTTCCGTCCAACGCACCTTCTCCATCCTCCTCCACACCCACATCTCGAAAGCCTTCAGCCTATTTTCGTCTTCCTTTCTCAAGGTCCACGTTTCTGCCCCTTACAACGCCACACTCCATACCAAGCTCTTCACCAGCCTCTTTTTTACATCCTTACTTAAAGTCCCCGTCATCAGCTCCCTTCTATTATTGAACGCTTCCTTCGCTAGCGCTATTCTCCTCCTAATGTCTTTGCTACTATGTCCTCTTTCTTCTAGCGTACTACCCAAGTAATTAAATTGTTCTACTTGCTCCAGTTTGTGACTTCCTACTCTTATCACCAGCTTCGCTTTCTTTGTCCTACAGAATCTCATTACTTTTGTTTTCCTATTATTTATCTTCATTCCGCAGAAGGAAAATTAATCTTATGGTATTGTTGCAGGCTACACATATAATAATTTCCCAAAATAACTTACATAAATTTCGCATTGAGTTGGAAATGGATGCCAGCGTGGCGTAGACATGAGTTAACGGAGCGCAAATTTAGCTACCAAGTTCTCCATACGGCCCATACTGTGAATTAAATGTGGAACTCTTTATAGTTTCTTCATTCTGTAGCATCTTCAGGAAACAACTCATTCAATTTAGTTTGTTTTTTGAAAGACTCTTCAACTAATTAAGCATGGGATAGTATGATTAGACTTGGAATATCAGTTTAAATACGATTTCATTTGATGTTCAAAAAGTATTATTCAAGAGTAGATATTTCTTTAGCAAACATTCATAAATTGTCAAGAGATATAAATTAGCAGGAAATAGTGGCTACAAATTATAACCGGGAGCTATAACTTAAAACATTGATGTGAGGAAGAAATAATACGGGTCTTTACAGACGGACAGGTTTAAAACATCATTTTTACGTGTCCGATAAGGTACCAAAATAGCTATGATTGATTCCGCAAATAACATTAATGGATACGATAGCTAGCGTTTTTATATGCTCATATCCATTTTTTGAATTTTCAAATTCTACATTATATGATAATTAAAATTACGTTGTACGTGTCTGTAAGTAATGGTCGTACGAAATTTGGTGAGGTACCAATATAAAGAATGTTGAATAGAGATTCTTATTTTATAATTAAATGGTGTTTTCCAGCGAAATTGCGAAAACTTTTTTTAAAAATATCGATTTTTAGCAAAATTTTAGCGTTTTTGATAAACTGTATACTCTTATTTCAATTTTCCCTAAAATAAAAAAAGGAATAAATAAATTACTAAACATGTTTCAATAGATTATAAATAATAGAGATGTAAAGAAAATATAGATGATGATAATGTCTTTGTCGTTCAATTTAACGTTGTTTAATAGTTCATAAACGCTGGAGATACTGAAATAGCAACCGAATATTTGTAAATCCAATGTAAATTTTCACTGACGATTAGTCTTTTTCATTTGTATGAATAGCGTGTAACAACGTGTTAAACATTGTGAAAACAAGGTAACTGAGATTAAATTATTTAAATAGACGTTCCGGTAAACATGATTGAATTAAAAATGTCACATTGAAAGGACTCTTTCAATTCTATGCATCACATTTATTTAATATCTTCCCGTTGAAATCCAACGGACATCCCTTCATAGTATTGATTTGACTAGCTGATGGCAATGTGTGTGTTTGACAGCTATTTCATACCTGATGTGGAATCGCCCTCTGCCACACAGCCTTGAGGGTAGTTATCAGGGTACCGCGTTGACACATTAATTATTAAGGGCCACCATGATCACTAGCGAAGGAAAACTTTTGTCTGCGTGACTAAAAACGTAATCGTGTCGTTTCCCCAGGGCTACAAAGAAAACAAAGACGAACTGATTGCTGCAGAGATGAGGATGATATAATGTCTTTCTTTCTAGGTTATGAATTACGAAGTGGTTCAAAATCAACGCGCTAGTAATGAGTGTATCTAGCACAGGAGATGGCAGTAGGAGATTGAAATTCCAGAGCTTCTTTCTCCATCGAAATCCTCTTCCATTCACGTAGCTAATGAAGTAAAGGTCTTTGGGGCCCCCATCCAAGTAAATGTTTGGTTGATGACTCGACGTTTCTCTACTCATGCTAGGTGCTTCTCCTGCGGCGTAATTCATTTCCAGAACCGAGAAAAGCCTTCGGGACTAAATGGGAAACAATGGGATGATAACTAGCAAAACCTGTTCCCTACAAAATTTTACGAAGTCGACGATTTCACCAAAGACCTTCGAACCAAAACTGTATATAAAAATAAAAATGGAGACAAAAATAGTTCACCGCTTTGTTCAGAGGAAATCACTCATTTTCTTCCGTCGGACAGTTTGAGTAAAATTAAAAAAAAAGTAAAATGAAAGTCGTTTGCTGAATTAATCACACGAATAAAGGTGATGGTAGGCGATTTCACTTCGAGGAAGTGGGTCATAATCAAATCAAAAGAATTATACTTCTCACATTCCACATTTTATGTGTACTTCTGCCGGATTTGACGCTATACCGAAGTATCAATATGAAAAATTGCGTCGAAACCACTGAATGTATTCAAATAAAATGAAGAATATGCGAAGCATGATTCTTTTGATTTTTATCAATTATAATTATAAAAAAAACGAAACCTCAAAAGTTATTTAACAATTTACTTGAAATGAAACAGCCATAATAATGTCAGTGAGAAACACCAACTGCTTTAACAGTTCTAAACATTATAATATCTGAGAGTAGAAACTAATCACAAAATTATGGCCAATACAAATAAGAGCTTTCACATTTGAAAACAAAGGCTGGAATTCCAGTACTATTTTCGAAAAATAAATATCGAGTTTCACGTAGTTATGCTGAATTGTTACTTGTTTTTAGAAACTGATTCAAAGAACCTGTCTTTTTTTAGACTTAAAACTGATCAACATAAAAAAAATTCATGCTTTGATTTTTTTAAATTTCTTTTAAATTTGCCTAATATTTTGTTTCGCAGCTTATTTACCTTTCAATGATCATGACGACTGTTATTCAATAAAATATCAAAATTGAAAATAAAAATTTGGAATGACATTTACGAGACAGGATAGATATTTAAAATTCAAGTAATATATTTTTTTAAGCTGCATTTTTTTTAAAGGTTGGCACTTAAACATTATATCCTAAGAAGTCTGGCGTATACCTACTAATTAAAACTCGAGCGTCACATGATTTAAAAAAAAATTGTGCATTTTTTAGGAAACTGCCCAAAAGAAAATCGGCATGCGTAAAAATTGATCAACATTTACGGCTCTAGAATTTTTCCTGAATTTTAGTTTCATTAGATAACCTGCAAAAGACCAATAAACCCAATATTCAATATTTTGACCAAAATTTGAAATGAATTTTATGAGATTGGGAGATATTTACTTTTCAAGGGATATTTTGGATCATGACTGTCCACAGCGAATGCATCGCTGATGACAAGAGGATACTTTTTTTTTCCTTCATATTTTGGATTCTCCAAAGATCGTTCGTGCTATGCTCAAAATTATTGGCTATAACCATGACGTCACCCAGTTCTCTTATATGCTTTGCTAACGAGCGGAATAGCAATGTAGCTGACTTCCATAAATTATCTTTTAAAAAATACGAAAATGGCAAAAAAAAAGAACAGGATAGTCGGGCGTGGGAAGGTCCCAGGAGACGATGACGAGCTTTTGTGTAATCCACGTCACCGTGGCTGGAAAGCAAAATGTCATCCATGCGGGTTTCACAAAAATCAAGGCAAAAGAATGAGTGACACGTTTTGATTGATCGTGGCGTTCACCCAAATCCCTGATCCTAGACACGGCTAGGAGACCCCATTAACAAATAGGAAAAGTCCCCTCTGCCCACTAACGTCATCGACGCGCAAGAAATCGAATCATTATAGGTCACGGCAGAGAACAGAGACCGGCGGAATCAGAAGTGTTGCTTCACGGAAATGACATATTCTTTCGTGTGAGAAATAGTTGATTTGGAAAAGTCGTAGAAAAAAAATCAGATCACTCATAGTTATCATTCAAATAATATATTCTCAAACCGCTACTGAATATGTCGCTTAGTAAATTTAACGAACATATGTCAGACGAAACTAAAAACCCCATGGGCGTAATTAGCATTAAACAAATATAAGATTTGAATTTTTTGTAATTTACTTTTAATATTATAATAAAATAGAGATTACAAAACGGCAAATATAAATTATTAACCAAATACTTCGCGTGCTTCCTTTCATTTTTTTAAATACATTCGGTGATACCAATGCTTCAGTAAAGACCACAGTACAACATTTTTTGTATTTTTTGGTATAATATTGTATATTTCTCACAAGATAACGGCTGGAACAAAATGAAAACTAACAGCACTCTCTTTCGACTGAAGTATTGTATATTTCGATAGAAGATTCATCAATTCTATATTTAATATATAGATATTAAAAATGTGGAGAGTACACTATGGGACTTAAAAAGTCTGATCAGTTAGCAATGGCCGGTCGCCGTATTTCTTAAGTCAAAGCAAACGATATTAAGCTTACTATCCCTGGCAAATCCTCTCCTCGGTCATTTTATCATTTATGCTGACGTGCAAAAATTATTGCAAAATTACAGCCTCATAAAACTATGTAGTACCCCATGTAGACATTAAAAAGAGAAAAAAATAAATGAAACAGCAAAATGAATAAATAAAACTAACAATCCTTGCCGCTAAAATAGGATAGGGGGCAACTAATGCGTGGTTGACGTCTGGATCGCTCACCCGACGTGAGTCAACATCTGAAATAAAAAAAATATCTCCGACCCAATGCCGAAAAATCAGAGCGGAACAGAGCGAGAGAACTCAAGAAAGTGATCGTGAACGTTTCACGCATAGAGGGTCCCAATTAAGACGAAGGGAGCTAAGAGAGCGAGAATATCTTGAGGTTTTTTTTGTCGATAGTCCAAGTCCGATTGCCCTTCGCGAATGGTTTAAATTCGTTAGGCATGAAGAGATCAAGAATGTGTCTTCCGCCAATACATCGATAGGTTCCGGTCTAAAGCCCGTTTCACATGATACTTGATCCAGCACAAGACCTAGTATGCTAGCTAGTACTTGCTATTGAGGAAGGATCCTAGTATGATAGAAACCGTGATAGAAGGTATCAAATGATCATTGAACTTGTGCTTGCGATGAAGCGGTACTGTCATCCACTGTTACGAAATTTTAAAAGTAAATGGAAGATTTCCATGAAGGAAGGCGACTTTTGGCTGCTGCAGTAATAGCAGGGATTGTCCAGACATTTTCACTGTATACTAATTTCACTGCCAAAGAGTGCGTAACACCCGCGATAGTGAGGTGCTGATTTAAAAAAATTGAAGACCGCACTGCGACTGTAAAATCTAACGTGATTGGTCGGCGGCTACTAGGTCCTACTGGACTACATGCCAACAGCTATCATGCTTGTTAGCCAGCATACTGGTTCCATATCACACGGTACTGGAAAACTATGATACAAGCGAGTATCCTCGAACTTGTACTGGATCAAGTCTCGTGTGAAAAGAGCTTAACTCCCAAATAACTGGGTCATCCTGAGCCAATCTTACCAAGGATCACTGCGCATCATCATTGGTCCTTCAATCGTTAGATTGGTTGACTGCAGCCCTCCATCTTCTAATATCTAATGCTGGTTCCCTTACACACTTAAAAAAAGATTTTCTTAAATCGAGAGGCACCCACTTGATTTAAGAGTAGGTCCCACTAAAATAGGTGCCCAGAATATTTTCATAATTTAAGAGGAGATCCCACTAGAGTAGCAGCAACAAGAAAAATATTCTTAAATTAAGAGTATTCTCTTAACATCGAATACGATCCTGTAGTGATGAGCGATATATCGCTAACTGTGATTGAATCACTGATACTGAAAAGTAGCAATCACAACCTGTGACTTAATATCCGAAATCACTGTGATTGTGATCACACTGCTACCGACTCCAATACTGCTACAATCCTACCCTGCTACTGCGAATTAACTGTGATTGAACGTGATCGACGAAGCCACGGTAGCAGTTGGTAGCATAAGCGTGCGCTTCTCTGACTTCTCTGCGTGATCCGTGCGATTTGGCGGTGAGGTCTATTCCAAATGGAGAAAGAAAGAAAATTTAGCGAAATTTGGAACTTTTTCTCAGTGTTAAATGGAGAAATTGTGTCTTGCAACTTACGTAAACTTTCGTACAAGACGTCGACAACGAACTTGAAAAAACATGATTTCAAAACATTCAACTGTGACCCTGCTGTCTTCGTCAAGCCTCATCCTGCCATGTTCGAGTCTTTATAACAATAAAAGCTTAAAAGTGAGAATATTTGTGATAGCATTTTTGAAAACTATGGTCGCACGTTTATGCCATCTGAAATGTATACTGGCTTATCTGACTTCTTTTAGTTTTTACATTGGTACAAAAATGGTTGATATTTGCACAATTTGTTATTTAACTGGGTTGCTTTTTTGTACTTTCCGCATTAATGTTAAATCCAAGGTATTGAACGAGTATCCCGCGTAGCACACGTGCTTAGGTGACGATAAGCTGAACGTAAATTGTTCTTAAATTCAAATTTGAAGTACAAACCTATACATGGAAAAAATTAAAGCCTGAAGAGAAAACATGAATCAAAGAGAGGATTTTGCTGTTTGTTCATGTATATATAACGCCATCACTATAGTGATATAGCATATCTAGATCCTAATCGTATTTATCGATTTTGCTAAAGGGAAAATATTATTTTTGTAAATGTTATTTTTTAAGTCTATGTTATTTCATGCTATTATTTAAGCAAGTTTTTTAATATCTTATTTAGAGCAATTCATTAAGCAATTTTTTATGTTATTTAGTGCAATTATTTATGCTATTTTATGCAATTCTCTAAGCAAGTCTTAATGTTATTTATTGAAATTCTTCAAGCAAGTTTATGCTATGTAATGCAATTATTTAAGAAAGCCTTTGTGTTATTATTTTCTCCAATTATTGAAGAAAGTCTCTATGTTATTTAGGGCAAAAAAATAAATAGTGTTAGTCGAGAAACATTCAAAAATATTTTCAAGATATCCCTGTTAAATTCCTGTTCAAATCCCTGTTAAATTCCAGTGCAATATCAAAAGTTTAACAAACGCATAAATGCGTAATTTCTTTGGAAGATAAATTGACATCGAATGAAAAATATGACCAGGAAAATGTTTAACGCGCGCATTCTTTCGTTGGTTTTATGGACATTAATCTCCGAGGTTTATTTGTCAAAAAGTCAGCGTATGTACAAAAGCAAAAGTACGCAAATGGACATTTCGAGCCTGTAATCGGGATCCACAGCGCCGCTAATATCAAACGGCGGCGTATTTTCATCTGTGATTCTTACCCGCGATCGCAAACACAGTTAAGAATCACAGATACTGACGAGTAGCAGTCACAGGTAAGGAATTGATTGGAATATCGCAGTTCCGCTCACCTCTACGATCCTGTATTCTTACATTAAGAATACACTCTTGGGAGATAAGTATCATTTATTCTGACATTACGAATATTTTCTTGCCATTTTAAATATTTTATCCTCTTACTTTATGGTAAAATAAGCACTACAGCTTGCCAACATTGTTACCATACAACATATTGATTCACACTGCCGATTCTCAATGTCAACTACCAACCAAACCGTATTATTCAACTTATATAATATATACACCTCATAATTATATATATATATATATATATATATATATATATAAACTTTGTCACAAGTGTGACTAAAATGAAAACACATAAAAAGACACTCACACGGGTTGTAGATTTTTCTGGTAGATTTTCTTCAGCGAAAGGTATAGGAAGAATGATTCATTCTTCCTATACCTTTCGCTGAAGAAGGTGGCGGCGATCCACCGAAAAATCTACAACCCGTGTGAGTGTCTTTTTATGTGTTTTCATTTTAGTCACACTTGTGACAAAGTTTTTATATATTTGTGTTCACGCTCGTGAAAGATTCCAAATATTATGTATATATATATGGAATATTTGGAATCTTTCACGAGCGTGAACACAAATATATAAAAACTTTGTCACAAGTGTGACTAAAATGAAAACACATAAAAAGATATATATATATATATATATATATATATATATATATATATATATATATATATATACAGTATGCCAAGAGGGTGGCCGATAAAAAATATAAACACGGAAAAAAGAACACTTACAGATAAAATGTAAGTGTTCTTTTTTCCGTGTTTATATTTTTTATCGGCCACCCTCTTGGCATACTGTATATTTATCACCCGAGTGATTCTCCTGGAAGTTTTATATATATATATATATATATATATATATATATATATATATATATATATATATATATATATATATATATATATATATATATATATATATCGTAATATTATATATATATATATATAATAAATATTTCGTTCAAACAGGTGGTGAAAGAAAGAGTATAGGAAAAACATAAAATGTGATGACACAATGGTGATGTGAAGATGGAATGATGGCCGATTCCAAGTGAAAAAAATTCGTCTAGACCGGGAATTGAACCACGGACCTTCCGATTTCGCGCCGGCTGCTCTGACCACTAAGCTATCTAGACTACTAAAGGAACACTGGAATCGGCGGGGGGTTTATATGAATCAAACACCCCCAAGATTAGTCCGTAAAAGTCGCCGAGAGATGGCGCTGGACATTTTCACTCACCGGCAGAGAAGAAATTACGTAAGAAATTACGTACACAGAAGAGGAAAGCAAAGTTTGAATCAGGCACACAGACAGTGGTAAAGATACAGAACAGGCGTTTCGGGGCACGCAGAGCCCAAGAAGTAGAAATGAGCCATTCCGGCCATACAACCATTCATTCATTCACTCAAACCGCTCACAGGCGTAAATAATAAATATTTCGTTCAAACAGGTGGTGAAAGAAAGAGTATAGGAAACACATAAAATGTGATGACACAATGGTGAAGTGAAGATGGAATGATGGCCGATTCCAAGTGAAAAAAATTCGTCTAGACCGGGAATTGAACCACGGACCTTCCGATTTCGCGCCGGCTGCTCTGACCACTAAGCTATCTAGACTACTTAAGAAACACTGGAATCGGCGGGGGGTTTATATGAATCAAACACCCCCAAGATTAGTCCGTAAAAGTCGCCGAGAGTCTTTCACCACCTGTTTGAACGAAATATTTATTATTTGCCTGTGAGCGGTTTGAGTGAATGAATGAATGGTTATATATATAAATATATATATATATATAATTATGACATGTATAACTCACAACTGAAATTCAAGCTTCAAAAAAGTCTCATATATCTGGCCATACCCGTGCGTCAAAGTAACTTTGAGAACTAATTTTTAAATTTCAATGCCGTGATTGTTTTAGGAAATCCCCTCGAATCACGAGAACAGTTTTCAAAAATTAATTAATGGAAACCTATGTTGCCACACAGGATGAATATAAAGTCAATATTAATGAGAATAAACAAGATTTTTTCCAATTAACACACGTTTTACGTGATTACTAAAATATTCTACCATTGAGAATATTTTCTTAAATCCTGCAAGTTTCAGGCCGCGACCGCTAGATGGCATAAGTTCCGACTCACTCAGGTAAGAAAATCCTCTCAAATCTAGAATATCGTCTCAGATGTTAGCTGTAATAATATTTTTCTCTTAATTTAAGAATTCTTTTTTTTCCAGTGCACTCTGGTGATTCATCTTCTGCACTTTCTTCTTTATTTGGTCTAATCCCATTATACCCCTGAGAGAGAGAGGAGGAATATCTCGCGGTTGAAGGCCATATATAAAGCATATGTTAAGGAAACTGCCTGGGCGGATATCACAGGGAGGCTAAGATATCCGGCTTACTTCTCTAGGAAGGACTATGGGTTGAAATTGTGCCCCCCCAAACAGGGAACTAACTGGGGGAAATTCTCATTTTTGAACAGAGCGGTGGAATCGCTTAGGTGGAAATGTTTTAAATCCATTCCCTAATAATGTCAGGTGCTTCGCAAAAAGACTTATCCATGACATGTATTCGTATTATTTTTTTATGAATATTTATTATGTAAAACCTTCATATGTACTTTTAAGTTACCACCAGACCATAGGGTCAACTTATAACTGTATTATCTATAGTAATAATACTCCATCTCCGGCCATTATTACGGTAATGAAATCTGATGCTTGCCGGGGACTCAGAGGGAAGTGTTACAACTGTAACAATTAAATATAATACGACGATTTTTCATGTAACATGAGGCTAGCAAGTAGCCTCCGAGTCCCCAAAGGCTACCAAACAAGTCCTCCTATCAGCTGTGTGGGTTTTTAATATAATTCGGATGAAAATCAAGAACGATTACTCGAATTGGCGATTGCAGGACAACGACTGCAAAAGCGGCATAATAATATCGATTGTTAAGAAGTGGAGTTGCATTTGAAGAGCAATACTCACAGTTCCGATTTGGGCTATTCCGAGACCAGCTGAATATCGGGGGCAAAGTTCCCCCTTCCTTGCCCCTCTCCCCGACCCCTTGTGTGAGGGATGTCACGGTCGATACGGGGGGGCCGCGAGTAGAATGGTGACGATGATTGGTAGAAGATGATCCTTGTTCTCCTTGGTGATGTCACTCGAGTCGAGGAGAGATGGACCGCTCCTGGGATGGAGCTCAGTCAGCGTGGAAGGGTCCACACCCTTGAGATGTGGCGTCCTCGCGAATTTGATCCTGGCCACCACAGACAGGAGAAAGAGACACGCAAAGGTTAGCGGAATAAAGGAGAAGGATTGCTGTACAGGGGAGAACTATCGGAAGGACAGTGAAGTCTCGATATAGGTAATGCGGACTTGGGTCATCTCGGACAATGTAATTCTAAAGCCCTGGTTACACGGTACATGAGAATGTACAAGTTTCTGTACATTTGTGTGAATGGTTTCATGTACAGATTCTTGTACATTCTCATGGACAAGATCAATGAATAGGTGGCTACACAGTACATTTTTTCGGACAGATTTTCGTACATTTTCTGATGCGCATTATGCGTTTTCGTTTGTTTTTCCTCATTTTAAACCGTAGGCGCGTTATTTAAACCAATTTTTTTGCCATGGAAACGACACATTCAGTTTTCAATTGGCTTGTGTAAATGTGAATGTGTCATTTGCGTCGTCTGCCACCAGTTGTCTCTGTAATGAGGTCAACTTGTACGATTGTCTGAATGAAATTAGAACTGGTTCTATTTTCTGTTGAGACATTCATACAATCGTACATTTTGGTGTGGTTACACGGTGAATTTTCGCGTTCATTCCGACATTCAGACATTCACACATTTTCTTGTACATTCTCATGTACCGTGTAACCAGGCCTTAAGACAATACGAAAAGCTTATGAGCAGAAATTAGTCACGGCAAAAATAAGATAGCCCTTTATTAAATTTTCTTTACTTCTTTTTATAAAAAAAATATTTTTTTTTTCAGGAGAAGATAAATTATGTTATGTTATGAAGTTATACTCTCGGTTCTGAAGCTATACTATAGCTCTCGGTTATGAAGTAATAGCCGTTACTCACTCATTGGTCAATGTATCACGAATATATATTTTTGTTTGACTAGGGCTATAATTAGTGAACAGTAATTACAAGGAATTGGTATTTTATATTTGGTACAATTTTACTTCAAAACTAAAATATGCTGAAGACATTTACGTTTGAGTATTTCTTGAAAGTGAATGTGCTAATTTTTTTTGAACACTTCCTCTTACATTCGGTGTGGTAACCAATTGATAGTGACGTGATGCTTCATCAGTCCATTGCTTAAATTTTACATTAACATAAACTGAAATTGCCTCAGGAAACGAGGGTTTAGGACAGTGTTTCCCAAACGTTTTCGAGCCACCGGGGTTCCACAAACCTAAACCTAACGCCCCCCACCCGTAATCCAAAAAACTGTAATAAAAATCATAGACTACAGGAAAAAATTAGGGAGTTAATAAAATAAAATATTGATTAATCTGATATTTACTTAAAATACAATATATATATTCATCTCAGGACTTGTGCACACAGTGCATGGTGGGTGGTGGTGGCTATATAAATCACACACATGGCGTACATTTTGAGAAATTAGAGAGATTGTTTTTACCCAGATAAGTTCTTTTACTTGCTGGTGTAGTAAAAATTAAAACGTGGGTGCCTAAAATGTTACCATCAACTTATATTAGTCAAATTTAGAATAAATTGCTGTTATGCGCTACTGGAAATAGCAACTGTTACCTACATGAACATACATTATTTCAAGAGTCGTCTACATAAAAGAAACACCCTGCGAGCCACCACAAGAGCGTATGGCAGGGGGTTAGGACTTATTGTCATTAGGATCTACCGGTTAAAGCAGGTTTTAAATGGAAGTTGGTAAAACTCGTCTAGACTGTCACAAGTGCAGGGTCCACCGATAATATTTCTTTCCTCATCTCAGCTTACATCCTACCATTATGCACTCCGTTCTCAAAACCTATTCTCTTTTTTCCCCTTCCCCGCTTACCCAGAAACTTCCCCTCTATCACAGCCTAGAGTAACCCTTTGTCCTTCAATACCCCCTCCAACCATCTCAACTCACCTTGCCTCTTCCTGATCTCATCGAGAAGTTTCCTTTCCTCACCCACCATACCAAGCACTTCATCGCTTGTCTTTCCTTACCGTCCACCGCACCTTCTCCATCCTCCTACACACCCGAATCTCGATCGCCTGCAGCCTATTCTCGTCCACATTTCTGCCCCATGCAACGTCACGTAAGGTCATCGTCAACAGCTCCCCTCTTCACTGAACGCTTCTTTCACTAGCACTATTCTCTTCCTAATGTCTTTGCCACTATGCCCGTTCTCTTCTGGCGTATTACCCATGTAATTAAATTGTTCTACTTTCTTCCAGTATGTGACCTCCTACACTTAACACTATCCTCTCTCTCTTTGTCCTAGAGAATCTCATTACTTTTGTTTTTTTATGCTTTATGTTCATTCCGTATTTCCCGCACTGCTTTTCTAATGAATCTACTAAAGCTTGCAATCCCAAGGATACGACCAATATAAAGGAAGAATGTTAAGTAGAAAAGGAATGCTTGAACCAATATGCTTGATAGTGATAAGTTCATTATGACAATATCCGCCAAGTCGAGCTGAAACTTAAGGGATACGAATTTTCCTAGCAAGTTTACGCCCGTTTCACGGGGCCAGCTGATGGAAGGATTAGGTTGCGAGTCTCTATAGACTCGGAGACTACACGATAGACTTACAATTAGGCTTGCTTGTGTCATCCGCATGACATCATGCGCAGAACGGACTCATTTTCGTCACGGGAACGTCCTACCTTGTACTCATGAATACTGAAGGATAAAAGACTCCTTACTTCGGCGTGACAGATGAGGTAACATGGAGGATAAGAACAAACAGGGAAATAGAAAATATTATCAGAGGCGAAGAAATAGTGAGATTTGTGAAGAGACAACGGTTAGCTTGGCTAGGTCATGTAGAAAGAATGATTGAAGAAAGGATGCCTAAGAAGCTTCTACATGGAAATATGGATGGAAAGAGAAAAAGAGGAAGACCAAGGAAAAGATGGATGCAGGATTTCGAAGAAGACATAAAGGCTATGAGGATCGTCAGATGGTCAGATGGACAGATTTAAAATGTAATTTTTCCCACGAACGATAAGGGACCATAACAGCTAGTAGTAGTGTTAGTTGTTTAGGGTGCGTCGACGGCGTGGTCATTTTGCACCTCAAACTGTCAATATTGTAGATATACTTTTAATATCCGGAGAAGGCAGGTTGCATGGAAGTTAGATATTCTGCTTATCTATTATTATTCCGATGTTAAAAACATTGAAAATTGCTAAATTTTACTCATAATTTATTAAAAAGCGCCGTTTCCTTTAGAAATAAAATGACGCGGCCAATTGCATCGGGGTCGTCACCTAGAATGGACCCTAGGTCGCCCCCAATGTTCAGTTGGCTACGCACGTCTCGGTATCTGTCACACTCCGTCAGGATATGCCGAATTCCGAGAGAACAGTCACAGTCATCACACCGGGGTGGAATGTTCTCTTCAGTGAAGAGAAAGGAGTGGGTCAGAAGGCTGTGCCCTATCCTCATACGGGTGATGACGACTTCCTCTCGGCGGCTCCTGATGGAAGTTGGCCACGCTGACGTTACTGGTTTGACTGCGCGCAGTTTATTATTTGAGATGTTTCTCCACAACTCCCTCCACTGCTGAAGGACTGCACTCTTTAGTGAAACTCGTAGGTCTTCACAAGGTACCAGCGTCGACTCAAGATCTTCAAGATTGAGAGCGTGTTTTGCGGCAGAGTCAGCTTTCTCATTTCCGGCAATTCCCGTATGTCCAGGGACCCAAAGAAACCAGACGGTGGTTCCCTTCTTGTGAAGGGAAAGCAAAGATGAGTGGATACCCTGGACGAGAGGGTGCATAGGAGAGAAGCCAGAAATGGATTTTAGGGCGCTCATGGGGTCTGAGCAAACCACAAAGGAGCCATCATCAACATCTATCCCATCAAGAGCCATTTTAATAGCAAACAGTTCCGCTGTGTATATACTACACACCGGACTGAGTTTCGCTTTCATGACTCCATGGTGGGATGATACGACCGCACAGGCACAGGCTGTGTCTGACTTCGAACCGTCTGTAAACACGGGTACGAATTCGGGATGGTGGCAAAGAAACATTAAGAATCGCTGCTGGTACTCTTCGGCAGTAGTAGAAGCCTTTTGTCGGTCGTGAAGGAACATTTTTATGTTGGGAGCGGGAGTTAACCATGGCGGGTGATTCGAATGCCGAATGGGGTAGAGTTCAGGTAATAACATACCTCGTTCACGAATACCATAACAGCTGCCAATGAGACTTTTATCTAGGTTTGTCGTTAGGTAGTGTAGCTCTTAGTAGTAGTAGTACTCCTAATACTTGAATCCTTATCTGTTACCTAGTACATACTAACATGCCTTGCCTAGATGCAGATAGAAAACATGCAAGGCGTGCATAACAGCACGCCTTGCATGTTTTCTACATGGGTCTTGAGTCTCTGTCCATATGTGTAGTTGTAGAATGCAAGTATATTGACGGTCCCTCTCCATTGTGATGACATCTGTAGTGTAGTAGTGCATGCTTGTGAGGCTTCGCCTCGTGACAAGCATTAGCGATTTATGCTAAAGCATAATTAGTCGTAGTTACACTAACTCTAGGGTATAGTGTAATGCATGTTGGTGATTACTCACCCCCTGCCACACACCCCTGAGGTGGCTTGCAGGGTATTTTGTAGATGTAGATGGTGGGAGAAAGTGCTGAACAGAAGAGAATGGACAGGCGTCTTGAGGGAGGCCAAAGCCCATACCGGGCTGTAGTGCCGAGGAAGTAAGTAAGTAACTTCGGCATGATACCTTTTTTGAAGCTGCCAACCGCGGCGCCACTGTCGTACTGGATACATGGAATCAGATGATCCCTATCAACTCAATGTAAACAAATTTACTTTTTTTTATTTCGTACTGTGGGAAATTACGGCTAGTTAGGAAGCAACTAAGGGTTCTTTCCGTCAAATAATAATGTTATCCACATAAGATATATGAATTGAATAACAGAAAACCCCTTCATTAACCTATCATGGATCATTCGAGAGAACCAACAATCTACGGCAGCCGTGCGACTGCGATGATGTCGTAACCAGATCTACGTTTCAAATTTTCCATCATTCAGGGTTCCATCATTTCATCATTCCAGGGGTTCAACAGACGAAAGGAAATCCTTTGAAAATGATGGGCGTTGAGAAATATATTTATATAGAGAAAGGCTACAAAACAAAAACATTAGCGTCGGTATGGATAATGAGCGCAATTCACGAGTACTTGAATTCGGTAATACATACCTTGAATGATCACTTCAAAGAAATTTAAATCACATGGAGAAAAAAAAACAAATTCTTTCAAAATAATAAAGTTCTGCGATGGATACATAGGTAATCATCATCACCGACCATACCTTACAATACGGTAACGTGAAGAAATAAAAAAGAGTACTTACATTATCCTTAAACAAGCTTTTATTCTTCACACCTAAAATTTTTTTCTTTATAAAGGTTATGGTATACCCTGTGGAGCATCCAGAAACAAAGCAAGATCCCTTATTTATTTTAAATTTATTATATTATTATTATTTTACCCATTTTCAGTGGAGCAATCAATCTTCTTTTATTTCAAATATTTGCCCAGTGTCAGTTCTCAGATTGGTATGCTATGCTTTAATTAATTCAAAATTAGATTACGGAATTGCGTGCTGGGGGGGGGGGAGCATACGTAACTAATATGCATCCTCTTCTGGTATGCCAGAAAAAGGTAATAATGGTTATGCTACGGGCGCCAAATAAAACGCACTCCTTTCCACTATTCAAACAAATGAATATTATACCTTTAAGACATTTATTTGTCTATAAGATCCTCAGGATTTTTTATAATCGTGGTGGTGAATGGAAACACCAAGTGTACATGAGCTGAGTAGCAATTGCAATGTAACCATACCTAGACCTAGAACAGAAACGCTTAAGCACAGTTACGTATTCCTTGGGCCTAAAATATTTTGTGCAATACCGAAACCTATTGCTAATATAAAAAAATGAATGTACATTTTGTAGAAGTGTGAAAAAATGGTTATTTTCTATTGATGATATTTCAATTTTATTTTAAAAATTGTATGAAATGGTATATCTCATAGCAGTGGTAATTATCTTGGTTCAGTATGTAACTATACCAGCGCTAATACCAATTTGTTATAATTACTTATGTTGCAACACATTCAATATATTTTTTATTTTGTAAAAACGAGTCGGTAACCCCAAAACGGAGTTTCTCCATAGGGGTACCTATATTCCCAATGTTAAGGGTCAATGTCAATGTAAAATGTATATGATGTTGTGGAATAAAATTTATTATTATATTATTATTTTACCCACTTTCAGTGGAGCAATCAATCTTCTTCTATTTCAACAATCGGAATTCCCAAACAAGCCACTATTTATAAACAAAGTGTCAATGTGCATGCATCCAAGTCCTCACTAATGCCACCTATCGTACGGCTTCAAAAAATGAAACAAAAAAACAATGAAAGCGCATTGAACTTGGCGGGGCTGCTTGTAATAGTAGTACCATGACAACCGCCATAGCAATTGACGATTCCTCAGCCATTGGGAAAGATTTCATCGGCTGGCTCACCGTGAAATTGTAATACGGGATAGAGTCAGTATTTCCGCGTGCACTTTCGCTTTGACGTCTGCCATTATTTTCTCACAAAAAGGAAAATGGAGAAAATTCTTTGGCACACCCAAAACCTGGCGGAGTGGCAGATCAAAAGCGGGCAACCGCCGCCGCTTTCCTGAGCTGGAACATGTCTGGCAACAAGTCATGTTTTGCCCGATGCTCGATGAGTGCGATGTTATTTCTGCAGCACATATTAATTCTCGAGGCGAGGAAATAGAATAACCGGTGGCATTTCCTAGGAAAATCGGATTGGCAATGGACACTCATAAGTTATTTAGGGAGGTGATATGTTAGAGAAAACCTCCATCTAGATTTTTCACTCAAAATACACTGGCCCACAGCGCCAAAAAGGATGACTGCCGATGTGGATCGGTAAACAAAAGACAGGAGAGGATGGAGAAAAGGGAAAAGGAAGAGAACGAGAATCAGGAAGAAGAAATAAGACTTCCGGAGAAAGAGAGAAGAAAGAGGGACGCTGGCCAGGATGTGGCATCAAACCCGCGATTGTGATCCTATCCTAAATTATATAAAAAGAGAAGGTAAATGAGCGCTTTCGTCCCGCTTTTTCAACCTAATTTCAACAGAGATTTTTCAACCATATTGCATACATTATTTCTGCACACTATGCACATTGTAAAACAATACTTTCATCATTGCAATTACGCGAAAATGAAGTGAATAATGTAGTGTCAAACCAGAGAAGTGCATGTTGCGCTTTCCGGTATCTTTGAAAAAAATAGAGATTCACTTTACCCACAACAGATGGCGCAGCGGTCACCCAATTTCCCTTCTACTTTACATCCCACGTAATCACCAACGGGTGGGTTGTTCAATCACCAACTAACAGAAATTTTACGCAAACCAATCACCAAAGGGGTGTGTTGGGTATTTAAGGGTTTTCGTTAAAAATAAATAATAATCATCCGCCATAAATCACCAACGCCTTATTGCAATTGAATCACGGCATGGGGTTGTCACTTGTTTTCCTACCTTATACGAATACGGAACATCTGTTTGCATCCACCTACCGGATCTTCCCAAAACCTCCCAGTTTAGCGTTGAAAACTGCCTAAATATGACCAAACTGGTTGCTTTTCCTTCGTCTATTTGTCAAACAATACAAGACGCACGCGTGATATTTTTATATTTCTTAAATGCGCAAGCCTTCTTATCTCATCTGCTGCTACTTTCATTACGTTACGGTACCTTGTTTTCTCGCAAAACGTTTTTGGGCTGGCGGGACGAAAGCTCTAATTTACCAAAGAAAAGTCTAAACATGCAATCTTATCATGCAAATTTTAATGCAACGCTCAGTATTTTCAGTAACCAGGGTTTGAACAGCATCCAAACTCCTTAAATTAGTACAGAGTGACCACTCCGTTGACAATGTGCTACTTTTTGCGTACCTGAATCCATCTCAGGTTCGACTCTATAGATCATTCACATCAACTTAGGTAAGAAATGTGTGTAAAAGCTCATTTTTAACGTTGGCAGGCTTTTTTTTTCTTTTGAAAAATTAAACTAAAAATAACGGTTATACGAGCCTGAAAGAAGCGCCATTAGAGTTGTAATTAAATTACCTTTTTCATTATAATCATCGAATTTGGTTTTCGATCCGATTTTGCGTGAAATACATATTACAAAATACTCAAAAATTGTCTAAAATTCAGAGCTTTTTAAAAATAGCATTCCCTTAGCATCTCGTGCCATTGTTGAAGAATATATGGGGGAAAATACCAGGGAGGAATCAATGGAGAAAACAATTTCATAACGAGTATTTAAGATGAATGCAATATATGGTTCGAAATTAATCTGATATATTTTACTAGAGAAATAATGTATGGGGCAATTAAATAGTGGTATTAGGCAGTTAACGTACCTAAGCAAACATTTTCAGTTTGATTAAATTTCAATTTTTACATTTTGAATTAAAATTAAGAATTAAAAATGTATTGTTACTAAAAATTCAGCGTTCCATTTCAAAATATTCATATCGTTTATAAAATTACAGACACACAAATATCGTGCAGATTCAATAATTGTAAATATATTTAGGCAAAAGTACGCCAAAATTCTTGTAATTAGTATCCAAGAAATTGCGCTAATATTAAAGTTACTCATCCATAGTAAGAATGTAACGTAAGAAATTTAAATAAAAAGATATATGATGAAGGGTACAATTTTGTAGGAACTCTCAAATAAATATAAAAAATGTTGTCAAAAATGAATTTAAAACTATGCTCAACCCCATGAAGGCTGAGACTAAAGACATCACAACACAATTTAAATAACCTGGAATTTGCAATATTTAGGCTTCACAACGCTTGCATTTGGGACGAGGACCAAAATGAAAGAAGTTACAATCATTTGTACACCATATTTACGTAATATGTTTTCAATTTCTGCTAAAAAATCCTTCTAAAAAGTTAACAACCACAAATGACGTAATATTTAAATAGTAGCTATTAGAAAATGATAAAGTGCACGAATGACAAAAATATGGAATAAATGCAAAGATTAATGATGTGAAGGAACTAAATCGTTATAAAAATTTATTTCTCAGCTTATGCCAGATAGTTTCAATCTACCTACTAAGGTTCATATGGATTAATCTTTGAGGCATCAGTTGGCCCCAATATAATAAGGCTAGTTTGACAACAAAACTTTTTAAATTGTACTTCTTTATTTTAGCCGTATTCAAAATTTAATTCTGAATATTTCAAGAAAAATCTGCCAAGTATCATACCTATTTACTTGTTAAAAATTAGTTGCCTTATTATAGAAGTTTTTAAATAACTTATTATGACTTTTCCAGCCAAGAAAGCTAAAACATTAGGAAATATAACATATAAAATACATGACACTTAACTTAAACGTTTCAAACCACCTAATCTGAATTCCCAAGCACCATCTAAAGCACTATATTAGCATTACAATATTGAGTTACTTAAGTGCATATGTTTACAAATTACATATTCTGAATTATGTGGACAGAAAAGACTATGTTACATCGCTTTTAATCCCACACAAAAAAACAAATTTCAGACGATTTTACATCACTTATTAAAAATTTTCAAAGCCGAGTCAACTAAAATATTATGAAATATAACAAATACTTGATTTTAGCCGTTTTTAAATCACTTCTTCTGAATGTTTAAGCAGAATTATTGGAACACCTAGATTTTTTACCTACTAGCTTGAGCTACTTGATTTTAAACGTATTAAAATCATGAATGCTCATTTTTTCAAGCAGAGTCGTTTGAAACGCCATGAATTGAAACCTTAAAAAATAATTGCTTGATTTTTGACATTCTCAAAAATCTTCTTCCAGAATTTCGCAGCAGATTTAAAAATTACACTATCTAACGTACTGTAAACTTATTAAATACTGATTACTTGATTTTTGAGGCCATTACATACTTCTTTAGAACTTTTCAAGCAAAAGCTACTAAAAACATGAATTATAACCGAGAAAAAATGATTTATCTAAACTGAAGACGTTTTAAAATAAATTATTCTCAATTTCATCAAGAATGATAGCAACGCGGCCATCCTTATTAGAATCATCATCATTTAGAATCATCAATGGCCATCAAGAATGTTGCAAACGCGGACGAAACCCGATAAAACCTGCCATACTGCAAACCTGAACCTACCTACGTCAGAAGCTTATTCTTAATTTTTACGGTAAAATATGTATAGATATTAAAACACAATGAAATCATCTTTCAAATAGGATTTACCTCATTTTAGCAGCGCAGCACCAACACAATGCCAATATGAACCTGCGAAGTTCGCATGCCCGTGCACAAAACGTTGGGAGTATGAAACAATTTTTAAAATGAATTCCGAGAACGCGCATTGCTTTTTGGGGAAAGAGAGAGAGAGAGAGAGGTCAGAGAAGAATTTTTCGGGCGTGGAAGAGGACCAGACAGACATAACGAGCGACCGGTCTGGTTGCGCAACGGATTACGTAACCCGCATGACGACGGCGCACAGTCACAGGAGTGGGGGAGAAATTTTTGAGGACGATTCTACTTCCCCGGTCCCTCAGGCAGGCCCCGCGTCACTTGTATCCATGTTATGGCATTAGGTTCGCCCGCACCGGCTGAAAGGGGGGGCCGCGCCCCCAACAAGACCCTCCCAGAAGGCATAAATCCCCTCTTGGTCTCCCCCCTTTTCTCTCCCTCTCATCCGTGGGAAAGTTATTTATGAAATACTTCCGCCGTTCAAAAGAACCCTTCCTAAAGCATCAAATGGTACACGTTATACGGACTGTACGAGAGGGGGAGATCCAGATTATACCAATACCGCGAACGCCGACATCCGGCTTTGTAAAAGAAAAAAAAATGAAAAAAAAACTAGTTTGTCTGGGGAAGAGAGGGTCAGACGCACTAGTACGGGTGTTGGGAGTTTAGATGTTATTCCCCCATAACTCTTCGACTAGTATGTACCTTCTAGGGGGGTATTCCGTAATTTCACGTCACGGAACATGACGTCACGGATCACTCCTTATATGGCGAATATTACTGAAAGTGGAGTAGTAAACCGTGACCGCCTGACGGCGAGACCATCGATTCGTTCATTTTGGCCGAGAATGGTTCATTTACAGTTCTTTCGGTCGTGGAATTGAGCTTCCAAATGTGTACTTTGAGAGCGGAATAGCTCAAAATAATCGTTCATTTGAGTTGGTGCTCTTCCAAAAGAGCTATTTCGGAAGTGGAATTACTGCGTAACCACCCTGGGGTCTGTTTCTCAAAGCTACAAGTCTACATGTTACAAGTCTATTCACTTGTAACTTGTAAAAGTCTGTTTCTCTAACGTACAAGTCTACTAATTACAAGTTCACAAGTTACAAGTCAATTTCACAAGTTACAACTGTTTACTCACAAGTGTTTTCATGGTTACGACACATTCTGTTTCGAAAAAAGACTTGGAAATTATAAGCCCTTGTAACTTGTAAGGAAATTTCTACTAGTCCTCCGAGGTGTGTAAATCGCAGTAAATCGGAAAGAATAACTGGGAAAACAAATGAAAAGCGACTTGCGATCTCCATTTCTCAACTGATACGAAGGCGATAGCGACGAACGCGACGAGTAAGGTATTAGTAGATAGGATTTTTTAGCGACTTATGGCATAAATTGCTCAGTGTACGTTAAAAAAAATTGTTTTTTTATAATTTAAAGTTAAAAGAAAAGTCTTTTAAACTAAAACGTAATGAGCTAAGATCACCCCCACGGAGACTGAATAAACAACGGAGATGAAAGATTTATTTCCGACAGGAGACATGTATGTTGCTTTTAATCGTGCAATTTATAAATGATCTCATTTGATAAAGAATAAATCATTTTGGGGTGATGGGAATGGTTGCATATGCGAAAGTTACGCACAAGTTTACTAGTATTATTCATTACTATTTAACAATATACCTACTTTTCATATCACTGGTGTTGTGGTGTGTTAGATTGGAGAGTTTATTCAGGATTGACAGACTATAAAATAAGCGATCCATCACTTTTTAAGTGAAGCTATCTGCCGTCCAGTTATCCAAACTGGAGTACGGCACTGGGATAAGTGAAATGAAAAAAATGTGCTTAAGTCCTTGTACGAAGTTACATAAATCGGGGGTAAAATCACTCCTTAGCCCATCATAATGAAAGAGAAAAAAACTACTCATTGTGGGGATCAAACTCGTATCCTATGGCGTCGTAAATACGCACGCTAACACTAGACAAACGTACTTCTTTGAAAGAATGGAATTCCCTTTGGGTATTAATAATCAACATTCAAAATGGCTGACCACGTAGTCTTCGCTTGTCTGACAATAAAACGCTATTCCACTATTCATTTGTATCTATGAATGATAAACACTGCACAAGATGATGTCTTGACATGCAAGAATTGTGAATATCTTTCGTTTGAGTACATATTTCTCTTCATGCGATAGAATAAACGACTTTTCCTCATAATGTTCATGCTTTGCAGACGATTCGTCCTTGCTTGGGATATTTTAAGGTAAACTGTGAGACAAAAATTCCGTTTATCTGGTATTCACGCATTTATAGACACCGAACAACATAGCACTGACTCTTGGTCATAGAATATGGCGATAGAAACTCGCCAAATATACTGAAAGCTTAAAATAATACTAAATATGGACTAGACATCCGCCATATTCACTTGTGAAATATTTGAGAATTTACATGTCTTCCATTTTCGTTTAAGAATTACTTGTAAGTCACACTTGTAAGATCCGACTTGTAACTTGTGGACTTGTGGCTTTGAGAAACAGGCTCCAGGTCTCCTTAGCTTTAAATAATTTTCTAACTCGCACATTTATTTGAGTGCAGGAAGGATATTTTCATAGATCGCACTTGATGTGTATAGTGTACATCTTTTCCAGTGATGTATCCAGGATTCATGTTCGTGAGGGTTCCACGCTGTGTATAAAATGGGGAAGGGTGTTAAAAAGTTTGAAAATTCGAAGGAAAATTGCGTGTTTAGGCAATTAAAAGTGAAAACGCCAGCAACTAACAGTCGATTTTAATAAATATTTTAGCTGTGTCGAATTTCTGCAGGAACACAAACCCACGGTTTTTTGTTTTACAACTACAAACATATTAATTGAAATAGTTGTTCGAAATAACGAATATATGAAATCAATATCCTCAATTTTAGAAATATAATTTTCTCTTTTAGTGCCCTCTTTAATAAATACATTAAAAAGTGTCGGGGCGGGGGATCAGGAACCCTAAAGATGACATAATTGATCTTTTCCTCTATTTGGTGTTCGTTATCTCATTTTGGGGTTCATTATTTTGTCATTTGAATGAAAACGATCAATTTTGTAATGAGAATCAATGGGAAATATGCTAACCATGTATAAATGTGTGCTGCGAGGAGAGTTTATTTATCACCACCTACATAAAACATACTCCAAAGTAAATAATTTCAAATTTCTTAAGTCAAAAACGAACTTTGTAGAGCTGAGTAGAGGCACTAATGATTAGTATTGTTAATAAAGAATCAAAAACCCAAAACCGTAATCTTAGAGGTATCAGTAATAAAAGGAGGGGGGAGAAAAAAACGTAACATTGAGAAAATGCACGGGAAGGTCAATTAATTATAAGAAAAGCAAAGCCAACACTCCACAGTTACATCCAGGGTTTACATACGCCTTCCTCCAAAGGACTCGTCAGTCAGCAAAAGGTAATAGTAAATATGACGTAAAAGGTAAAGTAAATAATTCCCGCGATACTTCACACAGGTTTGTGAGATTGACCCTTGTGAGACATAAAACACAACGAAACACACTCTCTCTCCCAGGTATGGGAACCACAGTGACCCTTATGAGACTCATATACTCACACATTCAGGGGTTTACGCGGGAGTTGTCCTCGCGTCAGGGCCGGTCACACACGCTAAGGGAATAGGCAGGCGCCCAACATCTCTATGTAAGCTCACACTCGAATGAGTACCTGGTAGGATCGGGGGAAGTGCCATAAAACTGGACACCAGGAGTTTATTCAACGTGTTGAAGTTGGCGCACATTGGAACACTACGAAGCACTTCAGCGCACACAAACGACGATGAATAGAATTATGTGCGTAGGTGAAACTTTCGGTAATTTGCCGGTGGATAGCATTCGCTAGGTACAAAATAATCAAGAACAAAAGATATTTTAAAGAAAGAAACTGTATGCTATCGATGCGAATTATATGCTTTGTGTGCTTTGAACTATGTTATAATTTTATACTACCTTGTTGCCGTGTCCATAATTGTATTTTAATGTTGCTAAGAGCGTATTAATGTTGAAATAATTTTTATATTTGCAGACATTATAAGGTGTGGAGCCAAAGATTGAGTTATGTTGGCACAAAGGAACCTCCCGATGAACTTTATAAGGTTTTGAAGGGCTGCATTATGTGCTAGATATTTTATATCTTTATTTAATTATTAATTTTCTAAACTTATTATACTTAATGAAGTTAAATAAAATGTTTTGGCCAAAAATACTCCTCAGGTACCTCATTTACAACGTATTTAGGCTACTCTTATACTTCTGCTGGCATACACAGGTTCACTGTTATACAATGAATTAGGAAGAGGTACATTTTGTGTACTGCTATTTTTGTTTCCTTAGACAAACACTCTTTCCTTTATGTTCTCCTCATATACTACCTACGACTTTCTTTCCGGCATTAACACGCCATGTTATCTTTTCTCTTTCAAAAACTCGTAGGAACACATAAATTTGACAAGAATGCGCATAGATGCACACATTTTACTCACATGCGATAAAGTCAGGAGTAAGACACTTTTGTTTAGCTACTGCTATTATCTTGGTGATAACATAAAGTGGAGATACATAATGGGGAGTGAAGGAACAGCCTTCTTTTTTCTATGGTAAGTCTGCCAAATGTGAGGCCACTCTCACGCTCAATTTCAACCGAGCTTCAGCAGCTCTCCGTGGGATAGAGAGCAGAAAGTTCACGCTGCAACGATTCGGGTTATAGGCGGAACCATTTCCTTCCGGTTGAGACGGCCAAGCGGATGAAGCTCAAGACATTTTAGCACGTTTTTTGTGAGATCACGTCGTGTGTTCCCCAAGGATGTGAGATCGGTCCCTTCTTGCTCTCAGTCCATATCAATGGCAAAGACACCCCCTAACCTTGAATTAACGTGAACGTCATTTCATTGGCATCGTAACTTCTCACGGAAATACTTATCCTCTGCTTCATAAGGACAGCGAAATTAAACCTTTCCATTCCATTGTTTTCGAAAATGGGGAATGAAATTACATGGTGTTGAATGCAGCAATGGATGATGCATGGTGAAAAATAGTTTTTAAAATCTACTTAAAATGCCACTTTCGCGGAAAGCTTTTTATAAGAAGCAGAAACGTCCAAGGAATTTAATCAAATAAAACGTAATCACCTCTTCATATTTTTTAAGTTATTAGCAAATTACTGCAGTAATTGAAGTTAAAATGCGATAGTTCGATTTAAATGGCGCTGCACTCGGCTACTATGGCTGGATAAAGAGTTAATTTAAAAAAAGTCGTCCAATAAACTACATTATTTGTGCCATAATTTTGATTTCTTTTGGTTGAGACATGACTAAGGCATAAAGATTAGTATATTTTTAAACAAAAAAAAACGATAAGGTGTAATGCAACTTTAGTTTTTACTCGCACAGTCCCAGATAAACCTATTTAAGGTAGTTTGGGCAAAAGGTACTATATTTGGGACCAATACAGGGCCTCTAGTTTGAGCGAGATATTTCCCTAGTCATGATATTCCAGTATAATAGACCATATTCAAATTTAATTTAAAAAAATATAATTTAGAAAAATAAAAAAATTGAATTTTCATTACACGTATCATCCTTTCTTTTATGAATTTCTTTAATGAATCCTGCATTTAAAAAAATACTATTGTTTTGTATGAACATTAGTTTCTTAGAGTAATTTTATTTAAGTGGCGTGAAAAACCTACGTTTTTTTAAAATTTATTCCAAAGCAACAAACCCCTTTCAAGAGAGCCCCTCTCATTCAATATGGTTATAGATATTGGGAACCATTTTAATCCTGGACGATAAAGACGCCATTTAATTACCTTCTGAATTCGAGCGACTGCATATATCCATGAGCGACTACGTGCCAAAGTACTTAACAGAAGAGCGCGTTGATATTATGATATTCTTCCATGAAAACAGTTATCTGAGCATACTCAACGTATGTTCACTTTCGCTCCAAATAAAAAAAGATATTAAAATGAAAACATCGGTTGCCAAGCACACCAAACAGGAGGGACTAAAATGAGAAGCCAATATCTCGTTCAATCGGGGAGTTATTTTTGTGAAAAATGGGATGTTTATGCGCTGTTTTATGGCTAGTCTTTGTTTTCCCTGCGCGTTAACCTATATTGCTGCCATAAAATCGCCTATGGCACTAGGATGTGCTACATGCTCTGCACACAAAAGAAGGGTAGGTGCGCTTAGAATATTTTTCCATCGCATAAGGGCTCGTTAAACAAAAAAGAAACATTTCCATTCAATAATCTGAAAGACAAAACATACTTAATCAGTCTGATAACCTAACAGTTTTGGACTCAATACGCTTGAATCCCTTGACATTCAGATGTGATAAAATTTAAAACATATTTTGTTCAGGAATACCTATCACAAGCTTTCACTGCAATTAAATGAACCCAGTGGAATTTATCGAAGAATTTCATGGTTTTAGACATTTTTCCAACTCTAAAACATTTTTTTGGTAAAGATTATATAAATATATACTTGCATAGAATTATATCCTGCATTTTTTAAGTGTAGGCTGAAGTTGGCACATAGCTTCACAATGACGCCCTGTACAACATTTTTGACTTCAATAATGACTCTGAAAGATTATTACGAATGAAAATTAAGCATCAAAAACGTTTTTTTTCTGCTACCTTACGATATGATGCAAATGGATTTAAATAAGTCGATCTCTGTCACCCACTTAAACAGACACACTTACATATTAGAGCTGACATTTAAAATATAGCGCAGCGATGAAGTTGAAAAAAAACATGCCACAATATATTTGAGTCAAGCGTACTCGGACGAAGAGAATCAAGGAAGCACGTGACCTATAATCATTTTAAGGTGTGGTCTACAGGTAGGGATAAGTTTAGATGGAAGTAAAACAAACTTTACTAATCTGTTACAATTAGAGGTTCTTGTCTCTATACACCTTTCGTTTTTGAATGACTGAATGAAAACAGAATTAATATAATCCTAATTGTCGGGATGATCAGCCGGTGAAGGAAGATTTAAATAGAAAAGAATAAAAATCTTCTAGATATTTACATGCGCGGGCTTCTATCTCCTTATACAAAATTTTCATTTCAGCATACATTTATGCTTTGTGCCCGGTCCAAGCATATTATGTTGTGTTTGTAGAATTTTCGCACTGGAAGTGAGAGGATTGGGATTTTGGGCGACGTGAAGTGCGGAAGAAATACGGATGTCTTAACGGAGAATTACCCTACCAATAAATTATCAGAAAACCAAATGAATGACTCAGCTGTAACCTTTGTATACAAAAATTCGGCCTTCGTACGTTTGTGCAAGCAAAACTCGAAAAGTAGACGGTCGATTGACTTCAAATTTTGACACAACGTTGCATTCGAATACACGTTTTTTAATAGTAAAATTATTGCAAATTTTGGGGTTTTTTTCACCCCAATATTGTTAACATTTACTCCCATAAGAAAATAATTGAATTCGGTGCGTTTTTTTATTTGCTTATTTCAATTACTTTCACTCAAGATATTGGATGGAAATTTTTATCATAGAACGCATAAAAGAATGCTGTGTTTAATTATTTCATTCAATTTTCTTATACACTTCATTGTTGTCCAAGTAATGCGTTTTGACCTCTAAATTCGTCAATTTTTCTTCCTTTTCAAAAACAGAAATTTCCTTGGTAACCAGGCGTGAATGTCCATTTAATAGCGATTTCATGAATGGCTATTCACTCCTGAAGAATTTAAAGGCCAGGTTCAGGGACTAATTTGATAGTTTCAGTCAAAAGCCTACAGTTTCCCATTCGCCTTGCCTTTTCAAAGACCATCAACAAGGCACAGGGTCAATCGCTTCAAGTGTGTGGATTAAATCTGGAAAATCCATACCTTTCACGTGGTCAATTATATGTTGCATGCTCACGAGTGGGACAGCCGAAACATTTAATTGTTTTTGCAGAGGGTGGTTATACAAAAAATATTGTATATCCCAAAACACTTGAATACATTTTTTCAACTTCAATTTAATACACAAAAAATCATTGCCTTTCATTTATTTTGTACATGTAAATGTGACTGCTTTGTATATGTGTGCCTACTTAAAAAGAAAAAGAGGCATTGCAACGCATTCCGGGGACAGATAGTAATGGCATAATAGTGCAGCCATACCTTAAAACAAATTTTGAGACTATTACATATTCCCTAAAATCTATTGTCCAGCACTCAGCTATATTGTCAATGCCAAGAATGAAGGTAAATATAGTAGAAGTTCAACAAGAATTATTTGCCAATGATATCCTCACATTTATTCTTATAAAATATGTGAAATTCTATTTAAGATAGCAGTCTCTTTTTTCAGTATTAAAACAAAAATTATATATATATATGAATATGGTGCGACGGCTTCCACGGTGTATTGAAGTTGAAGGCTGCATTCTTTCGGGTGTTATAAGCAACGACGCTGTGAAACACCCGACAGAATACAACCTTCAACTATATATGGATAATTTTTCAAAGTTGCTTTGTAAACTGTAACCCTTTGCTTATTGTAAAATTTAACATTTGCATACACTATCCCAACATAAAAGATAGCATTATGTGTGGAGGAATAACAACATAAGGAGGAATTCACAGTATTATTCGTGTTAGTAGACGATCGAGCCGGTAGTCCCAAAACGAAGGTACTTCAAAATGGTACTGACGTTCCCGATCGATATTTGATTATTGTATTGTTATGGTTGATTGTATTGGTAAAAGATGTCAAAGGAATACGTTCTTCAAAATTATTATTACTTGGATGTGTGAGTAAACTTATAGTCTGAAACAGACAACAAGTTCCAACTCAGTAATTAAAAACTGTGAGGTACCATTTATTTAAGTGCTTAACTACGGTTAAAACTTTGCGCTTGATCTTTGGACTGGTGTATCTTGGCCTGGACCCAATCATTGTTTTTCCTTCTTCCAACATTTCCGGCTTACGTACCAGCATGGGGCCTTGACAAAGAAAGGAAAAGACCTATGGCTCCGGATACTATTTCTCACGCCTTATTTGCTGCCCTCTTACGATCTGTTCACGTCAGGCGATCGGGTAAAAAGATTTCCTCGCGTGATTCGACGAAGAGCACCGTGCCCTAGTTATGGTCTCCTGTCTGTGGTTCCGGTCTCGCCACGAAACCATATCGGGAGCGCACACGTGGGAGTTCAAAGTCTCTTCTCCTCTTAATACCTTTCACAACCACCAGCGTATATTCACCGGAACATTATATTCATCAAAGTGAGTCTAGTTCTACCTTAATTCATCTCTTTTTATGTGGAACGGTGACTAAAACATCAATCAATCCAACTACGAGTTCATGTATTCACTTCAGATTTACAACTGGCAAAAGTTTGCCATTGATTTTTAGATATACCTAACGAGTGAAGTATTCAGTTCTACATGCATGTAAAATTGCAATGCTCTTGCTCAAATACTGCCGGAGGTAATCGCTCGCATATGTTTTCATTCTGTTAGCTGCCGAAATTCTATGTACTACTCGTTCCTTAAAAAGGATGAATAATTTTTAAACTTTTAACCCTGCTACAGAGATAACAATGCGATTACTATAAGATTTTGCCCCCACACATCGCCCTGTATAATAGATTTCCCTCTATATTTTTGGGAATACTTTCGATTGAAGTTAGATTTAAATGAACGGAGATGTACTTTTCTATCAGTTTTGAGGCATTTTTATTCGTCTAAGGACGCATAGCATTTGACAACATTGCTAATGGGGTCATTCGCTTGTCAAATAATCCAATGATGACAATTATTTTTAAAACCAATTTTTGCACGCACATACCATGCATTTTACTACCAATGCATGAAATACATGCATTGGTAGTTAAATACAACGAGTTTAAAAATGTTATCCCTCTTTGCTTTCTTGCGGCAGCTATTTTCGTAAGATAGCGCATGCGATTTTTTTATAGAACTTTGATATTTACTTTATTCATATTATCTCAAGAATCAATAATGAAATAGGAGAGATTCTTAAACCATACTGTTGTCAATATGTGTAATGGATTTATTTTTAGTTTGTCCCCTTTTCTTTCCGATTTTTTAATTGTTGCAATTGAACTTGAAATCAACATTTATTTCGTAAAAAAATTTCGACTCACGAAAACTGTGCGAAGGCATTTTGAGCGTTATTTTTCCCGAGTCATATTAGTGGCCATATTCAAATTTTATTTTTAAATTTGAGCAACGGTAAGAAGATTGAAGTAAATATTGCAAAATTAATGACCCAAAGCCTTTCTTTAAATTGCCAGTAACAGGTATATGCTGATTCGGAATGTACATTTTTAATAATATAAGTTTTTAACTTGACTCATTATTTACACGCCGTACTCTGATAGCGCCTTCACAACCGTCTATTTTTTGCGATTCTGTAAAGATAACTGCTGTGAGTTATTGCTTTATTAAAAAAAACAATTGAGACGGCATACAAACTAGACACTATTACATTTTTGACGAGATCTATGCGTTATAAATTCCTCATTTTTAAAATAAATACTTTCTGGAGTGCATTACCATACTGTTAAATACTGGTAAAAAAATACATATCTCGAAAAATATTGCAGTAAGTGTCGGTGATTTTTCGGTAACATAAGAAAGTTGTGATATTTTTCTTTTTGAGGCCAAATTAATCGAATTTTATGTGAAGTGATATCTAGCTCTAACTATCTTAAAGAAGATATTCTATGAGAAAAATTATACTTTACATTCTCTTTTGCGGCATCAATAACTCTTACGTGCCCGAGATTTTGGCGGATGACGTCACGGAACGGTATAACTTTCAGTTATACTAAGGCTAATTCTCTTGTATAATCGTGTTTGGTTTCTCCTAATTTGAGTAAATTAATCATTTGCACTTCATTTCTTAGATAAAATAAACGAGCATGATCGATTACATACATGCGGTTGAATATAAAGAATCGATTTCCTTGCGGTGAAGTCAAGCCACCGAGATGCGATTTTTGATCACGTGACTTTTTTTAAATTACACGCTCTTTTTAACGGTAATTTATGTCTAAGATTAACGCATTTAAGCCCTATTCCACAGATTTCTGTGGAATAGGGCTATACAATTTTGTGTTTAATTATGATATCCTTCCACTACGTCTCACCGGACACAGTTACGTGAACTCATATACCTACACATGGAAACATTATATATTTGAGGTGATGAGGAATTGTTTTGTCATACTCACTACTTGAGGAGGTTTGAGCGAGATAGTTCCCTTGCCATAATGGAGCCTAAATTAAAATTTTATTTTTTAATTTCAGCGTCTGGAAGAAGTATGAAATAAATATTGTAATAATAATGGCGCAGAGACATAGTATGTATGACATTATGTATGGCTAAAATTCTCAGAAATTAAATAAATAAAGCTATATAAGTCTCTAACTTGACTCATTTTTTCCCGCCGTGCGACTGAAAACCCTTCAAAACAGCAGGTTTATTTGCGATTCTGTCAAAATTATTGTGGTGAGTAGTAGATTATATTTTATTGATAGTTGAGAAAACATACAATCTACACACCGTTAGTTTTTTGACGAAATCTAGTTGCTAGAAGTTCCTAATTTGATCTTTATTCTCCCTCTGGAGCGCACAGTCGTAATCTATCCCATGTTTAACAGCTTATATTTTGAGGCAAATTGCTCGAAAGATAGTTCGGCAACGGGTTGATATTTTGATATCATTGAAAAATTGAGAGTTTTTTTCGATAAAATGATGCCAAATACATCAAATTCTAGGTGAAGTGATTTTTAGCTCCAACTACCTGAAATATGATAAATAAATTTTATGCATTTTCCCAATTGCGCTCATGCATTATTACCCCTTAAAATTAAAATTGACGTGAAACCACAGCATACTAAAACATTTGGGCTGAAAGGATTATTTTTTTTTCTATGCGCTCCGATAACGAAACGATATTTGCCAATATTCCTACACCACTTATCTGATACAGATAATGCACAGATGTAAATTTGATAAATAAGGTGGCTAAGACGTATTCTGAGTATACCTAAAGCTGTAAAAGAGTTGTTCCTTTTTCCAAATTTAACTTCTAACTTCCAACTTCTGCCAACCTTAACCGGCATATAACTACTAGTAATAATATTAATTAGGAAATACTACTTCACGAGGAAAATATCCGGCTGATAGAAATTATATCCGATTTTTCCCAATTGCATAAAAATAGATGCCAGACATAATTTCCGAAATATCGATGAACTTAACAGTCTGGCAAAAATGTAAATGGGGCAAGTATGGCAATTTGAATTATAATCTAAAAAAATCAATAGTTCTGCTTACCTGCAATCATATTTTTGTGCGATAATGTTCTTTGACATCTTTGACCCGATTCGATTTATTAGCTTAACTGTTCGCCGTGTCCTATGAAAAGCGTCCCCTGCCCTTGATGATTTCATGACACTGAGATAAATGATTAGTTGCCAACGAGCAGTCCAATATGAGGGAAATGATTGCGATTGGATTAGGTTATTTGATTTTTCTAATGCAGTAACTAAGGCGGAACTATGTTTAATGACTAATAATGTCAAAGCTGAATGATATTCAAATGTTAAGCGGAATCATCATAACATGGAATCTCTAATGAGTTGAATTCTTACTCCAGTGGTGGAGGCGCAAAAACCTTTTGTCTGTCGGAGAATGTATTTATTTGATTTATTCTCCAGTTCTTCCGTCTTAATTTGCTACGTAGTAGTAACAGAACGTATCGCATGCTTCCTGCATAAACTCTTGTATCTCTGAGCAACTACGCAACTGCAAATAAATAAATACTCATAGTTTCTATAATATTGGAAGCTTATAGTGGGGAGCATGTTTGGGAAAATTCACCTCCTGGAAGTTATAAACAGATTTTTTTCAAATAAATGGCCAGTTGAGGTTTCATTAACTTTTGAAGGATATATAGTAATGAGTTGGTGAAAACTCATCCCCTGCCACACACTCTTGAGGTGGCTTGCTGGGTATATGTATATTACTTCTGATGAGCGTAAAAAGAATCAACGTTAAACAATTATTACCGCGTTTACGATTTGCTCTGAAGTTTCGGCTTCAATATTTCAACGATTGCGACTTTTTTGACGTTTTCCCTACGCCTAATTCATTTGCCCTGATTGAGGAAATAAAGTGTCCCAAATTTACTATTTAGACTATTATCACTTTCTGCAAGCTGGATATCGAACGACAAAGATTATACGCTTAATTGGTATTATTTATAAAATAATTGACCAGTTAACTAACAAGGTAGAGGAAGTTCTAGCAGGGAAAAATTATATTTTCGACTGCATTCAGAAGATTTAGGGGAAACTGCGTGAAAATCGAACATTATGGATGGATAATTTATGTTCAATTTTCCAAAATTAAATAAAAAATATGAAAAAAATGTATGAAATCAATATAAGGTAGATGTTTTAATGAATTGAATCCTGGGTCGTAATTAAAGTTAAGTATATTTCTTTACGGAAAATTGCACAACATTTTTTCATTCGTCACATTTCCGACTGGTTTGCTAATTTGAAAGAAACCCCTAATTATATCCAGTCGTAATGCATTTGGCACAGCATTTCCGGTGTATTTCACAGCAGCTATCACATTTCACTCCAGCCGTCCTGTCATAACACGCACACATTTCTAAAATCACATTGAATTCATATCCTCATGCATTGATAAAATCAAAACACTAGAGGAAACCAATTAGCCGTGTAAATATCAGCGACGAGGCAGAAGAATTGATTGACGTTTCCGATAACCAAGTTTGAATGTCACAAAAAATGACAGTGCATCCCGTGAAATGGAATCCCAGTGGAAATGTAGAGATGCATACAATTCGTGAGGCCGTATTTTTACAACTCAAACAAGTCCAAAAGAAGGATACAGTCAGGAAGAGTATAGGAAAACTCCACTAGATAAAAATTAGTGATAAAGATTCTAAAAAAGAATTAGTAATAATGCATGCAGAAAGAATAGTCCTCTTGGTGAATGCTTTAAATAACCAACAACTGAAAAGAAAGGAATTCAGGTTGAACATCATCAGTTGTTATAGACGTAAAAAAATCATGAAAAATAACTGATCTATTCGATAGGGTTGTGCACTGATATTGTTTTTATATTTTTGTAAACGAAAGTCTCCATTTTGAAAGATAAATACCAACAGCAAACCCGTTGGGTTATTTAAATCTTCAAGTTAACTATAAAACGCTCGAAGAAGGACATTTTGACGATGCGCTCAAAAAGGCAAACCGCCATGTTGGCTTCGACTTTGACGTCACTTGGCAGCAAACACCGAACCGAATCACTTAAAACTATCAACATTTTATATATTGTATATTCGCATAGAATTTATTATTTACTACAGTTTATTACTTACGAGTTTGTCGTAACTAATCTAATCTCGAAAAGCTTCCTTATTTTAGAAACTTCTTTATGGTTATGGAAACTCCTTAAACGTATGTGCTATCCGTCATTGTAATGCTGTGGAAATTGGACTTTGACTAACCGCAGTTCACATTTCCTAAAGCCATTATCTTTAAGTATTGCGGAATTACTTGCCTTTTGCGCACATATGTCAATGCATTGTTAAAACTGTACACGAACAATATTACGCAAAACCATTGCGCGAAACTGCCCAATTACGTCACAAAATATGGAGATTTATGGAGTAATTGGAAATTTCTGTGATTTTTTTGGTGCAATAAATGTTTCATGCATTTGAAATTACATTTACCTGAGTAAAAGGACGCTAATATTTCATTTACAGATATAATTAACAGGAAATTAATGAATGGTTTATAACACTATGCAATATTCATTCGCTAATGAATTGGGCATAGTGAGTGACTGGATGTTAATCGAATCTCCAAATGAATTTTTTTTAAAATGAGTTAATTGCCGTAAAAGAGTCATTAAAAATTGAAGAGTCACATCGAAAAAAACATATATGGATGCCATTGAAAACTATGAACGAAGTCGGCATCATAAAATCGTCACGGGACAAGAGACAATCTTTATATGAAGTACGTGGAAAGAAGTATTCCAAGTATCGGACTCTAAGAAACAAATGAATGAAGTTTAGCTACATAATTAATAATAATAATAATAATTTCTCTATAGGTAACAGATTTCGCCAATTACTACCTAATTATTATAGCTTGACATCACACACAACCATGCCCTGGGAGGTGTAAATTTCCTACCCATGCGGGACTCGAACCCGTGACCTTTGGGATGGTAGGCGAGAACGTTACCCCGCCACCACCGTGGCCGGATTTAATTAGTGTCCTCACAATGTTTACTATTAATATTCATTAAATTAAAATTGAAATTCCTAATTCAAAGTGATAACATTATCCCTATCTGTCGAGAGTAATCAGCTTCATTGATTTGTTTGCATATTGTGCATTTCGCATTGGCATCCGTAAAACATAATGAGCAACAATTTAATTCAATTTTCAAAGCTTCACTAACCTTTCCTTCACGGCGAATCCTGATAGCAACTAGCAGTCGCAAACTACCCACTGAATGTGCTTTCTTACTGCTAAGTCTATCTTATACTGAAACCATCGGGGAAAAACTGAGAGGTAACTTATTTCCTGCCTTTGAGATTGTGAAGTACAGCAAAATAAGAGAGCAGGGTGGCTTAATCCAGTCATCTTAAGATAATCGAGTTAATTGCTCAAGAGGATATTCATACACTTGGCTAAAGGATTATAGAATCCTTGAAGATTCACAACCGATGCCGTGAACACCATTATCATGATTGTGTAAGGAAATGTGACGGCAATGATCATAAGGATGCGCACGGCCATGAACTTATTTCCTGGCACGTAATAGAATCTCAGGTGATTGACCAAAGAATATCGCCGAGAAAACAATATGATAAGAAATATTGATGATGATTGTTTATTTATAAACCATAGTTGTTCCATCAAAATCCTGACGAAGCCGGAAGAATAGCACAGCAAAACTGTTGCTGAACCTAAAATAAACGAAAGTATGCCGCAGATACTAAAAGGTATTAAACAAATGATGATAAGCATTGAGACTGTTTAGCTCTGATAAGTATAAATGAAAAACAATCCAATTAAACGCTACAGCAAACAACAACATACCTCCACCAAGCTATAACAAACCATTTTTCTCTGAAATTTGGATTAATTTTCCTCATCACGTTAAGCTTAAGAGAGAAATACCTTTAAGTATATCAAAACAACAAAAAATTCAACTAAGTCCGTAGGGTTTCAACACCCAAGCTATGGAGACAGATAATGCCAAGTTCTTAAAGCTAAAAAGTAATTTTAAAAAATAGAAGCAGCATAGGAATGAGATGAATTATCAAACATACCTAGCCAGAGAATGTTCCCTTACGGGGTGGGGTGTTGAATAAAAAAAACGAATATCACTTTGATTTTATCTCATAACGAAGAAAGAAGGTTTTTAGTGTTTGTGCGCGATAGCCATGTTAGCTGGATCGCTTTCCGCAAAAAATACAAATGCGTGCGTCAGGACTCCGTAGCCTTGGTCATCGAGGGCATATCAATTCAAGTTTCAAGTTCTTTCCACTGAACTCTATGACTGAAGGTCATGCTGATGAAAGGGAGGTGAACGTAGAGTGGACGTAGCTGTCGTGACGAAATGTGAATGGGCCAGATCGCCTCAACTCCAATGGTTAAGGTGAAGGTGACGACGGTGTGAAGCAATTGTGTGCAGTAGTAAATCATGCACCACTTAGCGAAGAAGTGATTGTCTATGGCAGCAGCAGCAGCTAGATCCTCACCGGTCGAATACCTAGGTTGATTTCAGGCGAGCTTCCTCGAGGTTAATAAATAGTATTTCCCAGTGGGAATTAAAACTATTCAAAATCTTCCCGAAATGAAAATAGCCCCTGCATTTGCATTGCCTTTTACAAAATACGGTAATGTACTATTATGTACTCCTCCAGCCTGTTGCTATCGGTCTATTAGTATGGCTAGACAAAGTTGCTGTTGACTGTTTCTTTTTTCGGGATTCATTCCGCGATGTTAAAATTGTAAAAAACAATACTTCGCTGGTCCTCCTGCCAGCTTCATCAGGTTAACTGAACTGTTCAGTTCGAAAAAGAAACCGTCCGCGGAAGCCTACGAGCTAATTGCTATGTTGTTGTTATTATATTGTTTTTTAGGTCCATCGCACCTTCTCCATTCTCCTCCACAACCACACCTCAAACGTCCACAACTTATTCACGTCCTCCTTTCTCAGAGTCCACGATTCTTCTACTGGCAACGCTCCACTATATAAAAATCTTTATCATTCTCTTCCTTACATTCTTACACAATGCCCCAGTCATTAATTCCCTCCTGTTTGTGAACACCTCCTTTGCTAACGCTATTGGTCTCCTAATTTCTTAACTGAAATGTCTGCATGGGTCGGAAACTTTGTCATTGCGAAGGAAGGATGTGCGTGGACTTGAGGCGTTTGAGATGTGGGTTTGGAGAAGGATGGAGAAGGTTAGCTGGATGCGAGAAAGACGAACGAGGAGGTATTGGATATGGTCGGTGAGGAGAGGAAGCTTGTGGCAGAGGTTCGGAGAAGGCAGAAGAGATGGATGGAGGAGGTTTTGAGAGGAGAGGGCATGTTGAAGAGAGTGATAGAGGGGAGAACACTGGGGAAGCGTGGAAGAGGAAGGAAGAGGATAGGAATTCTGGATGAAATAAGAGGAGGTAGAAGATATAAGGAATTTAAGGGATCTAATGGTGGGATATCCTTAGGAGGGAAAGCGAGACAATGTCTATGAAATTAGGATGCAGAATGGGAACTGTCCAAGAACCTACCAATCAGCTGGTAGAATACATAAATGAAATGAGATGTCAATTCCAATGTCTCCAACATACAATACTACCCAAGTATTTAAATTTTCCTGGTTGTATTAAATTGTGCACTTCTGATTTTATGGTTAATCTTGCTTTCCATGTCTTAGAAAATTTCATTACTTTAGTTTACTACGTTAGCAATATGCAATTACATCAGTATCAAATCCACGATTCACGAAGAGGTTCATAAAATGCAATGATTTTAAAGAAATCACGTTCGTGTCCTGGAACGGGATTTGAAGGGGTTCATTAAGGGACTCGATTTACGGAAAAAAGAAGTTGCTCTGAAATTAGGGCATCATTCACTTTATCGACATCAACGACATCATAGATCAATTCTAGCGTATGAAGTTCGAATGTGAATTTCCATTAAGAGCAAGGTTCAACACTTATGAGGTATGCAGTCACAATCGCTTGGTTTCTGATTGACCAACTCGGCAACAAATTCAATTCATAGGATTCTATACCGGTCAAGGTGAGTTTAAATGGAAGGGGTTAAAAAAAATCTTCTAGATTTTTACAAGTGCAGGGCCTTATGCCCCTAAAGGATACTTGAAAGATATCATCGCTAATTTGGAGACATATCCATGTGGCATAATTAAAGGCGTTCATGTCAAAGGGAGTAGAAAGTTCGGGTCTCCATTTAATATTGTTTTCATGTTCATCAGCATTGATCAAACCAAAGCTTGGCTTGCTATAGTTCTCCACTTCGCTACCAACCAGCCAAACACTTAATTCCTACATTAGTATTAACTTTTTCATCCTTTTTATAGAAGAAAAACGTCAACTTGAACGGAAAAGCATATTTAAGCTTTTAATTAAAACTGTTTATAAGAAGCAAAAATCCTGGGAAATTGGATAAAAATAAAATGTAGGAATCTCACCACCTATTTCTTAAAGTTATTAGCGAATTACAGCCGTAATTGAAGTAAAAATGCGGTAGTTGTGTACAAATGGCGCTGCAGTTGGCTACTATGGCCAAGGTCGCTATACCCCAGGTCATGACACGCACTTGACTGATGTAACCCACCATATTGGATCTCTATCGCAGCGGGAATTCAAATTTTCCATGTAAATAAATGGCTGACATAGGTTAAAAGAACCACAAATATCTCACGAAATACGTAAGATAAAACAATGTAGTTTGCGAGGACGAGGAGGCTATGACATGATCCTTGGGAATTTGTTTGGATATCTGGGATGAAGTCTTCCGTTCGACTCAGAAAAATTGTGAAATTTCCTCAGACTCCGAACTTCCCGATAAGTAACACGGCAAACATAGATATAAAAAACACGAATATATAACTAAATACGCAAGATAAAACAATGAAATTTCACAATAAATAAAAATATGTCAATATATTCAAATAAATAAAAAAATCATAAGCTTACAATAAATAAAAGTCATACCTTAAGCATAATAAGATGAGCTTCAAACTGGTCCTTCGTGAAATGAGCTTGAATCAGATTAATAATCGCAAAACTAGCATAAATACGGCTATCTGTAAGGTAACTGCATGTATTCGTGACTCGAAATATGCGAACAAACAATCTATAAGGAAAACCCATTGGTTTGGAGTATACGCATATGCGTTTGGAGAATCTAATATTACACATGCTTTGGCATTACGTTCCAGAAATATTCGATGATACTACACTTAAAAATACAATTAATCATATTTGATTAATACAAAGTAGAAGGACCTTGACTATGGCTGGACAAATGTGGTAATAAAAAATATATTCGTGGAATAATCTGCATATTTTGTTTCTTAATTTTGGTTTTCAATAACTAACGCCCGTCATCAGCGAAAGCAGTATTTTTTAAAAGTCGAATGAACAATAAAAATGTGTAATTTAGTATTCTTATTTAGACTTACACCGTCAGTGTAGCGCCACCACAACTTGGGATGGTGTAGTCTATTCTAGGTCTTTCTTTGTTATTCTCCCCATTTATTTCTCCTTCCAATATTGTTTCCATTCGGCTGTTGGTTTGGAAAATAAGCCCAATTAGTTTGTCCTCCGTGTTCATTTTCCCTCTGTGTTTTCACGATATTTCTCTCCTCTCCAACTCTTCGTAGGACCTTTCTGTTGGCGAATCCCTATGTCCGTTTGATCTTCATGAGTCTTCGGTAACACTACATTGCTTCAAATTTCTTCTGCTCTACATCTAATATTGTCCAAACTTCACTACCTAATAAAAGCACGCTCTAAATGCCTATGCATTTTAATGAAGTGCACCCTTGTCTCAAGAAAAGATTTACTTAAATGTGAGGAGTTATCTATGACAAAATCGATAAGAGCAGGTCTTATGAGTTCTCTCCAAAAACTGAGCAGCTTTTACCAATAATTCTCCAGGGAAAATAAAGTAACATACTGAAATATACCCATCTACATCTACAAAATACCCTGCAAGCCACCTCAGGGGTGTGTGGCAGGGGGTGAGTATTCACCAACATGCATTTTACTGTACCCTAAAGTTTGTGTAACTACGACTAATTATGCATTAGCATAAATCGCTAATGCTTGTCACGAGACGAAGCCTCACAAGCATGCACTACACTACAGATATTATCACAATGGAGAGGGACCGTTAATATACATGTATTTTGCAACTACGCAAATGGTCAGAGACTCAAGACTTATATAGAAAACATGCACGGTGTGGTGTTAGTACTAGGTAATAGATACGGATTCAAGTATTAGGGAGTACTGCTACTACTAAGAGCTACACTACCTTACGACAAACCTAGATAAAAGTCTCATTGGCAGCTGTTATGGCCCCTTATCGTTCGAGGGAAAAATGACATTTTAAATCTGTCCGTTCTGCAGTCTAGTTCCCTAATTTTATTCTCATGATCTGATCTACCGTAGTATTACGGATTTCGTAAAATATTATCAACGTCGTCAGAGAATAGACCGGTTTGGAACTTACATTTAATAGATTGAGTCTAAATTTTAATCGACGATCTGAAAGCGTTTCCCATCCCAGTTGCTGCAAAAGGTCAGTAACACTAACGAGATTATCATAACGGCCTTTAACATCTTCGCTGCACGTGTTGTAACTCAGTTTCCAAGCCTATCTCATAAGGATCCCAAATACTGGCAGCATATTCCAAGTGGGGTCTAACGAGGGAGAAGTAGCTGATTTCCCTAATTTTATCGTCGCACTTGTCAAGTACTCTTTTAAAAAATCCCAATTTACGATTAGCTTCACCCGTAATTTCTCGAATATGTTTACTCCACGAGAGATCGTTAGTCAGTTTAACTCTGAGGTATTTAACCGATTCCTCAGTCTCTAATTTGCTGTTGTTTAGGCAATAGCAGTTACAAGGAGCGTTTTTCCGTTTCCAAAAATTCATAACAACGCATTTTTTTCAGGTTTAATTCTAGCTGCCACGTATCGCACCACTCTTGTATTGCCTCGAGGTCCTTAGTTAGCGCTTCCTTATCATTAAAGATACGGATTTCTCTATACACCACTGCGTCTTCTGCAAATAATCTAAGCTTACTGCCAACTTTTTCACCGATGTCGTTTTTGAACAAAAGGAAAAGAAGTGGGCCTATGACACTTCACTGTGGGACACCCGATGTGACTTTTACTTCAATAGAGATAGCGCCATCTAATACAACCCTTTGCACGCGATTGCTTAAGAATTCTCTAATCCAGGAAATTACATCGTCGTCTAACCCGTAGGATTTTAATTTCATGAGTAGCTTACTGTGGGGAACTTTATCAAATGCCTTTTTAAAGTCAAGAAAAAGTGCATCAACTGGAACGTTATGTTCACCCGAGGCTAAAATATCGTGGGCAAAAAGTGCTAATTGAGTTGCGGAGGATATTGCTTTTCCGAATCCGTGTCGCGTTTTTGTTAACAAGTTTTCTATATCGAGGTGTCTCATAACTGAACTAACAATTATATGTTCAAGGACTTTGCAAGAGATAGATGTGAGAGATTTCGGTCTGTAGTTTGATGGCTGTTGCTTATCACCGCTTATGATTATGGGAGTGACATTTGCAATTTTCCAGTCCATCGGTACTTTGTGTTCGTTGATGGATTTACTAAATATTTTCTGGAAGTAGGGTGCTATTTCACAAGCTAATTCTCAATACACGCGGGCAGAAATTTCTTCAGGATCTGGGGATTTATTTGGACTTATAGATTTTAGCAAGTTTTCTATTCCGTGAGTGCAAATATCGATAGGCGGTATCTTTTGCTGGAAGTGATCATTTACCTTTACGGATGTAATCTGTGATGACTTGGTGAACACACTCCAATAAAAAGTTGTCGCCATGAAATGACATGCATGAATCTGAATATTTATTGAATGATAGTTCGGTCGTTTTTGGGAAAAAGGAGATTATAACCATTACATATGGCGTCACAATGAAAATAAACTTTTAAAACTGGTTCCGGGCATATTTTGCGTGTTATTAACTTCTACTAGGAAATAGTTTTAATTAAACTCAAGGAAGTTTCGTACTTCACGAAGAAAATGTTTAAAAATATTTAAACTAGTTCGTTACACTTCGTATGCCTCTTTTACGGCCAAATTGTATCGCTATAACATCTCAGTTTTACTTTTTTATTAAAAAGAGGTATAAAAGGACTTTTTACCTATTTACATTGAATCAAAATCGGAGATTAATTTCCGCGAATTTTGCCTTGAAATAATCATGCACGAAAATTCAATAGTCAAGTCAACCGGGCATGTCAAATCAACTTGACCCAGTCCTGAAAACATATGAACGAGGAGAGAAGGATAGAAATGACCGAGCAAAGTCAACAAATATCTTTGAAAGATCCAAGAAGACTTTGCAGATGCCCTTGGCTTTCGGTGAGTCATCCCAGCGAGATAGGAAAAAAGAGGAATCGGATGAGTCGGATGCCGAAAGTGTATTTCGGTTGACGCAGAGGGAATAAATCGGAGAAGTATTGGGAAATGGAGAATAACGAATGGTCTAACCTTGTGATAAGGTGGGAAACGGGAGTGATGGGCAATTCAAGGGCGATACAGCGAAATAAATGCGGATATTTTCAAAGCAGGGGTCGCTATGTAAGAGGTTGAGGGAAGGGGGGTGGGGTGGAGAACGGTGGAGGGGGAAGGCCGTTTCGCCGTCAGAGCGATATATTACCGCGATTGAGTCACGAACAGACGGAATAATCAACAAGCGTCGAACTTCCCCGTTTCCGAGGTTTTATGGTCATTGACTTATTTGCCGGCGATGAGCAACACGCTTTTATGAACTTAGCCCTTCCATTCTTCCGCTACTGAAAAATTCCATGACGAATTGTGAACGAATTTAATGCGTTCTTGGATGAGAATGTCCATCGAACCACATCAAAAACATGGTACCACTAATACAAGGCCATGAATATACATATGGATCCTAAACTTGCCCCCAGTGGGTGTTGCCAAACATTCCGCATGCACCGAAAAATCAGGACCAAGCAGATTGTAGTGCCGCCACTCTAGAGAAGGTGGTTCTAATAAGGAAAGGCCGTGATTCAAATGGAGATACTAGAAATAAAGGTAAAGGACTCCTAATTAAACCGGTTATTTTTGACACACAGAAGCGTAACCATGCCGATTGCAGCGCGACCTATCTTTTGCGGAAAGTTAGGCAACACTGCTGCCCCTACAGTGGTGCCGAAGATTTAGATCCATACGTATATTCATGTACAAGGCATAGCTCGGTGAAAAGTTCCTGGCACATGGGCAGAAAGTCGTTTTTGGTCTATGCGGGTCTTATTCACGAATGACAGCTCAATGGAGTTATGGGTGATAATGGTCATTCTAAGTAGAATTCACCCCCTAAACTACCTCACCCTCGGGTAATATCTACTCCTCTTGCAGCCGTTCTATGATTGGAAGTATAGACGGTTTACCTATCTAGCGCTTGATATAATACAAAATACGAGACAGCGTTCAACCCAAACGATCCGCAACGATCTATCTTGTATTTGTAGTGCACAATTATCGAATAAGTTTGCTTACAACAATAATTGCTGCGATGCCTGGACAGCAAGGACATTTTGTACCGCAAATAAAACATCAAGAACGGCAATAAACACCAACAACTGCTAACAAGGGGCTCAGTAAATAACAGGTTTTGTACTTCGTACCACTGACTCTATATTTAGTTTTAATTTATTTTAGCGTTATATGGGGCAGAAACCTGTACTCTGTGAAAGGAGGATGAGAATAGGCTGCAAGGCATTCGAGATGTGGGTGTGGAGGAGGACTGAGAAGGTGCGGAGGACGGGAAGGAATACAAACGAGGAAGTGCTTATGTAAGTGTATGGTTGGTGAGGAAAGAAAACTTCTGGATGAGATTAGGAGGAAAATTAATTTGTCGGAAGAGGAATGAGGGGTGAATGGTTGCTTAAGGCTGTGATAGAGGATAGGACGTTGGGCAAGTGGGGAAGGGGAAGAAATAGAACAGGTTTTCAGAACGGGATGAAGGAAAGTAGGTCGTGCACCGATATGAAAAAAAGAAATATTATAGGTAAAAAGGGCCCAGCACAGGTAAAAATATAGAAGAATTTTACTCACTTCCACTAACGTTAGATAAACTAGATTATAATACTGCAGTTATTATCTTCTTAAATCTACGTTTATAACAATGATTTCCACCTCGCTCATTTATTAACTATAAGTAAAAGTATCCAAAAAAGCATATGGAACACTTTTTAATTCTCAATCACACGAATTTATGCAGGATACCCTTACGCCCGACCTTGTGGTGCCTCCCAGCGGCGTACGACGTAACTGAAGATGCATTACAATAACAACACAGAAATATAAAATATATAAAATTATCGAAATAGCGAGGGAAGAGATCAAATAATTTACCTTGGAAAAGTTCGGGCTAATCCGTACCGACAAGAGACTTGACACGGAGTTGTTCACACTATAGTAAGGGATCATATTAAGGAATCAAACATATACCAACTCCTCTAAAAGTCAAATGTACATTTTTTATGGCTACTATGATGATACGGGTTGCGTGCAGAGTATATTGGCCGACTTAGCCAAGGCTGAACATATACCCACTGGTAAAAGGAGGACCCACATGACTGAAATGCAGACCGTAAAAGAACTTTCCACAAGATACAGCCAACATCCAAGAACATGCAGAGCTAAAAGGTAGATGAATGATTAGGGGACCCATCGGGAATGAATTCATTAAATTTATGGTCATTTAAGCCCCGAAACGCATGAAAAAGCCTTTCACTGAAGGAGTAAGGTGGTTCCACCGTAAAATGACTTAAATGTCATTTTATTCATATTCTGTCTACTTGTAAAAAACACTTGTCCTCTATCTGATATGACCAACAAAATAACACCTTTCTACGCTATTTTATTCTATAATTGAACTTGAAATAACATGGTGTTCAATCGGGGAGAGAGAGAAACACGGGGACAAATAGTGTTTTTCCATAAAAATAAAATATAGGCATCTCACCACCTTATGTTTTTAGTTATTGAAGAATTAATGCCAGAATTGAAGTCAAAATGCGGTAATTCGTACTAAATGGCGCTGAAGTCGGCTCCTATGGCTGGAAAAAAGTGCTAATTTAAAATACATTCGCGGAATAAACTGTATATGTTGTACCTTACTATTGGGTTTGTATAGGCAATGCATTGCATCAGTGAAAGCAGGATTTTTTGGACAAAATATCAAAAATGTGGAAACTAGTATTTGTTTTGACTCACACAGTCGCAGCGGAACCTCCTCAATTTACAACGCTTTTTAAGCGTAAATTATTATCATATGAGGTGGGCTTAAATATTGAGTCAGAACGCGTGTAGCGGAGATCGACAAGATACAGGTATGCTGAAGGTGGTTACGATAATTTCATTAGTGATACAAGCCTACTGCAACAACTAAGATGAATACAATGTTGTTTCGTTCCCATTTTGCAAAGAAAACGGTTGTAGGCTCTATCTTGAGGAAATTATCCATTACGGAAGAGTTTGATAACTTTGTTAACTCCGTTAATTATTTATTACCACGACCCGGGTTTCAACCCTTGGTGTCATCTTCAGGTGACCTTCTGAAAATGACACCAAGTGTTGAAGCCCGGGTCGTGGTAATAAATAATTAGTTGAGTTAACAGAGTTATTAAATTCTTCCATTTTCCTATTGGTTAAATGATTGGCGGGTGGTTAGACAGATTAAATAATTGAAATATCAAATTTTATTATTTACCACAGATTTTTCCGTGCAATACACGAAATAATTTAACGAAAAAGAATAAAAATAGAGAAAATCGAGGCTACTTAAATAAAGAAGACACTCGCACTAAGCATCTACCCAAAGGGAAATAAAAACAATGAAAAATTTGCTTTAATTAAAAAATATCTCAGTTGTAACATTTGAAAATGTATTTACAAACCACCGTGTAGGTCGCAGTGCGTAGCAAAGTACAACAATAACGTAAGTACAACGTTAACTTCGGACCTATCGTGGGGAACACATATAAGAAATATTTGTGGCAGAGCTCTGAAGAAGCTAGGATTCGTCAAGCGTATTGTGGGAAGATTCTCGGATGAAAAAGTAAAAGAGAGGTGCTATTTCGCACTCGTCCGGCCACACCTTGAATATGCAGCGAGCATATGGGATCCGGTGCAGAAAGACTTAATCCGGGAACTTAATAAAATACAAAGGAAAGCGGCGCGGTTCGTCAAAAACAGCTACGGGCGTACTGACAGCGTTACACAGATGTTAAACGAATTAGGCTGGGAGCCGCTAGAGACTCGGAGGCTGCGCGCTAGGCTTAGATTGCTTGAACAATTGAGAATAGATATATTTCAGAGCGACACGGAGAACATCATATTAGAACCCCACTATATTTCCAGGTCCGACAGAAACGATAAATTAAGAGAGATATTTTGCCGAACGGATAGGTATGGGAATTCGTTTTTCCCCCGAACAATAAGGGACTTCAATAAATGCTAGGCGTAATTTCATTAGAGCGTTTCCTTTTTATATGTAAACGGCTGGTGTCCTAACACCCCCCACCACACGCCTATTGAGGCGACTTGCGGGGTAGTATGTAGATGAACAATGTAGTACCTGAAACTCCATTTCCTAAATCAGAAACGTAAGTGGCTCCGCTCAATTTGTCCAAATACTTTTTAAAACCGCTGTACACCGAGTGAGTATATACAAGGCTTGCTCACAAGTTTCGTCGACATAGAGAAGGTGCTCCACAGAACAGAATCGAGAGATGCTGATAAAGTTATAGTAAAACCTGGGAGCAGACCGGAGGGCCAGGCATTCGAAAGTTCCACATCACCTAGACAGCGCAAATTGTACTGGTCGATGAAGAATAACATCGGACAGCGTTTACTCGGGCTACCTGGTTCTCCTTCATTGATCGAATTCTCCAACTCATATATGTTGAAGAAAATGTTACGAGGGAATAGTAACAGACATATTTGGGAGGATAAGGTAGGAACTGGATTAGGAGGAGAATACATACGAGCAGTTAGGTTAGCTGATGGACCGGTGCTGGTTAGCCGGACACGTAAGAAGTTGCATTCGTCATCATGTCCCTCAAACCACATCCTCTTATTGCACATACTATGTAATAAAAGTGGTCCATTGAAATTTTTTGGTATTCATGTCGTAGTATGCAGTCTACTGGTTCTTTACAGCACACAATAGTATACAACAATTTTATGAAAGAAGAATAATATTTTCACTGAATAAATACTTTTAACTAACACAAAATTTTAAACTGATGTTCGAACAAAACATAAATGCTTTATGATATTAATATTAAAAAAGTTAATAAACCTTTTGCATGTCTCACATAAATCTTAAGAAAATAGTTTGCATTCTGTTTTTTTCTATACAAACGTGAAAGTGGTTTCTTCGGTTTGAATAATTTCGTAGAAAACCTTTGCAAGCTTGTCAATTAGTACCAACTAGGTAAAATATAAGTTGTTTTTTTTTCTAAAAAGAATGCAACAATATAGACATATTGATATAAAAGCAGCGCAAATTTCGCGTAATTCTATCACCAGTGTGTGAAATACAATTTGTACGATATTTGAGTACATCGAATACGAAATTTCGATTTCGATTGTAGACTGCATGCTAAATGAATACGAATTTTCATTGTAACATTCCACGTATAGATTTTACTTTAGTAAGTTAGATGGATCACTACATTCAAATATTAGGCTGCGGACTTCTCGTCGGTGGAAGCAAAGAAGGTGGCATTTTCTGATTTGCTGACCCCCCAAGACGGTCACAACAATATCAGAGAGGGTGTGGTGCTTGATGATATATGTATAGCGAGAGGGAAGGTGGTCGGGATATTGCGACGACGGACGCGACTCGGAAGTCGGAAAGATGACCCGCGCTTCGCCCCCTTCAATTGTTTCAGCTTGCACGCGAGGCCGCACTAAAAAAAGGGCGTGGTCGTCGTGTATCCCCAAGCCAATGAAACCCCTCGCCTCTCTCGCACCTTCAGTCGGATCCCCTAAAGTCGGTCACGCCCAATGAGGTTGATATATTTTGGAGACGTCTCCCTTGGAGACGCTATCTGGGAGAATTTCGCGTGTTTTATGTTTTTTATATTGGAATTAATTGAATTAATTCATATTTGAAATGAATAAATACGGCCCCCTATAAGCCGAATTTACTCATTTCAATGCTTTATAATCATGTATGCTATTGTTGTATATTTTCCATTGTTATTTATTTAAAAATTATGTAAAAATAATTAATACTTTTAATATTTAATTCATTGTGTAAACCTGCTTAGTATTCCATATTTTATATTGTGTTTGTTTCTGATGTTTATTCCATTCATATGGCATGTTGGTTTTTGGTTCACTTAATTGTAATTCTTTTTTCTTAAATTGCTTTGCGTACTAAATTTAACTGAATTTTGAGCTCAAATGTGATTCATGGTCATTTTTCAAATCGTATGTAAATCTGTGAACAATACATTATATTAATATTATTATTTTATTCAATTACATAAATAAAGTAGTCTGCATGCAGAAATGCTGCCATTTTGCAGTGATCTTGTGACAAATATTCATATGACCGCAACACGTAAAACATTAACAAGAAGGAACATAAAACCAGAAACAAGAAAGAGAGATAGCTTGATAAATGTTTGTTATTGTGTTATGCTCAAGCAGGTGAAGTTTAATTAGGACAGAGAAAAGGGATCAATGTGAACATGAAGCGAATTTTATTAATGGGAGGAGAGACGGAAGGAGACTGAACGTTTAATGAGTGAAATGATAACCTGTGAGAGGGCATGTTGAGTAATCTCCATCTATACATTATCCTTTAAGCCACCTCAAGGGTGTGTGGCAGTGGGTGAGTTTTCACCGACATGCACTTCACTATATCAAATTTTTTAATCCATGAAACGACAACTATCAATTCATCAGCAAAAACTTGCAAATACCTACCTGCCCAGATATAAAATTAACCAGCAGGCACTACTCTTAAAGGTGGTTCCACCGAAATGACTTCAATATCATTTTATTTATATTCTGTCTACTTGTAGAAAAGAGGAGGTAGAAGATATGAAGAATTGAAGAGGGATCTTAAAACGGGCCATCCTTAGGAGGGAAAGCGAGACAATGTCTATGAGGTTGGGATGCAGAATAGGGACTGTCACAGAACCTACCAATCATCTGGTAGCATACTTGAATGAATGAAAATTTTCCATTTCTGCCTGTATGGTGAGTTTCAACACATAAACAGATGAAATTTGATCCAAGAATGTTTCATCGACTTACTTGAAAAATTATTATTAAAATGTGCACACAATGACCTACGATTACCGCTCCAGCCACTTTAAAGTGGTTCCACCGTAAAATGACTTAAATGTCATTTTATTAATATTCTGTCTACTTGTAGAAAAATTTATCCTCTATCTGATATGAACAACAAAATAATACCTTTCCACGATATTTTCTTCTATAATTGAACTTGAAATTACATGGTGTTCAATGGGGGAATGAGAGAAACACGGGGAAAAATAGTATTTTTCCATAAAATACAAATGCCATTTTCGTAGAAAACTGTCTCTAAAAAGTAAATTATCCAGAGAAATTGAATAAAAATAAAATACAGGCATCTTACCACCTTATTTTTCTAGTTATTGAAGAACTAATGCCGTCATTGAAGTCAAAATGCGGTAATTCGTAGGAAATGACGCTGCAGTCGGCTCCTATGGCTGGAAAAAAGTGCTCATTTTAAATACATTCGTGGAATAATCTGCATATTTTGTACCTTACTTTTGGGTGTCTATAGGTAACGCATTGCATCAGTGAAAGCAGGATTTTTTTTGACAAAATATCATAAATGTAGAATTTAGTATTTGTTTTGACTCACACAGTCGCGGCGGAACCTCCTTAAGTATGCTGTCAATATTAGAGAAACTGTGCGAAATCAATATATTTTGCCACCGCAATGAGACTGTATTCGGGTAGGACGTGAAGGCATTCAGAAACTGAAGAGCGAAAGGAATTCTAAAGACGCTCAGTGATAGAATAGTGCGGGTTGCAAATGCATTTTAGGTCGTATTTTAATCCATGACTAGAGAGACTGTTCGTGAAGATAGAATGGTATCCGTGACCTCATTGCGTGCGCAAATGGTGAACCGTGCATTCCACCGTAAGCCACACACTTCCGTGAAAAAATGCAAGACATACGGTGAAATGCGAGGTCTGTTTTGAAGCGCGCTGCCTACTGTTGAACTTTCAATATGGATTCTCGAATTTAGGCTTCCATTACCAACGATCCAATAAGCCTATAGCTAAACGAGTTACACCAAAAATTTTCTGGTTTAATTCTGTGTTACGCTATATATGACAATTTTTTTAAAGTTTAACCATAATTTTTTTTTGGTGTGTTTATGGTAAAAAAATTTCCAGGTTTTTGACTTCGACTCGAGGAACTACTCACAAAAATGTACAGCTGGAAATTTATTTTTTGGATGGTGATGACATTTTTATACTTCATAGGCACAGTATGGGAGAATAAAAAATTCCCAAAACTTAAAATTAAAGTAGAGAGTAGATGCAGTCATGTCGCACACATTTTACAGGGTCTTTTTTGCGAAAAAATATAAACATAACAAGGCAGTTTCGCGCACTTGGTCCATCAATTTTATGAAAAATGCAGTCCTAATTTTGGAATTTATTTCCGTTTTGCATTGTTTTTCTAAATAAATCATTATGGTACCGCGATAATACCATTATGAATGCCTATATTTCTTTACTTCCTAGGTTAGTAAATGAATTCTCTTGCTCTAGTTTCTATTAAGAGGATAGAAATGAGAGCAAGTGGATTGCTTCACCTACCTCGGGAGTACCATCACGCGGGACGGAAGAAGTACACCTGACTTTAAGCGTAGAATAGCCCAAGCTAAGAAAGCGTTCATGATGAAAAGACAACTTCCGTGTTCAAAGACGATAAGAATACGAATGAGGTAACAGCAAGTTAAAAAATTCGTGTTGAGCGTGGCACTTCATGGATCGGAAACATGGACCATTGGAAAAACAGACCAGAAAATAATAGAACCATTGAAAACATAGTGTTGCAGGAGGACGCTGAAGATTAAATGGATGGATAAAGAAAGAAATGAAGAAGTATGCAGCAGAGTAGAACAGCAAAGAACAATATGGAACATGGGTATAGCACAGAATAACCAGATGTATTGGGCGGAACCTGAGACAATAGGTCAGGACGGCAGTAGGAAGAGGCAACAAAGTCATTTGTTTCCCTTTTGCAGTACGTTCTTCCTGGAGAGGGGGGGAGGAAAGCTTTTTAAGGGCGTAAGTGACATTCTATCAGATGCATTTAGCTTCATTAAAATTGGTTGCCTCAACTTGAATATATAGCTTCTTAAGAACGAAGATTGAGCGAAATATTTCCCTAGTCATAATGGAGACCATACTAGAATATTATAATTTTATCTCAGCGTCTGTAAGAAGTATGAAGTAAATATAGTAATATTAATTACGCAATAGTACATATAGCTGTAAATGACCAAAATTCTCAGTAATTAACTAAATATATATCCTCATAAGTCTCTAACTTGACTCATTTTTTCACGCCGTACGGCTAAGAAGCCTTCAAAACAGCAGGTTTTTGTTTGGCAACTCCGTAGGAATTACTGCGGTGAGTAATAGATTTATTTTTATAAATAGTTGAGAAAACATACAAACTACACATCGTTAGTTTTTTGACGAAATATAGGCGCTAGAAGATCGTAATTTTTTCAATATTCTCCCTCTGGAGCGCACTATCCCATGTAAAACAGCTTATATTTTCAGCCGAATTTTTCCAATAGTAGTTCGGAAAAGGGTTTGTATTTTGATATCATTGGAAAGATGAGAGTTTTTTTCTTTAGGTGAAGTAGTATCTCGATCAAACTACCTTAAACTCGACGGAATATATTTTTTTTATTTTTCTTTTACAGACAGTGGATATTACATTTTTTTCAGAATCGCGTCGCGCCATCTCTCGGATACGTTCTCTCGATAGTCGCTCACACTCGGCGTCGCTCAAAACAGAAACAGAACGGATCAAAAACCGTCTCCCACACACGCACGCCAGCGCGCGCAATACGCTCTTCATATTTTTTTCTCCGTCCGCCATAAACGGAATGGATGAAACTCTATCGGAAATAGGTGTGGCTCCGGAAACGGGTTCGTGGAAGCGTTCTCTCTCTCTCTCTCGCCATCGGGAAGGCGGGAATGGAATAAGAAGAAGGGATGGGAGGGAGACATTGGGGCGGCCCCAAGGGGCAGTAGGGGCAGTAGGGGCAATAGCGCCCCACCCCAAAAACCTGGCGCATTTCTCTGCCATAGGCCGTAAATTAAAAGCCTAAAATGTTTTGTTGCTTTTTTTGTTATTGCAGTCTTGGTTATTTTCCTTTATAATCCACTCAAATTTTATATATGAAATAAAACGGTTTTTTAAAACCACAATCTAAATGCGAATGTAAATTAAAATAATTTAGGAATTAGTCGAAACTTGGTGGTAAACTAAAAGGGAAATATGCATTAGGCAAAACTTGTTCTATATTCCACATGAGAAAAATCATTCGCGAATGATTTTTCTCCTGTGGAATATCGCACTTATGTGCACTTGCGGGTGACTCCGTAAAGGTTACTACGGTGGCTAGTCCCGGTTTCCTAAAAAAAAAAAAAAATAAAAAATAAAAAAAAAAAAAAACTTGTTCTTCTTAAAAGACAAACATTTGCTTCCAAACCACTTATAGCGCGCCATTTTGGACATAGTTTGTTTTCAATTTCCGGGACGGGACACACGTACGAACCCCCCTTTTCTGCGGGGTATTCCATACTCCAAGAGCCGCTGGTGCCCTCCCCCTCCCTCCCCCAGCCGAACCTCCCCCAGCCGCCCCTTGAGGGAGAGAGAGAGAGAGGGGAAGTGCAGAAGAGGGTGTGGAACGAACGGATGTGTATAAGAGAGAGAGAGAGTCACGCAGACGTCCCCAAGCATTCTTCCAGAGACCTCCCGGTGATACCGGACGAAACTGTTGTCCAAATGAAAATATGAACGCGGTGGAAAACCAAAAAATGGACAAGACTTCAACTTCATGTCATGTTTTATTTGTGGTGCATAGATTATTTTCAGAGTTTACTTAAATGTATATATTTATTTATTTATTTTGTTATAGTGGCCTGAAGACGGTTTTAGCGGGTTTCCTGTCGTCCATTAGGAGAAATTCCGGGCCGAAACCTCCCCCGCAAGAGATTTACCTAATTACTGACTCCAATCCAGTGACTATATTCCGCTCTGAAGAGGCTTAAGCTTCTAGCGGGGCCTGTTTTTACTTTTTTTCTTATTTTTTTGTTATCGTTTGTTGTTTTTTAACGTTTCTACATTCCTTTTCCTGTTTCGAAAATGCGGAAATATTTTTTGGATTATAATGAGGATTTTTATCGAAAATGTGCAGCTTAAAATCGACTTAAAACAACATACAATTATAATAAATGTATATTCCCATAACTGTGATTTAAAAATTTTACTAAAATTAAAAATTTCCCCAAATGAAATGCACTTAAAAAAAAAACATTCGCCAATCAAGTGGTTAACACCTCTTGAATTCAAATTGAGATAGAGGTGGAGTGAAAAAAATTAAACAAAAAAAAAGAAAGGGTTCTTCCATTCCTGGGAAACCCCTTCCCCAAGGGCGTTGCTCTGCGCCAGGGTTTTCACGGGCCCGGGAATGAATTAAGAGAGGCCGGAGGGGGGTTGGGGGGGATGAGGCTCCCAAAGAATCCATCCATCGCCCAACCAACTGTTTTGAGGCGTAGTCTCTTTTTAAAAAGGTCTGTCTCGCTCCCTTCCGCATGGCGTGACCCAGAACGTTGCGGACGTTAGGGGGCGCGCATAAACTAAGTTAACGCTTTCGGTAATTTTTTTACCCTCTCCCCCTTTTCGATGACAACCGAAGTATTCTATTAGATGCGTTTGGATTCATTAAAATTGATTGCCTCGACTTTATTGCATTGCTTCTTAATACATTGGATAATTAATGAAGGTTTTGTCATGTCTTTTTTGTAATGTAATTTCATCTCCTATAACTAAAGTTTTTTTTTCTATGATTGTATGTATGTATGTATGAAGTGTTCTCCAGAATTTCAATACGAATATGTTATTTATATTCGTAAAATATGTAATATACATTCGAAATTTGAAGTTACGATACATGTATTTGTTAATTTCATGCTTTAAACTATTCATTTTAAATATTTTTATTTTCACTTAATATATTTTTTAAACAAAATTTTAGCTTAGTTTTTTCATTTTGTTTTTTATGTTGATATTGTTGCTAAGAGGAAGAGTTTGTTTTTGTGGTACCATTGTCGCAGTAAGAAAGTTAAACCTTTGAGGTACCTTATTTATGATTGAAAACTTTTTTATCTTTGTAGTATTATAATTATTACCAACTGTATCTATTCCTTGCATTGTACTGTAGCCCTGAAGAAGCCTCATTAATAAAAAGGCGAAACGTCTTGGCGGAAAAAGGAAGTTGAGTATCTTAAAAAAGACATGACCAAACCTCCATAAATTAATCAATGTATTATGAAAGTGGTCAATGACCATTCAAAAAAAATGCTTCTTAATGTAGTTTGAGTGAAACTACCTCAAGAAGCTATAGCTAAGCTACTCAAAGTAAAGTAACAGCTACGCTACTTTACTTTCAGTAAACCCCCCCTCCCCCTCGTTACCCGCCGTAGGTTTTTTAGGCGACCCACTCCCCCAAAGTTGGTAACGTAGTTTATGCGCGACCCCTTAGCCGTTGCGTAAAATAAGAATAGGTGCCTGTATACTTCTTAATAGCAGCAGAAAAAATGTTATTAGGAGCAAAGAAAATGTGGTATTATCGATAAATTTTAAAGATAAAATAGATACAATCACCAACCACAAGAATTCTAATGAAGAGTCAACGAGGGACGGTGCTTGAAAACTCCGTTTAGCAGAAGACAAAATAATTGAACAGATTCTGTGACATGAGCACGTGACAGTGTCATAAATACTATTGTGAAAAACAGAACGAATTGGAATGTATATAGAGGAAGACCAATGACGATATTTAATGTAAACAAGTATGTAACAGGGTCAGAAGTACTCGAAAGTGCTGACAATACCATTGTGTTTTCAATAGAGTCAATTTATAATAACCATTTACATATTTAACATTTTATATACAAAAATAAATAACACTCTAAAAATTTAATGTAACATTACCGATAACTATGTAGCATGCAAGCAATTAAAATGTAGGTAACAATTGCATCACATGATTGAAAGTGGTATTAACTACTAAAAGAATAATAACGTTACAATAAAAATAATTTGCCGATCTTTGGACACAGTAATGAAAGAAATAAAAACCCTGTGGTTTTTATTTAGTAAAGAGGTAACACAAGTTATCCTAAATTTGCCAAACACACTGACCTTTCCGATCTAAATTCAGAAATGCCATAAAATGGACACTCTTAAAATTATATAACAAAATACACGCTAAAGAGAGATTTCTCCCAAACAAAAATGCGTGAATTATTTAATCGAATTTGAAATTTAAGAACAAGTGGTGTAAAACTAGTTTAACTGGGTGAGTAATTAATTATGATTGGCGACGGGTTAGCCAAGGAAAATGAAACATTTGCACGTTGGAGAAGCTGAAGTATGACGCATGTCAAGTGTATGAATAGTTAATTCATTGATAACCATAAACACTTTTATGTATTTATTTATTTTTTTAATATTTAATTTTGTTTTTTATTGTTCATAAACATGTTTTTATCATTTTTATGAGTTGATTGTCATGGTGATAGAAAAATAAATAAGGCATTGTTAGGACTAGTGAGAGAGGACATCTTGGAAGAAGATGGATGTGCTAAAATGAAACTGTATTCGAACTGGTGAATAAAAATTGAATGTGAAAAACAAGAAAAAGTGCAAAGGAAGTTAACAACTTCAAATTAAATCACTTTGACACGAGAAGTAAAACAAGCACATATAGGAAGATCTTGAAAAATAAAGGCGGGCTGACTTTAGCGCTATAAATACTCTAAATGGGAATTCCAAAATAGCTCAGTTATGCTTCTTACAAGAAGGAGGAAGTCTTGGCATAAAAAAACACACGCAGGAGGAGCGTTGAAAATGAATCACTGACCAAATTCTTCAGATGTTTCAACGCGATTGAGGAAAACTAATCATTGCCTAAGCCCCAAGTAAACGATTGTTGCCTTGGGTCATTATCGCTAATAGGCATTAGTCATCAGCCAAAGTAAAGCAATCTCCACTGTCGTAATGCTCCCGAACAACCGAACTTTGGTCAGCCCCAAAACTGGTGTCCCAGCGAAGAGATTTCACATGGAAATACATATATGACTCCAACTCTGTTGGCTATTGCTTAAATGAAAAATAAAATATAATTATCTATATTTTGCAAATTACCTTGCCCACTATCTGGTAAATTCCTCGCCTGCTAATCCTAGGGTCGCGGGTTCGAGTCCCGCCTGGGTCGGTTTTTCGCATGCCCAGGGCATGGGTGTTTCTGTCAAGTTCTGCTGGTTCGGCCCCTGAGAAACCTGCCCCTTGCGATCCCGACAAGCCAATGGCTACCAGACCACCAGAATCGTCCGAAGAGCAAAAAAATAAAAAAAATCTGACGACGTACTAAATCTCGACCTCGACCTCCTCGACCAAAAGTTGAATTTTGAGACAGAGTAAGATGATATGTCTCGGTAATTGAATTTTCAAGAGAACATGTCTTCACTAATAAGCGGAATCGTCTTCTAATGAAAGATATGGAGGTAAGAAGCTACAAAAAGATAAAAGGACACTAATTGGCAGCTGCCGCAAACTAGCTGAATAAAAAAATTATCAGACAGGTTGGTAGTAGTTGGTTGTATGTAGGCAAAGTAATCACACCCGATACTCATAGCCAAAAAGCAAATCCAGCCATTGGCTTCATAAATTATTCCTCCAGCAATGATGGAAATACATAAGTCCGTCAGATATGAAGGATGTTTACCAATTAACATTTTTTGCCTAAACTCATACGATACTGATTTCCCATTAACTCATGACTTTAACGTGTTCCGCCAATGGGCGCAAAAAATCTATTATTGACGGATTCTCTATTACTTCTTTAAATATAATCCAAAGAAGAGCTTTAAACGAGAATAAAGTGAGTAACAAAACGGGAAGATAATCACGGAGCGTTTATGAAGTTCGAAACTTTGATGAAGAGGAAGTTTATATGAGCTCTCGGTCCTCCCTTCACAATAAGAAGGAGTAGAGATTATAAAATAATATTTGTACGCAAAAAAAACAATAATAAACAGCACAATATGAATAATTACGTCATCGCTTCAAAATTTCACAAAGATAAAATTTCCAGCGAAGATAATAGCAAATTGGTTGCCAAAGGCTTTGGGGTTGAAAGACCCTATTGAAGTAGAAAAAAAAACAAGATTCATTCATATGCTATTTCAAGCACCCTTTAGCAGCTAGTCGGGAGTATTTTACTGCTGGCACTCACGACGAGAGTCATGTATATTATATATATTTTCCTTTATAAAGGATAATGTCTCCTCAATGAGCTCGCCAAAAAAGTAGCTGAAAGGTATGAGGCTTGATGCCAGCGAAATTAATTCATCTGGTTCCTTTCCTCAACATAAATCCGGCTGACTTCCCGAATCGTAAATCAGGAGTAGATGGGATGACGAACGGGGAAAGAAGAGTAAAGAATCTCTTCTCGGTCATTCGCGTCATTATCCTTTATTATTACCTGTTTTTAACTGTTTTTCCACAAATTAAACTTGAAATTGCATAAACTTTAAAATAAAAAATGGGTGAAACGGGAAAAAATGCAATTCATGCCTTAGAAAAACGATATTTTCGCGAGAACTTATAAGTGAAAAGATTTAGTCCGTGAAACTGAATGACGGTTAAGTTAAAGGCCACGAATCCACCTTAGAGTGAGTACCTGTGAGTAATCCACCTGCAATAATTGAAGTCAAAACGGCCAAGTTCTAGCAAAAGGCACTACAGTCCGCTTTTTGGACTAAAAATAATCTTGATTAAAAATATATATATATAACTTTGGCGACTCATCCGCATGTTGAATATCTTCCGTATGTTATTGGCAAGGCCATTTCTTGATTCCATAAGTTCATGGCATGTAGTCACGGACAGCAATATTTTTTTCAAACCACAATTAACGGAGCTGGAGGATTTCTTATTTGGTATGACTCGCGTTGCCGCGAGGAAAGCTCCCTCTGATACGTCTCCAATAACATGCGTATTCAAACATACGCATTAGTCTTGTTAGGAATACAATATGCCGCGTAAATGAAGCGTTCATGATTTTCTGTACGCTGGTTAGCGTGTTACTTTGTCTTCATGCACATCTACGTGATACCCTGCAAACCACCTCATGGGGCGTGTGGCATGGGGTGATTCCTCAGACATGCAATAGCCATCAAGCACACACTTATGATGCCATTACATATATTACTAATTATTCTGATTAATAACTTTTGCGTGAAGAGAGGAAATAAATTATACCTTGGATATTAAAACGGCCACGACAACCGAGACATCTTAAAACAGAAAGTAATGTAAAGTATGAAAGAATTATATTTAAAAATATTTTCCTTAATGATAGCCATGATATAACTACAGTTTTCGGCACTGTAATCGAAATTTAAACTAAATTATGTTTAAACATTGTTTTTTTGACACCTTGGTATGTGTAAGCAACCATTATAATAATAACACATGTATTATTTCGCGTTTAGAAGAAAATCTGTAAATATGCAATCGAATTATTACGAAATATATCTCATGTTCCACATGGCTACGTGTAAAAATAGCATAGAATTGCCAGAAACCAATACGCTATGATGCAATTTTTCTCACTTTACTATGTAGGTAAGTATATAAAGAAGAATGTTTGCCTGTTTGTCGTTTGTCTGCCTGTTGGTCTGTTTGGTTTTCATACAAATCTACAGTTTTACTCTGATTGCGCTGAAGTTTAGCATATTAATAAATTAATTAACCGGTGGAAAATTATAGGCTATTTTAAAAAGACCTCAGGGCACCATAAGGTCCCAAGGTCCCGGTCCTTTGGTACGCTAAGTATTGTGTTTTGTGAAGTGGTTTCATTTTATGCTTTTTAAAATTACTTTCGCTCAAGGTAGAGGGTTGGGATATTTTAAATCAAATGGCTGAATGAAAGAAGTTTATAATTCTTTCAATCAATTACCTTTTCCTATTCGTATTTGGCTGAAAATTGCGTTTTTAGCTGCCAAAAAACACATTTTTCTCTGAAATAAACAGTAGCACATTTCCTTGACAACCAAATTTTGGTCTTTATTTAAAATTCATTTTGCTTAGTTAAACTGATTAGGAGTGCTAACAGAGGGTGTCCGGTGAATCTCAATTTCTTTTTTCCCTGAATTTTCCAGGTTTTCCAGGCAAATGTTTTGCATTTTCCAGAGTCTTGCTGCACTTTGTTTCTAACATATTTTTAATGAATTTCTAATAAAATCGGCATATTTTTCCAACACTAAAAATGTTACGGAGTGGAGTATTACGGGTTTTATTTCAACCAATAAATAAACAAAAACGGTTAACTGACAACAAAATTCTGAGTCAGGTGCAATTTGAACACAATAAAGTAGATTCAGACTAGTTTGATAAAGAACATGTAAATAAAAGAAACTGGTGTGACATTTTTCAATGAGTGCATTTCCGATTCAATTTCAGCAACAAATTTCTCGGCTTCTCAAGAAATTACGTTATTTTGGTTTGCAGCTCTTGAACCTTTTGCAGTATGTACCTCTTTCTTATTCTTTTTCTCTTGAGGCCTTGGTACCTTTCCTCTTCTCCCAAAAGGCTTCATTGTACTTTACATGAACATTTCGGAAACTGTGAATTAATTGCTTTGTAATAGGTACGGATCTAACGCCCAAAAGCATTCAATTATGTAAAAGAAAATTGTATTTGTTGGACAATTCACGAATTTTAATTAGATTGGATTGCCCCTGTACAGTTGCCCTGTCGACTACGAACCCGAGGGCCGTGATTTCCATACGAAGTGACCGCAAAATGTATTTCCGCTCCTTCAAAAACATTTCTGCAAACATTAAAACGAGGAAAGTGGAGATTATTTGGAAAGGATTATCAATTACACATATAACAATACCCAATTATCCATTTAGCTTGCCGGCCGAATGGTTTTCGTATAATGCGGGAAATGCCACTGCGCATGCTCAGACGTTTAGATTTCTCGTAAATTTGGCCACACCAAGAATTCCATTCGTACGGCTCTTCGAACAGAATCTTGATTTCCGCGTGAAATTCTGTTTCCGGTGACAGATTTCGGCATCAATTCCGATTCCATTCGTAGCGGCCATTTTACATGGGAATTATTCCGTGTGGAATTTGCCTTGTTATGCAATCTTAGACTGCGCATAGGGAGAGAGGGGTGGGGTGACGGAGCAAAAGCTGCGAGCGGGCGCACAGCTATGAAAAGAGTATTAAATGAACAGGGAGCGCAAGGCTACGCTGAGCCGAGAGCATAATGCAAGCAAAGGCGCAGGTTAAACCTCTCTCTCTGCCTTAATGGAAATCGGCTGCCATGCATTTTCCAGGGTTTTTCGGAAAAATACTAAAATTCCCTGAGTTTTCCAGAACAAAATAGTTCCCTAAGTTTTCCCGGTTTTCAAGGTTTTCCAGGTCGCCGGACACCCTGGCTAAGCATTGGGGTTGTGTGCAGTGGTTTATCAATTTGCTTTTTAAAATCTTATTTTACTCAAGATAAGAGAGTTGAAATTTATCTTATCAAATACCCGAAAGAATGCATTTTCTCATTTTTTCAATCGATTCTACTCATATACGATTAGTTATGAAGGAAGTGTGATCACGATCACCACCCGGTAATTCAGCTAGTATTTATATAAATATCACAAATGAGAATACTTATGCAAAGTTTAGCGCAAAACTGTACATATACAAAAATCGCTCCAACCACCTTCAGGCGTGCTGCGAAAATCTTTCGGGGGTTTTTACACCGTGGCATGAAGTCAGAGCGGACAAACAAGAACGAAGAAGCCCTATAAACGCTCCGTGTGTCCTTCAAGGGCTTCCTACCCACCCCCCACGGACTCAGAACTCCCTAACAATCATTTGGGTACCTCATTCATTCTTACGTAACCTCCAAATCTTCACTAACGGCTTTTTTTTATTTTTTCGGAGGGATAGGGGAGAAGGTGTCCGTGGATCGAAGTCGCCGTAATTTGACCTTCACGTTAGTATTACCGGTGATTTACGGACTCTTGCCGACCCTAAAAACGTAGATATTTCATAATGAATTCACAATTCTATTAAGATATTTCAGTTTAAGCAATTGCAAAATAGCTCGATGGTAGGCGAAGTAACTTTATTGGAATTTCGACATTATGGAATGAAGAATCCCTTGGTAACCGGTCAGTTGACTAAATAAACGAGTGGAAATTAACAAGTGATTCTTCATTCCATAAGCAATTGCAGTATAATTTACTTCTGCTACTGGGATTGGATCTTACCATCTTACCTAATTTATACATATAAAACTGAAATTCTGTTTGTATGGACGCTATTTACTTCTACGCCCCTTTAACGGGTCAGAGAAAAATTTGGCAGGCATGTCCCTTAGGGCCTAGAAGAATTATAAGGCTATATTTGAAGGCCCATGGACCACAGAGTCCTCCATGTGGGCTCCTTTTTTTAAATCACCTTTCATTTACATTGCCTTTACTAATTTGATTATTCAAAATATATATATTTTTATAAAAGTGTATTTTAGCCTGACCCTAATGCAGTGCCATTTCCACTGAATTAGCGCTTTTTGGCTTCTGTTCCTGCAGTATTTGAAAGTAACTCAAAAACTAAGATGCTATGGTGCCATAGTTTTATCACAGTCCAATTCCCAGGAAAAATTCACTTTTTTTTACACAACTTTTGAGGTAAATTGTATTCATGTTAGGTAAAAGATTACCATTTTCCCCATGCTTCACCAATTATTGCATTTAAAACCACCTAATTTCAACCCGCAATCATGAAATAAATAGCGTAGAAAGATAGAACTTTGGAGTTCGTATCAAAAAGAAGACAAGTTTTTCTTTGAGTTTATGAGAAATATGAATTAAATGACATTTAAGATATTATATGGCTATGTCATCTTGAAGTATTACATTTTTAAAAGCATTCCCTACTCTAATTTTGGTTCACATACTGTCCATTCGCAGAGAATCTAGAATCTAAAAAAAATAAATGAATAATTATAATCACGTAAAATTTTCAACGAAAAAAAAAGAGCCTTAGATCGAAGTACCGTTGATAGTGAAAAAGATATTTGAAGAATTTGTAGATGAAAACGTGCCTTTTTGAAATTTAACGAATTATGAAGAGGCCACAAAGCGCCATTCATCCCTGGTGCACGCTTGAACATCACCGTGAAGGTCATAAAATGTAGTCTATTGCTCACAATGGCGATAGATGACAAGAGATACGAGAGGGACTCTCACCTTAAGAGGGCCCGAAGCGACACCAACTGCCTCATTTCACACAATGGAATGTCTTACGTAAGCTGCATCCGTTGAAAAAAAAAATGAAAAAAAATCTCTCGAGAGGAAGTCGCCTTGCAGTGGAGCCATGCGCTCCGGGGCCAAGATTTCATCTTTGCTTTCGAGCTGAGGAAGATGCTTTGCTCAAAAATGTTGGCGTCAAACAATTTCCTTGCCAAGTCGCTTCCCACGAACGGGTTCAGTTTGAAAATGAATGCTTTCTCTCATTCGGAGATCCAACGAGACAAAAAGTTCCTGCTCTATTGAGTCTCTCAAAATGCTGAAGCAAAATTACGAATTGTCAATGTCCTGATTACGGCCTCGGAAGAGGATCGGCCTGATTACGGCCTCGGAAGAGGATCGGAATTCTGGATGAAATAAGAAGAAGTAGACGATATGCGGAATTTAAGAGGGATCTGATGATCTATCTTTAGGAGGGAGAGCGAGATGATGTACCAGAATTTGGGATGTAAGTATAAGGTCTGTCGAAAAACCTACAAACCAGCTGGTAGAATACTCAAATAAAATGGTTTCTCTCTAATGCTGTAGCAAACGTATGGGTTGTAATTGTAAATGTCCTTATTGTGCTATTAGTCTGGTTACTTCTACTTTCATTCAGAGTAAAAGTTAAGGTAGTTATCACTTCAATAAGGTGGTTATCACGAAATATCACTTCAGCTACAATTTGATGAATTTGACTTAATTTTAAAGATAAAACTCCCATCTTTCCATTGATATCAAAATATTAACCCCTTGCCAAACCTCTTTCATAGCAATTTGGCTGAAAATACAAGCTGTTTCACATGTGATAGATTACGGCTGTGCGCTCTAGAGGGAGAATATTGACAAAATTAGGAATTTCTAACACCTAGATTTCGTCAAAAAACTAAGGGTGCAGTAAATATGTTTACTCAACTGTTTATAAAAATAACCAATTAGTCACCTCAGTAATGTTTACGGAATCGCAAAAAAAGCCTTCTGTTGTGAAGGTGTTTTCACCGTACGACGCGAAAAAAATGAGTCAAGTCAGAGACTTATGTAGATATATTTATTTAATTACAGAGACTTTTTGCCAGGTAAAACAATATTTTTGCGCCATTAATATTTCAATATTTACTTTACACTTCTTAAAGACGGTAAAGTAAATAAATAAATTAAAATATGGTCTCCATTATGACTAGGGAACCATCTCCCTCGAACTACCTTAAGACCATACGTATCTCTCTAGTGCTGAAGCAAGAGTATGGATTTTAATGTCCTGATTACGCTCTTTGCATGTGTAACACGCCATTTTGGCCGTGTTGGCATAAGTATACGATTAAGGACGCCATTGTGTATATTTTGGGAACACGTACTACCGCGAGGCAACAATATCGTTTCTGTATTATGAAAACAACTTTAAAACAATACCATTTTCTGTTTACGTAAACAAACTAAAACAATGCCGTCTATGTTATGAAAACAACTTTAAACAATACCATTTTCTGTTTACGTAAACAAACTAAAACAACACCAGGTGTTATGACAGCTGCAAGGCAAAGAAAGGATGGAAGGGGTAAACAAACTTATAATAATGAAAGGGAAATAGCCTATCAGATACGAGAGATGGGGAGAAAACCTGGAATGTTCTAGAACATTCAGGAGGGGAGGAAAGATAGTATAAAATGGCTTGTAAAACAAGGGACGAGGCTTCTTCTTAACAAGGGAGTCACAAGGGACGTTTATCGAGTGAAAGTCATACGGGAGTTTTTGCAGTGATAATTTGCCGGGAGTAAGCAGCTTTGGACAGCAATTACCAACGCCAGTGTCCTGTGTTAAGGAAGGATCCAGGAATCCGATAAACAGATACTGGGGCATAGAGTATCGGCGGAATTCACTTTGTACAATATCCGGTGAAGTAGAACAAACATTATAAATTAATACGAATATATTTGAGAAGGGAACATATATTAATTAATTGAGTAACTAAAGTGAATTTGTTTCCTAAGTGAAGAATAAAAGGGTTATTATAAATATATGTACTGTTCAAGTGTATCATTTTTGTGCATGAATTAATCCATTAACCTTTGCCGCCAAGGACTACCGAAAGAAAGGACCTCTCTCAAGGTAAGAAGTGATAAAGTGAAGGGTACCTTTTGTGTGTCGGGCTGATACAAGTATATAACGTCGCGTGTTTAGGACCGCGTGAAAGAATAATTATTAGAACCCCTATGATAAGGAAATTGATAAGGGGGGGGCTAGTACACATGGTTACTCTAAGAATTTCTTCTAAAATGATGGCTTATCAGATTTCAACGAATAAAAGTGGTATATATGCCATAGCATTTTCGTATTTTCTGTTAGAATGAAAGTTATGACCATCCGAAGGGTGGATCTGAGATGATTTTTCGCAAAATGGTTTCCCTCTAATGCTGAAGCAAAATTATGGATTATAAATGTCCTGATTACGTTCTAAGCACGGGTACTTGAATCATTTCTTCTATTTTCTGTCGGAGTGAAAGTGAAGGCCATACGTAAGGTGAATCTGAGATAAATTTTAAGAAAATGGATAATCTCTAATAATGCTGAAGGAATAATAATTATAATGGAATGCTCTTATAATAGATTATTATCTATCTCTATAATGCTGAAGCAAAGGTATGAATAAAAGCAAACTTATCAAACTTTTGTTCCACATAATCAAATATTTTGAGTTAAAATAAAAAAACATGCATTATTTACTTATTCATGGTATTTGAAAAACTACATTTGTCTGAATATGAATCCTTTTTTGACGATGAATTTATTTTAAGTGTATAATCGTGACTCTGCAAATAACAATGTCTCTCAAATTACACCGGATCATTAGGTAATTAGGATTGCAGTTTTCCAGTGGTTAAATGCACCACAAATTAACGAGTTTGCAAAAAAATAACGAGTTCGGAAGAGCTAAAACGGAAATAATCGGACGTATATAATGAATGACAGAATTAAATGTAACACATTTTCGGACTGGTTTAATTTAAAAATTCGGTACATTTGTCGGAAGTTTTTTTTTTAATTCAGCCAGAAAGATTTTATATGCCTAAAATTCCGGATAATTCCGCTTTTCGAGGTTGTCTGGCAGTCCTAAACTCTGAAAAGAAAGTAAAACAAATGCCTCGAGTAACCAGACCTATAGCGTGATTAGTACATTAGGTCTAAGGACCCAGCATCATGGTGATGACGATAACTCATTGAAACCCGGGTCTTGTGAGTTTCAGAACATTTTTGTAAACATTTATTTAATAATATCTGAATTACCCGGCGTTGCTCAGTATCACACTACCTTCATAACTTATCATTTAAGGGTAAGTAAGTAGTTGTGTAAACAGACTACAGTGTTATTATTTATTTTATTTATTTGAACATATTGAACATACATTAAAAATTAATAAAAAACTAAGAAAAATATCTTACCAAATGTATCATATAAAAAACATATGTTACCACTGACATTAAAAACACAGGTTTATTATGCTCTGTTTGAATCGGTAATAAGGTATAGTCTGACAGTGTGGGGCAGCACCGCTAATATGCCTTTAAAAATTTTGATTAGCACCCAAAATCGAATAATAAAAACAATTTTCAGATGTAAATATAATTTAGTAAGTGATGTGGGATTATCTGATTTTAATAAGGTCTATAAGGACACATGTGTGCTGCCCGTAGATAAGCTATTTGAATACGTACCTACTCATTATTGAAAATCATTACAGTAATAAATATAGGACGAAAAAAGACTTAAAAGGTACAATGAAATTAAGATAAACGGAATTATATGATATTCCAAAGTCATACACAAACTACGGTGACAGAATGTTAAGTAATTATACCTAAATTACTTAATTATGTAAATATTAAAATACTGTAAAGAGACTGTAAGAATTTATTGTTGGAAAATCAATGAAGAAATGGATTGTCTTTCTCCATAATACATGTAAGAGTAGGCTTGTGCGATGAGTCGATTAATCGAAGTCATCGATGATGATTTTAGTCATCGCGGTGCGATGACTATAATCGATGACGATGAATGTCATCGACCATCGATGTCGATGAGTCGATGAGAATCATCGATCCCGATGAGTCGATGAGTTGATGCGAATCATTGATGTCGATGAGTCGATGAGAACCATCGATCAGGATGATCGATATCCTTATATCACTAATTTTTCTTCTTTTTTTCCATTCATTTGAACGCCTTAGATTTAAAATGTATGTATAAAGTATAAGCAACCTCGCTATTGCGCCTTGAGGACGATGGCAGGGCCACAGTGGGATGTTTGGAATTCATGTTTTTCCTCAAGTTTGTGGTAGACGATACAGAGGTAGCGATCACGTTCAATCACAGTTAATACGCCGTAGCAGTGGTAGCATTGTATTCGTTGGTTGCACTAGTGCAGTTGGTAGCTGCGATAGCAGCCTGAGCTAAATCGGCTAAATTCACCGAATTCACAGTCACAGTGATTTCGATTATTTAGTCACAGGCTGTGATTGCTACTTTTCAGTATCGGTGATTCAATCACAGCGATATATCGCTCATCGCTACTGCACAGTTCATCGAGAGTCATCGAGCATTGTAATTCATCGATCATCGGCATTCATCGATCATCGACATTCATCGATAATCGATATTCATCGATAGTCATCGATCATCGTGTACACTCTATTCGATGATCGATGACAGCCATCGTCATCGAAAAATTTCTATGAAATTTTTTAATCGAAAATCGATGACCAAAATCGGTCATCGCACAAGCCTATGTAAGAGTGTAAAGTGTATAATTTATTATATCTCCACCAATGCCCTGTAATATTTTTTGCATACACAAGCACCTCCTGACGAACCAGGGGCTCATGAGGAATTGTATTGTATTTATGCTATATATCTGTTTAAAATCATTTAGAAAAGTTTCTGTAAATAAATAATAAAGATGTAATAAAAAATAATTTGCTGAAAGCGTGGTTTTTAGTCAAATACGATGCGTACAAGAAAATCAATCGAAAAAATGAGAAACTTCATTCTTCCGGGTATCTCTCTATCTTGAGTGAAAGTAGTTTTAAAAAAGCAAAAAATAAAAAATAAACCACTGCACAAGACCCAACGCTTAGCATTCCTAATCAGCTTAACTAAGCAAACTGAACTTCAAATGCGTTTAAGAAAAAATCTGGCTGTCAAGGAAATATACTATTGTTGATTTCAGAGAAAAATGTACGTTTAAGCAGCTAAAAACGCGATTTTCAGACAAATACGAACTGAAAATGACAATTGATTGAAAGAATTATGTATTTAATTCTTTCAGCAATTTGAGAAAAAAATCCAACCCTCTATATTGAGCGGTAGTAATTTTAAAACGCCAAAAATAATGTAACCACTGCACAAAACCCTATGCGTAAAGTAGAACAAAAAAGTCCCTTTTTTGGGACCTTTTGGAGCCCTGAGATCTTTTTAAAATAGCCCATAATGTTCCTCTTGTCTTGAACTATTAGTCAGCAAAGTTTTAGCATGATCGGAGTAAAACTGTAGAACTGGAGATTTTTATAAAAGACAAATAGACGAACAAACATTCTTCTTTTATATATATATATATATATATATATATATATATATATATATATATATATATATATATATATATATATATATAATATCTTCTGAGAAACCGCACTCGGCGAATAAAAACACAAATATAAATATACTTTTAAAACACAGGCACACGAAAATTAAAAGGACACTCACAGAATAATTTGCGGACGTTTCGACGGGCAATATATATATATATATATATATATATATATATATATATATATATATATAAGACACTCGGAAAAACCACGTGGCAACGATATCCGAACAATAGCAAATGACGTGACAGTAAAATATATATATATATATATATATATATATATATATTACTGTCAGGTATATATAATAATAATAATAATAATAAAACGTCTTTATTGGGCGAGATTGGGACTAGAAAGTCCCATCTTCCATCTAACCCCTCGTCAAACATAAAATTATTGCAGTTAAATACATTGTCAAGTTGCTCTTGGAATTCATTCAACAATCAAAATTATAAGTTAGCAAAGTGTAAAAAGATGTGAGCAAACGTGGGAAAAACCTAAGGATATTGACTGTCGTCCTTATTGGAAAAAAACCCACTGCAGGAAAACGCCCACACAAGAAGGGGGGCGTGAAAAACCTGCGAAAACCTACTGAGAAAGAGCTAATGTAAACATGGATGTATACAAATACAAGAAAATATCACCCAGTACCTGGAAAGAAAAAGAATATCAGATGAGGCAGGAGGAGATTAGTGTTGAATCTTTCCTACTGTTCCCATGGTGTTTTATGTGTCTCGTTGTTGTTCTCGGAGAAGTTTTTCGTATAGTGCCCTTTTGAAGGATGCGAGTGATGATGATTTACGTAGCGGTAAGTCAATGTTGTTCCACTCGCGACATGCGGTCACAATGAATGATTTATTGAATCTGACTGTCCGGTGGTGAGGAATAACGAGTTTATCATTTCCCCTCGTATTTGAGTCGTGTACTCTACTAAGTGTTTGAAACTCGTCTCTTAGGTACGCTGGTGTATTTGTTTGTAAAATTTGATAGAGAAGACCAAGGATATGCAGCCGGCGTCGTGAACTAGGTTTTAACCAATTGAGATTGTTAATATAATTGGTAGTATGATCTGATATATGTAAATTAAATATGAACCTAATGCAGGCGTTGAAGGAGCGTTGAAGTTTAGTTGACAGGGCCTGAGATATGTCTTGAAAGGCAACATCGGCATAGTCAAAATGGGGAAATATTAAGGTTGAAACTAATTGCTTCTTTAAGGAGAGAGGAATAAAGTGTTTGAAACGAATTAGAGGAAATAATGACTGCTTTACATACCTTAGTTACATGAGATGACCAACACAGACTTTCATCAATGACCAGTCCTAGATTAATAACTTCGTCGCAGTACTTTATAGGAGAATCAGAAATGCGTAGTTGCGGTAATTGATCCCTGTCGATTGACTTGAGTATTTTCGGATATCCAATTATAATAGCCTGCGACTTACTAGGGTTTATGCTTAGAAAATTGGATTTACTCCAATTGTTGATGTTTTCTAGGTCATTATTTAAATTACATATTCCATTGCATAGGCTTTTAACATTTGAATTTAGGTATACTTGGAGATCGTCAGCATAAAGATGATATTTGGAATGGTTAATCACTGAAGGGCAATCATTAATGTACAGGGAAAATAGCAGAGGTCCTAGTATAGAGCCTTGAGGCGCACCTCTTGCTGTTTTGATCCACATTGAGCATAAATCATTTGTAATTACTCGCTGATACCGGCCTGATAAGTATGATGTTATCCAGTGGACTGCTGTAGGAGAAAAACCCATGCCTCTCATTTTTGCTGCAAGGATATCTTTGTCTAAGGAATCAAAAGCTTTCGAAAAGTCAAGCAACACGAGTACTGAAACTTCTTTTTGATCCATGGAGCGTCTCAAGTCATCGGTGATTTTAGCTAATGCGGTAGACGTGCTGTGACCGTGTCGGAAACCAGACTGGCATTTATCAAGAATATTGTTGCACTTTAAGAAATGTGTTAACTGCTCATATACAAGTTTTTCGAGAACTTTGGACAGGATGGGAAGAAAGGATATTGGACGGAATTCTTTTTCCCCTTGGGAATTATTCTTTTTTGGAATAGGTCTGATTAACGCTCGCTTCCATTGACTTGGGAAGTGATTCTGAGATAGGGAGGAGTTGAAAATATTGGTGATGTATGGGATAATAACAGGAAATAGCTTTTTTAAGAAATCTAGCGGTATACCATCAGAGCCTTGTGCTTTAGACTTGATTCTCTTGAAACACGATTCAACTTGTATTTGGGTAATAGGGGTAAATTCGAATTTTTGGTCTCTATTTAATATGTATGAGTCTTTAGAGGCGTACAGTTTCAGAGTTTTATCTTTGATTTCGGTTTGAATAAGGTTCGGGGGTTGGGAAAACTTATCATTTAAGGAGTTCAGACACAAGTCAGGAGGGAGAATGAGGTCTTTACTTTTACCTATACCAAGTGATTTAAGTTTGTTCCACAATTTTCCCGAGGAGTGGTTAGATTTAGTGACTGAGTGGAAGAATTTAATTTTCGAATTTCTTATAAGCTGTTTCGTCTTGTTTCTCAAGTTTTTGTATCTTTGAAATGCATCGAGAGTCATTGTTTTCTTAAAAAAACGGAAGGCTGAGTCTCGTTTTGCCATTGATTGTTTTATTTCTGAATTTAACCAGGGCGCTCGTGGCTTCGAAACTCGGATCATCTTTACAGGAGCAAATTTGTCAATCAGATAAATCATCAGTGAATTTAGAGTCTCAACTTTGTCGTCAACTGAATCAGTGAATTCAATATGGGCCCATGGAAGTGAGAATGCTGCATTAAGTAATTCATTGTCGTTTATTTCCCTGATATTTCGTTGACTTATAAACTTCTGCTCGAATTTTTTAGCTTTAACTGAATAGGCAAGGTACAGTAAATCGTGAGAAGAGATACCAGGAACTGGAAGCTGTCCGTGCGCAATAACCTTTTCTCTTTTTGCCGTAGCCATAAGATCAATCCATGTTGATATAGGTATATACACACACATATATATATATACACACATATATATATAAATGTATATATATATATGAATATATATTTTACTGTCACGCCATTTGCTATTGTTCGGAAATCGTTGCCACGTGGTTTTTCCGAGTGTTGCACACAAGGGATCATTTGACTCACAATCTTAACATTCGTTCCGGGAGGAGAATAGCGGAGAAAAGCTTTTACGTCTTGGCTGTTTATAGCTTCCCACGAACCTCCGTCCCATTACTTTTCGCCCATTGTAATTCAGTCTCCCCAGCCCACGATTCGACCACCTGATCGATTATTCCCGCAACCTGAATTCCAATCGCTAGCAGCGTGTGATCAGGAAACTCTTTATGAATCGGGCATTGATGCATCGGTTCGGAGCACTTCACCCAAGCCTTAATCACACCTTGGGAGGTTGAGGGGATAGAAGGATGAAGGTTTCGAATTCAGGGCGCTCAAATATACCGACCGAGTTGCAAGTTTTGCATACGAGATTGATGGGCGGTGCTCTATAACTCCAGCGCCGAACTTCTGCCTAGGCAAATTAAGCATCCTGCCTAGGGCCACAAACTCAGAGGGGGACCCGGTAAGGGGACGGGGTAGAAAATATAAATAAATATAAATTTCTTGTTCTAAGTACATTTTCCTATGGAAAATATATATCCCATTCATGCTTTGAAACTATGTAGAGTCAGAAACAAAAAAAACCTTGCCGAAATAAACACGATAAAGAAAATGTAACAAAAATGTTTGGCTAGATATTAAGACTACTATACTGTATACAGCATTAAAAATATCATAGATACAAAAAATATTTAACGAGATTTTTCAGTTTAACATTGTCACAATACACATTAGCCAATGACAGTAAAAGTGGTAGGTACAAACTCATGACAAGGGACACAGAAAATAATGCCAGAATTTTCGAACTAATACGAAAATAATTGAACAAAGACTTTGTTAAATGCCTAGCAGGACTGGTTCTCTAAGTTAGGGCCTACTTAACCTATAATTGACTCGTTACACCGTGTGCTAAAAGACGGAGAATAAACTCTCGTCCCAAATGAGATATCGCCATATTGTCAATGCATCGCCATTGTTGGAAAAAGATAATAAGGGGTAATTATCATGCAGATTTTATCTACACTAAAACTAGGCCCATAAGTCATTAATTTTTAATTTTTATGATAAAATCCTATCTATTTTAGAAGGCACAGAACTTATATGAAATATTATATGCATAGAATTTCTGTTGCACACAATGGTTGATAAGATACCCAACATTTTCACCATATCTATTTAATTGTGCCAAAAAAAGTGAGTATTCGTTGCTATTATTATTTATTTGCTCCAAGCATAAGATCTCAGCTTGAGCTCAGAAAATCAGTGAGTAATAATTAGCTACATAACATCTGAGGAATTTTCATGGGAAGATTTCTTATGGTGCTGGCTTAAACTTTATGTACGTACGTTACTCTCGTTATTGGGAGATACTTTTGTTTTCTTTGTCAGAAAGCAAGTTGAAATTAAAGAAAGAAAATTACGCTATACATAACATTGATTCATCGAAATCATTAGTGCAAATGGCTAACTTAAGAACAATTGGTCGATTTTAACTAACATTTTCTAATTTTCAATATTAATTTTATATTTATTGTGTTGTTAACATCTAACACACGTTCTCAGCTCTCCGTAGACACCTTGATCACTAAAATCGACCAACTCGTTCCGTAGATACAACTGAACTGAGCGCGCGCCATGCGCACACAAGCCCAAATTTAGACCCCTCACGCGCAGCGCTGTGACGTCACCTCGCCACCCCCTCTTCGCTCGCGACTAACCATTTCCGGTAGTCGACGAAACGGACTATCCAGTCATGGTTTTAGATTTACTGTAATCCTTATAGTTTTTCCACACGAGGGCCTCGAAAGTACACAAATATTGGTCGCGGCAAATCCTTACATGTCACCGAGAACGAACCATAAGATGTTCATTCGCATTCACACCAAAAAGGTTGTGACAATGTACCTGAGGATGACGCTTAGAACGCCCAAAAGCGTGGTATAATAAATTATTCATCGAACAGAACCAACTTTTTATTTATTTAAATTCATAATGCTCTACCACTTCATCTCTTCAGGCATCGTTGAATATATTTTTTTAATATTTATGGGGCAGAAACGTGGACCTTGAGAAAGGAAGACGAAAATAGGCTGAAGACGTTCGAGATGTGGGTGTGGAGGAGGATGGAGAAGGTGCGTTGGAGGGAAAGGAAGACAAATGAGGAAGTGCTTGACTTAGTTGGTGAGGAGAGGAAACTTATAGATGAGATTAGGGGAAGACAGGGTAGGTGGCTGGAAGCGGTAATAATGGTCTGCTGAAGGCCGTGATAGAGGGTAGAATGTTGAGTAAGCGGGGAAGGGGAAGGAAGAGAATAGGTTTTATGGACGGGATGAAGAAAGGTAGGACTTACGCTGAGATGAAGAAAGAAATACTAGAGGTAGAAAGGGCACGGTACGTGTAAGCGTTCGTTGGATATTCTCTGACTTTCATCACAACCTATCTCTAACCGGTAGATTACTGTAATGAATGAATATGGATTCACAAGATTGTTAAAATAGAGTACGATACCCATTATTTATTTTTTGAAATCTATGACATTAATAAATTTCTATATACAACCTTCTAAATACCCTCTCCTTTTTTCTTACACATCCAATCGTCTTTCGTTCTCCCCTTTATTTATACAACGTTTGTCCTCCTCATTCACTTACAGCCTTGTGTTGCAAGTGCTTGTATACCTTCGGTTCGCTGAAGAAGGCCGACCTTGTGGCCGAAACATGCGTAGGTATCCGAAATGCACCCTCGTCTTTTTCTTATTCTTTGTGTCGTCACTCTTTAAACTTAAGTATTGTCCATGCTGTCGACTTCGCTCTTTTTCTGTGATTTTCCCACCCCGAAGTTGTAACTGACTGAGTGGGCGAAAGAGTGTTTGAGAAGTGTGATTGAAGTCGAGTTCTGACGTGCGGTGCTAAAACTTTTACGGCCACTGCAGTGTTTTTCTTCTTTGCTTTACGACCCTAATAATATCAATGTAACAAAACAGCAAGATGATTTAAAACCAGGAGCGAAATTGTGTGTTTAGACAGTTAAGAGTGGAATAGTGACTGTAGTGTATCAGGTGATATTTTTATTTTTTTGTGGTGGAGATTTAAGAAAGAATGCAATACCCATGGTATTTTGTTTGAAAATTATCATCTTCCTAATTGAAAATATTTTGATAAAAATAGAGAGGAATTACATTCACATTTGTAGTTTAAAGAACATAACTTTCTCCTTCAGTGTCGTTTTTAAAAAGTAAATTCAAAATTTCGAGGGGAGTTCGGGATACCTCCCTGACAATGTCAATGTATCTCTTACAACTCTAGCAACTGGTAGGGGCTCGGAGATAGGGTGACCAGATCAAAATTTTCAAAAGCAGAACATTTTAAGAAAAAAAAAGCAGGACATTTTAAGGAAAAAAGCAGGACATTTTGAAAAAAAACCGACCAAACATTAAATTCCTTTTCATTTGCTTTTCACTTGTATATCATGTGGCCAAATTGTCAATAGAGACGATGAGTAAACAAAAATGTATTGCACTGAAAATCAGAAAATGTTGCATTTTTTTATGTCCTCCATGAAACATTTTACGAGTTTGTTACATCAAGTTCAACATATTTTGTAAGTCAAAAACGTTTTTTGCCAAAAGTGTCTAGTAACGATTCTTTGAATTATTTAGTTCATTTATATATTATGCCTATCTTATTGCAGTCCTCCCTTCTGTCATTTTCCCGCCCCGCGTGTTCTCGCGTAACAAAAAAAAGCGCGTCCTATTTGCGGTTTAAAACAATGATTCGTAAACGAGAGCAGGAAGCGGAAAATGATCGAAACGCCAAACCAGCTGGACTCTGTTGCGAGCGCTGTGGCAGCTAACCGGAAGCAGGATCGAAACTCGTATTTTTACATACAGCAAAATTCCCTTCAAAATGCATATTTTTCTTATAAAGACAGAAACAAAATAATGCTGTTGCCCTCGGATTTATCTTATATGCTGTATTTCAACATTTGGTGCATAATTTTTGTGAAAGGGAGAAAGCCGGACAATTTGGCTTTTTCGAAAAAAGCCGGCCGGACGCTCACATATTAATAAAAAAGCGAGGCATGTTCGGCGAAATCCGGACGTCTGGTCACCCAACTCGGAGACTGCACGAGTAGCGAAGGTAACAGGAAAGTTTTTCTTAGATTGCTCTTATAATAATAATTATAATAATCAAGTTACACCCATCCCTTTAATAAATCTAAATAGCCAATCAATGGGTAAGTATGTGTACTCTACGTCCCATCACCCTAATCGTTGACAAATGGAAGGCACATAATCTCCGCATCCCTTAACATAGAGGGGAGCACATTCTCATCGTCTCAATTTCAACGGAACGTTGGCGGCGTCCCTTGAGAGGCTCCATGGAAATTGAGGCATGGCGGTTTGTCGTGGAGTGGGTTTAGGTCTTCTTCACCTTTCTAATTACCTTCCTCCTCTTCCTCTTGCTCCAGTCAAACGGCGCCCCCTGCGCGGTGCCGGGCCCCGTTCAACTCCGATCGAGCGGTAACTTCCCGGGGAGGAACCATCAACCTTGATAGAGTCCCGTGAATATGCAATTACGACCGTGGCAAGAAACTGCTTTACCTCATGAAAGGTAAGGAGTAGGCACTCAAATTCTCCGTTCGAATTCTGTTCTCGTAGCATAAAAGATACTGTTGGTGATTTCACGTGTGGAAAAGCATGTTCAGTAGTTGAGAAACATGATGGCCGTCGCTCAGGAGGCCATTTTCAGCGGGACGAGATCTATGAAATTGTTCGAACAGAAGTCCTGACTGCAACATCTCAAAAAATGTTTCCCATGCATACCTAAGAGATGTACAAACAGTTTATAGAAACAAAATGTTTTTCAAAGAAACATGTTTTTAAATGTTGACATCACAAAAGATTTTCATGTGACGAAAATGTATCTAATCTGTTTAAAATAGTTTCAATAAGAAGTTTTTTTTCAGTTAAAATACTATTCGGTTGTCATGAAATTATTATAGAAATAAATTTGTATTCCGCAAACAACATTCACAGCGCATGCGATACGAAGAAACAATATTGCGTATAATAACCAGTTGCCTATAATTTTCGCTCGGATTTATAATTTTTCGCCGGTGGAGCCATTTAGTGAGAAATTATCGCAGATTCAACCTCCGAAGAGTCATAACTATTACTCTTGCAGGAATTATACGAAATACTTGACTAACCAGGTCCCTGCATCATCGTAAAACTATACAAGCTCATGTTACCTCGTTTCGCAATATGTACTCTCAAAAATTGATTTGTTTTGGCCGTGACTTTCAAAGAAAATATACAGCCTAATTTTTTCCTTCTGCAAGCACAGTTGTTGATAAAAGCCAAAGTAATGGTAGCTCAGCGCAGGTTAACAGAGCTTTAGGTCTCTAATTCATTAAGGACAGGAGTAGCGAAACATGATGGCAGTCGTCTGCGCAGAGAATGACGTCAAGGAGGGGAAGGCTCGTTTTAAAGGAGTCGACGAAGGTTCGGAGGTGAGAGGAGATAGTACATGGCAGGACAAAGCTGCCAATATTACTGTATATATCTAACACGAGAGGGCGGGAAATTGTCAGCAGTGAGTTACACGAAAATGTTTGCGTCAAACGAGGGTGGATCAAAAACTGTTTGCGACCCATCGGAAAAGCCCGGCTAAACAATTGGATTTAGAGCTATAAAGTATATGTGGATGACAGATTGAGCATTTTGAAGTTGCAAATGCATGGTCTGTGACCTTGGTAACCCTGGTAGTCAAAGCCGGGTAGTCAAAGGACCCTGGTAGTCAAAGGACCTTACTCCCCCGTGCGGTGCCAGTTCGTATGGAGTGGACTCCTCTACTGAAAAGTGTCTTCTGCGCCACTGCCACCATGTATCGGAACCACTGTAAATTTATTCCAGCAGCCTTACGGAAATGTTTATAGTGGTGAGGAAACATAGTGGCAGTCATCTGTACAAAGCGTAACATCTGTACAAAACGTAAGCGCAAGGCTCGTGTGGAATGGATGTAACTTGAGAGGGAGGGTAAATGTCAGCATCGCGAAAGTGTCAATTTCACGTTAATGCTTACGATCAAAAACGAAGATGGATCAAAATAAAGGTACTGAAAATGTTCGCAACCTATTGGGTAAGTCCGTCTAAAAACATTTATCAAGAGTCTTATTGAGCTAGAAAGTTGAAGTTACCAACAAATTGAGCATTTCGAAGTTACTAATGAAAGCTTACCGCCTTGGGAACCCTGGTAGTCAAACGAGGAGACAAATTTACTTCCCCGTGCGGAGCCAGGTCGTAGGGAAGTGACTCTTCCGTAAAAAAAATACACTTGGGCGCAACTGCCACCATGTTTTGCTATCACTATAATCGTTTGAAACATTTTAAGTCAACGGGAAGTTCAATGCCATTCCTCTCCGTGATATTATTCGTTTCGGTTTCCATTTAAGGGCCAAAAAAGGTTGAGCTCGCGTTCACGATACGCTATACCGAAATCAAGCGATGACATAATGTGACGAAATGCTATTACATAAACCCCGTTTTAACCGACCTCCCAACGGTCCTGCGCTTACAGGCACATGGCGCGTGACCGGTCTGTTAAGGCTTCCCACATTACGTAATCCGTATTATAATTCGTATATGGGCTACGTATACTATCGGGTCATTCCATGAGATTTCAACCTGAGGTGCTCTGGTGACCGACTCAAATTTCACTGAAAATAATTATATTTTCAAAGAGTTTGTGTGCTAGGACCTTTCAGAAGAAGAGTGTCACGCCCATTTTTGATGCTCGCGAATAGCGCGTTTTCCAGTGTACCCACATTTGGATGCAAATATCTTCGAGATAAAAAAAAGTGTTCTGGCTAAAATATGTTATCTAGGGTAATTTGGACTCAGGCTTTCAAAATCCGTCTTCAGAAAAAGTCAGCCTCTTCTATTTTTTGAGTTATTGGCATTTAACTTGGGGATATTTACGCAGGCGAAACTACAAACATCATTTTTCAGGGAGCCAATGTAAGCCTAGACTCATTTAGAACAAGCTATTGAGGCTGGATTCCTTATGTTTGATCACAGGACCATCAGCAATAGGACACTTGACACTATCAAGGTCTTCAATAAAAAGTTATGGGGCTCTAAAAAGGGCTCCAGCTTGAAAATGACATTTTTGACCAAATTTCCACTGGCAGATATACTAAGTAGAAAACTAACCACGGAAATGAAACTCTTTCTACATTTCTGGGCGGAAATGGAAGGTATATTCTATCTCCGCTCAGTTGAATGTGGCTTTTTCCTTTCTATGTGAATTTTCTAACACGTTATCTCTTATTTAAAACATATGATGATGCCCATTCAAGGTTGAATTCAAACCAAGCCATGGTATGTAACACCTTCTTTTGAGAAATAATGATGGTCTCGGTCTTCAGGTGGTACAGGTGAGATAGGCTCCCGTATCTATTATTGTTGGATCATTTTCATTTGACCAACTACTCGAAATCTGATTAGGATTCATTTTGAGATAAATTAATAATTATGAATACATTTTAGCATAATTTGAAGGTAGTATTAATGCTTCAAGGAAAAAGTTTACTTGATCCATATTCTATTCTTCACAATATTCACGAATTCTTGCGACTACAATTTACAAATAATTGCAGTTGTTGCCCGTGCCAAGTCAGGTACCTACTTAAGCTTGAACCAAGTAACCATAGAAAAACAAAATATTTGTATTTATACGGTTCAAAATCGACCTGACCACAACATTAAAACAATACCGATCGTTCATCATGTGATTTCTAATCATTTGAACAGAAAGCGACGAGCGCAAGCATACAGCGTAAAATAAAATGTATTTACTGAATAGCCGATGTGTATTCCAGATGAATGTTCATTACAATTTAATGTATTTTTATAACCTGAATTTTCCTTTTATAACCATGACTTATAATAAATTTCTTATTTTTATTTTCTTGAGGTTTGGTCAAAACTCAAGAACCGTTGACCGTTTGACGAGTCCAACAATTAAGCTCAGGTGTCGTCTGATTGGCTGTTGTTCTTTTGAAATCTCTTCTGTTCTTTCCTTATGTTTTTCATGCAATTTATTAAGGGGGCCCAAGTATTGCTCAGATGAAAGCCAGTATCCCGGTTGAAATTATTTGGATTTAGGCGGATTTCGATGGCTTCCTTGATTATGCGGTCCCAGTAGCGCTGTGAGCGGCAAAGAATTTTTGCATCCCCCATAGATCTTCATTGAAGCTGTGCTCCGCCACGGCCGACTTCTCTGGTTGCGCTAATCTAGAATGCTTTCGGTGCTCTCTCTCAGCCTCGTCTCAACCGTTCGGCCTGGCTCCCCCACATATGTTTTTCCGCACTCGCATGGAATCTGGTAAACTCCTGGTGTCTTCAGGCCGATAGGATCCCTCACCTTCACCAGTCGGTGCCTTAATTTAGGTGGTGGTAGGTGGATAGTTTGAATGTTATACCGTCGTAGAATGCGGTGGATCTTGCCCGATATGTAATCATATATAATCATAAATAATCATATATATCATATATAATTTTGGTCATATATAACTATATATTTACGCCATTAATACTACAATATTTATTTCATACATCTTCATGACGTTGAAATAAAAAAATAAAATTTGAATATGGTCTCCATAATGACTATATGGAACTATCTCGCTGAAACCACGTTAAAGCTGAGCGTATGATAGGAAGACGGAATAGGCGCTCGGAGCGGTGACCGTATTGTGTTTGGAGGGGTTGTAGGGATATCGAGAGAGGGGGGATGGAGGGACAAAAGAGAGCAGGAGGAGGAGGTAGGGGGGAGGTGTCTATTGAGCAGGAGGTTGGTGGGCGGACCAGGGCTGTGGGCTGGGACCTCGTCGTAGCAGAAGGGTGGGGCGACTATCATTCCCCCCCCGCCCCTACTCTTATAAGGTTCCGAGTGGATTTTCGCAATTTGGGTCAGCTGCGCCGCCTCACTCGTGTGGCGGATGGATGTGGTGGGGGAGCAGGGAGGACAGAGGCAAGAGGGCCGAAGGGCAGAGGCAATAAGAAGAAGGCGAGAGGAGAAAGGACTCCTCGAGAAGGTGCCCGTTGAACATCCAACTGGAAGAATATCATAATTTACATTGATTGTAATAAACCATTCATCTCTTATCAAGTGCTTATGCCTGTTGCTCACGGTAAAATTTTCCATAAAAGAGTTTTATAAAAAATTTTATCGAAAGTTTTATGAATCGTACGTAAAACGTACTTGCTTGCTCACGGTAAAACTGTTCATAAAACAGCAATGTCCTGCCATCTATGAGACGCTTTGCGAACACTTGAAGTGATAAATGCAGTCTCTTTTGGATTACTGTTAGGTAAAAACTATATGTATTGTTTAATTACTTACTTTCTTATCACACGTAACGGTGCTATGGATCTAACGCATTCTTCTAACAAGAAGGATACTGCGTCAACGTTCCATGAACTTCCAGCCATGTTTGTTTAAGTTTTCCTTGTTTGGCGTCCCATGGATACGAGATTATTATCAACGCGATGAGCGGAACGCCTCATTGGATTGTTGTTGCATAAAACAGTTTTATGGAAATAGAACCTGTCCTATTCCATAAAACGTTTTATAAAACTAGGTTTTATAAAGCGTTTTATGGAATAGGACTAGGTTTTATAAAACGGTTTTATCGTTAGCAAGCTCATTTTTATAAAATTAGTCGATTTCATAAAATATTTTACCGAAAATTTTCCCGTGAGCAACAGGCATTAGAATCATTGAATTATAATGGATATACGCGGAATCTGGACTTAAACAATGAGCATGGTCGTTATGGAGACGATGACCTGAAAAACGCTAAAATATTGCGAAAAATCGTTACGTTTTGGAAATAAATTCCTAATTTCGACCGGAATACAAAATTCGATTGAAGGAATAAGAATCTTTGTTTTATTTTCTTTCTGTTGGTACCTTTCCCAATAACAGAAAACAACTATTTATAATTTAATTTTGCAAATAAAAAAAGGTCTGCAGACAAATGAAGATTCAGCTTCAAATATATTTCTTGTGTATAAGTTACTGATGTATATATACATATACACACATCAGTGATTATTATAGTAGATACTTCACGTGGGGTGTCAATGTGCGTTGCGCGCTTGAAAGTGCCTTTTTGGAGTCACTCCACTGATGTTGAACCCAGAGAGGCGCGATCATGGTCTGCGCGCATGTCTCCATTTCACATCCGAAACGCGAACGTCCATTGTTGCGAACTGTTCGAAGTCATAGTTCCCGCCGTTCCCGCGAAATCGCTCTATAAATGAGAAAACAGTGTTTTTTAAAGAACAGGGGAAATTTGAAGGACGATTTTCGCATTTTTTTTCTTCATTTAAGCAGTATGAAACGCCAAAATGAAGACCCTCTTTCGGTGGAAACCTCCAGAAGTCCTAATCAGAATAGTTCGACTGGAGAGCCTCAAATCTTTCAAAAGACTACGTTTTCTTCCGATACTGACGCGATAGAGGTATCAAAAGGATCCATTAGGATGCAAACAAGGGGTAGTTCACAGAATAAACTAATCAAGGGAAAAATAATTATTCCCTGGAGGAATACGGAACGATTGTGAGAAAAAGGAACGATTGAAACGAAAGGAACGAATCTTTCAACTCGTTCCTTTTGGCGAACGAGAACGAAAGGAACGAGTCCGGTAAAGGAACGAATCTACCCATCACTAACTGACGGTAAGCGATGGTTACTATAACACTCGCTTTTGCTTTTATCGGCGATCACCGGCCACAGAGGCAACATCCCTTTTGTCGTGTGGCTACCAGGGTAGTGTTACTGCTACGAGTTACATCTACGAGTATGTTCGGTTAATACCTAAGCATTAACGCGTATTATATTCACCGATTGTCCACACAATGCATTCCCTACAGCTGGATGGAGCTTACCCCGTTCGGTCGGTAATTTCGTTCAGATCATGAGTCATAAGCTGGATAACTCTGCCGGTTTCCACTTACCCTACTATTTTTTGTAAGGATGCTCGGTCACTTGCAAGACCGGCCCTCAAGGGGTTAGTTGTTGCTGAAACAGCTGCCTCACTGTAAATACATACACAGCGCAATCTACCATTCGTCTTATCTCGAACTCCATTCTTCATTAGAGAACGTGGTGTAGTTGTGAATTTGTTAACTATCAGAACGATTATGGGTTACGGTTACAGTTATGAGTTACGGTTATGGCTATAGGTTCAAGTGCCGGTGTAAGTTGCAATGTATTGAACATACCACAAAGAGTGATAAAGGTTGAGAGTATTGAGGGAATTAGTGACCATAGAGTAGCTAAATATGTAGTACCAAGGCCAAAAAATGAAATATTTCGGCAATCATATCAATACTTGGGGCCAAAATTATATTGTTTATTGCCAAATAACGTGACCAGGGTAGAGAAAGAGTTTGAATTTAATAAAGCTGTTAAAAACTGGCTTATGAGTAATGAGGAAGTAGAATTTTTACTTAAAAAGGTTATATAAAATATTATTAAATTGTGTGTATCTGTACACATAATATGTCTATGTATGATCGTATACTTATATAATCAATATTTAATACGAATGCACTTAAATTTTCTTTTTATTATTAATTTTCATATCATGTATTGTATGATTAGCACCTTGCCTGCCCGTCTAAAATTTATTACAAATGGTAACCCCAATACAGGTATTGTTCCTCTGGGGTACCTATATTCCATTGATACATGTAAATTGTCAAACGTATTATTGTAATTGGTAATGGAATAAATACATTATTATTATAAATTTGATGGAATTCGCTTGTGAAGAACAAGGCGCAAAAGAGAGGAAAGCATACAGGGGATGTGGTATAAAGCGTCCGAGTTTCCCTCAAGAGTTCCTTTCGGGAGTCTTTCGGTACCTTTGACCACTCATCAACGCTTGATTCGCCCTCAGCTACTTCTAATTCCCCGCTGTTGAGTGCCATCAAGTTTATCTATACCTGTACCTTTTAGTTTATTATAAACATCAATAACAGTATCAAATAAATAGGAAAATGATTTCAGATTTCTTCTTCAGAAAATGACTTCAGACAAAAATATCAAACAAATTTTTAAAAGTGACTTCAGACATCAAACAGAGAAAGAATATCTACTTCAATGCGTTCAAAAGAAAAATTTAAAAAATTCCTTTCTCGAATTTCATGACACCTAGCGTTAACATAGACACGGAGGGTAGCTGGAAAACTTAAGTTCCAATAACGCTTCAACACGCTTATCAGAAAACGCAAGCCATTCCAACAAATCAAGGGGTAGGGGTTAATTTCATCGGTTAAACACAGTGCGAGGTGTTTCAATTTACAACACCAAATTTGGAGGTACCTACAGTGGTAGCGAAAACTAATGGCAGTTGCGCATATATCATTTTCAGTGGAAGAGTCCATTGCCTACAAAACAGCTCCGCACGGAGCCTTAACGTAGCGTTTTTCGTTGACGTTTTTTACCTTTAGTTTACGGTAGCCTTTACGTTTTACAACCTATGGTTCCCTCAGTCGCAACCCTACATAGCTAACTTCAAAGTAATCAATTCGCTATTCACATCAACCACTGTCTGTATAAAAAGTCTAGTCCATCGAGTTTAAGAATCTATAACTTCAAGTTGAGACAAACCATTTCTTCCCAAAGTTGTGAGAACGCAACTTTATATTTGAGAAATTATTTATCTCAGTTCTTATATTTTCTAGTCAATGTTTTATCAAAAATATTTATTTTTATGTTATAATTACTTTGAACATGGTTTTCGCATAATATAAACCCGATCTGACCCTACCTTCCCTCACATTCCCCAAGCCCGTACCAATATATACTTCAATTCCTTCCTCTCCTCTACTTCCAAGTCTTGGAATTCGCTACCCTCCCATGTCAAATCTTCTTCATCTCCTCAATCGTATAAAAGTCAAATTATTCCGTTATTTAAAAACTCATAAAAAATGTGTTAAAAGTAACTTCATGTCTAACTATAAATATTACTGTAATATTCAATGTAATGTAAATTAACCTTTCCTTTCCTAATGCGTCTATTATGTTTTTTGAGCAGAACATGCAAGTTTACTTGCTCAATTGGGTTACCCCAGAGCATAAATAAAGTTTCACTCATTCAAATGTTGTATCTTAGTTTTGGTTTCCAATAGTTAACGCAATTCAGCAGCAAAAGTGTCATTTTTAAACCAAATAATCCAAGAGTTGGCATTTAGTATTTCTTTTGACTCACACAGTCGCGGCGGAACCACCTTAAGTAATTACAAGGTGGAACCACCATGAGCAAATCCATTATTATCCTTCTCCTCGTCAAATGTTTATAGCAAAAATAAAAACAAATATTCGCTTTTTTCCAATGAGTTTCATCAGGAAATTCACAACTGTAAATGAACATTTTTCAGATGATTTGGAGGGAGAAAATTTTCCCGATGCTGTAATCATTCCGCCAGATGCAGATCCCCTCACGGTTGAAGAAGACATCGACGACAACGAGATGGATCTAGATGACAGTGCCAGAGAGCTTTGGAGTAATGTAGCGGGAACAATTGAACCGCGCCACAACATTGACTTATTGTTAGTTCATGAAGAGACTCGGTCATCCATAGAGAACGAATCGGAAGCTCCGGTCATGGAGAAAAAGGCTCCTAAGTGGGTGAGACGTATGCCTGGGTATGAATCATTCCCTTTGTGGAACAAAGGGAAATCTCGATAGCAGTTAAAATATTCACTAGGCAGTTTAGACCCTATTGAATCCTTTCATACGTTAAGATCTTTTTTCACCGTGACTGTACTTTTATTAAAATTTGCATGAAAAAAAGTCACAGTTTTGTCACCGTCCCGTAATTTTATATAGCTGTGAACTAAATTGTAAACTTCTTCTGACTTCGAAATAAACGATTCGGTTGAAATTTGAGTCTGTCACCGTAATGCTCCGTTCGCATTACTAGCTTCTTACCATAGCACAAAACGTAAACAATTTCCACCCGCATTCATACCTGTCTCTAATCAATATAGTACAAGTATTTACTACCTTTGACGTCCACTATATCAGTTTCTCTTCACCTACCGGTCATTTGGAGATGGTGATGATTAATAACTTGACAATTGTAACTAGCGTGCATTCGCACGACATAAAACAGCTACTGTTGATATATAACTATGGTAGGTTTAGCGGGGCATAACAAGTTACCATGTTCAGCTTTTGCATTTCTGGTTATTACCCTTGCAATGGATTACCATGGTGAATAGCTAGTTATGCGAATGGGGCATTAGGAAAACAGGAATACGAATTTGCACAGAAACATTAGTGAAAGATACAATGATGCACTCTCTCTATTAATCCAGTTCTGGATTTCTCTGATGAGCTATTTCTACTAATGAATTAATTAATACCGGTTCGAAGTGAACACTATTACATTATCCTGGCATCGAATGCCAACTGAATCACTAAACATTTAATTCGTAAATAGGCTCAACACCTGCTAAAACTCAAAGACCCGCCGCGAACTGCGGCATACAACAACCAAAAGTCAAGTGACCCGTGAAGTAGACGTTCTACCCTTCCATTGTGAAAGGAGCTGAGGTAGAGGAGTAGAAATACCAACTGAGATCGATCCTTGGTTCCATTCAGGGAAACGACTCCGAGCAGTTGGTCTCCGCTACCGCAGGAGCGAAAGGCGACACATTATCCGTGGCCAATCGCAGTTTCCTCGGTCTTTTCCAATTCTCTCAGAGGGGCTCCGCTCCAATTTCTTCCCAATTCCTTGTTTCTCAATCCCATCCCCACCATCCTTCCCCTCCTCCCGTGACCCAAGGAGATAATTTCTTAAAGGATACCCACTACCTTCTCCAGTCTCAGCACATTTTCCCCATTTGCATTTGGTCACACCCATGGTAAATACTACTCAGTCCCACCAAGTTCAATGCGCTTTCATTGTTTTTACGTTTAATTTTCTGAAGCCGTTCCATAGGTGGCATTAGTGAGGACTCTGAGGCACATGGTCACTTTGTTTACCAATGGCGGCTTGTGGGGATTTCCGATTGTTGGTTTAGAAAAAGATTGAATGTTCGACTAAAAATGGGTAAAAGATCTTGTTTGTTCCTGTATGCTCCACAGGGTATTCCGCGATCGGGAGAAAGAACAAAATATTAGGTGTGAAGTATTTAAGTACTCTTGTATTCTACATGTTACAGTATAGCAAGGAATGGTCGATGCTGATGATTACCTATGTATCAATAATCTCTATTATTAGATCTCTTATTTATTTTTGCAGATTCTGGGTTTTCTTCTCTTTTTGATGTAAATTTCTGTGATGTGATCATAATATGCATTACCAAATTAAAGTACTCGTGAATTACGCTCATCACCCATTCTGACGCTAATGATTTTGTTTTGTAGTCGTGATCGTTCCAAAATTATCATTTGACGAATAAAACCATTAGTTTCTACCTATAAATTGCCGTAATTTCCCCATGTTCGAAATTGAAAAAAGCGAAAATACGTGTGATACATAGGGATCATCTGATTCTAGTGACTCACTCACGACAGTGGCTCCGTGGTTGGCAGCTTCAATAAAAGGTATCACGCCGAATTTGGGAGTCAGCTATCCTTAAATTCTAGTGTTCGTGGTGCTACTAATAAAAATTAGGTCGCTGCGCAAAGTTTGGGACGAACGCTTTGACGTAGTTTGGGTTACATCAAGCAACGGCTAAGTACGGAGTGCATTGTTTATTTGATACTTGTGTGGTACTTGGATACAACGGCAATGGATATAAGAGAATATTTTTAGATATCCTATTGATACATCTACACGGGCGAAGCAGGTGTGGGTTTTCCCCATACTACAAGTCAACTTTAATGTTGCAAATGGCACGGGTTTCAACCGTCATTTGTAAATAAACTGTCACTAGGGTTATTTCCGCTGTAAATATTGTATTCCCAAACTACACATATACAATTCATTGTCACAAAAACACGGTACAAAATTCCACTAATTATTTTATTGATGTCGACCGGTTTCGACGACTAAAGCGTCATTTACAAGACAAAACATATTTATCAATTAATTTGATACAAATATACGTTTGATTTGATACAAATATACGTTTATGTAGTCACAATGAACATTATTACAAACGGTTCCTCTAACATTGGTTACATATCTATAGTGTAGTGCATGCTTGTGAGGCTTCGCCTCGTGACAAGCATTAGTGATTTATGTTAATGCATCAATAGTTGTAGTTACACAAACTTTAGGGCATAGTGTAATGCATGTTGGTGACTACTCACCCCCTGCCACACACCCTTGAGGTGGCTTGCAGGGAATTTTGTAGATGTAGCACTTACTAATTATAAACGAACAAGTATGTTGAAATGGGATTTAAATCTTTCCCGGCGAATGATGCTTGTAAAGTTTTCTCGGGAATTCCACCGTGTTAAATTGGTAAACAGCACTGACGCGACGTTTCAACGGACGACTCGTCCATCGTCATCAGGGTGAGTAAAAACAGACTTCTAGAATAAATGAAACTCCTGCCTTCCAATCATTACAATCTGAAGACTAACACAAGTATACGATAATTGTAGGTATGGTCTTAAGGATAACTCGTGAGTTGGTTAGGATCTTTTATCTAAATAGAACTCCTCCTTTCTATCGCAATTTTGAAGATCCTTCCGGCCAATCAGGAGTTACCTGATTGATGTACCCGAAAAAGGCTAACGTTGTTTATACTCAGCGACATGTACTCACCATGATGACAATGGACGAGTCGTCCGTTGATCAGTGGAGTAGCCAGCGGCAGAAAATGTTTAGGGGGCGCCAACTCATAAATTAATGAGTTTAATAAACTTAACAAATGTTGGTAATGCAGTAGGCGGATGGGTTTGTACAAAATATGGCAATTGACAACGTATTATAAACATTTATTTTTATGTATTTGGGACTTAGGGAGTGGAAACATTCACCGACTTAGGAGCGCCCGAACACGGGGCGTATGGGGCATTCGCCTCCCCCCCTCTACCCCCCCCCCCCATTGGCTACGCTACTGCCGTTGAAACGACGGTGCTGTTTACCAATTTAACCCGGTGGAATTCCCGGGAAAATTTGACTGAAATGTAATATTTTGAAACCTCTCCCCGTTACTTTTTGAATATGCTGCACCCAACCTGATTTTTTATTTATGGTCACCTCTAGATACTTCAGCGTGTCATTTTTAGGTCCCTTCCTGTCCCTGATTTTATACATAATGGCACCAGCATCTTGAAGACGATAGAGGAGTGGATCGCCTTACCTGTAGAAGTCTTAAATCCTTTCCCAAAATGTTATAAGGAGTTCCAGAAGACACTTCGCCTCACAAAAATTAAGCGAGCCAACTAATAATGTTTATATGAAATATTAATTATTTTCTGCGAATTGAGCATTGTGAGTGATGCATGGATCATTACCACCGCAATTGCCCAATGTAATGTAACTGGATAAATAAATATCGGAACAAACAAATATGTTGTATACCAGTACTTAAGGATGCAAATATCTACTTGACTTCATTCTGTCGTTTGATTAAAAAATCTAAATCACCGGAGCGCTCATCCGTTATTTCCATTTTTTAATTCTCGAGTCTTCTGCTTTTCGTGTCATCCGGATGACGTCATGCGCAGAACGGATCCATTTCGGTTACGGGAACTTATTACTTCTATTAGTATGCAATAGCATCCCCTTAGCCATCGAGGCACGTCGAACTACAACACTACCACAACGATTTTGAAACCGGTCCTAAGAGTGATTTAAGAGAAACATGGTTAGTTTATGATGTCGATAAAATTAAATAACTCAAAGATGCTTTTTTTCGTGAAGTTACCAAAAAAACGTGAAAGTGGAGACTCATTTTATGACAAAAATTTACATTTTATGATCCCAGAGGTTGCTTGCACGCGTGTACACCTTGAGGAGAAAAAGAAGGGGTCCAAGTTTTGAAGATTGAAGAAGCTGAGGCAGAAGGGACGGGTAGAGGAAGGAAGGGAGGAGGAGGAGGTTTTTTTTACGACGACGGAAAAAGTCTTTAGGCACGTGCCCTTCTTCATATGACACTATCAAAAGGAGGGAGGCGTGTCCGAGACTGAAGCTTCCAAGATCCCTTGCAGGCCAGAGTAATGTGGCCTGCGAGAGGACTTGCTGATAGAGCTCTTATGGGCCACCATTCCACCAGAAGAGGAGGAAGCACTCAATGCGAAAATTTCCAACCAACCTAGTAGCCTCCTCCCTCTAGGTTTTTACGAGATGAGGAAAAAAAGCGAGAAAATTGAGGGCGACGTTTTCAAAAATTAAGCCTTTTTAATGGTTCATTAGCCCTCAATGATTTCATCGTGGCGTACTTGGATGTTTGCTAAAAAAATAAGAGAGCAACAACACATCGTCAACTTTAAAAAAAATAAAGATTTATATTTATTAGAAGGTGGAAGATAAAAAAAACGTCGGCAATTTTGATTTTCCTGAGATCATGAATACTATTGTTGTGTTAACAATGTTGGTTAAACGGGGAGGGGGAAGAGAGCTGGCTTTATGGACGGGATGAAGAGAGAAAGGACGTATGCTGACAATGAGATGAAGAAAGAAATCGTGTTAAGGAGATAGGGGCCAGCGCCTGAAAAAAATCAAGATTTTTATACTCTCTTCCATTCAAATATACCTTAACCGTGAGATTGTCCGAAAAGTATTCTCTTTTCTATGTATTATTAAAAGGTACTCTTAGTGTATAGGCTACATACAGGATTTCAGGCTACTGTTCAGTACTGATATGGAATTACCCTAGACATATGAATAACGTAACCTTCGTCATCGAAGGCGCACATAAAATTTAAGAGACTTATTTCAGTTGTAAAAACCGCTTTCTCAACACCCGAAAAATACGGTAATTCCTAAATTCGATGGTTAAGATAAAAAACTACGACATAAAAGGTGGAAGAAAAATTTAAATTGTACATTTTTTTCACGAAGTAGAGGAGGAAAACTTATTGGACACATAAGCAGACAGAACCATTCTCCTTGAACCGGGAAGAAGACCAAATACTTCAAAACTCCTGTTTGCGTTTTATTTTTAACATCCGTTACGATGAACATGTTACGCCTTATTATAAAAAAATAAAATGGCTGAAATTGGTTAAACGACGTATACTTCAAAAGGCTTTATGTTTGTTTAAGGTACTGAAATAAAAAAATCCGTCTTATTTGTATGAAAATATTATATATATAATGCAAATACTGGGAAGAGATCAACTGGAATCACTGAGATATTCTATGTTCCTAAATACCAGTCTTTAATATTTCAGCACTCCTTCCTCATTTCTTCCTGCAAGCTATGGAATTGTTCACCTGAAAATGTTAGAACCTCTTCTACAATTCAAGAGAATTCAACAATTCAATTCAACTTCTTCTGTTCAAGAGAAATATGACTGATCAGTTATGTAACTTTGCTTAATCTTCTCATATATCCAATCGATATGATCAATTCTTGAAATGTGATTTCATATCTGTGCATTGCAATGTTGATTGAGATTCGTCATGCTCTTTTGTTATCATACTGTTTGATGCTGTGTCTATTACTTTATATTCCATTATTCTTAATGCAAAATGTGTAAGCAATGCGATTGATAATCTATGTTGCCTGTTTTAAATCTCAATCCTTAATGTGTGATCTTAAATCTGTGCACCCTAATTTTCACATGTTATTTATTTTCTTATCATTGATTATTGTAAGTTTATATGTGGTGTTCCTTAATGAAATTTGTATGTATTGCTGTCACCATTGGCCCCATTTGTTGTGGCATGTAATAATATTTAAATGTTCCAGGGGACATAAAGTCTCAGGACAATAAAGTCATCTTTCAATTCAATTCAATTCAAATATACTCTGACGTAGGTAACTCAACGTTTGACCCCTCTATTTTTGTTTAAAGTGAATGGATGAACCAATTTTGAGCATACCGGGATTAGCCACGATATTTACCTTTGCGGAGTCACCCGCAAGTGCACATAAGTGCGATATTCCACAGTAGAAAAATTTTCCCTCTGTGGAATATCGCACTTGAAAGAATGAATTTCGGAAATGTTTTCAATCCATTTTTCGAATTAATTCACAGAGTCCTCCTAGAGAATTGATGGTCGAAATAGCGATATTTTTGTAGCAAGTAAGTGACCTCATTAACTGCTGGTGTAAAGGAGAATGGAGGTCTCAATCCCTAGACAGAAACACTGATGATGAAGGAGTTGCTAGGGCAGACAAGCATCCCCTGGTGGCAATGTTGGTATCGCTCCACGAACGTTAAAATGCCTGCGCGGTCGACGCTGAGGATTAAAATAAAACGAGTGCCGTTGTCTACGGAACAAAGAGAAGAGAGAATCAGAAAGCGCGTTTTATTTTTTAAAAACAAACAAAAAACTCTTTCTTCCTACCTCAGGGCGACAGAACAGAACAAAGTCGTTGAATAAAGTCACCAAGGTTAACAAAGAAGTTTCGGACCACGAGAAAAAAGGCGACGGTTGGCTGTCGTCACTGGTGACGTTGGCATTACGAAAAAAGAGAGATATTTCAAACTGTGACGAAGAAAATTTCAACAAACAAAAGTTTCATCCTCATTTTCAGAATATACTGAGACTTTAAAAACGGTGAATTTATTTTAAAATTAATTTTTTTTTAAATACTGACAGATCCCCTTTATTTTCATGACAAATAACATTTAATACCACCGGACTTTCATCTTCAAAAGAAAGATATCCACAATCGCCTAAAAAGATTCCGCCGTTTAGATTTGCATGTCTCTCAGCATAAAACACAAATATACCACAAATGCTTTGAATTCAGATAGCGTGGAGGAAACACATGCGAAACATTTGCGGCGCTGCGTTAAAGAAACCACGTTTTATAAAACGAATAGTTGTAACGTTTTCAGATGAAAAAGTGAAACAGAGATGCTACATTGCTCTGATTAGGCCACATGTCGAATGCGCCGCGAGAATTTGAGACTCTGCACAGAAATATCAGTGTAATGAGTACCAGTTATAATACTCTCAATTGCATTGCAGTTATCCTCAAAAACTGTAATATTGGAGTTTGGAGGGAGATACGAAGGGATTCCCCAATTAATATCACATTTGAGTCAAGGGAAATTCTCACAAACACATGTTCAACTGCTTGAAAGGGGGTGACCAGTTGCTTAAAATATAGGGTGTTTCAAAAAGGACTTTACAAATTTGAAAATTCATATAAAAATATTCCAAAAAGGTACAGAGCTCGTTTTAGTGTTGTATTAAAGGGAAACACATCAAGTTTTGACTCGCGTAGTCCGATAGTACCTAATCGCGCCGCATAAGCCGCACAAGCGCTAGCGGCAGTTACGTTAAAGATGGCTGCTTTCACTGGACCCGAGCGTCTGGAGCGAGCGAGCTTCTGGGAAGAAATCGACTACCAATGGGATGTCTGCAGGATAACCAACGGAAGTCACATAGAACAGTAAAATAACATGAAGTGTTTTCCTTTAAAACAACACCAAAATCAGCTCTGTACCTTGTTTCATTAAATTTATATGAATTTTCAAAGTTGTGAAGTCCTTTTTGAAACACCCTGTATAATGCAACTGCTATTCCTGCTATATGCATGCTATAATGAGGAGCGGATAACTATCAAGACACCACAACCTCTTGATTTTTTACTTGTCAAGCAAGATCTGTCCAATCTGAGAACAAAGAAACCTTTTAGTCCCAGCTCTGAAGACTCAATACTCGGAGAGAGCCAGGTTTCAGTAAGGACTATCACATCGTACAGTTGATATGAGGAGCACATTATTAGATTTTATTTCGTCCTCAGACCTCTCACATTTTGGTAGTAATGTGAACACTGAGACCCGAGGACGAATTTAACTGTTTTTTGGTGTATATTTAACAATGGAGGGGATTGAGTAGATATATCTAATGGAGATGTCTGCTTCACCATTCTTCTTTCTTTCTTCTAACTCTGCTAACAGCTTACGATAGTATTGCCGTTCGCGGAGAGTTTTGTCGTTCGTGACAACAACACCGTCTTTCAGGTTTTTGCTATTTTTAAAAAGTAAAATCGCATCACGCTGACTTCGCAGCATTACTTTCAATGGACGTGTCTGATGTTAAGGATATCAACAACTCGTCTCAAATCCTCATATTTCGCAGCACTTTCACTCGCGCCATCAGACTCCGGAACATTGAACACAATCACATTACAAGACCGCCTTTGTCTATCAGTGAATTCATCGACCAAAGATTCCAATACTGCGTCTGACACAGCGTTACTCTGTATACTCAGGTCGGCAAGCGAGGACTTGATCTCTTGCAGCTCCGTCTTGAAAACTTCCAGGATGGATTTCAACTCATTCATGCCTGGAAGGCTGCTTCCGGAAGATTGGTAAACCTTTGTGCATCCCTCACCAAAATACCTAAGCTGTAATTTGTTCCCAAGAAACTGCAATTCACTCCTCGTAAGACCAGAGCAGGCCGAGGTTTAATGCACACGGAGACCACAGCGAGAACAGGAGATCGAAGAATCTTCCATAGCACTAACACTCAAACGTTTGTGGTTTGTGGTGCATATGGTGCAAACGTTTACACTCACTAATGACATCGTTACGTATCAATAACGACAAGACTTGTATGCATAAAATATGTAAAGAGGTACAGTTAAGGAAAATATATGCACACAAAAAAATAGCCGAAACCAGCTAAAACCCATGTAGATGTCATCATCATTATCTGAGTAATCTACCGGTTAAAGGTAAGTTATGATGAAATTCAGGGAAAACCCAACAGACTCTTACACTTCACGTGCCATATCTACCTCTAGTATTTCTTTCTTCATCTCAGCGTAAGTTCTACCTTTCTTCATCCCGTCCATCAAACCTATTCTCTTTCTTCCCCTTCCCCGCTTGCCCAACATCCTTCCCTCTATCACTGTATTCAGCAAACCATCGCCCCTCATTACCGCTTCCAGCCACCTATCCTGTCTTCCCCTAATCTCATCTATAAGTTTCCTCTCCTCGCCCACCATGTCAAGCACTTCCTCATTTGTCTTCCTTTCCGCCCAACGCACCTTCTCCATCCTACTCCAAACCTACATCTCGAACGCCTTCAGCCTATGTTTGTCTACCTTATAGCCACGATATCCCGAAGTTGGAATTCACTCCTTATTGATGTAAAAACTAGCCTGTAACCAGTTTTGAAACGAAAACTATTTAAACCAATACACCAAGGGGAAGAAATTCGCCAATACAACAATAAAATATCTCACAATTGCCGGTTGGGTGTGTTGGCCAATTACACCACCAAGACATCTCAATTCAAGGCGAATTTAGACGAGGGTTAATGCGAGCTAGGCGTTTTAGCCTCAATTCCACATCTTTTCACAGAAGAGACGGTCGTGCTTACTGGGACACTGTCGCGGAGGATAAACCCAACGTTGACGTTTTAGAACGACTAACTTGACGATTTTCCAGTCATGATCACGGAAGTAATTGAGTAATGATGGAAGTTTCATGCAAACCTGTTAACGCACACAAATTGCTCCAACCACCTTAATGTTAAATAATAAGTAACAATGGTGACTTTGTATTCGAGCGATATTAGGACTATCTAATCCTATCTCACATGCTAAACGGGATACAATGTTAAACGGGATACAGAAAGTATAAAAACCGGAAAATGTTACTAACCTACAACATGTTGCATGCATTTCATATGTACTATAATTTATCATACCAGCATGTATTTATATAAAAAAGACATTTTTTATTTAATTGTAAAGGTAACTGATATTCATCACTAACTGCAACAAATGAAACAAAACTACAAGAATGAAACCTAAATGAAGCATCCAAATAAATTGAAAAAAGCGTTTTACTGGTGAAAATTTCACTGAAAAAAGGAACCCTCGACATGAAATCTTGGGACCAATACTATGTTTATGATGACCCCCAATAAAGCCCACATTTCATCTTCTGACACACATTCCAGCTGTGTGAATATATTAAGCATTTCGATAATTTTTTACTTGAAATCTGCCTACTTGCACAATTGTTGGTCTCCATAATTATTTTTCTCACTACACTTGGAGTGAAAAATAACTGAAAATAATTGAGTGGCGTATTACAGTTAGCAGGGATCTGTGGACATTTGGCTTTTTTATGCAGTGCCATGAATTTGTCTGGGGGGTTCATTGTCCTGGGGGGCTATTCTGTATGTCCTCGGCATTTCTGAACCTCGAAAGTGACTAAGTTTTGACGCCTAAAATTTAAAATAGCGCCATTTAAAAGTTGAGATTTGTCGGGGGAACTGACGTCAGATTCACGGATTTTCCGAGGTTCGACCATGCCGAGTCCTTACTGAATAAGGCCCCAGGCGTGTTACATTCCGGTACCCACGCACATTCTGATGATTATTAGTCCCAATTATATTCACATTGACATCACCTCCTCCGCTATCGGAGACCTCACTTTCACATTCAATGACTCTAGCACGTCCCCTTGGCCTAGCCAAAACAATTTCCTCATCGGAGTCAGAATCTGTAATAGGGTTTGACGGTCCAGGATCGGTTTTGTGTAGTTTACGAACCTGTATTTTCACCTTTTGGCCAGGAACAACCACAGAGTCGTAATCATCATCACTGGATAAATCGTCAAACTCGTCATCCACGTCACACATGTAGTAATCTTCATCACTACTTTCAGTATCGTTTCCCTTCTTAGCTCATTCTCATCCATTTATGAACCGCTATGGATAAATTGAATATAATCCATTTTAAAGGAAGCCAGAAACTCATAGAAGCGTATCAATTATATCACAAAAAAAGAAAACTAATTTTATTAGGCATATTATACGTACTATTTAGAAAGGAATAAGGATTTATTCTATTTAAATGACAATATTTCAATAGAACTCACACACAATCTGCAGAAAATCCGCTAAAATAAATCAGGAAACACTACTGGAATACTGAAAAATAACGTCAACAACTGCTCGATAACAGCGGCTGAGATCGTAAGTTACGCGAAATCGACCATCATTTGTTCCGTAGTTTTCATACAATTTTTTCATCATGTTCTCAAGAAAGACGCGTGAAAAGGTTTATAGAGGTCCAAGAAGTACAAAGAAGTGGCAGCAGATGGAATCAGCTTACTAAAATGGCACATAATCACGGCGCTCTACGGTGTCGACATTGGCTCGACGTTGAACCTGATACTAGCGCTCGACCTGTCGACTCCGATTCGACGTTGGACCGCAGAGGGTTAATTAAGGACGAACGATTTCATTCATTTGCATTCTTGTCACCAAACCATTCAGAGGGAATTGAGGCAATATTAAGTGGATCGTTCTCTAACCCCGGAGTGTCTCTCAAATGAATTCGCGATTAAAAATAATAAAAATCGGTCAATTAATTATTAGTTAGGGGCGGTCTCATAAAATTTTGTCCGCACTATCAGAATAGGTTTAGCCGTCACTGGCAATAACAGCGGCCGAGAAAAAGAGATTGGAGTCTATGGATATGTGGTTTTATCTAAGAATGATGAAGATCAAATGGGCGGAGAGAAACACAAACGAAGAAGTCCTACGAAGTTTTGGAGAGAAAAGAAGTAAGATTAAAACTGAAAAAAGAAGAAACAAACTTATTTTGCGATACAATATAGGCTGTTGAAAACCATGTTGGGTGGAGAAATAAATTGGAGAATTACAGAAGAAGACCAAGAATGGAATACATCTTACAAATAATGAAGGACACCAGAGTGAAGAGCTTCGTAGGATTGTAAGAATGAAGTTGTTATCTGATAGGAGGGTGGAGTGGAGAGTTGTAGCAAACAGATCTTTGGATTCATGACTAATGATGAAGAAACACATTCCGTATATGTTGCAGGCAGCGGATGAATAAATAATTTTTATTTAATTTGTGGTATGGAAGGCAAACATGCATTGATAGTTGGCTTATGTTTATTGATATTATCATAATTTATTTATTTATTTCCACATCCCCGAAAACAGCACGAACGGCCTTTTACTTCGGGTGTATTAACATGTAACAATGGACGAACACAAACACCCATGTCCTGAGTGGTGAAAAATCGACTCAGGCGGGACTCGAACCCGCGACCCTCAGGCAGGCGAGGACTTTAACCCATCGCCACCGGGGCCGACAAGGTGCATATATCTTTTAGTCGCCTTTACTTCTTATCGTACTTAGTACTAGAAGATTATATTTACTCCAAGTCTAAAAGTCCGAAATTGGTCTGAGAAGGTAAATGCTTATCATTGTTACGTCATGACCCTTATTCGCGAAAAGACAGGCTTCGATTTCGCGTGCCAACGCGTCATCTACACTCTTCTACGCTAATGTCTACAGACTGAAGAACTCGGACACAGATTAAGTCTATTCGCTCTCACTCCCCCATATTCGTCTCCCAGTTTCAACACAAGATTAATCGATTTAACAGTTCGTTTGATGTCCCGCGAATCGAACGATGCTTCCCCTCACGATAATGTCCCATTGTACCCGCTAATCGTGCCTGAGACTCGTTTGAATCAAACGCTTATGCCCTGCCTCCTTAATGAGAAACGCGACATAAGGGATAGTGGTGTGACGAAAAAAATACCGCCTTGAAAAGGCCGGCCGCCGCATTGTTGTGCAAGAGCCGTATTCTCAAGCTTGCATGTAATTAAGGCTTTCATGAATAATTTAACCGCTGCATTATTTATAATGGTGCACTTTCGGATGCATTAAAAATCATTGATTATCCCACATTGGCCTCGTGTGAGGGTTATAACAAACAATACGATCGATGCACTCGTAATACACGGAAGGTTTTTTGATCAACTGTTCGAAAAGATTGAAGAACATAAGCGTTCGACCAATTAAGAGATCTTCGTGCCTCGAAGTTCAATTGATTCCCATTACTAACGTAATCGTCGGCATTAAAGATGCAGAATAATTTAGGTTACACCTCACCGATCGTGCAATTACTACTGCAGAGTAATCACCACTTAAACGTGATCAACCGATTGAGGTAGGTTTAGATGGAAAAAGAGCCAACTCCACTGGCCTTTCAAAGCCGCAGAACCTTTTTCTGAAATGATGAAGAATGAGAAAAGAAGATCAGAAGATCAGAAAAGAAGATTTCTGAGAGATGAAGAAAGAAATTCTTACACAACTTCTTTCTTCATCTCAGGATACGTCCTATCTCCTTTTTTACCATTCATAAAGCTGATTCTATTCCTTCCCCTTCTGCGCTTATACAACATCTTCCCCTCTATCACGGTCTTCAGCATCACTTCGCCCCTCATTACCTATTCCAACCACCTACTCTGCCTCCTCCTAATCTCCTCCAGAAGCTTCCTCTCCTCATCCACCATACCAAACACTTCCTAGTTTGTCTTCCTTTACATCAACCGAGCTTTATCCATTCTCCTACACACCCACATCTCGAACGCCTGCAGCCTATTCTCGACCTCCTTCCTCATAGCCCACGTTTCTGCTAATAAAATTGATTATCGGCAAGTTTACTTCGTAGAATTTAGACATAGTAATACAAAAATACTTGGTTTATTCCTCAAATTTATTTTCACTCTACCGGTTTCAATCTTTACAGGTCATCATCAGGAGATGATCAGGTTTCGGTTGATCATCAGGATGATCGGTTTCAAGCTTTACAGGTCATCATCAGGAGATGATCAGGTTTCAGTTGATCATCAGGATGATCGGTTTCAACCTTTACAGGTCATCTGAAATCTGATCATCTCCTGATGATGACCTGTAAAGGTTGAAACCGATCATCCTGATGATCAACTGAAACCTGATCATCTCTTGTTGATGACCTGTAAAGCTTGAAACCGATCATCCTGATGAATGATCGCAGGCTTTCCCGGCGTATAGAATTGTGGAAGGTTACTCGGGATTTCCACCGGGTCAGGTTCTCCAACTCCATCTCGGCCGACGTTTCGATGAACGAGTTGTCCATCGTCATCAGGGCATGCCCTGATGACGATGGACAACTCGTTCATCGAAACGTCGGCCGAGATGGAGTTGGAGAACCTGACCCGGTGGAAATCCCGAGTAACCTTCCACGATCATCCTGATGATCAACCGAAACCTGATCATCTCCTGATGATGACCTGTAAAGTTTGAAACCGGTAGAGTGAAAATAAATTTGTGAAATCAACAAAGTATTTTTGTATTACCACTTTTCTGCGCAATACAACTCTACACTCCACATTATACACCTCGCCAGCCTCTTCTGTAAATTCTTACGCAAGTTCCCCGTCATCCGCTCTCTCTCTATCTCGCATCTCTGATTACTTCCACTTGATTTCCCAGTACATTTGTCCACTTTCCTCCAAAGCACAACCCTGTTAATTAATTAAATTGTTCCACTAAATTGCACCCCTGAAATTTCCGTTAGTTGGGGGAAATTCTCCACTGGTTGCGAGCCCGATCTAAAAAAATGAAAACCGGAAATATTTGCTTCGAAAGCATAGCATGTCACGGCAAAAAAATTGCTGTCGTCAATGCGAACGTTTTATAGTTCCTGAGAAGAGTAACTGGCAAGTAAATTTTAATGTGCAATTAATCCAAATTGTCAATAAAATCGGAAGAATTTAGACTCCTATGCATGGAATTCGGTCATCCAGGTGACCATCAGCAGGGAGAGTCGTGAACACGTGCGTGTTGTCCGAGGTTCAAAGTTAAAGTGTCCAACAGCAGATAATTAAAACACTCTCCCTTTCGATGGTCACCTGTACGACCAAAATATATGCATATTACTCTCCATTTTATTGAAATTTTGGATTGACCTTTATTTTAAATGAGAACGCATTAGGTTAAAAGGTGGAGCATTGAAAGCGTTAAAAAGGACCATGGCCCTCGCTTGAATTTTTCACCCGCGTCAATCGAAGAGTAAGAGAGTGCAAAGTAATCACCGATCGCTTACTTTTCCACCACCCATATACATACACGTAGGTACTCGAGTATTCATTTCGGTGGCCACAGATTTCAATGGACGCGCAGGAAAAAAAATCAACTCCCTCCATCCCTCTCTAGATTTCGGAGATACGTGCTGAAACGACGGACGTCGCCACATCAACTTTAGGGTTAGTAACGGGTCCCCCCTTCGCACTAAACCCTTTGCCCAAACCCTCCTCCTCTCCCTCTTCATTCAGCAGAGCCTGCTGCCTCCTCCTCTCATCGCTACGTGAAAATTTAATCCCAAACTCTCCCGGCTTCGCGCACAGGATTTCCAGATGAAGGGAGGGAGGATAGGTGGACTCGACTGCAACGTGAGCGAAGTAGGTAGGTAATAAATAAAACTGCAAGAGTGGAGGATTGGTTACAGAGGCACTCCCTTTTTTGTGGAAAGAAAAAATCCCCGGGTTGGATATATCGACCACACTCCTCTCCTTTTGTGCTCTTAGCGTTCAAAAGGGAAAATTCCGAGCTTGTGGACATTGGGCAGCAATTCATGCTCTGACGGTATCCTCTGCCCCCCCCCCCCCATATTCATCATTATTATTGCAGCTCAAAAGAGCACAGAACTCAATAGTTTCGTCATAGTATGGGCAAACAACGGCAGAAAAAAGTACAAGGCGTCTTGGTTAAAAAATAAAACAATTTTCCCCACAATAACCTACCTACAGTAGATATGAATGACTGGATAAATTTATAATTTTCATCCAAGGACCTACGAACTGGGTAAAGACCCCAACTCTGTAGGCTTATACATTTTCAGAGAGCTTCTCTGAAGCAGTATATTCTATCACGCACACAATTTCTCGCACGATAAACTGTGCGTTTGTTCCCACTATACGAGTGAGCATGAAATTTTATACCGTAGCGATCTTCAAAATGGTGATTGTTGACGATCAACTGTAATCACTTCACTTCTTCATCGCTTAACATTAATAAAATGACTATACAGCATACCGAATGGCAAAATATTGTGGATAACGCGTTTAGCCTGCAATAAGAATCTGGGCACTCAAAAGCTAAATCACGTGGAAGATTTCCAAATCGGAATTGAAAATAGCAAATGCTATCAGTCGCCTCTGAATAAATATGCTATTTTTATATTTCCTATGCTTTCCAAGGCAAAATGTTGGGAAATTTAAATCGAGGCAGATATTTGATCAGGGTCTTTTATTTCTTATTGGTTACTAGAAGATGGGTCCTGTTAAATTTCAAAAGGAAGAAGAAAAATATTAAAATGCTGCATAGAAAGAAATGAATCTTAAAAAATGGCGTTCAAAAATGCATATACTAAGTAACAGTCACCACACATGGAGAGGTTAGGTTGGAAAATTCCCTAACTAAAATATCGCTGCAATTCTGTAAAATTGAACACTTAACCTAATCCATAAGTGTCTAGAGTATAAGTTCCCATTCCAAGCCTATGGCTGCTATTCTGAATGAAACATCGCCTGCGCTATTTGTCAACATAGCTTCTCAAGGCGCTTTTTTTCATATAACAGCGTCTCAGTCGCCATTTGCTATTCTGAATGTTGAAATGGTTCCCGGAAGTCACTATTTTAATATCTCGGACGCTTTTTGCGATTCTGAATTTTGGATAGCGCCCGGGGGATACGCTGTTTGATAGCTCGGATCTGACTACCACGCTATTGTGAAAGCTCCCCTGCATTCCTCACGCTAAACGACTATCACATTCTTTTCCACATATTAGTTTACGGTAAATCTGCCAAATGTTCATAGAGAAGTGCTAACCTTTCCTGCAAAATAGAGAAATAGATAATAATCGCGGGGATCAACGTGTTGATAGCCTAGTACGGCAAGCAGAAAGCTCTCCCTTTCATTTTAAAGGCTGGGACACAATCAACGTTAACGTGTGACGCGAGCCGTTGACGGGAATACGTGTAGAGATGGCTCACGGGAAAGTACCGGGGACGGACACAGCCAACGTGTCCCGGGAGTACGTGTACGTGAGAGATGGGCAACTTTCATCTCTCCACGTTTCCCGTACACGGAGAACCAATCAGGACCACAGAAGTCAGAAGACACAAATTGAGAAAATGGCGGACGTCCAGTCCATATTTAGCTTTAATTTGAAGCTTTCAAAATATTTCGCGAGTTTCTCCAGCCATCTTCTTAACCAAGAGTCAGTGCCACGCTGCTTAGTGTCTATAAATGCGTGAATACAAGATAAACGGTATTTTTGGCTCACAGTTTACCTTAAAATATCCCGAATTCGCCGTTGCGCTTACGAGAGTCAATTTTCACGGGAGGTGCACCGTGACGTCGATTGTGTCCGGTGGTTGAAATTTCCCGTCCCACGTAATACGGTTCACGGTTCCCGTCACACGCTAACTTTGATTGTGTCCCAGCCTTAAGTGGGCGTACATGTCTATGGTTGAACGGGAAGGAAAATTTGGGAATCTGAGCAAAGTCTTTGAAAGGTGAGCAAAAGCATGAAGTGTCCATTCACTTACATATCCCTTCGGAGAAGTACCTTTCACTGCATACTGGCATCTTTCTACCGAGTCTATAACTGTTATTGTTCCGATCTCTCCAAACCTGTATAAACTAAATATGATAAAATAGAAGAACCTGCTTTACACACATCTCATTCATCCTCACTTTTCACATTTTCAACCATATTTTCCACTGTCACTCAACAAGCAAATACAACACACAGATTCATTTTTCTTCATGATCATATTCATACAACAAAATTAATCCACTTCCCATAATTCCCAACGTCGTCTGCTCCGCCAAATTATTCGTGAATTTTACGATGTTAAAATTAACCATACAAAAAAACACGAAAACAATAGGTACCGGTGTTTTTTTTACACATATGAGGTGAACTGTTATTATACATATTAATATTGTTCTCTCAGCTCGGGTTTCCGTTATTTGTTAACGAATAACAAACATCGCATGAATTTTCTGAAAACTGAATACCCGTTCACAGAATATCCAAGGCAAAGTTATCTCTCGACTGATGAATGTAACAAAAAAATACTCGATTATCCATTTAAAACTCCAATGATAACTGCAAATGAAAGATACTGCAAAGATATTGCATCCTAACGATGAATATATAAGCCAAATTATTCAGAGAAAGTCTATATATGTTGAATTAATCCCATAGGTTAGTTGCGTGAAAATTATAGTTATTATAAATAACCACGAAATCATTTACTCGACAGATTACGTTTTTGGCCACGGTAGATAAATCTACGTTAGATATGTTCAGCATGTTTATAATGCGTAATGTGCAAATGTCGATTTGAAATTTACTATCCTTTCATAAACTAATGCAATAATACTCTTACAATCATCTAGCAAACATTTCTGGGTATCTTCGGGTATTGCCAAGATGTTGGACAAAAATTAAATTCCAACTACACCGTTATTGCATTGTCAAACTGCCGTGTGCATCTACAAATAATATAAGGACCACAACAACTATTTTAATTTGTAAAACAAATTGGTATGTTCACCAATCCTTTTGTATTATTTTCGTTGCCTTGATAATTGGCATAAATACACAAAAAAAGTTGACAGTGGAATAAGGTAAAGTTAATTTTATTTACGATCAACAAATCAATAATACCATCAGAAAATACAACTACGTAAACGCCATTTGCATTGCAAGTACAGAATATTAACCGTATTCGAAGATAGATGTGAATCACTTTCAGGAAGATAATTCGTTGAAATTATATTCTCACGCACCACAATCGGCACGGCATCCACAGCGCTGGTCTCAGCGTTTTGTGAAGATTATAAACATTCCTCGTCATTGGCTGCCTGAATTTCCATTTACTCTACCGGAAGATTTTGATACCGGTAAGGGCGGTATTTATAATCACGTCTCGGAAACAAAGATATTTATTTCTCACCCACATTCAGAATCGCGTCGAGAGCTATTGTGGAGCGAGGAATAGAGGTTTCCAAAAAACATCAGATTCATAATAGTAGCCTATGCTTCGGTTACCAATAAAATTTAAAATTCCATGGTTGAATTATTGCAATTTTTTTTTATTTTGGTGCCAAAACTTATATTTTAGGAAATAACGAAAATTGTGCGAATATGTAAATCAAGAATTGAAAAAAATCGTTCTTTCCGTCATTTGAAACTAAAAATTCCAAGCCTACGCAACCAGTGCAATTAATTTGAAATACCAAAAATAAAAATAAAACTCTGTACCGGGGGCCCTTGGACCTCTCTAATCACCCTATTAATCCTTCTCCTATTCAAGGAACAATAAAGTTTTAAAGTACTCAATGAAAGAAAAGTTCATTAAAAGAGACAGTAAGCCACATATTATGATTTATAGTTGTGCTAAAACTTGGTGGCAGTCGCCTGTGGGAAGAGCGACGTCAAGCAGGGGATGGTTCGTCTGTAATAGGTAGACGAAGGAGCGGACAAAGGAATGGCCAAAAATGGGCTACGATGCTTCCGTCAATCGCAAATTACTCCTCGACGGAAAGACGACGGAAAACTGCGGGGCTATTCTGTATGTTCTCGGAATTTCCGAGCCTCGAAAGTGACGAAATTTTGACGTCACAGCCACGAAAATTTAAAATAGGGCCATTAAATAGTTGAGATTTGTCTGGGGCTATGACGTCAAATCCACGCCGAGGTTCAACCGTGCCGAGTACTTACTGAATAAGGCCCCTGGACGCCAATATCCGTTTCCGTGGGCAAAATCCGACAAATAATATACTCACATCTTTACGGTTCATGGTTACTTCATTCATCCCTTCACCTGAATAATGAGTTGGTTCATTTTTGGGATACGTTTAGGTTACGGTGTCGTTTATGTTACGGATTAAAAAAAGTGATGGAAAAGAATAAACAAAAAAGTCTTCCTTTCATGCGAAAAAATAATAATATTTACGGATTCTCACGTTCAGCGATATAAAAGAGCGAAGATGACGACACTGAAGATCAATAGGGGAGCTGAATGAACAACTGACGTTTACAGTCCAGCGAAGCGTGTAGTGGGGTGAAGGAAGTCTTTGTGAGAAAAATAAATAAACAACAAAACTGCTGGAGAGGAACAGACCGTTCGTATTTTGAGATCCAATATTCGCAAAAAGGTGTGATTGATGCCTTGAAGGAACGGGATAATCAACAAGAGGAGAAATTCCTTATGAACAGCGGGCCCGTACGAAATTTTCGCACGTTGATTTTTTTTTTAATTTTCAAGGGTAGCCACAATAAAATAGATAGTATTTATTGGACGACGGAGGAACAGTACAGCCGCGGTTAATCGATCTCCGACTAAACCGAGTTCCGGATTTAACCGAGGTACAGTAGAACCGCACTCCTTCATTTACATAACCTCTCAGTCATTGTTTTGTTTACCGTACCGTAACTGCGCTGTCATGTTGTGTTTGTAGATTCTTTGCATCGTGAGAGCGAAAAGGGCTTTTGGCTATGGAAAACTGCCCCACTCAGCACGAAACAATTGAATAAACTCAATCTTTAACATTTTACCGTACGTACAGTATTTTACTACTCAGACAGTCCGTATCATCCGATTTTTTTGTTATCCGAGGTCACTCGGGTCCATATCAGCTCGGATAATCGAAGCTCTACTGTATGCGAACATAATATTTATCATACCTATTTGAACACACTATTTAAGATAATAATCATATAAATTGTTCTCTTTCCAACATCCCTTCTTAAATACTACTTGTCGTAAACTGAGCATTTCATTAAAACACATTGTTAAGTGTTAACTTTTTATGTAACCTACTGTTGGAAAAAATGCACTTGAAGTTATCCACGACTTAATATAACTCTTAATAGGAGGGATAAATGCACATATCACATTGCAAAGCGTATTCGCTGTAGAAATATGAACAACGGTTAGTGAAAAGTCTGCAGTAGATTAATGTTTTTAACGAAATTTGTATTGTACAAACAGGTTATTTTCACACAACACAAGCGTCATATACTATCCAATGATGCCTTCTTTATTGAGATATGCTTGAATTTGCTGAGAAAAAGGGACATTGACAACATTAATAATGTACATATACTATATAAATACGAACAATAAAGGTTGCCTAGCTGGCCATCGCGTCTTTCTTGAGGGGATAGTTAGATGTGGAATTGATGGAGGAAAGGCAAAGAGATAGTTTCTGGTTTGGCTGCACATTATTCTCCAAGACGCTTTTTGGTCAGCACCTAGTGACCGTATTACTAAACGAAGGAGTTTCTTGTTTCTACAATTTCTGATTTTAAACCTAATGTACTACATTCTTGTGACAAAGGTGCTAAATTAGATTTTTTTTTAATTTTTGAAATATGAACATGTTGTACACTTTGTGGTGAAAAATTGGCGAATGAGGTTTTTGTTGCGAATCATAATCACCTTGAGAACTCACCTTGTCATTCTATGCCAGTTCCTCTCTCTCCTCAATCACTTTTCCATGACCCTGACCTTTGTTCCTCTCATAGTTCGTAATCATCCGCATTACTTCCCTCTTTACCTCACTACCAAATTACCACCACCCTTACACCTCCTATAAATAAGAGCCTAACTGCTCATTGGTTTGGTAGCCTCTTTAAAATGACGCGTAAACGTTGAAATTGGTTATAACGAAATAAATTATGAGGAAAATTACAAAGTAATTACTTCTCATAATTACGGATACTTCCACAAAAGTAGCTCGTCGACGATAAATTTTATTCGTAAATATAGCATTGAGATTACAGATTGTCAAGAAACAGATGCCCTCAGCAACTTTCCCGAATTTTTGTATTTAGTAGACGAAATTTTTAACTTGTAATTTGAACTCAGATGACTGGACATCCGAGGCAATAAGATGTGACAGATGAGTTTTACGGCCACTAACGTAAGAAATCGAGAAATATTCCACTAATACGGTCGTGAGATTATTCTTGGTATCCTGTTAGCGTAATATTATATTCCCTAACTTTATTCATTTATTAACTAATTTCCTTCTGTAACGTCGTGTCGTGCCTTGCCCTTACTTAAATGATCGCATTGATTTGTTTGAAATCGGAATGTTGTAGTTCTTAGTTGTTCTTTATTTATTTGATGGTTGCTCGATTATTTTAAGTTATTAATTATTATTTTATTGATGTGTTTAAATAAATTATGATTTGTTGATTGTTAAATGTTGACTTTTAAAAGGGGGTTGTTAAGAGGTTTTTGAGAGGGAAAAGGGGGGGAATGTTATCATTTGAATTTCTAATTTAATTTTGCAAATAAAATAAGGCCTACAGCCAAATGAAGAATCAGCTTCACGTTTATTTCTTGTGTGAAAGTTACTGACATATATAGTTTCCTTTTAGTCGCCCTTGTGAAAAAGTTTATATATATATATATATATATATATATATATATATATATATATATATATAACTTTTTAGACTTATAGAGCTGACGAAGGACCAACTGGTTCGAAACGTTCCCGTAAGAACGAATTCTTTATCTTTTCCTCTTTCTCCTACCTCCTGTAAGTTTGAATTTATATATTTGTGGCCAATTGGCGAAAACTTCCAAATATTATATATATATATATATATATATATATATATATATATATATATATATATATATATATAATAAATATTTCGTTCAAACAGGTGGTGAAAGAAAGAGTATAGGAAACACATAAAATGTGATGACACAATGGTGATGTGAAGTTTTTCACTTGGAATCGGCCATCATTCCATCTTCACATCACCATTGTGTCATCACATTTTATGTGTTTCCTATACTCTTTCTTTCACCACCTGTTTGAACGAAATATTTATTATTTACGCCTGTGAGCGGTTTGAGTGAATGAATGAATGGTTATATATATATATATATATATATATATATATATATATATATATATATATATATATATATATAACTTTGTCACAAGGGCGACTAAAAGGAAACTATATATGTCAGTAACTTTCACACAAGAAATAAACGTGAAGCTGATTCTTCATTTGGCTGTAGGCCTTTTTTTATTTGCAAAATTAAATTAGAAATAGTGGTTTTATGTTATTGGGAAAGGTAGATACCAATAGAAAGAAAATAAAATAAATATTCTTCTTTCAATAGAATTTTGTATTCCGGTCGAAATTACGAAATATTTGCTAAAACGTAACGATTTATCGTTATATTGTTGCGTTTTTGAGTCGTCTTCTCCATAACAACCATACTTATTGTTTAAGTCGAGATTACGTGTATATACATTAACTCAATGATTCTTTGCACTAAATAAGATATGAATGGTTTATTACAATCAATGTAATGATAATATTCTTCCCATTGATATTCTACGGGCAACTTATCTAGCATATCCTACATAATGGCTGATAACAAATATATCGAAAAAAAACATATTGAAATATAACTTTCGCTTAAGTTTCGATTACGACACCGAAAACTCATATCATTAATAAGCATTTTCTAAAGGCTACAAAGGAAATATAATTCATGTATCATTTCCATTACTGCATTGAAGGTGAGTTCCACCGTAAAAACAGATGGAAATGTGGTCCAAAAATGTTTTTTTCAACTGACTTGGAAAAATATTAAAATATGTACTCAATGACCCACGACTACTGTTCCGGCCACATTGACAGAGAGCCATTGGAGTGAAATATTTCTCAAGCTCTCACACAAAAAGATGTGCGACCTTAGACGAAGGCTCTCCCCAGCTATCAGCCCACGTGCCATGAATTACCTCACACCCGATGCGTGGGACGTACATGGCCCGTGCCTGCGGGGTAGCTACACCTTTTCTAGGTCGCATAACTATGGCGATGCAATCCAGCTAGAGTCTAATAGAAAGCCAGCTGAATCAATTAGGTACTCAATAAAGATCTACTATCCCACGCATGAATGTGGGTACTTAACTAAGGTACGGAGTAGTACATGCATGCAGAGAGGCCAAAAGTGACAACAGGGCACGAAGTTAAAGGGAATTTGAGGAAGGGGATATTTAAAAGTGAAAATTATGAAGGGTATCCAAAACATAAGCTTCCCTAATTAAGTAAAAAATGTTCTTCCAATTGATATTTTTTTAAAAACTTTGATTTCCTCTCTTTCCACATTTTAATTACTGCTCCCGAGTCTTTAATGATCTATCTGACTGATGCCTTGAACTTCAAAATTGCAACAGCAGCAAAACTCTCGCATTAGATTTTTATTTTGAAGAGAGTTGGTTTTCGGGTCTTCCTCCGCGTCCATCCATATTCTTCTGGACAACATTTCGCCGACGTTCCAAGTGGCTTTTTCAGGTCCGCTGAAGGGACTGGAACGCCGGGACTGGAAGGGAAGGGAACTGGAACGGTGGCAAAATATTGTCCAGAAGAATATGGATGGACGCGGAGGAAGACCCCAAAACCAACTCTCTCCAAGCCAAAGACTCCGCGGAAGCCTTCGCGGAAAGATTCGTAGTTTATTTGTGCCGTTATGACCATGTTTCTCCTTATAGGACTGAACTGCAATGGTTAAATATTAAAGACAGACGCAGATACCTCTTGGATAGCTTCTTGTATCAGCAGTTTCAATGTGAAGACCCTTTGTATTTGTTTGACACTTTTAAGGTGGTTCCACCGTAAAAATGACTTAAATGTCATTTCATTCATATTCTGTCTACTTGTAGAAAAAGTTGTCCTCTCTCTGATATGAATAACAAAATAACACCTTTCCACGCTATTTTATTCTATAATTGAACTTGAAACTACATGGTGTTCAATGGGGGATTGAGAGAAACACGAGGAAAAATAGTATTTTCCCATAAAATATATATGCCATTTTTGCGGAAAACTGTTCATAAGAAGGAAATAATCCAGAGAAATTGAATAAAAATAAAATACAGGCATCTTACCACCTTATTTTTCTAGTTATTGAAGAATTAATGCCGTAATTGAAGTCAAAATGCGGTAATTCGCAGGAAATGGCGCTGCAGTCGGCTCCTATGGTTGGAAAGAAGTGCTCATTTAAAATACATTCGTGGAATAATCTGCATATTTTGTACCTTACTTTTGGGTTTCTATACGTAACACATTGCATCAGTGAAAGCAGGATTTTTTTTGACAAAATATAAAAAATGTGGAATTTAGTATTTGTTTTGACTCACACAGTCGCGGCGGAACCTCCTTAAGATGTTTTTCAACGCAAAGAACCTTTCTACTTGTTTGATGCTTTTAAGATGTTAACTTAGTCTAAATTCATAAAGTTAAGGAGTAAGACATCGCAGTTATACTGCCCTGCTCATCACACTACAACTTTCAACAAATCTTTTGTTGCCCAACCTACATTCTTGTAAAATTCATTACTACCACCTGAAACTAAAAATGTAAAAACTCTCCAAAACTTCAAGGATAAATTATATAATTCCTGATGCACTCTTAATGCCATATTCCTATGATTGTTGTATTTTCGTTTTTTATGTTATTTGTCCTGTAATACGTTTTCAATTTTATTAACGCTGTAAGAAGTACTCTGTAATCTAAGTACACCATCGAAGGAAATGTATAGTTTCTTTTTTGCTCAAAGGGCTTTGTACCCGGAGTAATATAATAAATGTATTTCTATTAACTCATGCGGAATAGACACTAATCACATAGTAGTGTTAAAGACATGATAAGAATATTAGGTTGGACTTGTTTGAAAAATAGAGGGAAACTTAATAGACTATGCGAAATATTTAAAATCATCGAAGGGGATGAATGCTAGAAATATTTAAGAGAAGGAATGGAGTCGCAGAGTTACAATGGTAAAAACGATGATTATCGGAAAACTAGATAAAGGTCATAAACGACAAACTCTGCCAAGTTTTCTTTTTCAAACAAGGGAATCAAAGAGTGGAAGAGTCGACCTAAAGAACATTTTGAGCCATTTCCAAAAAGTGCACATTCCTTCAGGATATAACATAAATAACGTAACAATAGGTAGGTAGGGACAAATAAACAAAACAAGGCAACAAAAGGAATCGTAACGAGGGACGCGCGGAGAATAAGAGAGACGCGAAGTGTGAGAGTTAGAGGTGAGAAGCAGAATAAGAGTTCGGTTGGTAAAAGGCGAAAGAAGAAGAAATACATGGTATAAAAGTGTGGAAATAGCAGCCGGTTTGTCAAAAAGTGACGGGAAGTGTTAAAGGAGCAGGTATAGGGAAGGAAAGCTGTAAGAAAGGAAAGCTGAAAGAAAGGAAAGCCGAGAGTAAGCCGAAACGGGGGAAATTGCGGCGGCAGCGTAAGACGGAGAAAGAAGGCACGGCAGCCGGAGAAAGAATTTTTCCGAGAGGACCACGAGAGTGGGGAAATAAAGGGAGACCAAGAACGATAAGTGCCACTTATAATAAATTGTAACCATTAGTAAATAGAAAAAAAGTTGAACATAATGTAAATTGAGCCCAATCCACCTATTTAAAAATTAAAAGATAATTTCTAAAGCATAAATTTTGTATGTATTTACATTATCATATGATAATTAAAATAATTTGTAAGGTAACAACAACCGGAAGAAGGTGAGGGTAACATTATTGGCGCCACAACGTGTCGGGCACGACTACTCGTCCAGATAGAGACCACGGGAAACCTGAGATAGAGTACGTAAATATAGGAACTCTCAAAATGGTAGGAGAGACTAAAAAATTTTACGAACTGAAAAAGGCGGATTTACAAAATATATTGAGGGATCGAGGATCAACAACACAAGGGGCAAAATTCGAGTTGCAGGAACGTTTGAAATTGCTGTTAGAAAAGGAAGGCTTGGACGTAGAGACGTATGAATTTAGGATGGAGACGGAAGAGTTTAAAGAAAGTGAAATGCAGGCGCTGTTTAGGCAATGGAGAGAAGAACAGGAGATGCGTGATAAAAAAATAGAAAAAAGGGATAGACAATTGAGAGAAGAACGGGAGATGCGTGATAAGCAATTGATGAAAGAAAAAGAAGAACAGAGTAAATTAGTGAGGGAACAACAGGAAAGATTGTTGAAGGAAATGAAGCAAGAAATTAAAAATGGACAGGAAGATATGAGAAAGGGGCTGATGGAGGACATTCAAGAAGGCCTTATGAATTTTCGGTTGGAGTATCAAATGAAGTTGGAGGAGCAGGAAAGAAAAATTGAGGATACGCATAGCTGGATGAAAGAAGAAATAAAAGATCTAGAAACAAAGATAGGGAAGAGTGACCAAGAGCTAGGACAGATCAGGGACGAGGTGCAGAAAAATAAGGGAGAATTGGAAAACGTGAATGTTCAAGTAGGCGAGAACGTTGGGTTGATCAAGCAGCTATCAATGAAGGTGACGCAGCGACTGAGCGATAAAATGGATGAAGATGTGCTAAAGGAGATAGCGAATAAAGTGAAGGAGGACTACATTCGACCGCCCAATGGACCACCGATGACGGGAATGGTGCACCTGAAAACGCCGAGTTTCGACGGGAGAGAGGGCTCAAGGCCAATGAGGTACGTACTCGAATTAGAGGAATACCAGAGGATGTACCGGCTGTCGGAAACGGAGATGCTGCACGTCGCCAGGCAAGGGATGACTGAAAGAGCTGGAGATTGGTTCACCGCCACATCACACCTCTATAGCGACTTAGATACATTTAAAGAGCTCTTTCGTGCACAGTATTGGGACGACGAAAGACAGATGGAGATCAGGAGAACGTTGGACACAGGAAGCTACCGAAACACCGAGAATCAGACGAGGGTAGAGTATGCAACCGCGAAAATAAGTTCGGCGAAAGAATTGACACCACCAATAGCGGACGAGAACTTAGTATATCTTCTCAGGCAGCATTTTGAGACAGAAGTTAGCACGGGAATGATATCACACAACGTCAGGACGCTCCCGCAGCTGCTCACACTACTAGAGAGATATGATAGGGTCACGAGAGAAGAGAGGCGACCGGAAGCAGGACCACGGAGATGGGATAGCCGGGACCCACCTCAAAACCAAGGACACACGGGGCCGAGGAGATTAGAGGAGAGGCATCCACCCGAGGCAACCAGACAACAGAGGTGGGAAAGTCAGCAGCCTCAGCAATATGGGAGACGTCCGTTCCCAAGGAGACAAGACGAAGGAAGACCATACGATACGCGGGGATACTACCCAAGGTTCGAGAGGGACGAGCAACTAGGCGACCGACGGCAAGGCCGTAATGACATGGCGGGAGGATTTAGATCGGGACAAAGACACCCAATAAATACGATAGTGGTGGAAAACGGCGAGGGAGCAGACAGAAGAGGCAATACGGCGTCGGAAAACTAGTAGCGGCATGGCATCCACATGATCCCACGGTGTCAGAGGCCGAAGAAATCGAAATTAGGGACAAACAAAGCGACAACCAAGAGGAACGTTCCACATAAGCGACTAAAAAAAAAATACAGTGAGGAAACGACCACAGAGACACACGACACCGGGAATAGCCACATACTGAGGGAGAACGCGGAGTAGGCGGAGCTTGGACGGCGAGGGCAATGTAACACATTGTAACCAAAAGATAGGCCGTACGCCGCAGAACCGCGAGTAGTCGTATTAATGCCAAGACATTGCTCATTTATTTACGCTAGCGGGGATAAACAGAGAAGCGGTGTTGTTCCACGATAGGAAGGGATACAAATATAACCACGATTTAGGGTTAATTATTTGCTGCCAATGGTTTTATTTCTTTTGTACCTGGTTCTGTAAAATTGATGTTTGTGATGTGGTATGAATGAGAAAAGTGAAATGGATGTGGCGTTAGAAGAATGGTGTACTATTGTAAACAAGTGGGGAATGTATTTTGAAGAAGGGGGGAGTGAAACTGATGAAGCAAGTGGTATGAATGTGGTGAAGTGTGTTCCAGTGACATTTTGTATTTTGTGTTGTTTATTTGTTAGTTTCAGTTTGTTGTGTTGATTAGTTGAATGAGAAATTGAAGATGCCGAAATTTTGTGTCCGATCCATAGGATCGATGAGGCATACTGAGTTAATATATAATTGTGTGTAAATTTATGTTCAAAATATGAGAAGGAGAAGTTTAGAACCGAAGGCGATGGGGCTTCGGTAAAGCATTAAAAAAAAATAATAATAATAGTTCAAATCAGCATCCGAAGGCTTTTAAAAGAATAAGTTTTCAATTATTTACAACATTTCTTTTAATGGGGCTAATATTACATAAATAACGTAACAATAGGTAGGTAGGGACAAATAAACAAAACAAGGCAACAAAAGGAATCGTAACGAGGGACGCGCGGAGAATAAGAGAGACGCGAAGTGTGAGAGTTAGAGGTGAGAAGCAGAATAAGAGTTCGGTTGGTAAAAGGCGAAAGAAGAAGAAATACATGGTATAAAAGTGTGGAAATAGCAGCCGGTTTGTCAAAAAGTGACGGGAAGTGTTAAAGGAGCAGGTATAGGGAAGGAAAGCTGTAAGAAAGGAAAGCTGAAAGAAAGGAAAGCCGAGAGTAAGCCGAAACGGGGGAAATTGCGGCGGCAGCGTAAGACGGAGAAAGAAGGCACGGCAGCCGGAGAAAGAATTTTTCCGAGAGGACCACGAGAGTGGGGAAATAAAGGGAGACCAAGAACGATAAGTGCCACTTATAATAAATTGTAACCATTAGTAAATAGAAAAAAAGTTGAACATAATGTAAATTGAGCCCAATCCACCTATTTAAAAATTAAAAGATAATTTCTAAAGCATAAATTTTGTATGTATTTACATTATCATATGATAATTAAAATAATTTGTAAGGTAACAAAAACCGGAAGAAGGTGAGGGTTACAAGGAGGAGATGTAAAAAAAAATATTGACGACATTTTTATTGGACTCTAATTATTATTGTATTTTTTATTGTTATTTTATAATTATTTTTTCGTATTTTCATTGTTTTTGTGGGACTAATTTAGCATTTTATGATGGTACTTTTGTAATTTGATGTACGTACGTATTAATTTCTAACGAAATGTAGTAAAATTATTATTAACTAGTTGAAAAGTATGATGAAACAGGTTAAAAACAGGAAAAAATATACGAAACCATGGTAAACAATATATAACATATAATGTCAGAGTTTTCTTTGTACACAACATTTATGGTGAAGCAGGCGGAGCTGTTATTAAGCACTTTCCCTTGTGTGCATTTTAAAAAATTCATACGCCCGCGCCATGTGCCAGTGAGTGGAGAACGTATATGGGAGCTCGCTTTCCATCTATTGGCACACATCTGAATCACCGCACCTAGGAACTGAACCATATGTTACGTACGCGTAACCTTTTATATAGTAGATTGTGTATAAACAAGCTAAATAATATTAGTTTAGTTGTTTCGTTGCCACCCTGCGTATTGTCCTCTTGCAATGTACTCAATAAATAAATATCACGGTGACCATTAATTAAGGTTCAGTCATACTGATACGCAAAAAGATCATAAAATTATAAATTCATAACCGAATATATTATGAAGCGAGAAAGCAATTGAGTGGAGTACGAGAGAGGAGAAAGTACACGTGTACGCAAGGAAACACGATGAATAAGGAAATATAAAGCTTCGAGGTGAAAAGAAAGCGTCATAAAAAGCCATGGAAATACATAGTGGTAGAATGAGGGACAATAGATGCTGTATTCAACGAACCAGGAAGCAAACTTAATGACGTTTTGTGCTAAATACAGGCGAGAGAAGATAAGGATACTCGCCATAAATCAATGATCCCAATGAACCCAACTGTGCAGCAATAAAAATATTAGATCTTATAAAGATTATCAGAACATAAAAACGGTTCCATTGACGGATATTACCAGTTAAATTACAGAGAGAACCGGGAGCTTGTCATAATCAGCCATGTTACTGCTTGCTTCAACGCATCACCCCATTTGTTTTTCCCCCGAACAATAAGGGACTTTAATAAATGCTAGGCGTAATTTCATTAGAGCGTTTCCTTTTTATACGTAAACAGCTGGTGTCCTAACACCCCCCCGCCACACGCCTATTGAGGCGGCTTGCGGGGTAGTATGTAGACGTAGATCAAAGATAACGACCAGAACAATTGAGGCCACTAATTTTAGCGTACTTATAATAAGTTTTAATCAACAATCAGATTCGAATCAAAACACGGCTTCAAGGTGTTGAACTACAAATATAAAGCTTATCCTTGACGTGATGGCTATAATTATAAGGGTCACGGGAGGAATAAGTTCAGCCCGTTTCACACAATACTTGATTCAGCACAAGACCTAGTACTTATGCTAGCTGGTACTTGATATTGAGGACGGAACCCAGTATTACGATAGAAACCGTGATAGAAGGCTTCACACGATCATTGAACTTGTGCTTGCGATGAAGCGGTTCTGTCGTCCACTGTTGCGAATAGTTAAAAGAAAATGGAAGATTTCCATTAAAAGAAGGCGACTTTTGGCTGCTTGCAGTAATAGCAGGGATTTTCCAGAAATTTTCACTGCACATTGTTTTCACCGACAAAAAGTGCGTAACACCCGCGATAAAGTGAGGCGCTGATTAAAAAAAGTGAATACCGCACTGCGACTGTAAAAGCTAACGTGATTGGTCGACGGCCACTAGGGGCCCGATTCTGATCTTCCACCTGTCATTGACTGGTGGAAAATTCCACCATTCGTTCATTGAACGACTCTTGATCCGTTCAATGAACGGCTCAATTACCCCCTCTGGAGAGCCGAACGTCACAAACTTATGCCGATTTCCAACTTACCTCGAAAGTGCGAACAAAAAAATGTCTACTTTCCGCACGCTTACTTCCGTCGGAAAGTTTCCACCACGACACTAGCGCTGTTCCACCAAGTGGATGACGGGTGGAAGGGAAGCTTGACTTTCCACCAGTCATTGAACGATGAACGATGTAGTGAACGATTCTCTGGTGGAACATGATGACGTAGTGTCGGAAAGTCATGACGTTTTGGTGGAAACTAGTGACGTTTTGGTGGAAAAGTTGAACATCGGGAAAGCATCAGAATCAGGCCCGGTCCTACTGGTCCCACTGGGGTCTAGTGACAAACTAGTGCAGCATCAATTACGAAATAAAGTAGCCCAGCGAGTATAATAGCTATCATGCTTGTTCTATATCACACGGTACTGGAAAGCAATTATACTAGCGAGTATCCTCGACCTTGTGCTGGATCAAGTACCGTGCGAAAATGGCTTTAGCTACGGTGGTTGGAGCGATTATTTTCTATGTATAGATTAGCGTGAAACTTAGCGTACGCGTTCTCATTAGTGAAAAAATTGCATCATTCTGATTTGTTTTTTTTTTGGAAATTCAATGTTAATTTAACACGTAGGCTCACAGCACATGAGATATATTTCGTAATCATTCGATTACAGCCGCACAGATTTTTTTCCTAAACACAAAATGATACATTTCATATTATTACAACATTTTTTAACAAATATAACGGACGCGGTTTAACGTTTGAGGCTTCACGTTGTGGAACAACGACATTGGAAATAAAATGTCGCTTTGTACATTCCACACACAAACTTTATTGAATGACCACACACACTTTATATCGACCATGGTTTCGACAAATAATTGTCATTATCAAGGTATTTAAATGTCAAATATAACGGAGTCACGCCAAGCCAATGATTAGAAAAAAAACTATTTAAATTATAATTTAACCTTAATTTCGAATACCGCGCCGAAAACTGTAGCAATTAAAAGTATTAAAAAGAAGTACATAATAAGTATGGCAAAAATGAAAAATATAATTCTTTTATAACTTCCGTTACCGCATGTTGCGATGGATCGTGGTGGTCTAGTGGGAAGAGTACTTGGCTACTGATCGAAGGGTCCCGGGTTCAAATCCGGGTGAACAAAAAATCCTCGGAGTGCGAGGTGGCCCAGGGAAAGCAACTGGCCCCTCTACCCTGAATGTGTTATAATTCACACGCCTGTGGCTTAGTCCGGGAGGTGAGCTCTACCCTCAACTATCCAAACCAACCTCCGGGTTGAATCACTGAGAGAGGTGTTGCGACCAACAGATGTGGGAGGAATCATAATGATGTACACACGTAGATTAGATGTGTTAAGATAAATGTAAAAATGTTTTCAGGCTGTTTATGTAGTCACAGCAACAATGTAGCAGATAAATAAGTTGAGATAAAAAATGGTTTACAGATAGAAGTCCTGGGTGTATTTAATACCAGAAAAGGCTCCAAAAATTACCACAAATAACCTCAAAAAGATGGAATGTGGTCCTATAATTATTTTTTCGACTTACTAGAAAAGTTATTAAAATGTGAACTCATTGGCCCACGATAACAACTCCAACCACCTTAAGGAGGTTCCGCCGCGACTGTGTGAGTCAAAACAAATACTAAATTCTACATTTTTTATATTTTGTCCAAAAAAATCCTGCTTTCGCTGATGTAATGCGTTACCTATAGAAACCCAAAATTAAGGTAGAAAAATGCAGATTATTCCACAAATGTATTTTAAATGAGCACATCAGCCATAGGAGCCGACTGCAGCGCCATTTCTTACGAATTACCGAATTTTGACTTCAATTACGGCAGTAATTCCTTAATAACTAAATAAATAAGGTAGTAAGAGACCTATATTTTACTAATATTAAATTTCTCTGGATTATTTCCTTCTTATAAACAGTTTTCCGCAAAAATGGCATTTATATTTTATGGAAAAATACTATTTTCCCCCGTGTTTCTCTCATTCCCCCATTGAACACCATGTAACTTCAAGTTCAATTATAGAATAAATTAGCGTGGAAAGGTATTTTTTCGTTTTTCATATCAGATAGAGGACAACATTTTCTACAAGTAGACAGAATATGAATAAAATGAAATTTAAGTCATTTTACGGTGGAACTACCGTAAGGTCCACCATATCACCACATTACAGCAATAAGAAAAATGCAACAATGGAACATGATGCACAAAATGAACTACATCAGTCGCTTCCCTCACCATTTTTTCCGGTGATTAGCTCAAAGGTTTGGAGGAGAGAATGCTGGGTAAGCGGAGAAAGGCGTTTGAAAAATAATACGCTTTTTAAACAATATCTTCATTAGAATTGTTAGGTTCAACGTAGGAACTACCTTTTGAGCCGCAGATTGAGAGGGAAAGAGGACAGCAGCCATGAAACGAGAAGGAATTAGGAAAAATGGACATGAAGAGTGGAATGACGAAAGTGAGCATTATGTTATAGGATATTGGTGTCTCTCTCTGCTGTACCCATCCTCAGATACCTTGATCCCAAAGCTAAATGAGGTTTCATAGTCTTAGGAAATAATATAATGATGGTAACGGTATATACGAATGTTTCGACACATTTGTAATTATTTTCCGTCCCTTAAAGTGACTGTTATTTTACTATTTTCACAATTTTCCCGGGATATAAATTACTACTTTGCTGTCAACCAATCAATCATTTTTAGTACCTGTTGATGGAATCAACACTTCGTTGGTAGGAAATGTATAAAGGCCCTTAGAAATACAACTTAAGCCGAAATCATTAAATTATGTACCCATATGCTTTATGCCTCCTCAGAGTGGTCTACGGTTTACTTAACGATCCTTTCTTTTATTCTGTAGTATAGGTTTGCTCCCTTTAAGACATCATTTCATTTATAAAGTTTTACGTCGATTTTTTATTAGTAGTGGAAATACTGGGTTATTATTGTTTAACCACCCTTTTTCCGCCCTACGAAGAGCCCGTATTTCTTTACCAAAACCTAACCTTACGCTATATAACCGATGTTTCTTGTTCATAGGCCCAAAAGTGTATAATTCATTACCGGATTCATGTCTAATATCGAAAAATCATAACTCAATTATGAAAAAAATACAGTCTTGGTTGTTTACAAGACAAAGTATGGAGGATATATTCCTTTGATGTAATGCCATGTAATATATTTATGTACTGTAAATTCAAATTCTGTGTCTAAAAACGTTTCTATGTGCGCATGACCTTTTTGTAAATGATGGTAGCCATAAAACAGGTTGTCCTTCATGACTACCTAAAGTTACTCCAGTATGTATGTAATTAAGTTCCTATTCTGCATAATTTTGTTGGAGTAATAAAACAATTTATTATTATTATTAAAAAACTGAAGCACCTCAGGTCAGTTTTTTTTACACAATACATATTTGATAAAAATTTGCATGAAGTTTTATATCATATCATAACTGTCTTCATATATATCATATCACACGATAAACCGGTTCGATCAAAATAACTGACTGCGCCTCAGCTTTAATCACAGTGATATTCCTCTTCCAATCTTAAAGGAGGGACAAGATAAAGAATTCACCGCCACCTACCGGTGGCTTCTGGCATGATTTGTATGCGCGGCAAGGAGACGAACGAGCGTCTTAGGACGAGAGCACCTGTCCCAACTCTCGATAAGGAAGTCCCGATATGTGAACGGGGGAAGCGCATGGCGTGAGGCACGCCCACTTCCAGGCTAACACACAAGATAGTGATGCAGAACGGTGAAGTCCCGTATACATCACGGCTTTATTTAAAGGTACACTTTATTTAAACTTCCATTTAAGGCGGTTTGAGCGAGATGGTTCCCTAGTCATAATAGAAACCATATTCAAATTTTATTTTTTTATTTCTGCGTCAGTAAGAAGTATGAAATAAATATTGCAGAATTAATGGCGCAAAGATATAGTTATTATATATGACCAAAATTATCAGTAATTAATTAAATATATATCTACGTAAGTCTCTAACTTTACTAATTTTTTCACGCCGTACGGCTGAAAACCCTTCAAAACAGCAGGTTTTTTTTGCGATTCTGTAAAAATTACATTAGTGAGTAATAGATTAATTTTTATAAATAAATTGAAGTATTGTATTATCGACCTCTTCATGGAATGTAAGATTTATATCTCGAGGATAGGTCAAAAAATTTTTAAAAACTATAACTCCTTGCCAACGTTTCGCCCTGTGAGGCCCTGAAGCCCTGTTTCGCCCTGTTAGCCCTGAATAATTGTAGCCCTGAAAATGGTGTCAATTATACACCGAAACGTTGGCAAGGAGTTACAGTTTTTAAAACATATTTGACCTATCCTCGAGATACAAATCTTACATTTTTATAAATAACATGTAGAATATATAGAAAAAACATGTAATCTACACACCGTTAGTTTGTTGACGAAATCTTGGTGTTAGAAGTTCCTAATTTTTTCAATATTCTTCCTCTGGAGCGCACAGCCGTAATCTATCCCATGTAAAACAGGTTATATTTTTAGGCAAATTGCACGAAAAGTAGTTCAGCAAGGGGTTGATATTTTGATATCATTGGAAAGATGAGAGTTTTTTTATTTAAAATGAGGCCAAATTCATCAAATTCTTGGTGAAGTGATTTTTCGCTCAAACTACCTTAAGTAAAGACTGCGATTTCATCTGTAGGTATGTACTTTAAACTGAATGCAGCGCTACCGAAGAAGAGTATGAAAACATTGGACAAGCGCCAAGCGCGTAGCTTGCTGAATTTTGAAGGGAAGTATTAAAGAAACTTCGGAATGCAAGAGATTATGCGACTGTTACGCAAATCACATTCCGTGCAGTCGGTGAGTTACTTTCACCATATTCTAATCATAATTTACGATCCGTATTCTTTCTCGTCTGCTCCAGTTTGTGCCTTCCTACTTTCATGACGATTATCGCTTTCTTAGTCTTTAAAATATTGAAGAAATAACACTTGTAGTTTCCCACAAAAAATAAAATTTTCTTCCGACCCAGGTTTCAGCGTTGATACATAGTCTTAGGTGACCTTAAGATGACTAATCAACATTGAAACCCGGAAGTCGGAAGTATATTTTATTTTTGTGGAAAATTGCACGTATTATTTCTTCTCTTCTGTACTAACTCCAATCAATTTCACAAGAATCATCCGATTTTATTTGTCTTAAAAAATCCCATTACTATAAATGAGTATTACTTGCCCCTAGAGTAATCAAATTCGTTCTCAATATGGAATTTAAAAACTTAAGTCTTTTGCCTTGCCTCACAATACTTCAATACTTGACATTATCCATGTTTGTAGCCTTTACTGGAGATCAACACAAAAACAACAATCACGGATACGATTACCAAAGTTATTTCGTTGTCTAGCATACCTCAACAATGCTCCTGATCTGTTTCGAAGTTCGCTGCATAGTTCACAGGGTCTGAAACTAATGGAAAACAAGTGCGCTGTTGTGTTTAGAAGTAATCCGTGCACTAGATTGAATTAAAACCACCCAATACTTATATCGAAGTAACGCCCAAGACCAAAATGCATATCCAAAGTAAAAACATGAAAAAACTTTGTATCCTCAACAAATATTTTGTATTAAAACCGGGTTTCGTCAAAAATTCAACATCATCAGGCGGCCCTCAACATCAACCTGAGGATGTTCACTCTACGAGATAAAACCTGATCGTTAAATTAAATATCTGTGGAAGTTACGAAGTTTTCTTCTAGGTGTTGCAACTTGAAATTCCACAGTTGAGCCGGAAACCGTTTTAGTTACATACTCGAAGATGTGGATGCTTTGTCAATTGGTTACATAATTACTATGAAAATGGTACACATGATTGAGAATCTTGACGTCGAAGTTGCGTCGCGCTGATTCAAGTCATGTCGAGTTAAAGCTATCGTTAAAGAGGCTCAGAGAGGGGATACTGCGACACTGGTGACTCTCAGCGAGACGAAAGCCTTATCACTATTCACACCGTTATTACTTTTATATCTAGTTTATTAACTCAACGGTATCCAAGGGTAACACTTTACGTAAGGTCGAGGTCAGACGTCAGCCGAATTTCTTTTTATTATTTTTTTGTTTTCCGCGAATCGAGAATGGAGAACCCAAGATAAACTCCCCCAAGTCGGCGGTGAGTGCTTCCCGGGCACTTTTATGTCCAAGAGCGATAAGCCTCCTCACTATTTTTGGCTGCGTTTTCTCCGCAATGGTATCCTTTCCAGGACACTGCAAATGGCCGCATGCATGCATAAGTGATACAGATCCTCTACACCCTGCCCGGAAAGCTCAACCATTCCTCAGCACCCCGAACGCTACACGGAAAGAAAAATTACGTTGGCTCTGAAAAGGAAAAGAGGCCAAGAATCAGGTATTTCAACACGTGACACTTGAGTTACTTAGTTGTCGGTCAAACGAGATGGGAACTTAAAGATAAAGTTGCCTCATAAACATGATCACAAACTCATAACGGCGGTAAGTAATCCCAATTAGAGTTAAATATATTTTTTCACCGCTGGTCGCTCATCCTCGGGATTTATGGCCAAATTTAGGACCGAAAAAATGTTGGTCAGAACATTTTCATTCCCAGTGTTTTGCAGATGAATACTCATAACGTAGATAATGATTAATCATGGTAAAGCAGACCTCACATTTGTGTGACGATAATATTTTTATGAACATACTTTTTAGAATCGTGGATTGCATTACGTGCTGATTTATTTTATCTTGCACATTGTATCTTCTCTGCGAATGACTTTCATATTCTAGGTAATATAGTTGAGAGGGACTCCCATCCCACATCTCAAACTTGAAGAGCTTTAGTAGATGCACTGACAAAGCAGTGCGAGAACAACGGAATGAAGAGTAAACATGGTAAATGTAAAGGTAATGAGATTCTCTAGGGCAAAGAAAGCGAGACAGGCCATAAAAGTAGGACACAAACTGGAGTAGGTGGAACAATTTAATTACTTGGGTAGTACCCTGGAAGAAACAGGACAAAGTAGCAAAGACATTAGGAGGAGAATAGCGCTAGCGAAGGAAGCGTTCAATAATAGAAGGGAGCTGATGACGGGGACCTTAAGTAAGGATGTAAAAAAGAGGCTGGTGAAGAGCTTGATATGGAGTGTGGAGTTGTATGGGGCAGAAACGTGGACCTTGAGAAAGGAAGACGAAAATAGGCTGAAGGCCTTCGAGATGTGGGTGTGGAGGAGGATGGAGAAGGTGCGTTGGACGGAAAGGAAGACAAATGAGGAAGTGCTTGACCTAGTTGGTGAGGATAGGAAACTTATAGATGAGATTAGGGAAAGACAGGGTAGGTGGCTGGAAGGGGTAATGAGGGACGATGGTTTGCTGAAGGCCGTGATAGAGTGTAGGATGTTGGGCAAGCGGGGAAGGGGAAGAAAGATAATAGGTTTTATTGACGGGATGAAGAAAGGTAGGACTTACGCTGAGATGAAGAAATAAATTCTAGAGATAGATAGGGCACTGCACGTGTAAGAGCCTGTTGGATATTCTCTGACTTTCTTCATAAACTACCTTTAACCGGTAGATTACTCAGATGATGATGATTGTATCTTATTTTTGGAATTCTATTTCATTTGTATAGTATGGGAGTCGGGGTGGTAAATTGCTTCTTAATATCTTGTTACCACCTGGCAAGATTAGCCAAATTATAACATAACATAATAATAATACATACATAAATATATATGAGAGGAACGCATTCGAATTGCGTATTCGAGAAAATAAACTCAAAAGAGGGATTTGAACAATCTTTATGTGGCCTAAGCTGTACTGTGTCCTTGTCATTTTCAATATAAGCGAAGTACTTCAGATATACTTATGTTTACACTGCATTCATGCATCATTAGCATCAAACAGAAAATATTCAATGAACATTTTCCATTCCTTATCATAAATCCACTTCACCTTCAAGAATGTCAATATGAAGGAAAAATGTCCCAAAATTTAATTCATTCTAATGGCTGATTGATCAATTCTTCACCCGTCAGTAGAGCCGAGACCACAACGGGGTGCAACGGACCACAGTGGCCATCGATGACTGTGGACCACATTAAATATACCGTCCCATTCCCTTTCGGGGCAGGCAAAGTCGAAGATATTATTTATTGCCGTCAGCCCTTGAAAGCCGGCTCCATTTTAATAATTTCCTCCATAATGCCATATCCTCAAAAACCTCTTCCGCTTCTCTTTCACCCGCATGCATTACTTCATACACCCTCTCCTATTCTTTAGGCCGTTTTACAGGGGGCACGAAATTGCACAACTTCAAACTGCATGTTTTTCTCAATCGGGCGTGCAATCATTTCCGAATTAGAGCAGGGTCTATTTTGACATCTTGCGTTCATGCATTCACGTGTGCATTCTTGCAATTCACGGTTTTACACGGTGCAATTTGAAATGCACATTCATACAGACACCAGATTGTGCAATTACGTCCCCCGTGTAAAACGGGCTTTAGAAATGCTAATAGTCTTTCTCTTTAGAGCGTCTTCTACCACATTCACACATGACTTCCGCGATCTACCCCTTCCACATGAAAGTGGGAAGGGGTGCACTTAGGTATACTACGATCTTCGCTTCCCTAGACAATCAATCCTTCCTAGATATGCTACAAATACTCCTTCCTACGATTCTCCTTCCGGCATTACCACGCATTTCAGTCTCTTCATCTATCCTTCTATCTTTCGCAAGTATTCGGTGATGGTAAACAAAAACCATCTATTTGTTTCATTATTTCATAATTTACCCTTACCACAAAATTACTCTTCTCATTCTCACAGTCAAAAACAACTACTTTGGCTTTTATCACATTTACCCTCAAATGAATTCTCCTCGATGCTTCAGGGAAGTCATCCAGGAGCTTTTGTAATTCCTGTGGGCTCTCAGACGGCAAGACTGCATCATCTGCGTACAATAGAATCGCACATTTTTATCTCCAACCATTACACCGACGCCATCCCTTGCACATACCTATCACACATTCATCCATAATACTGAACAGCCACGGTCTGCCTTGCTTTACACCATATTTTATTTCAAACCAGTCACTCAACACTCAATTCTTTATCGCACTCTCAAAACAGTAGATATCTTACGAAATTTCCATATCGCATTACCCGATAAAGTCAACAATTACAAAGAAACGTTCAATCGATTTCTTGCTTCGCCATAAAAAAAATTGAAATAAACGAGCAGAGACGCTAGTTAAATCATAATTCCAATATATAATTGACCATGATTTAACTCAGGTACATTAACAGTGAATTAGATACGGTGGTATGAGCTTTGTGAACATAGCTTTGACATGGCAACGCGTAAATGCTCATGTGACACCAATAAAAGGATTGAGAAATATATTTATGTCGTTCGCAATTCTGATTCGCGTTGTGGAGGTAGTTACTGTTAAATTTTATCACATATAACTTAGAAAAATTCAAAAACAGCCTAATACCGCAGTAGCGCAGCGTCGCATTCCAGCCTTCAAATACAAATTCTTCCATTGCTACCTCTGAAAAAGTCCCAAAATGCAGCTTTACAATTAACGTCACACTAGGAAATAGATACAACAATTTTGGTCGGATTAATATTGATGAAGGTGCATGAATCATATCGATAATATTTTCTTCTGATCATAATTAACTATTTAAGTAAATTTTTACTTTCCTTCGCCTTAAGTTAATGTTCGTACTCTCCTCGGCTTTATATAATCATAATAAATTGAAAAGTACAATTCATTTCTCCCCGAAAAATGACATGTATAACTATATCAAAACAGCTGTTGTCGTCACATTTCGCATATAAGACATAAAATAAATCTCAGGGCACCTTCAATTATTGGTAAAATAGTGAAATTTGGCAACAATATGCAGTTAACTATCAAAACAGTGTAATTCGTACTAAATAACGCTGACAAAAACGCTACAAATTGAATATCGTTCATATTAATTCACCAATGCTTAAAAGAAACTAATCTCACAAAAAACTATTAACTAAACCTCAGTTTAATTACCGCGATATCGAGATACAGCGAGATTGATGTCTAATACAAGAAATCGTACAATGTCTGAGCGTTATCGGCTGATATGAAAAACCGCAATTGCATTACCAGCGAAAGGGGAAGATAGCGCACAAAATCTCAGCCAAATTCAAACGTTAGGACGTCGAACAAAGACATATGGAAAGTTATCCGACTTCGCCTAGACGAATTCCTCTTCCAATTCTCAAATGATTGCATTACAAGATGATTTGGAAAGCGTATGATACAGGCTCCTGAAGATTGTCAAGAAGGCAGCAGGCGCAGAATGGGGGATTATATCATTCGAATGCTTTTTCGATATTACCGTTGAAATCAAATTTACAAAAGTTTTCATATAGATTTACGGAGTTTCTTCCAAAACATTAAGGCCTAAAAACCAAATGATTAATCGTAGAAAGTTGCATTTTTTTCTGTTTCCGAAAAACGATCTCTGACGTCATTTCAACCATCGATCAAAGGCCCGTGGTTCGATTCCCGGTGAAGACGGATATTTTTTCAAAGTATTTTCTGAATCTTTACATTGTTGCATTTCCGACAGAAGTGGACATCTTCACAAAAGCCTTTTTAAGGCATCCTTTAGAATGGAATCGGGAAGAAGACGGAAGAAGAAGCGGTGGATGAAATGACGTCACGGCCGTTATGGGTAGGTTGCCCGTCTATTCAACTTTAGACTCCTAAATCTCTGGCAATTTTTAGAATCTTTAAGAGAAGATTTGTGAATGATCAATTGCCATGGTCCCCTGCACGAAAAAAGTCAAAAGCAAAAATGGTGATAAACCCCTATTGCAATGAACTCCAAGGACCGCACATGCGCTAATGAATCATGGCCGGCCGCGACGGAGCCTGGAGGTTGTGACGTCAGGCCTCTTACTTTCAAAATGGCGCACTCTACCCTCCTTTTCAAACGATACTGAATTTTCATTCCACTCTATTAAAATAAATATCTGTGATTCAGAAACCCAACCACCGCATCAACAGTTTCCAGCACATTTAAAAACGCATCCAAAAATACGTTTAAGGATAAAAATAAATAATTAATTAGGGGGAGTCCATTAATTATGTGAGGCGAATTTGGCGATTTATCGACCCACCCTTGGTGAGATGTCGTGAGATTTGGCTCGAGCCCCTCTCTTAATCTCACGTGAGATTTAAAAAAATGCGTATTTATAGTGTAAATACGTTAATCTGTGCTTGATTGCGTTGGATTTACTTAAAAAAACATAATTTTCTTAATTATTTTTACTTTAAGACTACTAAGAACGTAATCTAGTATCACAGCGAGAAAATCGAACAATAAAATGCTTAAATAGGAAGTACTAAAATTCGTAAAAGAATACAGTCATTCTAATTCAGTCCACGGGGACTCATGTGTGGTCTAAAAAGTGACTACTGGAACCAACATGTCCATGTGATTTTTTTCCACGTGTTTTAGATACTTAATTTAACCCAGTTTTCTCCCAATTTTACACTGTTTCTTGCGGAAAAAAATTACGTGATATTTGCCGAGAGTGAGATTGGGTGAGACGATTCGGCTCTACCCCCCATAAACGCCTCACGTAATTAATTTTCAATGACATCAAAATATAAACCCCTTGCCGAACTACTTTTCGAGCAATTTGTCTAAAAATATAAGCTGCTTTGCATAGGATAGATGATCTTCAACTGTGCGCTCCAGAGGGAGAATATAAAAAAACAATAGGAATTTCTAACACCTATATTTCGTCAAAAAAACTTACGGTGTTTGGATTGTATGTTTTCTCAACTTTTTATAAAAAATAATCTAGTAATTTTTACAGAATCGCATAAACAAACCCTGCTGTTTTGAAGGCTTTTTAGCCGTACGGCGTGATAAAATGAGTCAAGTAAGAGACTTGTATGTTTGTATGTTTTCTCAACTTTTTATAAAAAATAATCTAGTAATTTTTACAGAATCGCATAAACAAACCCTGCTGTTTTGAAGGCTTTTTAGCCGTACGGCGTGATAAAATGAGTCAAGTAAGAGACTTGTATGTTTGTATGTTTTCTCAACTTTTTATAAAAAATAATCTAGTAATTTTTACAGAATCGCATAAACAAACCCTGCTGTTTTGAAGGCTTTTTAGCCGTACGGCGTGATAAAATGAGTCAAGTAAGAGACTTGTATGTTTGTATGTTTTCTCAACTTTTTATAAAAAATAATCTAGTAATTTTTACAGAATCGCATAAACAAACCCTGCTGTTTTGAAGGCTTTTTAGCCGTACGGCGTGATAAAATGAGTCAAGTAAGAGACTTGTATGTTTTCCCAACTTTTTATAAAAAATAATCTAGTAATTTTTACAGAATCGCAAAAAAAACCTGCTGTTTTGAAGGCTTTTTAGCTGTACGCCGTGATAAAATGAGTCAAGTAAGAGACTTATGTGGATGTAGTTATTTAATTTCTGAGAATGTTTGACATATTATATAGCTATATTTTTGCGCCATTAATATTACAGCATTTACTTCCAACTTCTTACGAACGCTGAAAACAAAAAAATAAAATTCGAATATGGTCTCCATTATGACTACGCCCCCTAAGTAATATTTTCAGCACCCATCACAATAATATTTCCCGTTCGCTAATGAGTGGAAAACTTTACTGCCGCTCCGAAAAGCTCCTCGAAGCCAACGAGTTTATGACGCGGGAGGGAGACAAGCTGGTGAAAATGAATTGCGAAAAATGAGGAATTTCTTCCCTCCCCCCCCCACACTCTGGGGAAATAAAAAGGGAACCCAGGTTCTGCGATCAATTTCCATTCCCACCATGCCTTTTGATCTATCATCAGCCAGAGACTCCAAGAGAGAGAGAGATACGAGTAGATGCTGCAGAATTCTTCGTCTCACTGCTTAAAAAAAAAGCGGAAGAGGAAAATGAATCGAAATGAGATTTTTCGAGCGAAGAAAAATTTAAAAAAAATATTAAATAAATTCTCTTGTCACCTGGGAGGAGACGTTTACCCACACTGGATGCGTCCCATGATGCATTGCACAAATCACTCGTTGGGAGTGAATCTTTCGAGTTGGGAAATAAGAAGAACTCTTGAAGTAAGAAGAACTGCGTGACTGATTAACGTAAAGCCCTTGTCATAATGGAGACCATATTCGAATTTTATTTTTTGTTTTCAGTTTTTTGTAAGAAGTTGGAAGTAAATGTTGTAATATTAATGGCGCAAAAAATATAGCTATATATAATATGTCAAACATTCTCAGTAATTAAATAAATATATCCACATAAGTCTCTTACTTGACTCGTTTTATCACGCCGTACGGCTAAAAAGCCTTCAAAACAAAAAGGTTTTTTTGCGATTCTGTAAAAATCACCAGATTATTTTTTATAAAAAGTTGAGAAAACGTACAAACCAAACACCGTAAGTTTTTTGACGAAATCTAGGTGTTATAAATTCCTTTTTTTTATATTCTCCCTCTGGAGCGCACAGTCGTAGGTAATCTACCCCATGCAATACCGCTTATCTTTTAAGGCAAATTGCTCGAAAAGTAGTTCAGCAAGGTGTTTATATTTTGATATCATTGGAAAGATGAGTTTTTTTTAAATGAGGGGGAACATATCAAATTCTCGCTCAAACTACCTTAAGCCAGGCGTGGGTTCTAATCAGAGAGAGAGAGGCGTCAAAATAGCGAATAATGGTTGATAAAAAGAAGAGCAAGAGCCTCGAAAATCCAATTTTCCAACAATGGACGAGTAGGCATCATGGCGTCGCCATGGATACTAGAATTTTAAGGATGGCAGACTCCCAACTTCGGCGTGATACCTTTTTGAAGCTGCCAACCACGGCGCCACTGTCAATAGTGAGTCAGTTGCATCAGATGATCCCTGTGTATCACACATATTTTCGCTTTTTTCAATTTCTAACTGAGGGAAATTACGGCTATTCATAGGAAGAAAGTAATGGTTTTATTCGTCAAATTATAATGCTAGAACGATCACGACTACAAAACAAAATCATTGGCGTCAGAATGGGTGATGAGTGTAATTCACGAGTACTTTCATTTGTTAACATATACTTTTAATGATCGCATAAAAGAAATGTATATCACATAGAGAAGAAAAACAAAAATTTGTCAAAATAATAATACGAGGTCTGCAAAGGATGCATAGGTAATCATCAGCAACGACCATAGCTTGGTATACGGTAATGTGAAGGATACAAGAGAGTACTTACATTAACCTTTTAAACAAGCTTCTGTTCTTCACGCCTAAAAGTTTGTTCTTTCTCCCGGTTGCGGAATACCCTGTGGAGCATCCAGGAGTAAAGCAAGATCTTTTACCCATTTTTAGTCGAGCAATCAATCTTTTTCAATACCAACAATCGGAAATCCCCTCAAGCCGCCATTCGTAAACAAATTCACAATGTGCCTCAGAGTCCTCACTAATGCCACCTATGTAACGGCTTCAAAAAATTAAACCAAAAAATAATGAAAATACACTGAACTTGGTTGGGCTGGGCGTGGAGACTGTAGTCTCACAATCAGAGCACGGTCGTAGTGAAGCGAATGTTAGAGTAAGAACAATGTGCAAATTAAGTGCACTCCTGAATACTATTGATTACTATTTTAGTCGTTAAAGTTGAAGATAACAAATGACAATCGTTTATCATCCAAGGAAAACATAAGTCATCAATACTATATGCTTCACTATCATGACATAATACTACTAAAAACTATCACGTTAACTCTAGTAAGTATATGAATAAATTTTAAAAGAAATAAAAAGTGGATAGGTACTTGTGAGTGAAAAGTAATTCTTACGCCTTTCACGTACCATTCCATTTAATTCCTCGCTCAGAAAAGCGTGACTGGGCTGTTTTTATATTAGAGGATATTATTTATTTACATCGGTAACCATTCCTCCATTGATGACCATTGATGATGAAACAATCCATGGACCTCCAATTAGACTTGGTTGTCAGTAATTGACATTGTAAGGGTGGATTTACCCTGACAAGTTACATCCGCAAGTTTCTTCTGCAAGAGCTTGCGGGGAATTTTCTCTGACTAAATATGCTTCACAAGTTAGTGCAGAAACAGAATGGTTGCTATTTACGCTGACAACAATGTGCTTCTGCAAGCCACATGACGAAACTTTTCAAAGTTCAGCAAGTTGACTCGCGGAGCTGTTTAAATCTGCAATTTATGTCAAAAGTTGCTTGCTGCAAGTAACCTGCGCGATAAAATGGCCAGAGTAAACCTATCTTAAGAGAAAAATGAGGCAAAATAACTTCAAAAAATCCAACGTTCCCTCATGGAAGAATTTCGACTGCTATCCAAAAGGCACGTGTCAGACTCCTCCATTTTGATCCATTGAGCTGTAATTCCTACAGCGAAAAAACCAAAACGCGCTTTCCCCCTATTCGTAGGGCGGGATAACGTACGACGCTTCCTTACGTGACGGAAATTTACGGTGTCGTTCGTTTTTCTGTCGACTTTCCGTCCCGGGAAGAGTGTATTACAATTGACGATAGATTGACGTATGAGCGCCTAGTTTTTTTTCTACGTTTTCCGAACGGAGTTTTGAACCATTGTGAAGTAGTTGTCAACATTCAGATTTTGCAAACAAAGTATAAATCTTCGGCAAAGAGCCAAAAACTGATATGTCCGAAATATGCTTTTTTTTAGCTTTTGATTGATATGTCAAATTTAATGTGATATTTTTAATGGTCAAAAACTGGCATGCCTACCATTCATAATGCCATCTCTAACACACTTTGACATTCAAACTACATATATTACATAGTAAATTTTAATAATTCAACCAAAGCTTAAAATGTCCACCCAATAAAGTTGTGATTTTGGACATTTCAGTTTTTAGGTCTTTCCCACAAAAATATCACACAGTCAAAATGTAAAACATTGCTTCAAGAAGTTTAACAACGTGTTTCATTTTAAAGTTAGAAAGTAAGACCATACAACCGATATAATATTTTTTACAATTATTGACGTGGCATGAAGTAGAATCTGATGAGATGCAATTCCCTGTAAAAAAAATTGAGAACTCTTCATTCAAGTTGAAGTTATTTTTTATGCCAAAAACTACACACGATTTATAGCAAAAGTTTATACAGAAGCATTCCAGATTTCGGTGGATTTTCAACAAGTTAAATGAATGAAAATCTTTAATCACATTTTGAAAGGTTGGGGCATTTTTTTTCAATTTGATTAAATTTTGCGTGATTGACTAACACTAAGAGGCAACACATCCACCTCGAGGCGTTTAGTAATCCGAAAAACAAATGAAAATCCACCCTAATGTATACGCCCCAGGAGAAGTATTGAGGTGAGTAAGAGTCCCTAGTCCATATTCCTTTGAAATAACTTCTTCTTCAAATGGAGGGATAGCGAAAGGAATAATACAAAGACACTGCAGAGATGAAACGCTCAATTATCTACGAGTGAATGTTAGCAGATGTAAACAAACGAATTTTCTCTCAGGAAGCCTTAATACTAAAAAAAAGAAAGAATTCAGTCCGCCACACATCCGTCGTAAACACGGATCTTAAAATAACTTTTCATCGAGTCAACATCCTTCGCTAAAAACTCAAGTGAAGTCCGTCCCTCCATATGCTGACTCACCCTACTGTCTGTAAAATAAAGTCGACATACTTCTTCTTAATTACAGGAAAACCGTATTCATTGTAGTGGAATGCACCTGAAATATTGTTTATTTTTAAGTTAATTGACGTACTCGATGTACGTTTAAATTAGTTGTCATCTAAGATACAATTTTGTTTGATTTTACTTGAAATGGCTCAAGGAGTTCGGCACGTAAAAATCTAATCGCAATGTTTGAGCGATTGATATTTTTATTTCCTCTCCTTTAGTACTTTTTTTAATACCAGTTGAAAAACCTGGTGAAACAGGCTAAAATATGGGCTAAATCGCTATAAATTAAATAATAAAATGGAAATTTATGTTTGGTATTTCATTTTTAATTAAAACAACACATATAACTATGGTAAACAATATACAATGTCTAAATTTCAAAGATTTATCTGCATACAACATTTTTGTCGATGATAAGTGGATTTTGAAAAATGCATTCGCCCGCGCCATGTACCAGTTAGTGGAGAACGTATATGGGAGCTCGTTTGCCATCTATTGGCGCCAATCTAGATCACTACGCATAGCAACTGAATCTTACGTACGTACGCGTAGTCTCTTGCATGGTAGATGAAACAAAACTATTTACCATGTTCTTCTCTAAAATCCATGTTTCTATCCATGCAGTAAGATTGGTCTGATGATAGTATTATAAATTTTAAGTTTTATGCTGTTCGAAAAAGCAAAATTTTAATATTAACATTTCATTCCCACATGTCGCAGAAACAAATCTCTGAGATGTCTCAAATGTCTCATTGAATCTCTCACAGGCATTCCGTGTCATCTCAGAGAATACTCTGAGATGTCTCTGAGACAGCTCAATGTCCGCTTATGTTTTGGTCTCAAAGACATCGCATGAGATGTCTCTGAGAGGTCTCAGAGACATCACTAAGAGACATCACTCATAAGTCAATTTTTCATCTGTAATAAATCGTCCTCTTTTTCATATAAAAATTATTTACAAATGTACCTACAGGATTCATAAATAAGGGTGATTACAGGAATCCGAAGGAAGATGCAAATTTTATCCTGATATTTTGATTGAGACCTCTCAGAGACGTCTCTGAGACATCACTCTAAGTCAATTTTTCGTTTCTAATAAATCGTCCTCTTTTCATTTAAAAAGTATTTACACATGTACAGGATTGATGAATAAGGGTGATTACAGGAATCTGAAGATAAATACAAATTTTATCGTGTCATAGTGATCTCTCTGAGACGTCTCTGAGACGACTGCGACATCTGAGACATTTAAGACTTGTGAGAGACGTCTCAGAGACATTCTCTGCTATGAGGGTTGTAGGCACGAAACCTTCTACAGGTTTAATTTATGCAATTCATCATTACAAGTTATTCGTTCATCGTTCCGTGAGCTGACACTTTCTAAAAGAAAATATGTGGTCAAATATAATCTGAAACGTCGATGTTTATTTTAATTCAAGCAGTAGAGGCTCTGCATTGGCTGCCTGCCTCTGTTCAGAGAACTATGACTAACCGATTCACTCACTCCACGCTTTTAAGGGGCGTAGTCTGGGAAAATGGCGTCGATGTGTTTCACAAAATGTTTGTTAGGAGGCGCCCCTCACTCACTCACTCCCGCCTTCCAGAAGAGGAAATGGATCGTCTCGGAAAAAAAGAGGGAGCTTTTATTTTTCTTCAATGCTTCGAGGGCGCCGTTTCCGCGTCGTAGTATTTTTAGAATCTCGTCCAGTTTCGCGAAAAAGCGCCTAGCACACACACAAACGAAAAACACGTCGGAGAAGAGTTCTTCTTCCAACGGCTTCCTTACCAACCCAAAATCAAAGCGAGAATCCTGACTAATGCCATTTTGTTTAGTGGGTTGCTAGGCGCACTAGGAAAATCGATTTGTTTTGTTTTGCTTTTTCTCCACGTGAATTTCGAGGAGATTGGATCACTAGTGGGGATGAGAAAACAAGTCATACATCTCGCCTTTTTATCCATGGACTGGCTAAGACGCGATGCGAAATCAATTTCTGTATATTTAGCATTGACTTCGCATTTATTTGGAAAAGAATATCTTGGAAACCAATTGTTCGATACGTAATTCTTTACCAGTGTATTGTAGCAAGCTTTTTTAGCTCTGTTTTAGCGTTTTAGCTCTAACTCAGCATTCAAATTATTAGGGCTCACCCAGGTAATGACTTTCAAAGAAATAAAATTATACTCGAGTGTATAACATTCATTGCTTGTGTTTTCAATCGCATTAGAAGGAATTATGTACGCATAAATTGCTTATACGCAGTATGTAAAGCTCCTGTATGACCAGTCCTTCCCGTGGGGAATTTTCCATCCACGAAAGCAAAAAAAAATATACACGAGGAGAAGCAACGCAGAGCGCATTGTAATGCAGTCGACTTTTTTTTTTAAGTGTCAAATTTGATTCCGCACGCGTTTCCCAACACTAATTGACGGTGATGATAAAAAATAACATACGAGACATGTGCCCACATTGAGTCCATTTTGGGGATTCAAAGGTAATTACGGAGAAAGAGGAAAAAATAAAATGTAGTTGGACGCGATGAATTTGTCAACGTAAATAAATAAAAACTAGCAGACCTGCTGCCTACTTTGCAAGCAGTCTATTGGTTAACCTACTTCAAGAGATCGATATAAGGCCGATTATTAAAAACATCCTGGGAGGTTCGCAAAATGCGCCTGGGAGGTTTGCAACCCGCGTAAAACATTAAGCATTTATATTTTTTGGGCGGGATGGAGGGACAATGAAAATATATAACTACTACCAAATCATGAAGACAGATAATCTACACTCGACGCACCAAACCTCACTATTCTAGCTCAAAATTTAGGAGAGAAATAAACAAAACGGAAACCAACTGGACTGAAACTAAAAACATCCTGAAAGGTTTGCAACATAATAAAGTTTTTATATTTTTTGGGCGGGAAGGAGGTACAAAGGAAATCTAAAACTACTGATATGTTGTGCGCGGACACGTTCTGCATTGAACGCACTTTTCTCCACCCCCAGAGCTCTCAACCACCGCGAGTAAACACAATAAAACCGACTGGACTGACGGACTGACTGACGGACACTGCTACAAACTTAATTATACTAAAGGATCATTGTTGAAAGGTTGGCCTGATTACAACGAAACCTCCCTATGTTTCTCCATTGGCTTAGTTGAATCATCAAACTCGTCCGATAGTCGAAATAAATAACGCCAACCGGAGTCGACTAACAGCCTCAAATCAACGTGATGGCGGGCTAGGTCACTTTCTAGGAATTTCAGCACGTTTAAAATAATGAACACTTGGTAATATTATTCCCATGTCATGCTCCCCACTGCCATTTCTCGACGGAATTTTTAACGTGACACCGTCACGTGAACTACCTTTCGTCTGGCTACTTCCCATTGAACTACCCGTGAACTACCTTTCCTACATGGGTGGGTCCTATCAGAAGCAACGGGGAACATATGTAAACTTTGTTTCCCATACTTAATAAGTGTAGACGACAAAAATATTTTTGAAGGATTCAAACGTCCATGTGTTCATGCAACAAACCGCAAACATAAAAAAACTGCCATTTGCAAATCCATACAAATTAGAAAAAAGTCACGTGATCAAAAACGTCATCTCGTTTGACCACGGCAACTGTGGCTTGACGTCACCGCACGGTACCTATCGCTTCTCTATTATACATGTATTTCAACGCGAAATATCAACTCATTCTAGTTCACTGTCTTCCACAAAGGAAATTACAACGATATTTTCGTCAAATCACGAAGAACAACTCCAACTTCACCAGAAAAAATACGTCGCATTGCTTTTATGCCCCGTTTACATCACTAGGGTTACGGATCGTTGCTTGCAAAACGCTGCAAATATCACGGAAAAGTGGTTCAGCTCAATTTGTCCTAAAACTTTTGAAAACCACTGAACATATAGACCTGTTCTGCAGCATCATGAACTTCTTAAACTTATGCTATTAGTTCCCGACTCTCTAATTCCAACAACATGCGTCAGAACACACACCTTCACGCCTTGTCAAGGAGTCTCGGACGAAAACAATTCAAGAATAATGATGACGAAGATTTCTCCGAAGCGAGCCATGTAAAACACTTTTCTCACTCAAATTGTCCATGCCCAAGAAATAAGTCTGATCCTCAAGAATAACCACGTAAATCCATGTTAATAGTAATTTTTAAAGCATTCAAATGCAAGTGAGACGCAACGTTCAAAATGGATTGGTTTTAGTTTAAACTCCCATCCAAATCTACTCGTTATCATAGCATAGGAACTCTGAATGCTTGAATACATGTAAAAACTCTTACATATCTCAAATGATACACTGATGTGGAATGTCCGTTGAGACCACCGTTGGCTGTACATACGACGCTATAAATTTAAAAAAATGCATTGTTGGATATATATTGATAGAAAATTTGCATTTTATCAATATACATACGAATATACAGCGGATTTACAAAACATATGAAGTACTAATTATGTAGCAGATCACAAACAAAAATAAAAGAAAAACATCCTCAAAAACTTTTCGATAATGTGCCAACAAATTAACTTGGCCTATTCATTAAGAGTTGACGAACGTAAAATATATAATTTCCGCGTTCTTTGAGCACCAGGTTCTTTTTATATTAAAGGCTGTAATATTTAAAACACCTCATCGGTATAATTCTTAGCTGGCCTTATTTATTTATGTCACTATTTTTAAATTTATTTATTTACACGTTTTCCATTATCACTCAGCTTACGTATTATTTGGCTGCTTTAACTTAAAACCTTTATGATCCGCCACGTAACATTTATTTCTTATCCAGAAACTAATACCTAAGTTGAATATTGAAGCCCCACTAGTAATATATGGATAGAAACAAGCAACGTATTTTGAAAGTTTCAGGAAAGTATAAGCGAATGGTGTTTTCTTTCAACGAATTGAATACACTTGATTACTAATTAATTTATGCCAATGTAAAATATCTATAATTCGTAGAAAAGACATTACATAATCTCACTTAAGTTATGGAGGATAATATTACGGATATCTATCGCTATTCCGGGCATTAAAAATGAAAACAACACTTCGAGAGAATACATTGAGTAGACAAATCTACTGTACATATAAAAAGGCTACGCGTACGTGCGTATGATCCAGTTGTTAGACGTAGTTATTAAAGCGTGCGCCAATAGATGGCACGCGAGCTCCCATAATCGATCTTCACTAACTGACACAAGGAGCGGGCGTATGCATTTTTCAAAATACACACAAGGGAAACTGCTTAGTAACAGGCGGCCTGCGGAGGCCTGCTTCACCAAAAATGTTGTATATAAAGAAATCTCTGAAATTTAGATATTGTAAATTGTTTACCATAGTTGTATATATTGTTTTCATTAAAGATTTAAAAAATGAAACAATATAATTTATAGTATTCAGGTTTCTGGTTCTGCGATTAAATTATTTAATATTATGCGACAGTTTCGCCGTGCTATGCTATGCTAAATATAATTTATATTTAATTATTTTCTTCGCTCATTACTTTTTGGCTGTTTCACCAATATTTTAGTCCGATTCAGCAGGATTTTCGACTAGCAACTCATTTACTATACCTCTGAATTCCCGAGATGACATCAATTTCTGTCTAAACCAAATGAACGATTGGATGATTTGAATGGGGGTAAGCTCTTGTACCAGACATATAATTTTCTTCCATCAAGAGAATAACTTAGTTCAGCATCACGTCATTGTTGTGAAAAACCCACCTATAGCCTTGCATGACATTTTCAAAAACTCTGATGAAAAAGGCGCATGATTGTGAGACATTCAACTTCCTTGGGTTGCTTATCAAATTCAAATATAAAGTAAACCGAGGAAAGAATCTAAAAAAACCGTCTTCAGACTCATGAAATACACCGTCGAAACCAGACCAGATACGAAAATCACAGAAAGAATTCTAGAAGCTTCAGGGATGACAGTCTTGAGATGAATTGAAAACAAAGACGCTTAGAGGTAAGAAAAAGAGTATAACAGAGAGATGTGCAAGTCGTACAGTATTTATACGATAATTAGAAATCTAAAAATAATGTGGAATGCGCATATTACCAAAATGAAGGAAGATAAGCGAGTGAAAATAGCAGGGGTCAAGTTTCCACAAGGAAAAGAATCCTGGGACGCTCCATAAAGCAATGGAGAGGCATTCTGAACGCATAAGAGGAGACTACCGAAGTTAAACATGCAACATACCAACTAGAAGGAAGGAAGAATAAAATAAAAATAATCTGTAATTCATTTACACCGATACACACATCTATAACAGATACCTACGCATAGGTACCCTGATGCCACTGTTTCAGTCACCTCGACGAAGTTGTATAATTTCGCACAATTATTCTCAATTACATTAAGGCGGGTTTACACTGAAAAGTTTATTGCGCAAGTTACTTGCAGCATGCGAGCTTTGAGTAAATTCCGCGTGTAATCGCCTCTGTAAGTCCGCTTGCAGAACTTTGAAAAGTTGCGGAAAGTCGCTTTCAAAAGCGTATTGTTGCCAATGTAAACAGCAACCAATCTGTCAAACAAAAACCAAACTTGCCACGGTAAACCCACCCATACATAGACATCCTGAGGTCACTGTTTCAGTCACCTCGCCGAAGTATACCATTCTGCACCATTATTCTCACTTTGTGTTAGACGTGAAGATGAAAATGTCGGGTTTTTATTTGGGCCACAGTCCTTTAGGGGAGCAGACAAGCGGGCACTTATCACCAGTTGGACTAGACAACAACCCACCCAAGCATCTAAATTGCAGCAATTAAAAGCAATTACACAGCGCGTGGCAAATGATTAGGGGATCCCTACGCGGGAAGCAGTTATCCCGTCTTTTACTCGAGTATTACTGCGCGCGAAAGAGAGATGGCACCACCAGCCCTCAGCCCCATGGATACGTATACAAAAGCATTGACCGCAGAATATAATTCTTTGGTTGTCGTGTATTCCATGAAACAGAGTGTATACATAGGGAGGCCAAATTGACTGCTCCGTATACCATTTTAACTCAAGATTATTTCGTACTTCCACTATGTTCTCAGCCAGTTCCGCAGGCTCAAGACCTAAAATCATCGTCGAGATTTTTGACGGATTGAATATTTGGGAATACTTCTTTTTATACAAAAAGTAAACATGACAGGCCCATTTATTTTTACTTTTCACGAATATTAAGCATGCGAAACCATCATCATTTCAGGTTAGTTATCGTTGGATACCATCGTAAAATCGCAAAATTATTGCGTCAGCCCGTAAGCGCTAAGGTAAATCGGGTAAAACAAAGATGGCGGACCAGCCACGCTCACGTCACAGCTTCAAGCATCGGCAAACATATGAAGCGCCCTCTCCATCTACCGCAATGGTTACCATGGTATTCTTTTCCAAATAAATGCGAAGCCGATGCTAAATACACAGGAGAATTTTGTTTGTGAAATAATTTGACATCACGACTTTACCAATCCATACTAGGTACCTTAACCCTTTCGGCCCTGGCGTCATATTATTAGAACATGGACTTTTCTACGTTATTTATCTTCGACAATGCACGCCAAATCCTCGAGAACCTGGCTTTCTAGTAGTGGATCATTCTTCTCTACATGTAATTCTTAGATAGGTGCGTCACCAGATGACATACTCTCAAATTCAAGAACGACCATTAAGATAGCTGCAAGGAGCTCGTCATGAGTCGCATGTAGGTACATACTTAGTTTTTTTATTAGTTTAGCATGTAGTACTAAGTTTTATTTAATAATTGCACTTTTTATACGCCCCACACCTTCATCTATACAATTTTAATGAGAAAACAGTGGGTTTTACTATTAGTCAATTAAAACTACTTGCATAGTGTTTGCTCTCGCTATCTTATAAATATAAAATCATTGTCCTTTTAGTAGGACATCAGGCTTTGAGGCACCTACCTCGTACTCAGATAAATATGTAACTTTTTAAGCGTGTACTTACGCTGGCAATGGCTAAGAGATGAGGCAAGAGAAGAGATAATAAATATTTTCGGAATGGGATGAGTTGGAAAAGTAGGGGAACAGAGCCAAGACGAGTGCAGGAGTACGGATGAGATGACGTCATGGTCTGGTCTATTCCGAAGCGGAGGATTTTAGGACGAGGGGGGGGTGTGAGATGTGTGGGTGGAGGAGTGTGAAGGGAAGTGGGGGTGGACTAGATAGGGGGCGTGGTGTTTTGTAAGGAGGACGTTTATTTGCGTCCGAAGAAGTGGCGAGCTGCATTTCTGCGAAGATCCACATGCTGATAGGGAGTTTCATTCCTTTCTCCGGATCGTTCACCAAGAAGAACGAGTTCAAAGATTCGTTCCATTCACTCCATTCTTTTGTTTGTTTTAATCGGATTGTGAGCTTATCCGTCGTAGCGTAACGACTCCGGGGGTTAATTTGTAATCTCGGGGGTTATTTTGTCATCTCACCTTTTCAATGACTCTTTGCGGGAAGGCGGGAGACCCGTTTCGCTCTTCTAATGACCGGCTCACGATCGACCAAGTTCCGATGGTGGCTCCATTTCACGTTCCTTACGACAGGTGAGATGGCACTAATGAAATGCGAAGGCAAATGAAACGGGAGAAGAGTCGAAAGATACGGATCAAGGGTCGAAAGAGCGGATGAATCAAATAAAAGACCGCCCGATCACCACTTGATAGCCGAAGATGGTCACGCCGCCTGGGTGGCGGAGCGGAACTACGAAAAATGACGTAATTTTCCGTATTTTATGACGTATTCTCACTTAAGTGAGATTACAAAATAAGCCCCAAGGATTCATCGTTGCATGGAATTAGTTTTTCGCTCAAAATAAATTTAACTGTGGTTAGAATTTTTACAGATCTCTCACAATTTGTTGTCGAGGTTTCTGTAATACTTCAGATAGCGTTATGTGGGTTTTTCATTGTTAATATTCGTTAATGTACTCTTCTCACTTAGTACGGGATGAATACCGACGTTCTTTTGACGTGACGGAATACAAAGATACACACGACTAAACATTACTAATTAACTTCATGTTGTGAAGGAAATATCAACTAGTAGCCACGATATCACGATCACGATATCACAAATCCATCGTTGCTCTTGACAAAATCCATTTTGATCCCATCGTCCTCCTTTTCTAAAAGAGCCATTGGAAAAAAGACGTGAAAAGAGAATGATGGATACGGGAAGGAAGTCGGTCGGTAAATTTTACGACTGTTAAAAAAATTATATTTTTTTTGACGGCTCGCCTTGGAATAAGAAAATGAAAAAGCAATTAAGAGTTCACACACCCTCCTCTACACCCCCCTTCCCTCCCCACAAGCCATCTTCTTCGCCATTAATGAAACCGCCGCCCCAGCCTGGCCGGTCTGTCAGTCGCACAGTGGGATGAAATCGAAAAAAGCTGGCCAAAAGTCAAAAAGTTATTTTTTCAAGCCAGGAAGCTGAAACTTGGCATAAATATATTCAAAAGACATGTGCATTTGATGACGCAACAAATTTTCCTTAGTACTTTACAATTAACATTTTGCATGAGGTCAAAGTTGCACAAAATTCGCAAAAATTGTCTACACTCAATTTTCTCACGAAATATTCTAAATCAAGCCCTTTCTAAACCTTTATGGGTAAATAATTGGAATAAAAAGTGATGCAGTTAAATGAAACAATTTTTATCTATGTTTTAATGTAGTCTACTTACTTTTTTGTCATTATTTACCAAATATATTAAACAAAATGGCAGACCCTCATTTTTGGTCATTTTTTTAATACATGTAGAGAAATAGTTATTTGCATCGCCGAGCATCGCAATGTAACTTATATGGGGAAACTCTAGAAAGCTTCTACAGTGTGAATCCGATGAGTTATGCTGCGACCGTTTGCAACACCGAATTTCACATCCATTTTTCGATCGCGCGGTCGAGTCTAGTCCAACCCGCCTGCAACGGGGAGTAAGGTGGCGCGGCAAGTGTGTGGAATGGATTGTAGCCACATCCACTCCGCTATGGAGATTTTAGAGACACAAGCGTTGAAAAGACCCTCCATCTATTATATTTTGGAGAAATTGTGGAAAAAATTTCGTATTTAGTCACATAGGATTAAGGTTTAGGAGTTACTGAAAGACTGCTTTCTTCGGGTGCACCGCGGGCGTTTCTCTTTTTAGCAACTTGACATCGCCTACTGACGAATAGGTACACTTTAACGGAGACAGCATGCATACCACACAGGATTATTGTCTCTTTGAGGCCACGAACCCACAGCTGGTGTCGCACGGCTGCAACTCCCCCGCCCCCTGCATTGCGGTTGGGCGTACGGCGAAGGGTCGTTTATTGGCACCGCGGAACGTTTTCGGGGAATCTCCGGGGTTACGATCCCTATGCTTAATTATTTTGTGTAGTTTTAATGTCAGTGTCATTTTTCATTCAGTGTCTGGGAGAAATACCGTGGAGGGAAATAATTTGCTGAACCCTTTTACATCATGATTACGTAAGTTTAGTTTTTCTTAAAATGTAACAAAATATGCACTACACAATTCAGTTTTTGCTTTTATTTCTATTATTCACCATCTGAATATTCACTATCATCACTGTCTGAATAAATCAGGTCTTTTTCCGTTTCACTCAATAAGAGTAGCTCTTTCACTTTCTTTGGCAAGCCTGTGGATTTCTTAGGAAGAACTTGAAAGCAGCTGGAAATTAGAGGATCTGAGGTAAGGTTTCTGAAATAAATCCTGATTGGTGGCCACTCTGGATGTTTTTCTGGAGAAATGCTCACGAAAATTCCTTATGTCTTTATTTCGTGCTTCTGTCGCCTCTTCAGATAATTGCCCCAGTGGTAGTATACACTCCTTTGCGAGATCGGCCCCGTGAATCAAAGTTTGTGTACCGTGGGCGGCATATGATACCACGGGTAAAATTGCACATATAAGCCTGCAGTTTCCCAGCAGTACCGATAAAACTCGACCTATTTAAGGGGCAGGCCCCTCGATATTGCCTTTAATATTATTGAGAAACTCTTAATCAAGTTTATGTCGATTCATGTAATGAAAATATAAATTTGTTTGAAGAAATCAAAGGTGGCCTGAAGCAAAGAAATTTCGATGTAGCATCAGAAGGTGTTAATAAAGCATTCAGAAAATTATATTTCCCTCACACATGTTATTTCTGAAGATATGGGAGGATGCTGAGGGTGAGTTTTGGAGGAGAGCAGGATATGGAAAAACGTGAACACCGACGTAGGCAAGAGGAAGTACAAGGAATTGAATAATAAACTCAGGCGAGTGACCAATCGGGCAAAAGAAAACTGGTGGAAGGGACAATGTGAGGAAATGGAAAAGATGCAGGAGGAGGGGGAAGTGGGCGCTTTGTACGCCAAGGTGAATATGTTATCGGGTGGTAAGAGAGGTCATATGATACCAAATGTAATGGACAAATAAGGGAAGATATTAATCGAACAGGAAGATATCCAAGAAAGATGGAGAGAATACGTAGAGGAGCTATATGGCAGCGAGAATAGACCCCTTAGCCTAGATCTAGAGGATGAAGGAACAATAGATAAGGATAATCTCGGACAAGAGTTACTTGTCCGTGAAATAGAGAGGGCAATAAGAGAGATGAAGGGTAGAAAAGCCGTGGGAACCGATAACCTACCTTCGAAGCTACTGAAGAGTCTAGGTAGTAAGTGGAGAAAATCGTTTTTCGAACTTATTCGCAGGATCTACGAGGAAGGAGTATGGCCAGAGGATTTCGTGAAAACAGTATTAATACCTATCCCGAAGAAGAAGAAAGCGTCAGAATGCGAGGAGTATAGAACAATCAGTTTAATTTCGCACGCAGCAAATGTGTTGCTTAGAATACTAAATAGAAGGTTGGAGAGCAGAGCAAACTGCTATTTAGGCGATGACTAATTTGGGTTCAGGAAGGAGAGGGCAACCATAGACTCGATTGCGGTAATAAGGACACTTATAGATAGAAACATAGAGCATAATCAGGATGTTTTCGCTTGCTATGTAGATTTCGAAAAGGCGTTTGACAGAGTAAACTGGGAGAAACTAATGCAGATACTGGGGAAAATAGAAATAGATTGGTGTGATAGAAGACTCATCCGAAACTTATATATGGGGCCGAGAGCTCAGGTAAGGGTAGCTGACGGTGAATCAGGGTGGGCAGTTATAGGTCGCGGGGTGCGGCAAGGGTGCCCGTTGTCGCCTTTACTTTTTCACATCTATGCTGAGGAAATGGTAAGAGAGGCATGGGATGAGCTAGATGTAAGAATGAAAGTAGGAGGCCAGTGGATAAAGTCGGTTAGATTCGCAGACGACCAGGCGTTGGTCAGTCGGTCATCGAAAGGACTGCAAACTTTAGTAGATGCACTGGAAAAGCAGTGTCAGAAATACAAAATGATGATAAATAATAAGAAAACAAAAGTTATGAGAATCTCTAGGACAAAGAAAGCGAAGCTGTTGATAAGAGTAGGAAATCACAAACTGGAGCAAGTAGAACAATTTAATTACTTGGGTAGTGCGCTAGAAGAAACAGGACATAGTAGCAATGACATTAGGAGGAGAATAGCGCTAGCGAAGGAAGTGTTCAATAATAGAAGGGAGCTGATGACGGGGACCTTAGGTAAAGATGTAAAAAAGAGGCTGGTGAAGAGCTTGATATGGAGTGTGGAGTTGTATGGGGCAGAAACGTGGACCTTGAGAAAGGAAGACGAAAATAGGCTGAAGGCTTTTCGAGATGTGGGTGTGGAGGAGGATGGAGAAGGTGCGTTGGACGGAAAGTGAGGACAAATGAGGAAGTGCTTGACATGGTGTGCGAGGAGAGGAAACTTATGGGTGAGATTAGGGGAAGACAGGGTAGGTGGCTGGAAGGGGTAATGAGGGACGATGGTTTGCTGAAGGCCAAGATAGAGGGAAGGATGTTAGGTAAGCGGGGAAGGGGAAGAAAGAGATTAGGTTTTATGGATGGGATGAAGAAAGGTAGGCCTTATGCTGAGATGAAGAAAGAAATACCAGAGTTATAAAGGGCACGGCACGTGTAAGAGTCCGTTGGAGATTCTCCTACTTTCATCATAACCTACCTCTAACCGGTAGATTACTATAATGAATGAATGAAACATGCTATGGATAGTTTCCGGAGCGGAATTTGAAATTTAGACAAAATTATATTGAAAAATAATTTTTTGGAAAATTGGGCTTGTCGTGACTCCTTGATATTTGTTAGCAACAATAAAAAAAATAAGAAATGTACAATTTCGCGTTTAGGAGAAAATCTGGGAATGTGAAATGAATTATTACGAGATGCATGTCATGTGCCATAAGGCTGCGAGTAAAAATAGCATTGAATTGTCAAGAAATCAAATCGGTATGATGTAATATTTTTCACTTTAATGTATAGATATCACTATCAAAGAACGCGGATAACAAGTTTTACGCAAATCAGTACATAAACAAAAATCGCCCCAACCACCTTAACCCCAACCACTAAGAACCTCTATCAAAAGTACCCCCGATTGCATGCCTCCATATTTCCATACGTAGAAAAGAAATCATATCTACATCAATCTGCGAGAAAATAACCAGGGGTTAAAATAAAAGTTGTAGTTTCAGGCTTAATTTTATGGAATAACATCATAAATGAAAATGACTGGCAATTTTCCACAAGAATATATTTAAACAACGACCGGTTTCAGTGTACAACACCATCATCAGGTGGGGTCAGTCATTTTCATTTATAACCAGGGGTTATCAAATCGTGCGGGTAATCTAACATTTAGCGCTGAGAATAGATTTCGAAAATCGATTTTTTAGCCTCAACTTACATTGTCATTATTGAGGAATGGTGACGTCCTTCACTTTATATATTTTATTTTTCGATCTCATCGTTCCTTCAATCCTCAAAGACAGGTTGACTGCAGCCCTCCATTCTTTTCCCTATCTCATGCTAGTTCCCTTACTCCCTTCTAGGTCTTGTGTAATTTCCTCTTTATTTGGTCTGTGACAGGGGCGGCGTCAGACCAGGGGTTCGGGTGGGGAGGAGAAGGGGGCAGCAGTGACTCTTGGGGATATGGAATACCCCCCAGGAAAACGGGGGTTCATGGGTCTCGTCTCGGAAATTCGTAACAAACTATGTGCAAAATGGCGCGTTATAATGAAACAAAAGTTTACCTTTAAGGAAGAGCAAGTTTTTTACTAAATTCATATTTCCCTTTTAGAATACCACCAAGTTTCGACTAATTCCAAAATTATTTTGACATACATTCGCATTTAGCTTGTGGTTTTAAAAACAGTTTTAGTTTATATACAATTTAACTGGATTTAAAGAAAAATAACTAAAATTTAAATGAAAGAAAAACAACAAAACAATGTAGGCTTTTAATTTGTCTATGGAAGAGAAATTCTACGGGAATTTGGGGAGGGGGGGTTAATTTCCCCTACCCCTTGGGGCCGCCAGTGGTCTATGTATGTACCTATCTCTGGTCCTTCCTCCTTAGACTTTTCCCACTATTTTTTAAAAATTACATTCTTCACAAACTCATTGTGTCCAATCCATCTGGTTCTTCTTTTATGTATTGTGTTCCGATAATTACTCCATATTTATCCAGAAAATGCTTCATTGAAAACTAATATATTGTCACCAGATCATTGGAGTATAAAATATATTTTTGTCGGGGTTCCTTATCAATCACATAATACCATTGTTTAAGACTGAAAAGTGACAGAGTAACTTCCGATCCGTAACCACCATATTCAAACTAGCTTGAAAATACTGTTGGAGGTGTTATCAAAACAAACTGGTCCACTGCCATGCCTTGTGTCACGCCACAAGTGCAGACGAGTCGAACTGCTTCTTATTTTACCACCGAAGTGATAATGATCACTCGAAACATCAATACGCACAAAATTAATTTAACGTGCAAGCGATCAGAATATAGATGGTCCCTGACTTTAACTGAAATATTGCTCTATGCTTCCACAAAGACGCTCTCTATAGCTACTCACGATGATTGAGCTTTTCAAGAGGATTTAGCAATTGGTATCCTCCTTATCTCCCCCAGACGTTTCCTCACCCACCATACCGAGCACATCCTCGTTTGTCCACCTTTCAATCGCCTGCAGCCTACTCTCGGAAGAAAAGAAATAGGCTTTATGGACGGGATGAAGAGAGGTAAGACGTTTGTTGAGATTAAGAAATATATTGCGTAAGGAGATAGGGGCCTTAGAATGAAAAACCTAGGGGAATTATACTCACATTAAAAATCTACATTGACCAGTACATTACCCTGATAATAATAACCTATTCTTGAACCAGACTAACATGACAACAATCCGAAGAGTTCAAGACCTATATACCTGTGCAATGGAAACAAAAATTCAAAATTAGTGCTCATATTTCGCATTCGAAATTCGTTAAGCTTCCAGAAAATGGTCCCAATGGGAAACCAGCGTTTAGGGTAGTTTGAGCGAGATAGTTCCCTAGTCATAATATAACCCATATTCTAATATTATGTTTTAATTTCAGCGTCTACAAGTAGTATGTAATAACTATTGTAGTATTAATGTCACAAAAATATAGTTACATATGAAAACAATACTCAGTAATTAATTTAAAAAAAGCTACATAAGTCTCTCACTTGACTCATTTTTTCACTCCGCACGGCTAAAAATCCTTCAAAACAGCAGGGTTTTTTTGTTGCGATTCTATAAAAATTACTGCGGTGAGTAATAGATTAGTTTTTATAAATAGTTGAGAAAATATACAAACCAAACACCGTTAGTTTTTTACGAAATATAGGTGTTGTAAATTCCTTTTTTTTTAATTTTCTCCCTCTGGAGCGCACAGCCGTAATGTATCACATGCAAAACAGCTTACCTTTTTTTTGGCAAGTTGTTCGAAAAGGGATTCGGCAAGGGATTAGTATTTTTACATCATTTTCTTCGAGAGTTTTTTCTTTAAAATGAAGTGAAATTCTAGGTGAAGTGATTTTTCGCTCTAACTACCTTAAGAGATCCCGAGTCCGAGTGTGGAGAGATTTGCGTGTTGCGAATAGCACCACGCGCTCACGGAACAAATGAAGGTCAGCACGTCCGCGCAGTTAAAGTCAAGTTTCTGCATCCGTAGCATGACTCGTCGTAAAAAAAACGTGCCGACGACGGCGCGGCGCTAAAGGAAAAAAAAATAAAGGAAATGACTTAAGTCGGGAAATTGTTACGGCTCCACAAAGGAAGGCTAGGTGTGTACTCAAGCCTTAAAACTCTGTAAGGAGGACATCGAAACATCATTCATGCGCCCGTCGAGGATTATTACTTCATCTCTCTGCTGCTCCGACTGAATGGGTCCAGCCTACCTAAGGCGTAAGGCGCCGTAAAATGACTTCTGGTTGTTTGACCAAGATTATTCCCTAGTCATAGCAGGGACCATATTGAAATTATATTTTCAAATTTAAGTAACTGTAAGAAACATTGATACTTGAATATTGTAAAATTAAATACGCAAAATCTGTTTTAAATTAGTAAAATTCTCAGCATTTAACAAAAAATACATGCATAAAGTTTCAACTTGACTAATTTTTTACAGGCCATACGCTGAAATCGCCTACAAAACCGATGATTTTATCCACGAATCTGCACAAATCTCTGCGCTAATTGATTAATTAAAAAAAAATACTTGAGAAAGAATACAAACCGAACACCGTTAGATTTATGACGAGATCTATGAGTTGGAAACTCGTCAATTTATTTTTAATATAGTCTATTAGGAGTGCATACCCGTGCAGGAGTGCATTTCCCGAGGAAAATGGCTGGTATCTGTTTGGCAAATATCTTGGAAGTTAAGTGTCTCGATAAGGGTAAGTGGCTGATATTTTGTTATCTTTGGAAAGATGAGATCTTTTTCTTTGCAATGAGACCAAATTCATACATTTTTATGCGAAGTGATATCCCGCTCAACTTAATTGTCTTTTAATTCATGCTCTGATCACTTAAAAACAAGTTCGCTATTACTAGTTTCTTACCAACTTAAAAAAATGTTGATAATTTTTTTACCCGCATTTGCAACTGTCTTTAACCCCGATTGTGCAACTGGTATTTGGTAATGACATATTCACACTGAAAACTAAGGTCAACTTAATGTGGTTCCACCGTAAAATGAATTAAATGTAATTTCATTCATATTCTGTCTACTTGTATAAAACGTTGTCCTCTATCTGATATGCACAACAAAATAATACCTTTCCACGCTATTTTATTCTATAATTGAACTTGAAATTACATGGTGTTCAATGGGGGAATGAGAGAAACACGGGGGAAAATAGTATTTTTCCATAAAATACAAATGCAATTTTCGTGAAAAACTGTCTCTAAGAAGGAAATAACCCAGAGAAATTGAATAAAAATGAAATACAGGCATCTTACCACCTTATGTTTCTAGTTATTGAAGAATTAATGCCGTAACTGAAGTCAAAATGCGGTAATTCGTAGGAAATGGCGCTGCAGTCGCCTCCTATAACTGGGAAAAATTGCTACTTTAAAATACATTCGTGGAATAATCTGCATATTCTGTAGCTTACTTTAGGGTTTCTATAGGTAACGCATTGATCAGTGAAAGCAGGATTTTTTAACAAAATATCAAAAATGTGGACTTTAGTATTTGTTTTGACTCACACAGTCGCGGCGGAAGCTCCTAAATAAAAGATGACTAAAACGACTGAATAGTGTAAGGTAGAGGGCTGAGTGGAGATATTCATGGCAAAATATTTACGAATACTTTCTCAAGAGGGGAAAATTTAAGAGTCTCCGAGGACTAAGGACCACATGATGACGAAGCATGAAGGAAATGTGGCAGGAGCAATACAACTGAGCAAGTACAAATGAATTTGATGGTTTCAGCCGTGACTTAATGGAAGTTCTGGGATCTCCATTGTCTGTCCAGAAGATAGATGCCTTATCATTGTGAAACCAATCGCAGTGATAAAAAACGGAGAAAAAAATACAACGATGTTTTATTAACAAATAATGTCCAAGGACAGTTCCGTAAGTAGTAAGGTAGCATTCAGCTAATTTCGAATTGCGCTCACTTTTATTCACAAATAGTCAACATTTTGGTCTATTTCTTTGAGTACTGCCCTTCAGCTGAGCCTAAAGCTATTAATGTACAAAAATACTCAATAACAACCAAAATATAATAGAGAATATTACATGAATATCCTATATAACGATGCTAGATGAACACCATTATTTCAGACCAGATGGTATCTGATCTACAATATCTATACAATATCTATGACTGCAATACAATTTTATGACATTTGCGTATAAAAAATTGAATTTTCTGGAATTATTACTTAAAAGACAAATATTAAAAAAATTCTTAAAGATGAAATATCTTTTTATAATGACCCTTGTAGGATGGGTTACATCAGAAGTATGTATAAGGGTAGAATTTTGAAATGATAAAAAAACGAACTTTCAAAACCGTAGAATGGTTTTATTTATTTATATACCTACATATAAGTGTTGAGAAACGGGAGAATGCGATGAAGGAAGGTTTTTTTCTGAGGGACTCAGAACCCTACGAAGGCAGTAAAAACTCTTAAAAAAAGAATGATGCAAGGGGGAACAGTAATGCGAAAGAATGTTAATGTAACATACAGAAGAGAAGGCTACTATTGAAAGTGGGGCGAATCCTCTTCCACGAGGCAACAAATTTGTTGGCGGATTGTGGCGAAATTCGATCGAATTGATTTACTTTTAAAAAAACAACGTTGAGAAAACATCAACCATACTCATTTTTTAAGTCGAGATTCCGTGTATATCCATTAACTCAATCATTCTTTGCACTAAATAATATATGGATGGTTTATTACAACCAATATAAATTATAATGCTGATATAAATGAAAAGGAAAACTTTGTTATATTCCACCAATTTATTTTCCGATACAACTAGTTTCGACGCAGCGGCGTCATCTTCAGGTACAAAGAGTAAGGTTGATGTTTTCCACCCCCTTCCACCTAACTTCTTCCTCCCCCCTCCCCACCCCAACGCCTATCCTGTATGGTATACATGGATCATGTTTTTGCTTTTACTCTTTGTACCTGAAGATGACGCCGCTGCGTGGAAATTAGTCGTACCAGAAAATAAATTGGTGGAATATAACAAAGTTTTCCTTTTCATTTACGATAAAATGAACTTCCACAATGTTGAGCCTGAGACTATGGAGATAATGTAGATATTCAACGGGGAACTTTTCTAGTAGATTTATAACGTGTTGACTAGACTGATTTTTTTCACGCCAAGCGCAGAAAACACCTTCACAACCGAAGATTTTTCGTGATTCTGTAAAAATTACTGCGGTGAGTAATTGAATTACTTAAAAAAAACAACGTTGAGAAAGCATACATATTTACGTTTATGACGAAATGTACTTATGCGTTAGAAATTTCACACTTTTGAAAATAATCTCTTTCTGGAGTGCATACGCGAATCATTTCCCATGAAAAATGGCTGGTATTTTTTGTTGCAAATATCTCGAAAAGTATAACGATAAGTGGCAGGTATTTTGATAGTGATAGAAAGTTTTTGAAAGTGAAAGTAAGATATTTTTTTTTATAGTGGGGCAAAGTTATGCAAAGTGATATTCGCTCGAACTACCGGTCAAAAATCCGAGTTGACTATATATAAACGCTAAAATTAAGTTGAACGAGCATGATGTTTTGCGTTTCAACCTTAGAACTCCTCGAAACGGTTCTTTTTCCACATTTCGCCGAAAACAAAAATCACTCATCTCTCACAGTACACCCTCAATCGTGTTTAGAAAAAGAATCTGCAACGGAATTTTCTGTGGACGCATCCAATACCCTTTAGTATTCCATGACAATGCACGTGCCTTTCATAGCCGGTGGCCGGGGAAAAGGTCAAACAAGCCATGCAAACTCGTATGTAATATCAATCAAGGTTGCCAGGGTTGTAACTCTTACGTTCTCTATGTGATATCATGAGTTTCTAAGGCCCGTATTCATAGTCAGAACTTAAGCATTTGCTTGATTAAGTTCGCCTCAAGCTCGAGCTTAATCAGGATTTTCGTTTCATAGTCACTAAACAAGACTGTCTCAAACTACTGTCGAATAAGGCGAGCTTGATCAAGACGGTCTCAAGTCTCAACTTGAGACTTGACTATGAATACGACCCTAAGTCTCGGAAGTCCCCCAAAACCACTTATTTTAGGGTAGGTAGAGTAAACTATTATGTCACAGAATTAATTTTGTATCCCGTGAGCAGATCAAAAACTTAAGTCTCAAATAAAATAGAACAAAATAGTATTATAAGGGTAATCCAGCGATAGGTTTAAAAGGAAAAGAGCAAACATTCCTCTAGTTTTTTTTACAGGCGCGGGACCCCTATCTCCATACATGATTTCTTTCTTCGTCTAAGCATACGTCTTACATCTCTTCATCCTGTCCATTAAGCATATTTTCTTACTTCCCCGCTTAGCAAACATCCTCCCCTCTATTGAGCAAAACGTTATTACTAATTCCGACCATTCACTCAAGTCTCCCCTAATCTCCTCCAGAAGTCTCCTCTCGTTACTCTTCATGTCAAGCACTTCCTCATTGGTCTTCCTTTCCCTCCATTACATCTTCTCCATTCTCCTCCACAACCACATCTCAAACACCTGTAGCCTATTCTCATCCATTTTTCTCCGAGTCCACGTTTCTGCATCATACAACACTACACTCCGTATTAAACATTCCACCAATTTTTTTTCTTCACATTCTTAGAATTTTATTAAAATGTCTTAAAAACTACGCATAATAAAAATTCTAACAAACAAAAAAATCTGTTTCCTTGTAAGGATTCTGAAGTAAACGACATCGATACCTTCAGCTAGGAAGGTTCCGATGTGGCAAAGTAGTTACCTACACGAAGATTTAACCGGTATTTTCAGGCGTAACTTGGTGGAACTTATTGTATAAATGAAAAACAAACTTTTTGGTTTCACAATGATAATTTTATACGCACGACCCGGGTTCCGACGAACTGTAACGTCATTTACTCAAGCACGCGATACCTCCCTGACCCAATCCCAAACTCCTTCCCCCCCCCCCACCTTCCTTCCCTCCAACCCTCCCCCCCCCTTCCTGAGGGAAGTATATAACCACGAGTTTTTGTAGAGTCTTCACCTGAAGATGACGTTATAGTACGTCGAAACCCGGGTCGTGAAAATAAAATTATCATTGTGGAACCACAAAGTTTAAGTTTTTCATTAAAATACGAAGATTGTGTGCGCATACTGCCAATATCCCGAAACCTACAATTTCGTATGGAAATATGTCATTATTAATAAAGTTATTTTCGATCTTCTCGTGATTAATTTAAAAAATAATTCAAAATTCATTTTCAAAAGCAAAACATTCTCGGATTTCACCTATCCTGTGGCCACAATGGCCGTTAAACTTTTTTGTGGCGCGTATGGATTATCTCTCACTATTTTTTTAAATTTATCTTAATATTCCACCAACACATATACCAAAGTAATAATATTATTCAGGTGGTATAACGGCGGTATCTTGTCTCCAAAATTTCCCGGGCTATAAATTTATTAACAGAGCGCTTGTGGCATGAAATGTCAAATTTTATCTGTGTATCATTTTGACTTACGCAATAGTCAACTAATTTCAAACCCAAAAACACACCTGAGTAACCATAAAAATTTACATACTACGCGATAATTGTTCAGGTGCTAGCTGAATGCTTATCATAAGGGTATCATCAACTGATAAGATTCATACTCCAATATGATATTTGCACTTAAATTTCCAAATTTATCTCTATCATAATAAAGGTGAGAGTTTATTTATTTACTCTCCATTAAATTTATCACATCAATGAGGGCCCCACTTGAGTGATATACCCCGCGACGGTTAGCGACCCGGATTACGGCAACGTCTCATATCGCACAAATAAGCTCTATCGATTTGTATCGACATTTGTATGAAATAATGCACGAGTGTAACTGACGAAAAAGAGATATATGCAAGGATAGGGCAATGTGGTAAAAATCAGTCTCACCACCCCTTGGGAGAATAAATCTAGGTTTTGCATAGGTATCCGCTCCTCCTAAATGAGGTTCGGGAACCTATTTCAACCTCTACTCCCTTAACCCTTTACCCTTCCAACCACCACAGGATCCCACGGATTAAACCTTCGGGTAGGTGCCGCCTGTGGTTGTACCAAACGCTTGTAGACGTTGTCGTCTTCTTCTTGGTAAAAATCATTTTAAAAAAACATATCCAGTTTTACACGCCTAACATCGGGCATTTAAGTTATTCAAAGAACTGCAGACTTGGCCGCACAGACTCCATGAAATCCACAGTGTAAAGGCCGTTTTACACCATGAAAGCTTTTGTACAAACGAATGTACGTGAGACTGTACGTTTGTCTCAACGAAATTAGAGCAGGTTCTATTTTCATTAAGACTCAATTTTACTTAGAGAGAAGGTCAACCTCTCTTACTTGTATAACTTATTCATTTTCTGAGTGGAAACTGGCATAACGGTCGCCCGCACTCGACCTGTTGGTAACTTGTTTGTAATTTGTTTGGTTTTGTGTGAAATACATTGCTGGTTCAGTTATTGATTGATTATACTTGTGTTACGTTCGATTTCCTCATTTGTCTCACCCAAGCTTGGAAAGAATTTGTTTTATACGGGTGTAATCGGCGAGAAAACTAATTTACTTCTCCCGTTAGCGCTTGATATCTATAGGTAAAAGTGAAAAAATGCTATCATACCTATTTACATTTTTTTGCAATGCAATACTATTTTATACGTATAAATGTAGTATTTATATTTCGTAATAATTCGATTAGAAATTTAAAGATCAAAGTTGCTAACAAATATAAAGGTACCACTAAATAAGCAAGTCCAATATTCGTAAAAGAAATACATATTTCATTATAATTTCGTCGAAATTTCGAATACCACCCCGGAAACTTAGGTAATATTATGCTTAAATTATAGAAAAAAATTCAAATCTAATTCTTGTAAATTTTCCATTAAGATATGATGATTTCCAAGAATATGTGGTCCAAGAATATTTTGGCATACTTTAAAAAATTATTAAAATGTGTATTCAATGACTTTACCGCTCCAGTCAGCTTAAACGACTCTAAATAAGTATTTGGAGACATGTTGGTGAAATAAATGCCTAATTTCTGAAGTTAATACGTTCTTTCATGAGTTCTGATGGGAGTAATGCATTGAGTCTACAACATTGACTCCACAGCTTTCATTCCTGAAGCACACTCATTTTTCCCGTCTCTTTCCAGGGATAGCGTAGCGCTTATGATATCTCAAATGATAGCTTCAAAATGAACATATGACGCGATCACTTTCAGGGGTTAGCGCCAATGATTTAGATCCCCGACCTATTTTCCATCATCCCTTTTTTCCGTCCCTGAACACGTCATTCAGCCAATCAGAGTGCACGGTCGATGTGGTTTTCAATAAAACGTTATTTAAACGATTAATATCTCGCGGGTGAAAATGACACGAGAAGGGACAGAGAAAATGACCATGTGATCGGCGAAATGATAGCTTGAGCTGTCATTTTTTACGGTCCGTGAAAAGCTATAACTTAAATGATCCCTGAACACAAACGATAAAATGATCGTAATATTAAGACTCCATTTGCCGCATTACTAGTAAAGGGTCAACCTCACCAAACAATAACAAAAAGCGCGAAGTTAGAATTCTTTCTATGTGTCAAAAAGTCATTCTACGATTTCGCTGTAATTATATGAAACACTGCGAGTTAACCCTTAAGCTGCTGCAGCTAGAGCGCATGTCGTCCACCCTGTGCGGGAAATATCTATTCGGATGGAGCCTGTCCCTCCTTCCCACGGGCCGAGGCCGGGCAGTTATATGACCCATGTATTCCCCTCCCGACCCTTTTCTCGGGATCCAAGGGGGTGGGCACCGGAACTTGTTGAGGGATAAGTGGGACTTTGGAAAAATTTTGAAAATTTGTTTACATGCGTAAATGTTAAAAATAAATATGACAATATTTTTTCTGGCAATTTTCTGTTTTGTTTTATACCAAGCACCAAATAAATCCGTTGATAATTGAGCCGGGCGCGAACATAAGACAACTAACATTTGAGACAACCATAGCCTATTAAGCGAGCATTCGGAAGAAAGGGTCGTGCCTCATTGCGGTGGTATGCGATCCCTAAAGGGCGTGGGAAGGGATTGGTTTGGGTAAAAAGGGTGGATTTCCAAATTTCCACCGCTGGAAAGAAAGAGTTCGGTCATAAAAATATGAAAGGACTGAGGGAGCAGGTAGACAGAGAGGGCCAAACGTACAAGAACGTTTTTCCCGCAGTTGCCGGTACACACGTATATGTTCGTTTCCCGCAGCCTAAGGGTTAATTATACCCGTCACCATTCGGGGGAAACTCCAAAGTTTCGCAATCTAATTCCTCATACGGATTTTGAAGCACACGACACTGATACATCTCAAGGAAGGCTCCGATGTGGCCAGGGTAGCCACATATACGAAGATTGTGTGCGCACACTGCTACCATCCAGAAACCACCAATTTCGTATGTTAATATGTCATAATTAATAAAGTTATTTTTGATCTTCTCATGAATAATAAAAAAAATAATTCAAAATTCATTATTAAAAAGCAAAACTTCCTCTGATGTCACCTATCCTATGGCCACAATGGCCGTTAAACATTTTTTATGTGGTGCGTGTGGATTATCTCTCACCATTTCTATTTATTTATTTTAATATTTCACTAGCACATATATGTCATAATATTATTCAGGTGGTATGACGGCGGTTTTTTGTCTCGAAAATTTCCCGAGGCTATAAATTAATATATAATATTTATAATACGCAAAATTTCAAATAAAAACCTTAAAAATCTAAAACAAAAATTAGTTACGATATTTCTGAAACCTTTAAGAGAACATATTGATGATATTCCACGCAAGATTGGTCTTTAATTTGCATAACACGCAAAATTAAAAAAAAAACTTGAACATCTACAATACCCAGTAGAACGATTTTTCGGTATAGTTTTGGAGAGTACAGTGATGATATCGCGCGCGTTTTAACTTTTTAAATAGATTTCACATCGAAAAAAGTAGTTACATCATATTGTTTGGCTATTGCCGGCAGGTATATCTTTACGGCTGAATTTGTATATATTAAAATAGCAATGAGGTACATCTTAACTCATGTTCGGCAGCAAAATACAAAATATATTTTCAGCTGTCCATTACGATTAACTAAAGAAGACTAAAGATCCGTATTCGGTATCAAAAGCACTCGTTCTTTCCTGTAACTTTTTTTTTCTTACCTGTTCTACACGTTTCGTCGACTGGCAGCCTCATCACGTAGGTACAAAAAAATGAACCTTTTGTGTATTTTATTGTTGTCTGTTGTCGTTGTTAGGGGGAAATGGGAGAGGTTGGGGGGAAGGTTGAGGTCAGTAAAACCGCGGATCAAGGGCTGGCGGGTGTTGGAAAGGCTGTTGTTTTTTTTCAAAGATATGTTGTCGTAAAGGAGAGAAAGATGTAGACTTCACTCGAAACTTTCAATTATTTTGTGAACATTTATCATACATATCGTGATTTAATGTGAGCCAACAAAAAATGAGATGGAATGGGAGAGTTAGTTAAAATAAAGGAAAAATGGTGAAATGTGAATTTCTTTCTAAACAAAATTTATATACTAGCACAGCACATAACAAAATTGTGCATGAACTACACTATTCATGGGGAGAAAATTTCACACTAAATTTCTAAGGAATTAAGGACCAGCTTGAAAAATCAATGAGACGCATTAAACTCGGCAAGACATTGCTAATAATAAAAATATATTAGTGATACGAGAATAATTTACCATTGTATGGGTCAAGATGAGTGTCTGATTATTTCGATTTGCTCGAGGGCGTCTATTATTAAACCTAGATGTAATATCTCGGGGAAAATGTTGCTATGGTGATTGTTTTCATAAAGATATGGAATCCTTGTTTTTATAACTTCTAGAAAAAATGCAGAAAAGTACGAGTGTCTTCTATTCAAATTAAGGATACTATAAGCAATTCTATGAAGCAATGCCTGTTGTAAAGAGCGAACAATAAATGTATAACGTTTGTGGGTACATGTAAAATTTATCTAAAAATCGGTTGGATTTTTATGAGAAGGTTTTAGATACACGCAATTCATTGGGCTAAGTTTGATTTTCAAGGAAATTCGTTAAAAGATCGAATTTGAGCACAAGACAAAGTCCTAGGCCAAATAATGAAAGGCGTGGAAATAAATGGAGATTTCAAGGGACATTATTTTAATTTTAGACTTTAAAATAAGATAAAATACACTTAAGACGTTGACATTTGGACTGAGTTACGCGAGAAGGTTTAAATTTTTTTTCTAGCGACCGATTTTGAATTGTTGGTCTATAAATTGCGATCATTAAAATCAAATAAACTATATTGGCGTTTTCATCGCTCTTTTAAAAAATTAGCACCATGGTTACAGCCGTTGTCGCTTGTTTATTAACGAAAAAGGACGACAAATGCCGTACCCGGAGAAGTGAACTATTGGTGGACTTGCGACAACGTAATATTCCGTACGACGTTCCAAAAATTAATTCTCATAGAACGTGTGACATCTTCATGAAGTCGCCTGAAGAAAAAGTACAACCCGATCGAGTAGAGATCCGATATTACTCGAATTTTAAAAAGCAACCCCAGTTCGGTAAAGAACATGTACCTCACTTGGCATGTGAAGCGCGCGCTAAGGTGTGAAAAACGGTTACGGCCGAGTAAACATTACCACGACAGGCAGTATGCGCAAGAGGTGAGACAAGGAAGGAAGAAAGGTACGTAAGATCAGCAAATCGCCTGGGATACGAAGAAGGTCGCCGGGAAAGGACACTGAGACCCATGCAAGTACAATGATGTTCTCAAGGCTAACAATAAGACTGTATTCCCGCTTGAATAAACAGTTTTTCACTCGCAATCGTCGTATGCGGAGAGAATAGTTTGCACCTCAAGGAAAATATGGAACTATACAAGCATAGAACAAGATGCACCCTTTCGACGAGTCAAAAATGCCTTCAAGTAGCCAACCAAGGCATTGTCACTCCACGACGTTCGCGTCCAATATTCCCTTATGAGGCTTTCGACCAAAAAAACGCACGATGACACCGTTGCGTTTTTAATGTTTCCCTTAAAAATATTGTTTTAAACTTTACGTAACGAAAAATCTATTCCGCTCACCATTTTGACGAAAAAATTCAGAGCGGAATTTATCCATGTCACAGACCATATGCAACAACGACGGTTAAATAATAACATTCTCAAACATCGCGAATATGTGTACTCTCGCACTGCGGAGAGAACATATGAATGAAAACAACGGAACAGGGAAATGCAGAAGGGGCTTCACTGACCGACCTCAACAGGGAATTCTTATTTTTCACAAATGCTCACAGGTTCTGAATTCAAGGCCAAGGCACGATTTGAAGCTAAGCGAAGTCTATATGGCCTGCATGTATAAGAAATACAAATTTCCCCGGATACAGATTCAGTGGCGAAGGCATTGCGTGGCATTGCAAATATTTTTCGGGAGCAGCGCCAACTCGAGGGTATTGTTCCATGAATTAATCGCGTTGTTGCAACATCGCCGGAATGTAAACTCACCCAGAGAGGGAGACGAATAAGGCAACACAAACAGATGGGGACGTAAACAAACGTCAAATGACATCGTGAACCCGCACCGTTTGTCGATAAACATTTTAAAGCATCACGCGTAGCAACATTAGGGAATATCCTACGTGATGTTTTTGAAATACGTAACCAAAACACAAAGGTGATACTTACGTACGATAAAAATCATATGTGCAATCCGTACACAAATCGGGCCAGTGTGGAGACGGTGTTACATAATCACAGATTTTGCTCGATTATTTACACTAAATAAGAATGAATCGAAAGTTTCATTGAACTCACCGTCAAATCCATCGTCGCGAAAAGATGAATTCGCCCTCAACACTCCCGATGCACACCGACTCCACGTCGCTGTACCGATTGCGAACTATGCACTCCCCGCCGAAAAGGTTTGCGTCGTCGCCATTCTCGCGAGTGCTGCTTCCTGTTGGTTTTCACCCGGACTACTGGAACAAGCGAGCGGAACTGTGGCTCATTTGAGATTTCAATTTTTTTGAACTACGTCGACTGTGCGGCATCAGTAAAACTCTCAAGAAACAAGACCCGAGTTGATAAACACAAGAAGAAAATGGAATGGTCTCTTCCTGGCGAATACAATACATTTTACTAACCTCTCATATATAAATGAAGTAATTTATGCATGCAAATCGAGTTGATTCGAATTAAAACTCCCTGCAGGTTCATCTACTCGAATCATATAAGTCGAATCAAATAAAGAAATTAATTTGATTTATAATATAAAAGATTTTTTCTTTTTTAATTACTTTGGGAACAAAAGGAATTTCTTTTATAAGAGGCAACTATATGATTTATCCCGAACTTTTTATCACAACCAACGAAGATATTCGAAGACTAGATTATAAACATTAAACTTAAATATACTTCAGTGGTCGACAGGGATTCATTATATGTAATTTGTATTACCTACATTCAGCCGTCGAAAAATGATCATCCACGTATTACGAACGAAAATGAAGAAGTGGGTACTCGCGATAAGCTTATAGTAAGTACCCAACAGAACAGATAAGTAGCGTACAGGTAGCAGTAGGGACCGTTTATATCACGTAGGAAGTACGCGTAGCATATGCGTGGAAGCTACGTAACATCAATGCATTGGAAAAACTTAATCCGTATTTTTAACCTTGATCTTGAATAAAATGAGTGCAATTGAGAGAAAGGAATGCATCGGAAAGTCAAAGAATGAATTTGAAGAGGAAATATGTAACTCTTCAATGCCTTAGATGGTATACGCAAAATCTACGTTGCCGCTACGTAGCTTTTCTACCTGAAAAATTAAATTTGACCATTTACTTTTCAAAGATCTCTTATGGAATTCCTCAACGGAAGAAAAAAGTAGGTACAGAACTTTGCGTAGGAAAATTTAGTACTAAAAAATGATATATAAGGCTCCACGTCGATGTTATGCGTAACATCTACATCGCCACTACGTAGCTTTGCTGCATGAAAATAGTGATCATCTCATTTCCAGCAATCTCGTATGAAATACGGAAAGAAAAATAACATGCTAACTATAATGGACGACTCAGGAGTAAAACGGAATGCAACGATTCAAGTGAAGTTCAAAATGAAATTCATTGCAAGGTGTTAAGACAACACATGATTTTTTTGAAGTTTCGTTTAAATGAACATCAGTACACCACTATCAGAACAATCTGTGTTGAAGTTGATTTGAATGTGTGTTGAAATGGCCAGGTCTATACACTGAAACTATGATTTGGAACTCTAATGCACTTTGCTATAATTAACCCAATTAATTAATTAATTAACCCAATAGTGAAATGAACCACTCATTTGCAACTTTTTTTCATTTGCAATGTGTTGACACAGCACTGTTTTCCTTGAGTTGGCACAGTGTTGCTCTGATCTGTGTCAATACTGTTTTGAGCTGTGTTGAAACTCTGACCTGTGTTGACACTGCACACTGCTTTTATTGATGAAGAATTGCCGTGAACTGTAATGCTATTTCCATCCGTGACTAAACTGCTACCTATAAATTCTATGATTGGTATTCCAGCTTGTAAGTTCGAAAAAATACATATTTAGTAAATAATAATGCACTTGAAGAGGCAATGAGAGGATACCTCACGAAACCCATAATAATGTCTAGCCCACATGCTTTCATGATTGGCAAGTAGAGCATTATATATCGAAAAAATACGGTTACTATATGCGATTTCGTGCATTATGAAGTCGTGACCGAAAAGTTGCAAACCCATTAAAAATGTAACACACTTACTTAAGGCTCATTAAATGCATTCCCAAATTTGCATCAATGACTGTCAGATGTATACAACGAAATACTTGGAGCCCGGGATACTCCTCAGCTCTGAGCAATGCCTATAATAGCCTGTCTGTGGCCTGGTTGCGGTGTTAGTGACGACTAGAGTCATGGAAATGTGTAATATTCTTTTGAAAAATCGTGGTGCTAGCCGTAAGTTATAACATTTTAATTAGACATGAATAAACCGAATCTTTAAAGCACGTATACCAGGCGAAACCTATATGACGACTCAAAAGTTTTAAGGGTTTAGAAACCTATGTGGAAACCCGGACAACTTGGTGTTTTGAAAAATGCGGGTTATGACAACCTAACATCGAGAGGCGCTGCGACCAACAAAAGAAAAACGATAATTTTTTTTTACATGGTACACAAGTAGGTTAGAGGTTCTGTCATTTAGGCTTTTCATGCATATAACACTCATAAATTCACAGTAGGCTGAATATCCCATTGTGATAATTTTGCTCAACACATCTATATAAGAAAAGCCCTTGTTCTTCAGGAACGCTTTAAGATGGAGCCACAGTCACTTAACCAATTCAGTCCGGGTGCAACTTTCGAGTTTTTAGTCAGTGGCTGAAGGTTTTTAAATGTATAACTTAAACTAGTCCTCATGAATGTTTTTAGCAGTCACCCGCACTGAATGTGTTAACTTTAAAATACTGTTATTCAGCTGCTTGCAAGAAATTTTTTTAAACCTAGAATCATCTGATTTGGCTCCGACTGCGACAACACTTTCTTCCATCTTGCGGCGATGACAATTTCCAGTGATTGAGCATATGCGATTACAATCAACAAGTCACAGGGTCAGTCATTTCACCAAATTGGATTTCAACTCCAAACAGCAGTATTCTCATGTTGCTCTCGCAAGTAAATGGAAATAATGTAATGTTATTAATGTTGGGAATAAACTCATGATTACAAGTGTCATATAATTTCAACGTCTTCTTTGAATAAGTAAGGGTGCCTTTAAAATCCTAGTGTTTCTTAGAAAAGTGTGGGGCATTAAATTTTGCCCGCTCTTTATCCTTTCCCCAATTATCTTATGCTAATTTTTCTTTTACCATTGATGGTAAATAAGAGGAGCACAATCGAATACACATTTAGAACAAAAAAAGACAAACATCTTAACCCCAGAGTAAATATTGGGAGATAGAAGGTGAGAATATCTGTTATGTAGGGTTTGCAAGAGTGGTAAAGTGAAAAATAAAAAAAAGTAAGAATGAGAAGGATTAAAAGGTTGTGGATTACGTAGGAAATGATTAGGAAGAGTCATAATGGAGGAAGTGGAAAATGTGAACACTGAGCTGAAATGGATAATATTGAAAAACAAAAATACTTCAATTAGTCAAAAAATCAGGCTAAACCTCAAAGGGTGAATGATGCACAGTGGAGATAGAAATCCAATGAAATGAAGACTTCACAGTGAAGGGGATAGGTTGAATTTAGAGAGATGGGTTGGTGACCAACAACTGTAGTCACTTGCACAATTGGTGGATATAGCTTGAAAGGGAAGGAGTATTTGAGAAGTAGAGGAAGGGTAGAAAAAATCTCAATATGTATCACTTTCATCCTACTCTAAATACAAGGCACAAAGTATTACTTCACCATCCAACAGATGGAGTACTTAATAAAAAGACCTCTCAGCATATCAACCAAGCAGGGATCGGCATTCTGCCCAAAAAATTTTCATCACTGGCAAGATTTGAACCAAGGTATGTACTACAGAATGAAAGCCAGTGCTTTAGCCAACCCGATACCAAATTGACAGAAGGGACGAGTGTGGTGATACACATAATGCTAAACAGACTGACAAGAAAGGTAAAATATGTCATCCCTTTTATCCTCTTAATATATACTTCAATTTTTTGCATGACTGTGCACATGACAGTGTGCCTGGTCATTAGCAAATTAGGCAGTGATATTTGTTCAAAACGCAAGTCATTATAAAACGACCTTGTTGCGTTTATCCTCCACAAGTGTTGTATCAAGCACCACAGGGTCTCCCGTGCTACATTAACCCACGTTAGCACACGCAGATGGGGATTCCCAACCCGACCAAAATAATAATTTTTTCTCATCACTCTGCAACATTCTACATTGTGATACTCCTTCTAGTCTTCTACATATTTGTAAACTCCGCTTCAGTCACCACTCACGCAATGGAAAGAATATACACCAGTTAAATTTTATTTCACTTCTGTCGAATCCCCACCCACATTCTATCGCATATCAATTTCTGCTAATGGAATTTTTGAGAGTCTAGACTCGCTGGTGTTGCCATTTACATCGTTACTTCGCTACTTTGTACTGTCCGCTTCCTTTTATTTTTTTTCGGCCCTTGGACTGAGTTTCCTTAGTTAGACTCAGTTTGAGTTGAGAAAAAGCTGTAAAGAATACACTCTTTCCCTCTACTTCACTGTGTTCTCCGCCGTGCACAATTTAGATTTGAGTGAGAGTGACAATGAGGGAAGCAACACCATAACTTATCGCTCTGATCGCGAATATTCTGAAGAAAGTGAGGATGAACATTTGGAAAAAATCAGATCATTTGTTGGAAAAAAATGGAGTGGTCTGCAGTCTAAAAAATGCAATATACTGAAATATTCTCCTGGGCCAGTTGGTAAGGTGCACAGCGTTACGTATGTGTTGGGCTCTGGGCAAAATAGTTTCCCTTATTCTCTATTGCTGGATATTGTTTCTTTCACAAATATAAAAATACGAACAGTGCAGAGTAGTTTTGAGCGTCAAAGTGATGCTAAAGAAGCTGACCTAGTTGAACTGAAGGCATTCCCTGGCAGAAAAGAATGGTAACGTTTGTGTAACCTAATGGTAACTTTGGAGTGTACCATTAATGTAGGAAAATGGTAAACTCTGTGTGTAACTATAGTGTACATAGTTATAACTTCAGTGTACAATCTGTGTAACTTTGTGGTAAAGTGGCCCAATCTGTGTAGGTTTTGTGTGTACCTTGTGTAACAATTGGTGCTGAATTGTGTACAGTGTGTACTGAGTCTGCTGTGGTACATGATGTGAACATAATGTACACAACCCACGTAGCACACTGCCACGAAAATGTGCCTTGAAGGCGCCTCGGAAGCACATAAAAAAGTATAATATAAAAAAGCCGGAATATCGTATTATCACTCCACTGCTCTCGCAATATAAAAAAAGATACATTGCAATCAATCAATTTCACTGTTCTCTTGTGCAATGGCATGATATAATACGTCGTATTATGATACCTCAAATCTACCTAATGCCTATCTAACCTACGACTCAACGCACCTAACTTCACACCCACAATTGAAATAAAGGAGTTGAGAAAGACGTATATATGAAGTCACTTCCGTGGATAAATGTGACTTTGAGAACTATAATCATTAAATGATTATTCCGTGATAGTTTGAGGAAATGTAATAAAATCTTGTTAAATTTTTTTCACCATTAATTAATGCCCCTTAAGAAAAATTTCACCCAAAAACTGATCAATAACTGGTGAATTAACTGCTAAATAACTGATGAATAGTTGATCAGTTATTTGAAACACTTTTACCAGTAACTGGTGAGAAAATTCACCAGTTACTGGTGAAAAAATTCACCAGTTACTGGTAAGAAAATTCACCAGTTACTGGTGAAAAAATTCACCAGTTACTGGTAAGAAAATTCACCAGTTACTGGTGAAAAAATTCACCAGTTACTGGTGAGAAAATTCACCAGTTACTGGTGAAAAGTTCACCAGTTACTGGTGAGAATATTCACCAGTTACTGGTTTAAATATCACCAGACACTGGTAAAAGTTAAACAGTACCTTCTGAAAGAATCTAACAACTTTTTTAGAAACCAGTTATTATACATACTAGTTAGTTAGTTATGCCTACATAGTAATACTGCATTATTTGTCTAACCCTTCGTATTTTGTTTACTTACTTCTTCCAGAAACAAAATTATTTTATTATTTACAGTTTCAAATATTGTGGGATCCAGTTGTTAACATCTGTTATTAAAATTATGAGAGCTATGAAAACCATTGCAATGGTGGTAAGTTATACAACAGGTGGCTTTTAAGTGAGGAGATTTGAATATATTCTTGTCAATAGCCAGCAAGCAAGCTGACCTGTAACTGATGGGCGTATTCTTAGAAATGACAATAAAATCTGACATAAAAAGGATATCTTTCCCGACTATAACAAAAGTGACATGTTACCGACGTCAAATTGATATATATCTCACATACTACATACTAATACTATACATTGATATAAAAATGACATTTCCTGATGATGTTGGACCGATATAAAATTGACGTTAAAAAGATATATCTTTCCTGACTATACAATGATATAAAAATGGCATTTGGTGATGATGTCTGACTGATATAAAATTGATGTTAAAAAGATATTAAGGACTATGGAACTAAGTGCACCCAAAAATGGGAAATAAGGTTGTAGTAATGATGGCACAGTCATATGGCTGAAACTAACCATATGACTGGAGCCAGTACTTGATGTACTTGCAATAGGTATGAAAGAGTGTTTCTGAAATAAAGTACAAAATTATGAAAAATACAATTTATTGAAATTACAAATGGTTACAAAATCCTAGGTGTCATATAAGCTCTTTCATGCCACTTGAAGCACTGTTGCATTTCTTCTGTATTCCCATTCTCAATGACGCTTCATCCTCATCAGTTGCTAAAACTGAAAGAAACAGCTTACATGAGTCATGATATCACTGGGAAACAAATTTAAGAATACGATCAAAACACAATCAGTGCCAGGTTATTCTATTATATATATTCCCGGATCTTATTATATTTTCCACCAAGTAGAGTTTTTATGGCTGATACTAGCATATTCATGGTCTACAGTAATTAAGGTAGCATTAACATTTTGACACGAATTTTCAAATTCAATATCAGCAGCTATATCATCAATAATGAATGTCAAGCTCTTAATTTACCTAAGACACCACCAGAGAAATCTTTTCAAGTCCCCTTGTCAGGAATATGGGTGTTCAAAGTTACTTAAAATGTTTACATCCATCAAATGGTAAATAAGCAAAGAAAGGCATGAATGTCTCTACTTAAAACAATTAATTATAATAATATCCACAGTTTGAAGAAAGAACTAACTGAATATTTACTAATCCTCCATTGATCTAGGATATGACCAAGAGAGTCTTGGCTATAGATGGTTTAAATCATGTATCACCTACCCCAACGGATGTTTCCTCTTCTAATCCCTTCCTCTTCCTTCATTTTCGCACTCTGGCTTCAGCTGCACTCATCCTCCCTCTCAATAATAATATTTCCAGCCTCAATCCCACCTCCATGTCTTCATCTGCCACAGTTAAAGCAGGATGTGCTCATCGGATCACAGCTAGAAATAAAAGTTTTAACAAGTCACCTTAAATTGACCAAAAATTGTAGCTGAGATTAATAAAATTGGATAAGTGACGCAAAGTTTTAAACGAGGGACACAATGAAACAAATTAAGCACATAATACACGATTCAACCACATATTCAAAGAAAATTAAAAATTGTCATTCATTGCAGTCACTAAGTTTTAACCTATTCCACTAACACATTTACCACTGTACTCTACCCTTAAATACTCTCACAAGAAAAAAAAGCTAATGACTAATTCCCACTCCGAAAACACATACAGAATTAACACCTAGATGAAAACCTTTGACCCACGACACCAATGCATGAGCCCAATGAGATCACGAGTTTTACGACGGCAACTTTCATAGAACAGTGTTGGAAGTGTAGACAGGTGAAAATAGAACAAATCGACAGTGATATCTTGAAACATTACTCTTAGCGTAGCATATTCTTCCCCACAGGCAATAATAATATTCTAAATGTAAACCAACGATTATCGTTAAGAACTTGTTTAACTACGACCTTATAACAAAATTCCGTATTATATTCTTCTTCCTCCAAAATCACTACTCCTAGCCGTTTAATTTTCTTACTCATGAATAACTTCTTTTCCAAGAAAAATAATCTTGGAGGGTGATATTTTCAAAAGCCTCATTACTAGACTAGGATCTTAAATACACAAGAGTGAAATTAACAAATGGAGTCGTAAGATATGACTAACAGATGCACAAATATGTTACAAGCTTTGTCCTCTGATATCAATATGAATACACTACACACTAAGCAACGTGAAAATACACCGGTAAAATTAATTAAAATAATAGGACAGAATATGCTACGCTAATATCAAATAAGAAGTGAACTTTTTTAAGAGAGGGGTACCAACCAAGTCAAGGTACAAGGGGTATCAAAATAAGGGGTTTCTTAAACCAATATTAATGAAATAAAGATAGTAGATAACAATGAACAACAACAACAAACTTACCTTGCTTCAGTTTGGATTGGGGGTGTCCAAACATGTGGTGTCTTCCATAAAACTTGAGTTGCACATCCAACCGCATAATAAGTGAGGTGAATTTGGTTCCGATATCTCTGTTAAAAGCGGGTGAAATTCGCGAAAACGCTGGCGGGACGAAAGCTCACCTTTACCAACAGTTGCACCAGGGAATATATAACCAAAATACTTAGGAAATATTTAATTCCCCCTTACGCGTTGTGGTTACACACGCTAGTGAACATCGATCTTCATATTTTTGACGTAGCGAACGCAGCGCCAACGCGCCAATTGCTAGTTGAAACCCGCATTTTTCAAAACCCCAAGTTCTTGTCCAGGGTTGCAGCATAGGTTTTGAATCGCTTAAAATTCTTGATTCGTCATTGAGGTTTTGCCGGATTACGTGCTTTAAAGTATCGTTCGAAGCATACCTGATTACAATGCAATATGTTACGGTATTATACGCGTACTATACTCTATTAAAGGTAAATGCGCATGCTCACAGCGGAAAAGTAGCGTGGATACTTGGAGCCTTGGCTCCAAGTATTATTAGGTTGAAAATATTACAAGTTGAATTGAATGACGAACGTCGATGCATCTCCAAAAATGTTGTTTAAAACGCAATTCATGAACTTTGGAAGCGATTAAACTCTTGATTGTGGAACATTTTTTTGGGTTCCTTTCCCAGATGATTTTCGGACTTAGTTTTTTTGCGCCTTCGTTGAAAATATTACAAGTTGAATTGAATGACGAACGTCGATGCATCTCCAAAAATGTTGTTTAAAACGCGATTCATGAACTTTGGAAGCGATTAAACTCTTGATTGTGGAACATTTTTTTGGGTTCCTTTCCCAGATGATTTTCGGACTTAGTTTTTGGCGCTTTCGTTGAAAATATTACAAGTAGAATTGAATGACGAACGTCGAAGCATCTCCAAAAATGTTGTTTAAAACGCGATTCATGAACTTTGGAAGCGATTAAACTCTTGATTGTGGAACATTTTTTTGGTTTCCTTTCCCAGATGATTGTCGGACTTAGTTTTTGGCGCTTTCGTTGAAAATATTACAAGTTGAATTGAATGACGAACGTCGAAGCATCTCCAAAAATGTTGTTTAAAACGCGATTCATGAACTTTGGAAGCGATTAAACTCTTGATTGTGGAACATTTTTTTGGGTTCCTTTCCCAGATGATTTTCGGACTTAGTTTTTGGCGCTTTCGTTGAAAATATTACAAGTTGAATTGAATGACGAACGTCGAAGCATCTCCAAAAATGTTGTTTAAAACGCGATTCATGAACTTTGGAAGCGATTAAACTCTTGATTGTGGAACATTTTTTTGGGTTCCTTTCCCAGATGATTTTCGGACTTTGTTTTTTGGCGCCTTCGTTGAAAATATTATAAGTCCCAAAATCGTCTGGATAATATATTTGGGTCCCATATATATATGGGACCCAAAAAAAAGTTCCATAATAAAGAGTTTAATCGCTTCCAAAGTTCATGAATCGCGTTTTAAACAAATATACCAGTCACTAAAATGTTTACTAGTAACTGATGGGTTTCGCCAGTTTCTAGGAAATGTTTTTGTGTAATTTGGAAAAACTGGCCAATAACTGATGGATTTTACCAGTCACTAAAGAGTGTTCACCAGTTACTGGTCACATTTCACCAGTAACTGATGGGGTTCACCAGTTATTAGGGAATGCGATTGAGTAGTTTGCAAAAACTGACCAATAACTGATGGACTTTACCAGTTACTGGTGAAAATTGACCAAAAACTGATCGATCTCACCAGTTACTGGTCAAATTTCACCAGTAACTGATGGATTTCACCAGTAACTGATGGATTTCACCAGTATTTTTTCTTAAGGGGCCAGATAACTGTTATCCTATTTTGCCACATAGTATGAATATAAATGCAATATTACTGCGAATAAACAAAATTTTTCCAATTCCCGCACGTTAGCTTCAGCATGCTTTCAGAACTTCTTCAATATTCGCCTAATTCGCCCAATTTCTCAACTATTTCTAAGAATATATTTAGAGCTCACTACAATAACTTTTACCAAATCACAAAAAACCTTCAGTTTATAAGGAGTTTTCAGCATGTGGCGTGCCGTAGTTCGAAACAAATAGAAAATATGCACAATGTATACACTTTGAGGGTGATATTTATGTACTATGAGTGTAAATTATTGGTATCGCGACATAGTGGTACAATTGTGATGACATTTGTGTACCCAAAAATGGTAATTGCTGTGTACATATTGTGTACACTTCTGGTGTCTCAATAGACTGGTAACTTAGTGGTATAATCTGTGTAACATCAGATACAACAAATTGAGTACGGCTGTGGTATCAATAATGTACAGGGTGTAACAACTGTACGATTTGTGTAACTTTGTGAGTAGAAAAGTGTAGTAAATGTGTAATTTTACATAATGTACCATATTTATACACATATTTGTTACACTAATTTTTCGCCAGGGTTATTGGGAATAATTTAGACTTGTCATGGGCATAAACAGGTTCAAATATTTGCTATGAATGTTGAGATATGATAATATTCACAATAGAAGCAAAAACAAGGGAATGGATAAATTTTCTTCGATTAGGGCTATTTTCAATGAATTTGTAACTAGCAGTCAGAAAAACTACAGCTTGAGTGAGGTAGTGTCAGTAGATGAGATGCTCCCACTATTCCGCAGAAAAAGCAGTTTTCATCCTTACATGCCGGAAAAGCATGTAAGATGATGTCATACATTGTTGAAATGTGGTCCTCATGGCATCGTTTGTTCCGAGTAGGCTAATACCAGGGCGCCTAGCTAGTTCCTTTCAGCCCTTCCACCATTCCCTTATAATTCCACTTTTGCCAACCTCCCTGCTTGTAATCGGTGGCATGGATGGCCTCATTTGTCTCTCCCACTTAACCAGAAATCAAACTGGAATACATTTGATGCCAAGAAGGAATACATGTAGAGATGGGCCACTATGAAAGTTAACGCAGCAATTTTCGTAAATTACCGTGGTATTTTTTGTAATTTACCACAACCCGTGAAAATTATCGTAATTTTCTAGATAATCCGCCAGTTTGAGATAGTTTTTCATACAGGTAAATTCCCAAAATATTCTTTTAAGCCATACACATTTCTAATGTGTTTAATTACAAATTTAGACATTCACAGCTCATTTTTGGAATATTTGACTTAAATTATAACATTGTGGAGTAATGTATGAGAATACATATTAGAATATTCTTCTTCAGTCTTCTTATAGCAGTGCTGTCCACCATGCTCCTATAAAGCCACCAAATAATCCACACGGGAGGCGGACGCCTCGGTAGCTTAACTGGTTAAAGCACTCGATGCAAGATCGAGGGATCTGGGTTCCAATCCCGGTCAATGCGGATGATTTTTCCCCTGAGGAATGTCGCACTTATGTGCACTTGCGGGTGACTCCGTAAATACCGTGGCTAGTCCCGGTATCCTCAAAATTGGGCATAATAGATAGTTGTTTCAATTTTCTTCTAAATTTCCCTTTTTCTCTTCTATTCCATCAGTCTGGCAGCTTTTACAGCTTCATTGGACTACAGTCAAAATTAAAATTAGTGCTCAGGATAGCAATGTTTGTTAGAATAAAATGTTAATTAGAGTATTACATAACTGTGTGGGTCCAAACAAAAAATTGATATAAAATTGCAAAAATAATTACTTAAAATTTAAAATTAATTAAATAATTACTTATTATTGAATTAACTAAAAAAAATACTTATCAAGTTAAATTAAAAAAAATATATTATGTAGAAATTAAATAATGAAAAATAGATAACAAAGGTGAACAAAACACACATCATATTATGTAAATCATTTATATCTCACCTACGGGAAAATAAGAAATAACTCATGCTTCAATTCTTACAATTGTTGTAAAATCTAAATGCATCTGCTTATCATCAGCAGTATTTAAATAAGTCATATAGTAAAACCAAATAATCAACCAAATGTTTCATACATTTTAAATTATGAATATGATCATTACTAGAGGTGAACTACCAATTTTAGTAGGTTTTCATGGAAAAAGGCACATACATATATGCTTATCTTAAAGCTGCAGGCCCTTGTCTCCTTATTCATTGGTTCAGCATTTAATGCCAAAAACTTTCCATCTTTGCAACTCATGATTATAATTTGCAATTCATGAGTACATCACCACATCATAGAGCACGGCTAATACTGAGCAAAGATATTAGTCTCTGAGAGAAAGTCTCCAAAAGAAAGATTCTTTGCACCCTTCATTAGCCATCCCCTAAAATGTAAACAGTATGTACTAAATAGCAACAGAAGAAAATGGAGATAGAACTGAATGCAACAAAGTAGAGGAAGTTTGGTCCTCAATAAAGGATGACCTCCTTGCTGCAACAGAGGAAATAGTTAGGAAGGGAGGGTGAAAAATAAAGAATGCATTACGAATGATATAGTGAAAATGAGAAAATACAACTAAAAAGCTAAAAAAAAAAGAGGAAGATAAACAGAAGTTCAGAAGCCTGAGAAACAAAATAAATAGAGTGATGGCATTTTACTAGATAAGGATGATAAAATCATTAAAAGATGGAAAGAATATATTGAGGTTCTGTACGGAGGTGAAGAATTGCCGAAAAGCAGTATTAAAAGAGAAGAAACAATACCTGTAGATGAGCTGGGAGAACCAATACTGATAGAGGAATTTGAATTAGCAATGATAAGCCTGAAAAATAATAAATCCCCAGGTGTAGATGACATCCCGGCAGAACTTCTCAAGGTAGGAGGTGCCAAAATGAAGGACAGACTCTATAAACTCATCAAGTTGATATATGAACAGGGAAAACTCCCTGCAGATTTTAAAGCTAATATCATGATACCTATTCCTAAGCAAGTAGGTAGGTGCAATAAAAAGTGAACAATACAGAACGAGAAGTCTAGGGTCACATGCAGCAAAAATAATGACAAATATTTTCCTCCGGCGCATGGAATGAAAAGCTGAAGCAATGCTCTCAGAAGACCAATTTAGGTTCAGAAAAAGCAGGTGTACAAGGGAGGCAATATTGGCGTTAAGATTGATTGTAGAAAAAAGATTGGAGTGGAATAGGAAAACTTACATTGCATTCATAGATATGGAAAAAGCCTTTGATGACATTAAATGGGATCAAATGTTTAAGGTTCTAAAGAAAGCTGGAATCAGCTATAGAGAGCGAAGACTCATATGGAATCTGTATAGGAATGAAAAAGTTATTCTGGAGGGAGATAAACAGCTATTAGAAGCTAAAATCCAGAAGGGGGTGAGACAAGGATGCGCGTTATCACCAGTGATATTTAACACGTATATTGAAGAGGCACTGAAAGAAGTCAGTAAAAGAACAAAAACGGGAGTAAGAATACACGGTGAAAGAATAGAAATACTAAGGTTTGCGGATGATATTGTTGTACTAGCGGAAAATAAAGAAGACCTTAAAAGCATGATAGAAAAGATGAATGAAATCATGGGAACAAGATATAACATGAAAATTAATGCAACCAAAACAAAGATAATGGTATGCGACAAGGGAAAGCACAGATTGTGGCTGATAATAAACGCCTCGAACAAGTGGATTCCTTTGTATACCTGGGTAGTAGGATTACGAGAGATGGGCAAAGTAGGGAGGAAGTATGAAGTAGAATTAACCAAGCAAAAAGCGCTTTTAACAAAAAATTGACACTTTTTACGTCCCGATGCAATAGTCTTCAAATAAGAAAGAGGCTCCTTAAAACCTATGTCTGGAGTGAACTGCTATACAGGTATGAGACGTGGACCTTAGGGGTAGAAGAGAAAAAGAGACTGAACTCGTTTGAACTATAGCGTTATAGGCTAAGAATTATGTAGTAAGAACTACCATTTGAACTATGGTGTCATAGGCTAAGAATTGGATGGGCAGACAAAGTGATGAATGAAGAAGTTCTTCGACGAGTAGATGAAAAATTCAGCCTAGAGAAAACCATAGTTTAGAGATGAGCAAAGCTTGTTGGACATCTGTTGAGACACAAAGGGCTCCTGAAATTAGTAATAGAAGGAAAAATTAAAGGAAAGAGAAACACAGAGAAGCCACGTCTACGGCACCTGGGGCAGATAATGAAGGACATGGGATGCAGGAGTTACGTTGAAATGAAGAGGAAGGCAGATATACAAGAAGAATGACGAGTTGCGGCAAATTAATCAACAGATTGAACACTGAAGAGAGAGATAAAATTTAAACCAAAAATCATTCCATAAATTCCAAAAATGATTTGGTATCTATGGGTACAAAGATATTTTTCTAATATCACCATGATAAAATCAATTGACTTGACCAGAGTTCAAATCTGGATCTCTCAACTGCTGATCAGGTGTGTTAGCCAGCTATGCTACCAAGCTTAGAGCCACTGGATGACACACCTGTCCAGTAACTGTGAATGTATAAAGTTAACATTGCAATTTTCCACAGGTAAAGATATATTCCACCCGGGTTTCGATGCACTGCATCATCATCAACACCTGAGAAACAAAATAAATAGAGTGATGGCATTTTACTAGATAAGGATGAAAAAATCATTAAAAGATGGAAAGAATATATTGAGGTTCTGTACGGAGGTGAAGAATTGCCGAAAAGCAGTATTAAAAGAGAAGAAACAATACCTGTAGATGAGGTGGGAGAACCAATACTGATAGAGGAATTTGAATTAGCAATGATAAGCCTGAAAAATAATAAATCCCCAGGCGTAGATGACATCCCGGCAGAACTTCTCAAGGTAGGAGGTGCCAAAATGAAGGACAGACTCTATAACCTCATCAAGTTGATGCACTGCATCATCATCAGGTGTTGATGATGATGCAGTGCATCGAAACCCAGGAGGAATAAATCTTTAACTGTGGAAAATTGCAATTTTAAATTTCTGCATTGTTGAAATTACAAAACATCACGCCTGACACCTCCCTACTTGGCAGTAACTGCAAGATCCAAGTTCAAATCCAGGTTAAGTCGAAATAAATCATTTTCCCCAAAATGTTGTTTATGTCTCAAGATATTCCATATTCACAATGTGTGTCATAATATTTAGCAGAGTAATATGTGTTTTACAGTCAGCCAAGTGCAGCAATTTTTTAACAAATTGGTACATGCATGAGAGAGCTGTGACCTACCAGCCTTAGATACATAGTAATTTTATCCACAGGAGAATGAATAAAACCCCACACTTTTTCAGAGTTCTTTCCCCACATTTACAATTTTATAGCATTCCAAGTTGACTAGCCTCACTGACTTGTAACTATCTCTACAGTAAAAGAGCAAAAATGATTTGCCTAAAATATTTATTAACAGTTTTGCCAGGAAATTTTGTAAACACAAAATTTTTGAAAGAAAGAAATAACATGAGTTTGAACTTCAACTCTAGAGATTTATAAAGAGATATTGTACAATGAAGGAATAAAATCTGTATGGAGAATCGTGACATTGGATGAATGTTAATGTTCACAAGGTGTTTCGGCAATTGGTTGATGACCTAATTACCACGACGAATTTCAACAGGCACATTATTGGTCCAAATCACATTCTTTCCATAATAATAAAAAAAAATATTATAATCAACAACAATTTTAAAGCAGAATCTGAATTGACTAAATATTTTATCACAAATCACAATCAATACAAATATAAAAAACACCTAATTACAATCAATCACATTTAATCTTCATTGAAAAAGCTCAGCTTCCACAAATTAAAAATAAGCACTAAAATATAATAGAAACATCCAAAATAGGACAGCCTCTCAAATCACTGGACTGTTCCTTCATCACATTATAGTCATTATCAATGACAAAAGTAAGTAGTTAAATAGCGAGTAGGTATGTACTTACATAACTCTCCTACATTTTTATTATGATAATTCCAATCATAAAACATCACCCACAGGGGGGTCGCTAAGATATTACAAGGAGGATAGAAGGACCACAAAATGATTCTGTCAACATTAAAACACTCAAAAGTCAAAAGACCATTTCGCCCTCTAAAATAAAACTTTGTCACTATCTGGAACAAATCTGACCAAATTCCAACAATCAATACTGCAAAGCAAATGAGTCGAGAAGGATTGGCGGACATGGAAATGAATGTAGAACTCAATAAACTGAAGAGACCTACCACTATTTCCACTTCTGCCAATGCTAGTCCACATCTTCAGTCTTTGGCCATCGCACCAATAAAATATGTTGGAAATCATATTGGCTGGCAACGGCTCTCTGCCATCCAAGCTCGGATCCGAACCTTTCACTAAAAAAGGTCAGCAGCAAAGTTAACATTGAAAAAAGCACCTCACCTTCAACTGAGGTGCAGTCACACAGAACACTCATCTTCATCGTTCGGATCTTTGGAATCTGAAGGGCCCTCAATCCCACTGACAGCACTGGGGCTTGTGTAACGACCTAGAACCAAGGCCCGAAGCAATGGTCCCACTTGACTGGCATCTTGCAATGCCTCCAACAACATTTTCTCCACATTTCGCATTATTGCTACCTTCTGATGACCTTTCAAAGGATACGAGATCTGCCCCATCGGTCCAGCCTGTTCAGAATAAAAACAGGAGTATATTAACACATTGCAGATGGATCACAAGTTTAATCATGTTTTCTACATGCCGTCCTTAGCTGCCACCTGCTGTGACCTATTGTGACTACATACTTCGTTTATTTATGTGTTCACATCAATAACTAGTGTATTAAACATTAGTTATCGATGTTTAAAATTAAAATTAATTAAATTATTGTAAAAATGAAATGGGTGTTTCTGTCAAGTCCTGGTGGTTCAGCCCCTGAGAAACTTGATGACAAGCCAACAGCTTATCGGAATTGCAGGGGCATACAGACCACCAGAATCGTCCGAGAGCAAAAAAAACTTGACTTCTTTCATGTTTCTTTTGCTTATTTACTGTTATTTTTAATGCATTTTGGTATTGTGAAGAGTCAGTATTTTTGTCTTAAAAAAATACCTGGCCATTTGGTTAAATTGGAAAAAAATCTCTGGTCTTTAATGAGTAAATTATTATGGAATTTTAGTAATCTATAAAGCACAATTGTATATGGTGGAACTTGGTTCGAGTCTTCCTCCTTAGTGTGTTGATTTCTCTCTGTCATTACTTAATTCTAAGGACACATTCAGAAATATTTAGAGAGTCCATCTCTAATTTACACAAATAATGAGATACTGAGGTAGCGAAACATGGTGGCAGCTGTAATGAATACCCTAAAGTTTGCCATGATCAAGAAAACATCAGAAACAAGCACACACTCTCTGCGGGGTTGTTTTGTAATCTCACCTTTTTAGTGACTCTTAGTGGAAAGGCGGGATATCCGTTTCCCTCTCTTAATGATCGGCTCACGAACGGTTCGTGAATTGTCGAAGCTTCAATTACCTTATATCAAATAAAAGATGCCGAGACTAGCGAATACCCAGATTGCTCAACATCTTACGGAAGATATCTTACACTGTACAAGTACATACCACGAAAATCTAAATAGAGTCAAAACTACAAGCGACATGTAAGCAATCACTCAATATTAAAAAAAAAATTAAGTGCATCTAATTAGTGTTCGATTCACAAGCACGGGAAATATCTACCAAGATCATAGATTTTAAGGCAATATTTGTTAAAATTATGAAATTATGGTATAATAACTGAATTCCATTCTCCATACACCGACGGATAGGCACACGAAAACAAAGGTATCAGCAACATTGTTTGGGAAATATTGATACGAAATATATAAACAGATAATCCAAGCTACATAAGCATTTCAAACAAAGCATACCTTCAAGTGCCCAATATATTGGAGTTGAAAATGCTGAAGTTCTTCACATTTAGCAAATTACAACAATATGATTTAAAATTGTTTGTATCTTTCGCGCCCTTGTTTATTTTCCAACTCAAGCTTCAAGTGGAAATGATGGTGGCTCCATGTCACATTCTTTACGACAGGTGAGATGGAACTAATGGCAGGCGGAGATAATGAAACGGATCAAGAGTCGAAAGATATGGATCAGAGCGGATGAATCGTCTAAAAGACCAGCACATGACCGGCAGTTCACTGATTGAGATCCGAAGATGGTCACGCCGCCTGGGTGGCGGAGTTGAACTACGAAAAAGTGACATTTTATGACGTATTCTCACTGAAGTGAGATTACAAAATAACCCCCCTGGTCAAGTCAGATGATTTCTCACGGCAAATGTCATCACTTTCATCTACCAGAACATCTGTACAACCATAAAATGGTTTGCAATGACCACCTTTTTAGATCACTCACTCACTCATCGCTGCCCAGTCCAAACTATTTAAGTTATAAATGTAAAAGTTTAGAGATATGTTTCTTTTGTGATGCAGGTAATATGTAATTAAAAGAAAGAATATCTTGAGAGTCTCTTCCAAGGAGTTGAGGGTCAGAACATGATTATACAATTTCACCTTAACTTTCAAGAAAATTCAGATGCAGATTTGATATGCATGTCCTATTAAATGTTTCACATCCATATATTAAGTACATAAATACTTCAATCAAACTACTGTGAAAATTCACCAAACCTGGCTTTCAAATTTACGAGATCAGCACCAATACGTCAGCACACAATGAGATATATCATGTTTTTGTGAGTCAAGCAATAAGTATTCAAAGATTATGCATTTTTTCAATTCTATGAAGGTAATTTTAAGTTATTACAGCGCAAGTTGATAAGCATTTATGGCTTTGAGAGATAAAAAATGTGTTTTTGGAAGCATTTCTGGGTATGAAGAGAGGGCTATAAAATTAAAGGTGGCCTTCTGTGAAATTACAATCTATCTCCAACTTTACAAAAAATGTACTTGATAATTAAATATTTTTTAATCAAAAGGTGCAGCCATAATTTTTTAGAAATCTCATCTGAAAGAAATGTGCTCAAATTTAACATTATTATTGAAAACCACCTTAACGATCCATTTTGTTATCCATCTTAGAACGAAAACCTTGTATTTCCCTCCTTTTAACGATTTACACAACATGAATTTATGCCATCATTATGAATTACAGATTTACACAACATGAATTTATGCCATCCAGCATAATTGTGGAACATAACCCTTGCATTTAGCAAAGTTTCACTGCTATAAATACCACTCTACTATGAACAATCTGACTAATAAAACATCACCAAAGGTTTTCCAATATAAAAGGACTCAGATTCAAACGACCCCCAATTTGATGCTTCTCAAGCACGGCAAACTAAGCTTATTAAAAAAACTGAGTATATAATTTTTTTTACTACCTATTTAAAAATTTGTTTACAAAATAGGTAAGCATTGATGAGTTGAAAAATATCAAGTTAAAAAATAAATAATGTTAGCAAATCAATGAAGAGGATACTAGCTTTACTGTTAATTCAGTTAAATGCTGCCCTGATTTTCATAAATTTTAGGCAAAACTACAAAACCTAGCCATTTTCATTTTGTCCATTTTATTTCTTACTGTGTAAAATTTATAACTGAAAATAGAATAATGAGTGGGAAAAACCAGCACAAGTTTTTCCCGTAATCATTCTAAACTACATAACTGTAAATATGATGACATTATACCTAAAATGGTGATTTTTCCAAATCCTCAATAGATTGTGTTCCAGAGTGGCTCAAGGCAAAGGTTGAAAATGAATTTTTTCCTTAACTCACCTGATTAATTAAGAATTCAGATTTCAAATGGAATAAAAAAACAAAATTTTACTTGAAGATCAGAAGATTACTGATAATTTGTTCACAAAAGGAATAATTGATTCTTACCTTATACCAAAAATTTACAGAAATAGTGTAGCCTCCTCGCATCAAGGATTCCACGTGATGCCACCAATAAATTGGAATGTAAAGAACATCTCCAGGACCAACAACAGCCTCTTGTCCTTTAGCTTCTCGGAACTTGGGAAAGCGATTCAAATCTGGACGTTCAAAGTCCACCTGCAAAAAAATATTTATAAATAGCTACTACGGAAAAGACAAAGCGATATGTAGAAGTGGCACATAGCTAAACATCAGAAATATTCATTACTCAGCCCATAAAAGTCATGAAATTAAACAGAAAGTGTAAATAATAATGGAGTAACAAAAGTCATTGAATTTACTATCTCCTCTTTCTCCCCCAGTCTCTCCTTACTATCTCCTCTTATAACACAAATTAGACCTAACCTTTCTTTTTCATCCACAAGAGATTGAATCATGTAAACCATAATCACAAACCGAGTCACAAATGACTGTTTGCAGAAACAGCGCATATGCATGTATCCAATAGAGTTATGACGTGCAAAAGTTAAGGCATTCATTCAACATGTGTTGCACAATGATTCACTAATTTTATTGGCTCCTTAAATGATCTCATAATTTAATTATTTGGGTAGTACACCAGAAGAAAATGGACATAGTAGCAAAGACATTAGGAGGAGAATAGCACTAGTGAAGGAAGCATTCAGAAATAGAAGGGAGCTGATGATGGGGATCTTCAGTAAGGATGTAAAGAAGAGGCTGGTGAAGAGCTTGATATGGAGTGTGGCATTGTATGGGGCAGAAACGTGGACCTTGAGAAAGGAAGATGAAAATAGGCTGAAGGCTTTCGAGATGTGGGTGTGGAGGAGGATAAATAAAGTTGGACGGAAAGGAAGACAAATGAGGAAGTTCTTGACCTAGTTGGTGAGGAGACGAAACTTCTGGATGAGATTAGGGGGGAGCAGGGTAGGGGCGTGGAAGCGGTAATGAGGGGCGATGGTTTACTGAAGATCGCGATAGAGGGGAGGATTCCACATAGACTTGGGACGCATTGGGAATCAATGAAAGAAAGGAAAAAGAGGGGTCATAATTTGTACCCCATCGTGAGTGGACAAAAGTCGCATGGATGGAAGAAAAGTCATAATTTTGTTCTGCATCATAAACGGACAGAGGCCGAGTGGAAGGAAGAAAATGTTTTTGTTGGGTAGTACTTGGGAGCAGAAGGAGATCGCAAGAAAGAAAATGCAGGAGTGAAAAAAAAAGAAAAAATTGTTTGCTGGAAATTCGGGGCCTGCAAAGAGGAGAGGGGAATAAAACGGCCAGTCACAACATGATCGAGATAGGAGCAAGGAGACCGATAAGGGGATGAAGTTTATATTGATTGGAGTTAGATAAAAATTAAATATATGTTGTGTGAATAATTTAAATTGACTAAGAGATATACATATATACGTTATACATAAACTGGGCCCAAAGATCTTTTGTGTTCGATATTAAGTTTCAATTGAGACAAAAGATTTTAGCACATGACTTTCATCTTGACTCTGGTGTTTAGAATGAATAATTTTTTTTGTGTGCATTCAAAGAAATTCTCTGTTTTTCCCTCACTAAGCAAAGAATCCAGAGTAGCGTGCCGAGGTAAATATAAAACCAGGGAAACCAGGGTGCAACCAGGGAAAGCTCTTGGGGGTCGATTAGTATTTGTACCCCTTCCCCTCAGCAACTCTTACCAGTGATGATCACCACAGTTGTTCCTTGGAAAACATACTTTTAATAAGGACTTTACCTACAACACGTCAAAACCAATTACGCACATTTTTTTTAGAAATTTATTTATTTATTTTCAAGAACCTTCGAAAACAGCTCTAATTGGCCTTTATATTGGGGTATTAACAATTAACAATGGACGAGCACACACAACCATGCCCTGGGGGGTGAAAAATCCTCCCCAGGCAGGACTCGAACCCACGACCTTTGGGTTAGCAGGCGAGGACGTTAACCCACTGCCACCGAAGCATTGAATTGCATTTATCAAAATTTGAATCTAGTATATTACTAGAGCTTTCTCTCCCATCGTTGAGGGGGCGATCACCCCCCCCCCCCCCAACTGGTTATGCCCTAGTATAAAACGACGTAAGTTAATTCCATTGAACAGCTTACGAGAAAGTAGGAAGAAAATTATTTCAAGACTGTGACTGGGGTTAGTTACAAGATGCAAGAGTGTACACCAAAGAAAACAACATTCAGATGATGAGCATGAAGTAAAACTGAGTTCTCTTTTCACTTACTTGGCTCTGCCTGTCATGAGGGTGAAATACTGGATGTGGATACAAGCACTCAAACTGCTCAGGAGGAAATAGAATGCACCTCTTGTATCCCCGGGCTTGGGCAAAGAAGTTCTGCTGCTCGTCGTAATGGCAAGGAGTCACGTTTCCTGCAAAGCATAACGACAAAGGTAAGACATTTGTAACTCAAGGGCATAATAATAATAATAATAGCATTTATTTCACACTAAAAATACATATAAATTTACATAAGGAAAGAGTGAAATTAGGTACCCCACAACAGGCACGGGGGCTTGAGGGGCTTCAGCCCCTCCTGAAATTTCAAATCATATTGTTAGTTAAGTTTTACCATCCATTATATTGGATGAAAAATACAAGGGTTCGAGAGGGGAAAAAGGTAAGAACAAAACAGTTTTCTATAAAAAAGTAGCCATAAATAAACTGCAATAACAGATAAAATTGTGCCAAGAGAGGACCCCCACCAGGCTTCAGACTAAGCTCCCCACAAACCAACTTTCTGGCTAGGTCACTGCCCCAGAAAAAACCTACATAACTTCAGAGAGCACTTTAGCCAAATAAATAAATTTAATTTTTTCCACCTTTGCATGATATTTACGCTACAGATGAATCCATCACACTCTAATATTGAGCACTGTTCTAAAGAAAATGCTCAATAGGCGAGTAATAATAAAATTAATAAACTTAAAGACAATGCAAGAAAACAACTCAACCCATATGTAATCATCCTATCCATATTGCTCAATATTTAAGATTTTCCAGATTTTTGTCCGATAGTTATTCAATTACGCTGTTCAAAACAAGGTATGAAAAAACTTTTATCCACAAAGATTTTTGGCAGCCACAATTAAGAAGTGTCATAGGTATTTCTGATAAAAATAAAAACATTATACATAACTCTTTGTACTTTCAAATATGAAATACTTAATTAAAAATCTATCCCAAGACAGAAATGAACAATGCTTTCAGTTTCAGGAGCCTTTCAACAAAGTATTGAAGAAATTGCTCAAAATTAACATAAACACTGCACTTGACTAGGTACAATAAAAATCAACAGTAGGTATTCTAGCAAGAAAATTTCAATGTCCACTTCCAGAAGGAAGTTCAAAGCCTAGCTTTCATAAGTTTTTCATTATCTAGTTCTCTTAAAATATTACCCGAGCATAGGTGTGTGCACGGGTGGTGCCAGTGGTGCACTGGCACCACCTAATGGCAAAAAATATTTAATTCTAAGATAACCAAGTGGACATTGAAATTTTCATGCTACACGTTCGTGAAAATGATAGTAGGAATCTTTATAATTTTGAAAAAGAATTAGATGAACCATAAAATGGTTAATAAATCAGATACTTTAGTGTTTTTCCCTCTGTATTATTGACAACCAGTGATTAAAATTCACTGTAGCTGGCTGACTGGCAGTGCAAATTAAGTTTTGCATTTCGTACAATGTACAGAGCACACATTTTTTTGTGAAACATACGTGCATAAAAAAATTGTTATTTTTATCACCCTAATTTTGTTTGTTCCACTTTAATTATTAATCTTTACAAACATGTTCCAAATTTCATTTATACCATTTCTAACCCGCTAGTTTTGATAATCAAAACAATTCCAGGCACCATCTAATAAAAAGGTCTGTGTATGCCTATGTACCCTCGTGAGAGCTTTATAAACTGTGAACCATGTTTTTATATATTTTCCAAGTCCAAGAAAAATAAGCTCAAAAGTAGGTAATGGAGTATATGCTAGAGCCTCAGTTCAGATTGCGATGCTGAATGTAATCATGCCGTCCAAGATACACCAAGGAGGCATGGGCTTCAGAGAGCTAATAATCCTCTCAAGACTATGACTAAATGGAGAAACTTCAAGTGCGAAGTGTATGATACTATTTCCATATGGAATGACACCGGCATCCATAATCAAAATTAGCAAATTTCACTTCCTGTATGGCAAGCACACCTCAACTCTCCACCATCCCCAAAAAAATAAACAGCCATCACAGAAAATGGCTCAATATATATTTTGAAAACAGACCTCATGATGTTCGATCACCCATATTTTGTCTGTTATGCACATGCTATCAAAACGGCAATAAGATACTAATCAGGAATTTCTCTTTTACTATTTTTTCAAGATATTATAAATGATTCTATGACGTGAGAAATAAAATTGAGCTCAGTTCTACTAAAATACAAAATAACCTCAGGGCCAATTAATTTAAACCTAAAAATCAAATTATAATTTACTTTGTGCCTCGGTTAACCATTATACATATGCCTTTACACAAATACAAGCACAATATATCTTGAACAAAAAAAAACAGTTTTAAAAATCCTTAGGATTAAAACAAAGACTGATGAAAATCAAAACAATATACACATTACCTTCCATTGCTACCAACAAAAGATTTGATGTTAGAGGTCCCCATGAATGGCTTTTTTGCTTTACATTAATCCATTCCCAGTTGAACTTAAGGAAATCTTCCACAATAGCTGGCCCAACGGTATTATTTAATGCTTGCTGCAGGTACATTCTGAAAAATTGCAATACCAGTCAAGTACTACGACACTTTTGCTTGAAAATCATAATCAAATTATCGCCCTTATACTTAAAGTTGTGTTCACAACAATTAATAGGGCTACATGAGCAATGGTAATACGTGTAAGCTGGACCACCTACCTTTCTTCTCCCCTTTTCCATTGCCTTAACTTCTTGGCGAATTCAGGAAATTTCATATCCAGTCTTCGAGTGGCCGGTGTAAAATCCGAGCCAACGTCTTGCAACTTCTTGTCATCGTAATACTTGAACTTGTGATTCCTGGATAAAAACACTGAAAACTCTCCTGACCCCATGTTTTTCTCCAAGTATTCTACGTCCCATTTCAATGCAGAAGCAACTAACTTTGTATCAGTTATTACTACAGGTTTCTGAAAGAAAGTAGATTACGTCAATTCGAAATTACTGTGATTATAACCAAAGCAGTTTGGCAAAGGCTGTGCATTCTCTAGAATAACTCTTTCTTCACCACACACTTAGCTTACATTGGCTGATATATATTCCTCTAATTTCGGGTCATTACAACTTAATCTCGGAATTTCTTCGAGTTGTATATCATATTTTCTTAATTGACTAGGATCCCAACCTCTTTTTCTATCCGCCATGTTAATTATTATGATTGCACACAGCGACACAGTTTTTCAATAACTCTCACCCACAATCAGCCAACATCTCCTAAATCAAGCAATACTTAACGGAGTCAACGTGTTAAAAAATTTTTCACCAATATTCACTTCACTTCTAGAAACACGGCTGTCTAATACCATACGGATCAAAGCACTTCCTTTTCAAGACACAGTTGCACTAGCATGATCGAAGTGGCACGGTTTTTTAAGGCATAATTCGACAGTGTCAAAGCTAACGACCGTAACAGGTACGTAACGTTACCCGGGTCACGTATGCATTTCTTGGACTCCTTGGGGTTCCGAGGTAAACAAACGACCCTACGCGGGTCTTTACCTTCCCACCAGTCACACGACTCGCACCTATTTCGGAAAAGGTTCTCACAGGCTTTGAGCACCAACAGTAAATTTAGCGGGGCTATTGAATTTAATCTCTGCCCGTTCGCACTTAGGGCGTCCAGTACTCACCCATCAGTGGTTTATAAACTTAAGAATTCTACATTCTAGTCATCAGATGACTTTTAAATGATGCAGCACAGGCGGCCATGAAAGGTGAAATGAAAGCGCTATGCAAAAATGTTTGCGACGGCTTATTATACCTTAACTCACTAAAGAAAATGTTCTCCAGTCGGAGAATAGTCAATTTAAGAGGCTTTTATATATGTAAAAAAAGACAAACTTTTGTGGATAAAAACCTGCTGTATTTTTATCCGTGATTTTTCCGATAAATTAGAAAAGCCCGAAAGCGGAGAATCTTAAGAAGAATCTTAAGAATTCATACAGGTCACTCAACCTATACACGGTCATCGCAGTGACTTTATCTTGGGACCATCAATCAATAATGTAAATCTCAAAAGGGAGGCAGGGCCGGGAAAAATGCGGCATTCGGAGAGGAAGAATTTGCATGTTAACGATGGAATGCGATTTAAATATACAATGCTTATAGTACCGTATGACTCCCCTTATCGATTAAACATGCTGGTTTCGCGCTCTTGAGCTAGCAAGGAAGAAATATTCCTCTTATTATTGATTACTTATACTTAGAGACTATGCAGAACTAAATGTGCACTAGTGTAAGCATTAGTTTAGTATTGATTTTTTAGACGAATACGATAAACCTACGTTCGTTTGTGCGCGTCGTCTGGCTTTTCATTGCATAAAACATTTACAAAAATCGTACCTTTATTATTTAAACAACCTTTATGTCTTTCACAAGGGTTTCGAGAAAAAATAAGAAAGATGCATTAAATTTAAAAACAAACTCATAGGTTTATGTAATGGAAGATTATGAAGGGAGTGAATTCCGGTGGCCGAGAATCCTTTAAACGTTTTTATTTGACTCAGCTTTTGTTGAAAAACACAGATATTCCATACGAATGTTTTTGTATAAATAATATTTTTACGATAGTAATCATTTTACCTTTTGCAATGTATTGTTCTATTTTTTTGTTTTATTTTTAAAATAATCTATGACACAAAAATTAAACAAGGTACATCATCATATTTTTAATAGTATTGGTAACAGTCTTTCATCACGTATAATTTGGTTGTAGATACCTGTTCTAGATTATTTCACACGAAAAGTACCTACTTGCAAGCATTTCTCGGTCGGTCACCCTGGTTGGAGTGTAAACAAAGGTGTGTGTGTGTTATGTGAGGTCTACGGTTTACTTTTTTTCTTTTAAATTTAAAAACTGCATCAAGTAGGCCTTTTTATTGTTATAATTATTTTATTATCATGATACCATAGTTGCAAGGAGTACAAATCGTCGTTAAATTGCCGTTGGGCTACCTCAAATCATCTTCTTGTGGATTTTAATGCATATACATAAATATCACTACCAATGGTAGTAGTGTTCTTTGGGTTAAACGTGCTTCAACGCCTAAGTGCATTTCGCATATACATTATCCGCCACTTGCAGACAGGAGCAACAGCACTCGTAGGAATGGGTGAATCACCCCTTCCAAATTCTAGCCGAGCCCAACGTTGCTTAACTTCGGTGAATGAACGGGAACCGGTGTTTCCAACGTTGCAGGCCGTTGCCCCACTGAATCAAACCTTTGGGTTCAACGTTTGGCCCCAATCGAAACGATGAAATCTTGCATACATAAACGCGTACGTGACGGAGACAACGATGCCGAGGCCTTCGAAATAAAAATTAATACCCTTTTGCCCATGCTGCTGCGGAATATTTCCATTCAAATCAATGATGATATTCATATTTTCTTGGCGCAGATCTGGGGCGTATATAGAGGAGGGTATTTGTGTTTCCGGGGGGGGGGATTCACTTCCTGTCCGTTGCCGGGAATTTTCATAATTCCTCGTTTCTGAAACACGGAAAAATTTGATAGGGGAATTGGGGAAAATTGCTCCCTGACACCAATAATAACATGGTGTCTACAGTAGTGCATCGAAAGAAAATGGGCACAATAGCAGGGACATTAGGAGGAGAGTTGCGCTAGCGGAAGAAGAGTTCAGTAATAGGAGAGAACAGAAACGTGGACTCTGAGAAAGGACAACGAGAATTGCTGCAGGCGTTCGAGATGCGGGTGTGGAGGAGGATGGAGAAGGCGCGGTAGACGGAGAGGATGACAAATAAGGAAGTGAAATTGACTTTTCCAACCCCGAAATGTATTGACGTGATGGGTAAGTATGCATGTTCAATAGAATTGGTTTCAATACAATTTGTTTCACAGCAATTTGTTTCAATACATGTTGAAATTTTTTTTACGTTCGTAAAATATTTTACCCTATGCATTACTTGAGCAACAAGCATATCTTAAATTTTTAAGCTCTCCATAGATATTAAGATCCAGTGGATAATTTGAAAGGTCTTTAAATTGCTTAGGTACCCTTACATTAATTCTATTTCTTCCATTTTTATTGTTATATTTTTTAACATATTTGTATATACATAATGATTTTCCATCACGGCAATTTTATTTTACTTTTTTAACTTATGGAATGAAGTTATTTTCTGTTTCCAGATTATAAATGTAAACGTTTACACAAATAGTAGTCATTATATAATTAATATATCAAGAAAATTGCAAATACATAGCAGAAACTAAGTAAAAATAATATCACTTCGATTAAAATCAGAGCTGAGTTAACCCAGTTTAGCGAGATGCACCAGTCGTTAAATTCCTGTCGACCTCTATAGAGGTACTCGAACTGTTCAAGCTCCAACCCGGAAAACCAAAGGTTCGTGGTTTGAGTACCGGATTGGACGGATTATTTTTCCTCAAGAAATTTCCTCCTTTTGCCTTCAGTATTTGCCAGTGCGAGTCTGGCTACTTTGGTGCCAGAAACACGCTGATAAATCAGCCTCTGAGAAACCCAATGGGGAAACCAGATGACAAGCTAGTAATAGAGGCTAATCGGTATCCATGGTGCTTACGTGCTGCTAGTGGTTTCAGGAGAAAATAAAATACCAATATCATGTTTTACAACTATTGAGTTTTAAAGGTTAACACAATTCATTGTTTTTTTCCAGGAAGTCATTTTCGTACCACTTTCTATTACAGCGAAGTAATCAGCTCCGCAGCACATCCTGCACAAACAGCAAGATGGTCTAAAGTGTTTCGAAAAAAGCTGCCTCTCTCCAGTATGGAAACACTTTTGGAAAAGCTTTTTGAAGAGACAGGGGCAAAATTATGGCGTTTACCAATGGATACAGAGAAAATTTTTGACAGTTAGCGAAAGCAGATCTCTGCTACATATGACTTCACCATCAAATGAAAATGGAGAAAAGTGACGGATCGCTTGTAAGTAATCCGTCAAAACCTAAATGATGTAGGTATTTATTAGGAATTTCAGCCATATATTATACATCGCCCCTAAAACACTCGATGTGACTTTAAGTGAAGGGAGTTTACATGAAAGATCTAAGGCTTTCCCGGCGTATAGCGATGTGTTGCAATAAGCAAAATTCTAAACGCTAGTTCAGGTAAACGAACGAAAACTAATTCAGGTAAATAATCGTTTCAGGCTTAACTTTGTGGAAGTTGGTAACATCCATGATAGAACAACTTGGTTTTAATCCATACAATTTATTTCAGACGATCCGGGTTTCAGCAACATACATTTTGTGCCTGACCCGATGATGGCACAAAATGTAAGTTGCTGAAACCCGGGTCGTCTGAAATAAATTGTGTGGATTTAAACCAAGTTGTTCTATCATGAATTCAGGTAAGCATGTTTTGGGGGGGGGGGATTAAACCCTAAACCGTCTGTACGCCACTGGCTCTGAGGATGATAAACGACTCATTCATCGTCGCTTTGGCAGAAATGGAGAGTTTTGACCCGGTCGGAAACCCGAGAAACCCCCGACAACGGAGTAACCCCCAACGGAAACCCCAAACGGAAACCCCCAACAACTTCATGTTAATAAACATGAAGGGAACATATGTGCCCTTTTTTCAGTCTTTTGATGTGGTGCAGTTTGAGAATCTTACAGATCTGTTCTAAAACAGCATTACAGGCACAGTTACAGACCATTTCCTGGCCAGTTTTACCCTTTCCGTCCAGACTAGTCTCCCAATTAATGTTCCAGACCATTTCCACACCATACTGTTAGACCAGTCACTGAAGCATATATAATGCATCGATTATGAATCAATATTATACAGATATCCGAATATACTTCCATATAAAATGGTACATAGAGATGAAAGTGCACTGTGTTCCGGTTCGGTATCCTGTGCCGGATTGTAGTAAACAACGATTTTGTGGTGAAAAAAGCGACTAGACTGCATTCGCGCGCGATAAAAAGTGATTGAGAGACTTCGAGAATCGATGTAGAGGCTTCAGTATCTCGATAAGTTCTCGGTGGGTTTTGATTATTCTTCTTTAAATTGGGGTAGTTGAATAAGTTATTAACAAATATATAAAATCACACATACAAAAAATATCACGCCCAAATCTCTCAATTTAATACGGTATGGGGATATTTTATCAATTATTTTCGTTTAATTAATAGTTGTCATCGCCTTCCACTTACCTTGAGTGCAACATCAATAATTTTGCTTCACAAGCTTTCGAAAAAAGTAAAAAAATATAACATATGTATATGGTATTGCTTATCATTAAAAACTCATGTTCACATAAAATAATAATAATAAATAAAATTATTATTTATTATTTGAAACCGTTGTAACACTTCCCTCCGAGTCCCCGGCAAGCATCAGGCTTCATTGCCGTCATAATGGCCGGAGACTCGAGAGGGGTTGGGCAGTGATCGCAGCCACGTCCGACGCCCATCGGATGAGTGGCTACGCTGCTGTTGGGTCATGCGTCCGCAGTAGACGGAGTGACCCCAGGATGACGGCCTTCTGCATGCGTGCAACTAGTGATTCCGCCTGTGCCACGCAGGACGGAATGCACTTGATGTTATTAAGCAGCGAGCCCTTGACTCCACCGAGCACACCTACGATGAGGACCACTAGTTTTAAAGTGTCCGGGGTACATCTGACGAAGCTCGAAAAGCAGGTCTTGATATTTCGTCCGTTTTCCACCTCCTTCGCATCCATGTTAGTTTCAGCCGGAGCGGAAAACTCGATCACAAACATGGAGCGTGTGAGGTGGTCGAGGAGAACGATATCAGGCCTGGTCGCCTCCAACTGCTTGGTGGTGGAGAAGGAGTAATTCCACCAGGTGGTCCATTTATCATTCTCCACAACGGATTCAATATCTCCAGGGGCATAGGGTAGCATAGGTGTTTCGTCGATGTCATAATGGTGCCGAAGGTGATAGTATATCACCCACAGGGCCGCGTTGTGCTGAGCTAAATACGCGGACTTGGCGTAATAGCTACAGCCGGAGAGAAGGTGACCCAAAGTCTCCGGCTGGGCTCGGCACGCCCTGCATCTCGTGTCCGCGACCTCCGCCTTGAATATAATGCGGCGGTACACGAGTGTGTTTATGATACCATCCTGGTACGCGAGTATAAAACCCTCGGTCTCTGACTCCAGACCGGCGGAGCGTAGGAAGGCAAACGTCAGCTCCTCCGAGAACCCATGCTTTTCGATGTTTCAATAGAAACATCCATGGATGGGTATGCACCTTGAGCAAGGCCTTCTGCTCGGCTTTTTTATTTCGAGCTTGAGGACGTCTGCCTTCAATGTCCGTCCTTTTATGTGATCCTATCCCTTTCCATTTCCTATGATTGTATGAATTTATTCGCGCCTTTGAGTGTCTGTTTTTCGAATGAATGAAAGTATTTGGCCATGTTGGCTCTTTTCTTCTTCTTCGGCTATGCGTGCCTTTAAACGCTCTGTTCACATCTGTATTTGTTGTATGCGTGTATTCCTCTTTACCTCTCCTCTTCCACTTGTGTTTGTCCCCTATAATTTGGGTGAAACAGTTCCCGCACGCTATCTCTCGGCGGCTAAGTTGGGCATGGGTTGTGACATAAAGCCCGTCGAATTCAACAGTTATTTGAGGAGCCTTGCTGAAATCGGAAGATCCGGGTTCATATCACGGGAAAAGGTGAAATTTTTTCTGCCTGGATTCGACACATTTTCATTTTCCCCACCAAACACTGTTATCGCCCTTTTATGTGTTCCTATCCCAAGTAATGAGATTTTATAGAAATAAGAAGGCGGGGCTGAATATAAGGGTGGGAGGGCAGAAGATAAAGCAGGTCGAGCAGTTTACGTATCTGAGTAGTATTTTGGAGGAGAATGGGTATAGTGGTAAGGACATCAGATGCAGAATTGCAGAAGGGAATTGATGAGGGGGGGTGAAAAGAGAGGTAATGAAGAGGCTGGTGAAAACTTTAATATGGAGCGTGGCGCTATATGGGTCGGAAACTTGGTCATTGCGAAGGGAGGATGTGCGTAGACTTGAGGTGTTTGAGATGTGGGTTTGGAGAAGTATGGAGAAGGTTAGCTGGATGGCGAGAAAGACGAACGAGGAGGTATTGGATATGGTCGGCGAGGAGAGGAAGCTTGTGGAAGAGGTTCGGAGAAGGCAGAAGAGATGGATGGAGGAGGTTTTGAGAGGAGAGGGCATGTTGAAGAGAGTGATAGAGGGGAGAACACTGGAGAAGCGTGGAAGAGGAAGGAAGAGGATAGGAATTCTGGACGAAATAAGAGGAGGTAGAAGATATGAAGAATTGAAGAGGGATCTAATAACGGGCCATTAGGAGGGAAAGCGATACAATGTTTATCGGTTGGGATGCAGAATGGGGACTGTCCAAGAACCTACCAAACAGCTGGTAGAATACTTGGATGAAAATGAAATCCCTTTCCATTTCCTATGATTGTATGAATTTATATATACTCAACGGTTGACGCATTTTTACTCCCACCTAGGCTGGGAAACTTTCAAGGTGCAACTACGAAACGTGGTCGACGGACCAATATTTTTTTAAAGTCAATCCACAAGATAAGTTTCGTGAATGGTCAAGAGAATAAAAAAAAGTCGCGCTATAGATGGCTCACTCACGCGATTATGAGTTGCGTCATTTCATCGCGCTAACTTATCGGGAAAAATCTGCTTTCATCCATTATCACCTGCTTGCGCTGTTTAATAAATGAACCGCTACTCACTCACTCTTCACTCACTGATTAGCAGTCCTTATAGACATAGATGTGTGTGGAAGTCGTCACACGCTGACACCACGTATCGCGTCGTCAGGAGCGACCGTGCATAGGTAAGTATTACGCATCTTACCTGGTAATTCTTCTTATTCTGCTGAGATCCATGCGTTTAATCAAATTGAGGATGGGATTCAAGGGCTATTCAAAGACGTGGTGGATTATGATCGGTGTGCGCAAATGATTTGTTTAGTTTTAAAAATCTTTTACAGCAAAACTCCCGCCTTATTGGTTTGATCGCTAGAAAAAAATCTTTATATAAAATTATTTTGGATAGCCTAATTGATATCATGAGTTTCCTAAAAATTAAAAATTGAATTCCTATTTCGAAAAAAACTGATTGAACGTATGCAATAACCATTTGGTATATTTCATGGAAGAAGAGGACAATGCATCTTTCCACAAAATAAAAATAAAAAATTGAATTCATTGGATGCCCACTCCGAAAAAAAACTTATTGAACGTATACAATAAATATTTGGTATATTTCATGGGAGAAGAGAACTATGTATCTTTCCACAATTTTTTATTCTCAGGGTACACTTATATTCAACGATTCTGCATCATTATGAGGTGTATTGGATAAAAATTGTTTGAGGAAAAGGCATGGCATTACAGACTGTAAAAATCGGATGGTTTTAGGAGGAGGTACGAGGAGGGGTAGTGGAGATAGAGAAGAAAAAGGTGTAGCCATTTTTTGCTGATTAGATAGTCTAATAACCCGCTCTCAGAGGACAATTTTAATCAAGAAATGGGACAATTTGGATATAATGTCATACCTTTTTCTCCAACATTGTTGAAACTAGTCGTAACATGAGAATAAAATTTGTGGAGAGGTATATAGTACTATTATTATATGCGAATGAAATTACACCTAGTTGGACCTAAAACTGTCGGACTCATTTCGTAAATTTGTCTTTTCTTCGCCAATGCTTTTGCAGGTGTATTCGGAGCAGAAAAGATGTGCTACGGTGACGGAAAAAGTTAAAACACCTAGATTGAGAGAATAAAACGCTCATAATTGGCATTAACAATGGACAGAGGAAGGAACTGGACCAATCCACATCCAAGAGCAAGAGCTAATCCTCTATCAGCCCTCACGTTTGCGTAAGTATTGATGTGAAAATTGATGTATTGATTTTTTATAAGTAAAAATTTTCGAGATCGGCGAGCAAGGAAAACAGAATTTGGCGAGGTTGATTCCCGTATCTCGCACTGCACTATTCGACCGATAAAAATCTTAAGTGTGACCTGAATGTCGAGATATGGAGGATAGGAAGAGAAGATATAAGAAATCTTCACACTTGGGTGGAATAAGCTCAAGCTTTCGGTGGACTTAGTGGCCGGGGTAATGATGCAATAATGCCGCTCAAAATGTCGCATTGATCTCTCAAACTGCATTAATGTCATGCCCGTGGGTTAATCATGCCGAGAAACTACACCCATACCTTGGTGCCACGAAGTAAAATATCTAGCTCTTACATTGCCTCTTTTACCATTTCCTCAGCATAGATGTTAAAAGGCAAAGGCGACAACAGGCACACTTGCCTTACCCCGCGATCTATAACTGCCCTTAACTCTCTATAATAACTGCCCTATAAATAACCTTGATTCAACGTCAGCTACCCTCATATGTGCCCTCTGGCTCATATATCAGTTTCGGAAGAGTCTCCTATCACGTCAATCTATCCCTATACTCCCCAGTATGTGCATTAGTTTCTCCCAGTTAAAAAGCCCTTTTCTCCCTCTGTCAAAAGCATTTCGAAATACACAAAGCAAGCAAAAACATCCTGAATATACTCTATGTTTCTATCTATAAGAGTCCTCATTACAGCAATTGCGTCCTGAGTTGCCCTCCCCTTCCTCAACCCAAATTGGTCATCGCCTAAATAGTAGTTTGCTCTGCTCTCCAACCTTCTATTTAGTAAAGTAAAACTTTTGCCACATGCGAAATTAAAATAATCGTTCTATACTACTCGCACTCTGACGCTTTCTTCTTCTTCGGGATAGGTATTAATACTGTTTTCACGAAATCCTCTGGCTTTTTCCTTCCTCGTAGATCCTGCGAATAAGTTAGAAAAAGGATTCTCTCCCCTTACCACCTAGATTCTTCAGTAACTTCGTAAGTAAGTTATCGCTTCCCACGGCTTTTCTACCCTTTATCTCCTTCAATGCCCTCTCTATTTCACTGTCAAGTAACTCCGGTTCGAGGTTATCCTTGTCCATTGTTCTTTCATCCTCTATATCCAAGTTCACAGGTCTATTCTCGCTGTCATATAGTTCCTCAGTGCATTCTCTCCACATTTCCCGGATATCTTCTTGTTCGATTAATATCTTCCCTGTTTTGTCCTTTACCTTTGGTATATTTTATCGACGTTTTTCCACATCCTTTTTTCCTCCATTTTCCTAATAATTTCTCCCGTAACACACTCCTTCTTAACCTTCCCCATGTCCACCCATTTTATTGTTTTCTCTTCCGCTCTTACTATGCCTGTTTTTAAAATCTTCCCTCGATTACTCCTTTTTGACTTACGGAAGCGAACATTCTGGCACCGAATGTTCTCGAAACAACCGAGCTACATATATAAGGGAAGCAGAGTCGCTGCCAGGCAGTCAGTTTGAAAGCTACAATCGTCGCGATAACTTTCGTTTTTTCTGTATCCGCCACTGGTTCATCATGACCAAATTATGATATGAGTCCGCATCCACCCCTGGATATCTTCGCGAGTTTTTTACATTGTCTCTGAATCTCTGTCTTGCCATGATGAAATCAATTTGATATCACCCGGTATTTTCCATGTGTACCTACACCTGGCGTGATGTTTCAACCAAGTGTTTGTAACTACTAATTTATTTCTCCAACAAAATTCAACTGCCTTCTCACCGCAGTCCTAGCCAGGTGTACTCACCAGCATTTCTTGTCCCTAGTCCATATCCTCCCACTTCAAACCCATTCCTCCCTTCCTCCACCACAACATTCCAATCACCCATCACTATCATGTTTTTATTTTCCGAGACTTCTCTCATTGTCTCTTATAATTTTTCCTATACCCTATCAAATTATTCCTCCCCATGGTTACTTGTAGGCATGTATACCTGGACCAATACGAGTTTTGTCGTGCGTGCTTTTATTTCCTACACAAGTATCCTGTCGCTCGCCTATCCAATGTTTATTACCCTCATCCCCAATTTTGCATTCAGTACCATATACCTACCCCATGTTGACTCTCATCTCCCCCACTATAATTTACCCTGTACTTATCACTTCAATAGTCTCCGCTATCCTTCCACCTCACCTCGCACAGCCCTAAAGCATCTATTTTCCTTTTCTCCATTTCCTTTTTAATGTTCTCAAGCTTCCCAGCTCTCATCAATGTCCTTACGTTCCAAGTTCCCGTGTTTACTGCTGCTTTCCTTCTCCTCTTTTTCTTTTTCATCTCCCTCCCAATCCTTGTACCCTCAGAAAGGTATGGGATGAAGATAAGTCATAATACAAAGGTTCCTAAAATGAAGAAGGCGGGGCTGAATATGAGGGAGCCCTTTGCCACACACCCTTAATGTGGGTTGCAGGGTGGCTTGCTTTTAGAAGGGTGGGAGGCCAAAAAATAGAGCATGTTGAGCGGTTTACCTATCTGGGTAGTATTTTGGAGGAAAGTGGCTTTAGTGGTATCATATGTAGAAACGCCCTGGCTAAAGATGCATTTTCAAATAGAATGGAATTGATGATGGGTGTCTGAGAAGATATAAAAAACAAAAGAGACTGAAATGTCTGAAAACTCTAATATGGAGCGTATTTGTGTATAGGTTGGATACTTGGTCACTGTGGAATGAAGATGTATGCAGACTGTACACATTTGAAATGTGGGCTTGGAGAAGAATGGTGACGGTATGCTGGGTGGAAAGGAAGACGAACGAGGAGGTATCAGATATGGTGGGAAAGGAAAGGAAGTTTTGGCGGAGGTAGGAAGTAGTGGTGTAGAATTTCCTTAGCCAAGGAAGTATTTTCCAACGGAAGGGAATCGATGAGGGGGATCTGAGGAGGGACAAATAAATAAAGATCTTTGAAAACTCTAATATGGAGCGTGGCGCTTCATGGGTCGGAAACTTGGTCACTTCGGAGAGAGTGCGTGTGTAAGCTGGAGACATCCGAGATGTGAGTTTGGAAAAGAATGGAGATGATTGGAATACGGGGGTAGCCTCTGAGCAACATATTTTTGAAAGAGCGAGGCAGAATCTTGATGATTTGAAATCTAGGACGTCTTTAAAAAGTAATTCTCGCTACAAAAATGTTATGTACGTCTAACAATAAAACGCTTGCCCTAAAGGGGAATGGGACATTTGGGCGCGGCCACCTTGGCGCGGGACACCTTGGCGCGGAACACCTTGGCGCGGGACTCTTTGGCGCGGGACACTTAGGCGCGGGACACCTTGGCGCGGCACACTTTGGCGCGAGAACTCAGGGATGACGGAAACTTAGAGCTGATTCCAAATACTAGATAAGATTTCTAGGATTGGGCTGACTAAAGTAAAAGAGCTGAATTTCAGACTAACAACAAATTGTGCTTGATTCTGCTGTTACTACTATCTGTATCCATTTAGATATTGTTAATGGATTACTCATATTACGTTAAAGCTCACCGTTCGATAATTAGTAATTCTCATAGATAACGAAAATAGCAATCTAAAAAGTTCAACAAATTTGAGTTACTTTTTATGACAAATAGGTACCTACCTATGTAAAATGAAACGTTAATATTAAAAGTAGTCAGTTATTATTAGGCTATGATCATAACCGGATGACGTCTTCGGTTAATACGAAGTTTTAACGTTCAGAATTTTCTACGTAATTTCAGCGTCAACCATAAACTCCACCCGTTCTCGCGCCGAAGTGTCCCGTGCCAAGATTCCCGCGCCAAAATGTCCCGCGCAGAGATGTCCCGCGCCAAAGTGTCTCGCGCCAAGGTGGCTGTTAAAGTATCATTTATTTTTCTGTTATTGTTGTTGATGACTTCGAAGGTTTCCGACTTAACAACGTGGACATTCATTTTTTAAGTGAGAGGAAAAAAAGTATCTCTCCACTGGTTTTTAATTATAGTAAAGTTACAAAGCATAACTAGTTTTGACGCAAATGTGTCATCTTCAGGTGAAAAGCTCGTTATTTGTTTATTTATGACCATAATTGTTGCGATAGGTAGGGTGGAATAAGGGAAGCAAGGAATGGAGAAAGGAGGTGGATACTATATCCATATGGAATTTTGTCACAAAAAATAAGCAACCTTTTCCCAAAAGAAAATTTTCGAATGGCATTTAAAACGATCATGTCATCCTCAGAAGATTCTTGAATAATCCAAAAGTCAAAATTGATGAGTTTGTGGTGTGGTGTATATACATTGGTATGCAGTAATTGCAGTGTAATTTATACTGGCCAAACTGGAAGGTCTTTCTAGACGAGGGCAGAAGACCATAAGAGGTGTTTCCTGAAATGTAGCGTTGAGTATTCTCCCTTCGCCAAGCGTCTATATGGGAGGAGAACCACTGAGTGATTTCATCCCAGGAATTTTTCACGGGATGGAGAAGGAAGGAGGATGGACGTGTCGTAGTAGTTGGAGATAAGGAGAAACCTGAAGGATGGTCATCTGGCGAACGAGATACTGTTTGAGAACCACTCCCCTCTCCTCAAAGTTGAGAACCACTCCCCTCTCCTCCCTCTCTTTCTCAGGGAACAAGACCCCCTACTGGAAATCAGCCTTCCTCACTCTCACCCTAATCATCCACAAAAGAAATACCTACTGAACAGCCATTACCCAGCCCTGACAACTCCACTATTCTCCTTTATTCCTTACTCCCATAATTACACCTTACCTACAGCAGCAATGGTCATAGATAAATAAATAAATAACGAACTTTGCACCAGAAGATGACGCCTTTGCATCGAAACTAGATGTGCCTTTTAAATACTAATTTAAAATCAGAGAATAGATACTTTTTTTTCTGTCTCCCTTAGTTGATAATACTGTATGATGGTTAACACATTCAATGCATGTGTTATATGGAAAGAATTTATTCCAAGCGGAACTAGTTTTTTACTACTTAAATATCATCCATTTAAATAACCAGCCACCATTCCTAAACGTCTGCCTCTTGGCTATAACCCCCACCACCGCCGTTACAGAATGGCACCTGCGTTGAATGTGTTAAATAGAAAGGATGATTTCAGGAATTGTCAAGAATTATTTGTGTACACTGCATTATTTGTGTACATTGCATTATTTGTGTACATAAAATTTTGCAGTCTTAAGGTTCCAAAATGTTGGGAATTTGGTAACTCTGGGCACAGAGAAGTGTCGGTTACATAAAGACCAAAACTGGTAGTATGTATATCCGCAATGGTAGCAATCTGGGCCACAGACTAACCCGCAAACACATCCTTCCTCATAGCTATGTATTGATAGAGATATGGAATGGGGACTCCGTTCAATGTCTCTATTGAAACTCCTCCAAGAAATGCAATTTTTCTAATTTCAAAGTCTATTTGATTTTTTTCCTATAATTTATACTTATTTTTAATGTGTGTGAGGTCATTTGTTGGCAATTTTTTTTCCTGTTTACGACAAAAAATATTCATGATCATATTACTGTGGAAATTCATCCATCTACATTGGGGTAAATTTATATTTACAGTTGGATGTGGGGAGTCTTTTGGAAAGGTTACAAGAAAGTTTTTGAGATGGAAGACATGTATGAGCCACTGGATGAACACAAATCTCAAGCATTAGGAGATACTCTTGAAAAGTAAGAATAAGGATTTGATCTATAACTGTAATGAAAAAAATATAACTCCTTTACATGCTTTCTGCTGTTAACTTTTTTGATTAGTCATTAAATACTTTTGCTCACGATAACTTATGTCTCTAATAAATTCTTCAACGTTATTTCAAAAGCATTTTAAATCCGATAAAGAATAATATACTCTTCACTACCTCATTTTCATGAATCCTGGTGAAGGAATTGGAATGAAGAAGTTCGTAAAAAATCAACAACAAATAAAGTGCCTAGCTTCTTTAAAGTATTAGCAAAGACTTTCCAATTTCAATTTTGGTGGTACGGAATACTTTTTGGAATTTTGGACTCACTTACAAGGTAAACTAAAAATGTCTGCATAGTGCATAGTATTCCATAAAAATTCTTTGTTATCTAATGGCTTAAAAAGTATAACATGAATCTTCCAGAATCTCAAATAATGAACTCCATAAATTCTAGAATTGGTCAACCAATCTTTTTGGGACAACTCATTGGATATTTTGAGAGCAACAGTAATGAGGACCTGAAAACAGCTTACTTGAATGCAGTGGGTGTCATTGCATGCTTTGCCTTGAGCAGTTTCATTAATCATCCATTTGTGATGGCAACATTCCACTTGGGAATGAAAATAAGGATTGCCTGCTGCTCTCTCATGTATCGCAAGGTGAGAGAACAAAAACTTAATCTCCAGAAATTAAAATGAGAATAAAGTTTCTTACATAGCCTCTTTTACTAAAGTGTTGTGGATATGGTTGACATAGGCAGGGATTTTGTTCCAGTTTCAACAATATACCTAGTTTCTTGAAATTTCTGTGACAAGTGAAGATAAGGTTGAAGAAACTTAGTCTCCAATGAAAAGAGTGATCATCACAATCCAATAGATGTGGTCAAGTACAGATGGATTTGATGATTGTTGTGACTAACATTATGAACTCGTAAAACAGCAGCAGAGTAAACAGAAAATTCAAAATTTAAATAAAATCAAATGAAGACCAATAACATGACAAATACTTGAATATAAAAAAGAAAGGTTCCACTGTTTCACATTCAGAATATCCCTCATGAGCCGTCAAGTATGATTCTTCAGACTTAAAAAAAAATGTAAAATTTTGCCTTGGCATGGCAATGAGATCCAAAGCCTATCCTCCTTCACCAATCAGGCCAGTCCTCTCTTCACCTCCAGAAGGTTTGATGATTGCCATGGTAAAGAGTACCCAGTGGTAGAGGGAGTCCTGGAAATGACAACATTCAACTTGCCTACAAGATCATTGAGTCAAGTGGGGTGGACCTCCTAGGACATCCGGATTACAGTATTTAGAAAATTTGTTGAACCATGACTCAGGACATTCGTGAAGTTCTGTACTAATCACTGAATGTAGGGAGCAGGGGCGGCATGGGTGCTCAGGGGCCTCGGCCGCTGCACATCCAGAGGAGCCCCAAACCTAGTGCGTGGCCTGGGAGCCGAGGCCCGAAGCCTGAGCCACTGAGCCCGGGCCCGGAGCCCTAAGGGCCCCAAGCAGGTGGGAAGGGCCTTCTCACCCTGGCCAAGGGCCCAGCCCCAAGGGCCTTCCCACCCTGGCCATGCCACCCCTGGTAGGGAGTATTACCTGCTAAATTATTATTTTCAAAAGGCAATGAACATTAATATTCGCGTGGATGATTTTGAGGATATCAAGTGTGATTCTATGTATCATGCAAGTAAGCATGCTATTTGCTCCATCAATATGACTGATTTAAAGCTAGAGCCAGAGGGTAGACTAAACTCTCTAACTGACTCTTTAAGGCCACATTTTTCAATTATACCTATCTTGAAACTAAATACCTGATAAGTTTCTCAATATCTATTTGTACTCCACTTATGAAGTCCACACAAATGAAGTTATAAGCCAAGTATCATCAGAACAGGAGCGGATCTATGATTATCTTGAGGGGGGACGCAAGGTGCAAGTTTTGAATACGTGCCGGAATACCCACCAGCAAAACAGGAAATGTGAATCCTCCCCCGGAAAATTTAGAAAAGGTTGATAGCCATTCTAAATTCCTTGGCTTAGCTTTTTAATTGATCTTTTTTTCTCTCTTAAGATAGGAAACGTTATTTTTTTATAATTACCACTATATTAATTGCCACTTATGATAATAATCGGCAGAATTATATGCATAATTTTCAACATGTTTTTTCTGTAGATTCTGCAGTTGTCTGCAGCAATTTATGCAGAAATTTTTATATTTTCTGCAGTAAAATTGATTGGTTAAAAAAAATATTTTTTGAAAAATTAGGATAAAAACATGCAGAAAATACCCATGAAATAGTTATTATTAATAGAACCCGCGCCCCCAAACTGGATCCGCCACTGCATCAGAAAGTAGTTCAGATACAATGTCAGAGGACTCATTCAACACTCAATACGTATCAGCTTTGTAAGATAAAAAATTCCACCATGGAAAAATCACTTGCCTTAACTGGGACTCAAACCGGGTTTCCTCAATATCATGCCGTGTGCTTTAGCCAGTTAAGCTACCAAGACGTCCCTCTCCCCTGTGGAATTTTTGCACTAATGCGCACTTATGGGTAATGCCATAAAATGTAATACACCTAAAAAATTCAGCTAGACTTAATTTCAGATATTATCTTTGTACTGATGTCAAGTGAGGGAAGAAGCTCCCTGCATGTGACTTGCGGAGGAGGGCCAATGGGAAATGAGTGGGCAGAGCGCAGCCTCCGAAATGTTCAGTCATACTATTCGCCATGTGATCTTGTGTGCCATATTGCCAAAATTATTGCTACCCTTCGCTTGATGCATTGGAAGCATCAAGCCTTTTACTCTCCCAATCCCACCCTTCTCCTCTCACAGCGCATTTGGCAATATCTCACTCCTCTCTGCTCAATGGAGCTCTCACCCCTCCTAGCATCTTCCTCACCCCTAGGGAGCAGAGGTGCATGGATCTTTTTGAGACCACCTGCATCTGAAGCACAAAGATATTTGCAATAAACTTTAATTTGTGGCATCCTCAAAAATCAGTTCAATGCAATTGTACTGGTATTTATTTATTATTAATTTTATGGCCTTCATTGGACCACTTTAGTCATATTCTGAATTTCTTCTGTTTTCTGTCAGCCCAGTATTTCTTCATTCACTTGGATCGTAGCTTTCTTTCTTCATCTGACCCTTCATTCTTTCATTACCCTTTCTATTCTCTGTTTGTTGATCTTGTTTTGTAGTCTGATCTGTTTGTCCTTGAGTTTCACGATAGCATCTGTCTTTTCTTTAAAATCTTCTATTGTAATGTGTAATTCTATTCTAATTAGTTAAGGTAAGCTCTATAATTTTGAACAATTTCAGATAAGGTTCAAAGTTTCTTTGAATTTTCAACATAGATGGTCTGTGGATGCAATCATATGCTTTTCTAAAGTCTGCAAAGGCTATTGAAAGAGGTTTGTTTAGTCTTCTGTAATATGCCATGACTAGCTTTAGCGTGATAATTTGTTCTGGACAGCTTCTCCATGGTCTGAAGCCACCTTGGTATTCCCCTAGTTCCTCATCCAGCTGGTCCTTAATCCTATTGTATAGGATCTTGGAGAAAATCTTGTAGGTGCAGTCTAGCAGAGAAATACCTCTATAATTGTCTGGGTTGCTTTTGTCTCCTTTTTTGTGAAGTGTGGTAATTATAGCCGAGGTCCATTGTTCTGGGAAACTCTCTGTTATCCATATCCTTGCAAGTATCATATGTAAGGAGATCCGTGTTGTGCTTCCGGCATATTTCCACATTTCTGCGAAGACTTGGTTTTCTCCACATGCTTTGTAATTTCTTAGTTCCTTGATTGCTCCTTCTACTTCTTGGATAGTTGGGGGGTCAATATTTTCCGATTTGGTTTTTATAGGGATGTTTGTGTTAATCATTAGAAAGTCCTTAGGTTCATCACTGTTTAAGAGTTTATTGAATGCTTCAGCCATTATTTCAGTGTGTACTGGTTGTATTATGTAACGAGCTTATTAGTGCGATATTTCACAGAGGAAAAATCATTCGCATTGACTGGGATTCAAGCCCGGATCCCTCAATTTCGCGTTGAGTGCTTTAGCCAGCTAGGCTACCGAGGTGTCCTTCTCCCTCGGTGCAAAATTGAGGGATCCGGGTTCGAATCCCAGTCAATGCAAATGATTTTTCCTCTGTGGAATATCACACTTATGCGAACTTGCGGGTGACTCCGTAAAGGTAAATACCGTGGCTAGTCCTGGTATCCTCAAAATTGAACAATCTTATTGTTTCAATATTGAAAAATTCTCTTGTATACATATTATACAGGCTCTGCGGCTAAGCCAGTCATCTCTGGGAGAGGCTACTGTTGGCCAGATTGTGAATATGATGTCCAATGATGTCAACAACTTTGATTATCTGATGGGATTTGCCCATGACATATGGATTGGTCCAATGCAGACAGCAATAGTGGCTTATCTCATTTGGAATGATATGGGTGCTCTGGCACTGATAGGACTACTGGCTCTTATCCTAATCATTCCCTTTCAGGGTGAGTGAATTATTTTAAAAAAATCCATTTATATAGTCAGATGAAAATTTAAAAAATAGATGATTACCTACATTACCCTGTAGATCAAGGGAGTGACTCGGATAATTAAAGATGAACCTTAAGAGATTGTAACATTGCAATCAAATTTTGATTAATAAAGTTGAAACTGAATAGTTTTCATAGAAAGTCGAAACAAATACGTAAAACTGCCAATACATGTTTAGAACAGAGATGGAAAAATAATAGGTAGTTTTGTAAGCTAGATATTGGAAAGATGAGGATAAAAAGGTACCCATGTTGTTTGTAGCCAATTGGCTACAAACAACATGGGTACCTTTTTATTACCTTTCCAGCTTTTACCTGCAATGACCGCGAGCGGTCAATTGACCTTTCGTGCATTTTATACCGTTATTTAGATATCTTTGTCGATTCTTGGTGTCATTTTAGTCAAATATCATAGCGTGGACCTTATCACAAACACACATCACTTAAGTTTGACTCTCATGTCTTCAAAACAGTTTTTACATATGATTTTACCGTTTATGTGAAGGAGAGACATATTAGCAAAACCAAAGTATGTTGCGTCGTAGAGAGTCGCTACTAAACATTTTATGGGCAGTGGGCATCTTTTCCCCTGCAAGATCAATGCATGAATCTATACTTCGCCAGGAGTGCGAAAGAAAAACAATCGAGAGTTCGAAGTGGAGTGACTCGAGTTGTGATAGTGAGGTATCCAATACAGAAGGGAATGATGGACGTTTGTATAGTGGAGAGCTATTGTATTCTAATTGCCAGGTATACACAGACGAATATGTGCTCTCTATCTTAAAGGTATATTTTGAGAATAAGATGTCCAAAAATGACTCAGATGTATTAATGCTAATCAATAAGGCATTGCCCCAGCCTAATAATCTCCCCAATACGAAACATAAATTGACAACATTTATTAATCAATTCAGTGGTGGTTTTGTGTCTAATATCCATCGCTACTGTGAAAATGGAAGCTGTCATGCTTAAATTGGTTATTGGAATGATACCGCAGCCGATACTGCATGTGCTCTTTGTGACTCGAGTAAACATTCAGGTTTGTTTTTCAGGGACCAATGTTAGTATTAGCAGCCTTCGAACAGCAAAATCAAAAGAAGCTTTTCCTTTGATAAGAACTATTTTTGACAGGAAAAACAATTACCAATTACAAAATGTTTACAGCAATAGTAAAAATGTAAACTACTTGTGATTGAACCTAACATGAAAAGAGAAATATTCTTTCCATTTTATTTGCATGTGCATTTCATTGATGGGGCTAAATGTTAATTATGATGCATTTTTTAATCTTTGTTATGGTGTAACACATTGGTTCTCATTCCCTAAGTATTGCATTTTGTTGGGTTTTGCCTACGGCTCATTTGAATCTATTTCCTATGATATACGGCGCACGGTACACAATGCAGTGGTGTCTTTTACCCTACGAACTAAAAATGTAATCTCCTTTAAAAGTGTATATGACAGAACACATTTCATTTTATTACCTGTAGACATGTCACAATGCAATATTCGGTGGCTAACAACTCAATATTAATAACAGATTTGAGGACGCAGTCCACGCATGCACGGTGATGTCGAGGTATTAATAGGTCCAGGAGTAAAAGCGATGTGTTGTACACCGACTGTGTGCATGAACTGTGGAGGGATGGAGGAAACAATTTTGTATTTATGCTCAATTTAGAGTATTCAATTTTTGTGAACACAATGTTTACTGTGTAAAAATTTTAAATCATTGTTACCATGTTCAATAATTTCAGAAAATGCTAAATTTTCAATATAAACACTTTTCAATCCTATTAATTATCACATTGAAGGAAAATTATAGTTTTCTGTTTCCTCTGTATTTGAAAATATTTTTATTAATACTAACTATGATTAATTACTACTATGAGCGAATTGGCGTACACTACACCAAGTGAAGCTTGGTCTTCCAGGTACTTTATAATTAATTGTTGGGTTCTATTATGATCCTTTTTTAAATTAAATCAATTTTCCATTCTTAAAAGTAACATTTTTCTTGTTCATACCCTATTGAATATTCTTTTTCACATTGTTTTGGTATAATTATTATTTTAAACAAGGAATAAGCATTATCTGGGAGATGAGTCGAATTAGTGTCAAATGCCTTAATAGTATATCAAATTTATACATTCAAATTAATTCCATATGGATTCCATGGGACAGATTCTTCATGACTCAATGGGAATCCCATGGAGTCCCTACAGAGACTGTGAGAATCCTTGCGAATCTCTTGGACTGATGACATGAATCCCTGTGAGTCCTATGGATTCTGGGTGACTCTCTGTGAGTCCTATGGATTCTGGGTGACTCTCTGTGAGTCCTTACGAATCCCCAGGACTCCACTATTTTCATAAGGGAATATATAGGTGAAATACTCATTTTATGATTGAGAAATGAGAAAGACAAAGTGACCTTTAGAAATATTTTTCAGGCATAAGATTAGCTTAAAATATGATAAATCAAGTTGAGTTTTGTAGCTCATATTTAAAATAATAATGGTATTGGCAGTAACTTAGTGGAATTTCTTCATTATTTAATTATGAATTACTTTGTTTTCCACATAAAATTTTATTTCTTACTCACAACCCGATTTCATTACTTCGTGACATCATCAGGGGGAGGCCTGATGATGATATCACGAAGCGACGAAACCCAGGTTGTGAGAAAGAAATAAAATTTTATGTGGAAAACAAAGTAATTCATCATTTCATTTGTGCATATTAATTTTAATTCAAAATTTGTTTCTACATCTGAATGGTAGATTTGATATGTTCATGAATGATGACACCGGGTAGAGTAACAGGTGACCTGACAAGTGTCTCCAGTGAATCCCATCAGCAAGGCTTCCCCTTAACTAAATGGATCAAATTTCTTAGTAAGATTCCAAAATACATAGTACCTACAATCATATCACAGCATTTCATTTTTGGTATGACATCACAGAGGATCAGTTATTTGATGTAGGACTGTCTCACATTTGAATAATAGTAAAGCCTATTTGAATAGACAGGAATAGCTACTTCAAACAGGTTAACTTACTGAGATGGGATATTAATGCAATACCCTTCCTATAAAACTGAAGCTACCTAAATCCAAGCAATTCAATACATACTCAATAATTGTAAATAAAATAAAAAGTCTATGGCTATGATGAGTGAAAATCGATTTGTTTTTGATCTTGGTACCTACTTTTTCATGCTAGCTGCCAACTTACAAAATAGCTTCCAGGGCAATTGATTTGGGAGGTTCAATATAAAGTGCAAGCTACAATTAATTTATATAGTGCTTTCCATGAAGAAAATACCTAGTATCGCATAAGTTGATTCCCATAGATTTCATTGAATTTATAAGAAGAAGAAACACATTTAAAATTGCATTTATAACACATTGTTGCACACAAATTATTATCATTATTAAAAAAATATATAGGCATGGGTAAGGGCATGAGCACTCCAAAGAAGAGAAACTTGTGATCTAGGTTTATTAGCATTCACAGCTTCAGGAGAAGGATAGAAGGGAGAATGATCGCATTGGCCAAATGTTAGGCCATCAATTCATCATCTTCAAAGATTTAGAATCATTCATACAACCTTACAAAATTTTACGCCCTAAAAGTTTTCATGACAACTTAATAAACTGATTAAAATTTTTTTCTAAAGTGAAAGAGAGAAGAGAAGCAATGGGCAGCATTCTAAAATTGGCCATGGCAGTTGTGCAGAGCACAGATTATAAATATATAGGACATTTAAACATTGTTCCTCATGGTACCTATATTCATAAAAATTAGGAAGTTTCATCTGATTTTCTAAAGCAAAAACATTTTTAGAAGGGTTTAGCCCATCATGAATATTCCATTCTACTGTTATCCATGCTAAAAAAAATTCTGAATAGTTACTCTTCAGGCTGGATGGGACAACTTACATCAAATTTTAGGATGAAAATGGCTGAGAGAACTGACAGCAGAGTGAAATTGATGAATGAAATTATCACAGGAATACAAGTTATCAAGATGTACACATGGGAAAAACCTTTTTCCAAGTTGATTTCTATGACTAGAAGGTGAGTTAACTCATTATAACTTATGATAATTCGTTAAACATGAATATGGAGATGTTGTTGTAATATTCTATAATTCAACACTGCCCAGGCAGACATTCTTTTATCTGTAACTGGGATGGAAACTGGGCTGTATCTGGTCTGTATTAAGACCTCTGTAACTGGATTGTAACTGGGAAAGAATTGATACAAGCTCCACCAAATTGGCACCCCAATTACAGACCAGCTGGGATGGAACTGGGATATATTCTGTGGTGCATCCATAAATGCACTCCATTTACAGATGAGTTGACACTTCCTTAACCATTTCACTCTAAGCATCATACCAGAGAGTGCTCATCGTAGTGTGCAACACTATTGGGCATTTAAGTACCTCCAGCATGCATAATTTTGTTGGTATTTAAACTTGTTTGTACATTAAATGCATATACTATGCATGCATAGCGCTGATGGCACTGCTCTGTCCAAATGCATATATGCATGTGTAACGCTGGTGGCACTGCTCCAACCGAACACATATACCTATGCGTGCATAGCAGTGAAAGGGTTAACTCTGAGGTCACAGGGGGAACTGGGGTGGAAAAATCACCTTGCCATACATAGGAGTTACAAGTCTGATGCACCCACGTTCCACACCTCTATATACTTCATCATGTTTTCATGTCCACCCCTTTACAGTCCAGTCACAGACCAGATACTGACTGCACTTTACCAGCTCAACCCTAGATAATCCCAGATTCACCCCAGTTGCAGAAGAGAAATTTTTGCCTGGGTAGCCTTTAATCTTTTCACACCAAGTTAGTATTCATTATTAATGAAAATACTAAGTAATTTTCCACAAATTTTTACTGTTAACTTTTTTATTTTTACTTTCCTGTCAAGCTTGTTTTCACACCAAATTATATAATTTGCTCAAGTGATGGGAATTTTCTAGCGCAAAAGAATGGACAGCGTGCCAACACAAAGAGGTTTTTTACTGGCAAAAATGTGCCTGTGTAATGGTGTGGTAAGCACAAGTGACTGCACTTGGAAAGCACACAGCAATTTTGCTAAAATAAATTCGTTGCATACTCAAAAAAATATTGACTTGGAAATGGATTCCTAAAATTGACTATGGAATTTCAATTTAAAAGCTGCATGTCATCTATGCAACTCTAGGAATTAATTTCCAAATTTATTTTTTTGCGAATGCAGAAAATATTTTTTTAGCAAAATCACCGTAATGATCAATTAGGTGACCAGGAATAAAAGATGCGAGTAGGGTTGCCTACTCATGAGGGAGTTGATTTGAATAGAAGTCTGTTCCAAAAGCAAGAAATTGAAGATGATTAACTTAGCACCATGTTTATAAATACCATTGAAAAAGTGTTCTCAATAAATGAGCAGCAAACACTTTACAAATTTATCTTAATAAAACAAGCTCCAACAAAAGCTCTATTAAGAAAGGGTTCCATTGTGATGAAGTAGTATCTTTTATAGATGGTTTTATGGATATGGAATGGATTAACTGCTTTTTATCATCATCAAGTACCAATTGTTTAAATCAAGAAATTTTGAAATACGTTAAATATCCTATATGATATTAGCAGCACTAAGCACATGCAAACAAGAATAACAAAAATGCAGCAGCAAATGATAAAAATAGGAAAATAATTTGCAAGTTTTCATTCAAACTTAAAACAAGAAAAATTTGCTTCAATTCCAGAGATTGGAAATTTTAAAAATTATTGTCCAATTTGGAGAGTCTCTCTCTGAATTCAGGAGAGTTTGGCAATCCCAGCCATGATAGGAGCTGCCAATAGAATGAAGGGTGGAGTTTACCCCTGACCAGTTGCAGAGGAAAAGGTCTGAGGGTCAACTCTCAAAAGTCCACGGTAATCAATTATTGCATGCAATAATAAAAAAATTATCTAATACTTAAATCGATTCAGTATTCTTGAGTTTTTACATCCAGTTTGTACGCAATAATCATTGAAAATCATGTGTCATTGGGTTGCTATATTTCAATGAAACCATGTTACAACCCAGTACCTTAGCATGCAATAATTATCATGGTGTTTCCAGAATGGACTCTCAGGCGTTCCACAGAATCAAGTCCCAAAGGGTAAAAGTAGTGTCACTGTGAAATTTTCTCTCTAGAAAATGCTCCATAAAGAGATGCAGAGAGCCCCAATGAGAACTCAGAGCTAGAGAGACATATCCCATGAAATTCAACTGTTGCAGAAGAGTGTAAAACATAAAAAATTGAATTCACAGCAATGAATATTTCTCACTAATGTACAAACTGACAGATAATTTTTTTCATTGCAGAAGTGAAATCAAACAGGCCACCAATCTTTCACTCATCAGAGCCTTATACGTATCATTCACCCAATACACGGCTCGAGTGGCTCTATTTTTCACTGTGCTCGCATACACCCTGAGTGGAAATATTGTCACGGCACAGCAGGTATATTCATTAAGAATGATCTATGTGAAAATTTGCAGAACAAAAAGCATTCTGAGGTGCTGCATATCAAATGAAGTATACATATCCAATAACATAAATGTTTGACTTCCATTTTCACTTTTTGGGTTCCTTTCAGGTGTTTGTCCTGACATCATTCTACAGTGCTCTATCTCGTGAAATGACAATTGGATTCCCTGAAGCCATTTCCCAAATTGCAAAAACCTCAGTTTCAATCAAACGCATTCAGGTAATAATCCACTGTAAGATAAAGGCCAACTCTCTATGGTACCTAGTAAGATGGAATATGCTCTATCCACTTAAAGGTTCCATGAATCTTCGAGTACAAGTCAACTCGAGTATGAGACAAAGTCTTTTTTTTAGGCCGATAATATTGACTAAAATCCTTGACTCAAGTATAAGTAAAGGTGAAAAAAATTGATGAAAAAAATAAAAAAGGTGAATATTTACTGGAAGATAAGGATACTTCCAAATAATTGACACAGAGAAGGAAGATAAAAATCAGATCCATAAAACTAGTGAAAAGTCTTAACTGCCTCAGTGTGTGGTATAAGGGGAAACATAGAAGCCAGGCGATTCCCAAATTTGTGACAAGAAGTTGACATGTTTTTGTTTCATCTCATTATTGAGTTCAATATTCTGAGTATTTAATGTAATTTTTCTCAAAGATATTTTCACCGACTTCATGTGAAAAATATGCAACGCTCATCAATATTTATATGTACAGAGATTTACGACCCCACAGTCGCCCATAGCTAATTGGGAAATCCTTGGTCACGTGATATTTGTACTGTGCAATTGAATTTGTGAAATGCATTAATGTGGCAAAGCGGAAGTAACAAGTGAATTTGTCAGTGGTAGGACCTAATACGAAACTTAACACAAATCTAATGCACTTATTGGCAAATATTCTTTGAGACTTATCAGTGATAGAGATAAATATGGTTTTATGCAGCCAATATACAGAAGTATTGACCCCAAAAAAGTCTCCTTTTGTACTGACTCGATTATAAATCGAAGATAGGTTTTCATTGTCTGAAACTATGATAAAATGTCTCAACTTGTAATGGAGTACACAAAGTATATTATAATATAAAATATTTACCTATACATATCAATAGGTAATGAAACAAGAGGCATTGAAGAGTAAGGGGTGGGCTTTACTGTTGAGCCAGGCATAGTTATCATCTAAGACAAAGTAAATACATAATAAAATAGTGTGTGCATTGGTCACTTGCTTTGTATTTTTTCAGTCTTTACAATCAAGTGGGAAGAAGGAAATATTATTTTAAATCCACAAGTTTATGATAAAATCAGAAAATTGTCTCAGAGACTACCTAGTGACAGAGAAATAAGTGCCTGCAATAAATGGCAAGATAATATGTACAATGTACATGGATGAGTCATGTGACTTAATAAGAGGGGAAATAATGTGGAAGACTGGTAGGGGATAAGACAACTAGCCACTGGTTGACAAAGTAACATTTATTATTTTATTGTGTAATTTGTATCATTTTTTAAAATTTACTTTATTTTGAAAAAAGAAGCATTTATTCAATTCAAGATTTGTTCATTTTTGTCGTATTACATGAATTTTCTATCCTTAGTCTTATCTTCACGTTTATTCACACTTTGGATTATTAACAAATTTAAATTTCCAAAGTTTTCCATCCATTTATTAGAGCAAGTAAGTAGTTGGGAGTAAATTCCAGAATTTTAAAATGGAATATCGTTACAGCAAAGTAATTATGGACTGGATACAGTGGTGCCCACAAACGGGGATCATGATGCAAAGAGATCATAAATTTAACTTTTAAAGGGACGAACCCAGGATTTCAGGATACTTGGGGATGGGTGGGATGTATGTTGAGGGAGGAGTCATTAATTGAGCCTGGGTGGAGGGTATGCACCACTGACTGTGCATATGCAAATTATTATCTAGAACTACTACATATATGCCTTCATAAATTTAATCAATCTGATAACCCACAAAGGAATAAAGATTTAAAATATATACCTAGGTACCTACTCCTTTTAGGGATGAGTACATTTTTTTGTAAACAATCTCAAAACACTTTTTTCAGCAATTTCTCTTGTATGAAGAAATCGATGTGAAGCAAACAAAGGGCCAAACAAATGATAATAAATTTGAAGGAGTGAAATTCTCTAATGTTGTTGCTAAATGGTCACCGACAATGAGTGATGCTACACTAAACAATATAAATCTTCATCTGAAACCAGGGATGCTCATTGCAGTCATTGGACCAGTTGGATCAGGAAAGGTAAATTCAGGAGTGGTCAGCACTCATTCAAGTTGAAACAACTTTATAACATTGGAGCATTGCTTGTGGTACATAATTCTGGATTAATATAACCAAAAACTTGAAGGAAATTTTTGTGATTATGAAAAATTATTATGCAGATATTACCGTAAAATGGGGTGACTTCGGCCATTTTTGACAGTTTTTTTGTTATTTCTTTGACTGTACTGGCTCCTTTTTCTGACAAAAATTAAATTGGTAACATGGAAACCTTAGGATTTCAAATTATCTTTAAATTTTTGTAACAAAGCAAACATAACTAATAAAAAAATAATTTACCGCGGCCGAAGTCACCCCATTAGATGGGGTGACTTCGGCCATTACAAATTTTCCTCATGAATTGTCAATAACATTGTATTTTTATCAAATTTATTCAAAGTTTCTTAACTTACCTCTTGCAGATGTAAGTTTTATACACCTTGAATTTATAAAAATAAAAAATTAAAATAATTAAGTTTTAAGATTCATTATTTTAAATAATTCCGTGTATAAGTTTCCAATGTTTGTTTCATAGTATTTCACCTATTTTGCAAACAAAATTTTGCTTTATTATTAACGTATCATTAAGACGTATCATCATCCAATGCGTGCTGAAGACTATTTTTGTCATAACGCAGGTATTGACACCCACCACGGGCTTTCTGGTAGTTCCTGGGCATGGCCGAAGTCACCCCACAGTATTTTGATTATTACTCTAGAAAGTAATATTATTCCAAGTTAAATCTGAAAAAAGTAACTAGACTTACATTCAACAACATAATAAAATAATAAGACAATTTTCATTTACCTGATGTTAGCAATTACAATCCTAGGCTGAGGTTTTTACGGCTTCTCAATAGAACACACGAATTTCATCTGACCCTCCGAGTACGATGGTATCGGAGGAACTGAGTAAAGTAAGCATGGACTGCTTGTAATCTCCTCCAACAATGTTAGACTAGCCGAGAACGAAATGCTGGCTCGTACATTTTAATGCATTGTGTAACAAAGTTTCAATTTGTGAAGCGGTGCGCGCGTGGCCGAAGTCACCCCATTCTACGGTACCCATCTACAAAATAAGCACTAAAGCATGGGTCAATGCTACTTAGGCCACATATTTACAGATAATATATCACAGTTATTGTGACATTCTAATCATTCTCTAGAAGCAAGCAAGTTCCTTGGGACACTGTACATTTCTTAATTACCAAGATGCTATTTCTAACTCCTCCAATGATTCCTTCCAACTACGGCCTTCCATTACATTTCTGGCATACAATCAAACATTCATCAACTAATAACTGTGAAACAAATAAAAATCACTATAAAATAAAACCAAAAGTTTCAAATGAATGCAATTATTATTATGGGCAGGCCTATTATGCAATCATTGTTAAAAAACTGCAAAACTTCCTTTTCAGAGCTCACTTCTGCAAGCGATACTGGGAGAGATTCCGATAATATCAGGCTCTCTAGAAATTCCTCCAAAAGTTACTTATGTATCACAGGTATGTATGATACATATCTCATGAATTATAAAGTTACATGACTTATAAGTAGAAACAAGTCATATTTCAGGGAATTAAAAAATGCAGGTGGATGAACGATATATGTGATTAGTAATTAAAAATTGAAAGGAAATATGTTGATGTGCTTTAACAAATCTAAGTGTTTAAAGCCTGATAACAAGATGTTTATCAACTGGAAACTGCCAAATTTTGTCTTCACATAAATTATGATTTTTACATGCCTTGATGCTGTTTATGTACAAGGTTGCCCTCATCTATCAAATCTACCTTTGGGGAGAAGGTACTCAATACTTTTTACTGTAGACGTATCAATTACAATTATTATTTTTATTCATAATAGGTCCCCATTTTGATGGATAATCTTGAAATAAAGGTTAGGAAGTATTGCTATTGACCTCAATATGTACACACCAATTAATTTAATGTGAACTATTTCAGGAACCTTGGATTTTTGGAGGATCGGTGCGGCAAAATGTTACATTCATTGATGAATTTGAGAGCGATCGGTATAGACGGGTGATAGATGTTTGTGCTCTGAGGCATGATTTTGAACAATTTCCCTATGGAGATGCAACTTTAGTGGGAGAGAGAGGAATAACTCTCAGTGGGGGACAAAAGGCTCGCGTAAATCTAGCCAGGTTGGTCCATATTCACTTATTATTGTTCGGATAATACTACTGGTTAATGTAGGTTTAAATAGACGAGAGTAAAAACACCTTAAATATGCACGGGTACCTATTCCCTTACACAATTTATTTCTACATCTCACCATAGGCGTATCTATAAGCGTCTGAAGGGGGGGGGCATCACCACCGGTGAAGGGGCGGGTTACCACCACTGAAGGGGGGGTTTTTACAGGGGGGATATGGGGGGTATTCCATACCCACCATGTTAACTTTTTTATCAATGGGGGGGGGGGGGGGTTACAACCCCCAAAACCCCCCCTTGGATACGCCTATGCATCTCACCATGCATCCTATCTTTCCTCATCCTATCCATAAGCCTATTTTCTTTCTTCCCCTTCCCCTCTTACCCAAATCCTCCCCTCTATCATGGCCTTCAGCATTCCGTCGCCCCTCATTACCTCTTCCAACCGATTCTAGGACATTTTGGCGCAGCCACCTTTGTGCGGCCACTTTGGCATAGCCATCTTGACTCAAGAACTTTGGTGCAGGCCCACTTTGACACAAGACACCTTTCATTCATAACAATAGATATAATGCACATAACACAAGGTCTTAATTTTTATTCCTCTGATGACCAACAGAGCTATTTATCATGAAGCAGATGTGTACCTGCTTGATGATCCTCTATCTGCCGTTGATTCTGTGGTTGGGAAGCAGCTTTTTGAAGACTGTATTGTTAGCTATCTGTCCACCAAGACAAGAATACTCATCACTCATCAATTGCAATATTTGAAGCATGTCGACCAAATTATTATTCTTCACAAGGTCAGTATCCTTGCAATTTTAAAGATTAACATAAGTATGAAAGTGTATGAAGAATGATAACCACTATATTTTGCCAACAGAAATGGATTTTTAACAACATAATCAAAAAAAGAAATAAAGTGTTTCATCTCACAGCCTAAAGAAACTAGAAATGAAAATGTTCCATAATTTAAGTGTACATAGTTAATCATCATTCCTATAATTCTAAAATGTTATCAGAATGCCATTGGAAAAATTATAATGCATCAGATAGGTCAACTGTCACGAAAAGAATTAAAATATTTCAGGTAATTTGTCCAATAAAATCAGAAAGTGAATTAGCTTCACAATAAACTAGTTATGTTCCCATATTCATAAAACTTTTTTCAACTAAGTGATAGGAAATTATAATTCCCTATCATATAGTTGAGAAAAATTAATTTCCTATCAAATAGTTGAGAAAAATTTTATGAATATGGAACCACAACTAGGTTATTGTGTCTGTGAAGATAATTCAGTTACTGATTTTATTGGACAAATTATCTGAAATATTTTAATTCTTTTAGTGACAGTTGACCTTTCTATCAGACATAGGTGCCAGTGTGAATACAATCAATGGCTGATGTGTCAGCTGGCATTTTTACGCATGTAAATAAAAATTTGTTGATTTGAATTGCCTTAAAAAAGTAATCTAAATACAAAAATTATTTTGACGATTCAAAATTCAAATGTATGCCTAATCTTTGAAAGAAAAATCTTGGTAGAATAAATAAATATATTGGTTTTGGAAAATTTAAGAACTAAAGCATTGAAAACTACCTGAAAATGGCTTCAGTGGTCATAGCACACCCTACCTGGAATTTACTGGCAGTTGAAGGGGTAAGAATGGAAAAGAGGCAAAAATACACAACTTTTACTTTCAAATCAACTCTCTTTCAAACTTGAAAAATTATTTATGCTCTACCTCAGAGCAAATAAATAGCCATTTATTCTATGGAGTATGATAACTCAGCAGTCACACACTTAGAAGTATCATATAAAGACAAAATGTGAGTTCCAGACTCATTAAAAGTAACTGAGGCAAGCGAGATTTAGTGGAAATAAACCATATTCACAAAGAAACAAGATAGCACTTTTCCACAAATTTTTTATATTTTACTACATTTTCAACTGTTAGGTCATCATCAGGTACAAGACATAGACATAAATCTGTGTGAGCTATATATATACCAGAAGAGTATTAGGTATGGGGAAGGAAAAATTAGGGTGGGGGAAGGATGACATCATTATTGTAAGGGACGCTTGAGGAATGGAATGGCGAGGAGTGGGGAGCGACATGGAAACGTTTGCTCATTCATTAGGGCACTTCTTTCCTCCTGCAGAATTCCTAACTGTTCTAACACGTCTAGTCTTTGACCTTTCCTCTCCACGTGGAGTATCTCCGGTTCAAATGCACAAGTGTGGCGTTCTTCAAGGAGATGTTTTGCGACGAGAGAGGTGGAATCTCCTTTCTCCCAACATTTTTTGTGCTCCGACATTCGGATTGCAAAGCTTCGCCCCATTTGACCAATATATATTTTTTCGCTATCACTGCAGTGAATTTTATACACTCCTGACTGGAGGGAGGGATGTAGTTTATCTTAAGTTTGGCACAGTAACCTCTCTAGACAAGATTCTGAATAAGAAATAGCGGAACGTGGCTATAAGAAATTTGTGTACACTTTCAGTGCCCCCCACCAAACCCAAAAAGTGGTGCAAACTACAGTTTATCGGTTTACAAAATTGCTAAATTGATCCTGAAAGACAAGATAAGAATGGCTTTTTACAACCCAATGACTATAGAGAGGTTACTGTGCCAAACTTAAGATAAACTACATCCCTCCCTCCAGTCAGGAGTGTATAAAATTCACTGCAGTGATAGCAAAAAAATATATATTGGTCAAACAGGGCGAAGCTTTGCAATCCGCATGTCGGAGCACAAGAAATGTTGGGAGAAAGTAGATTCCACCTCTCTCGTCGCAAAACATCTCCTTGAAGAACGCCACACTTGTGCATTTGAACCGGAGATACTCCACGTGGAGAGGAAAGGTCAAAGACTAGACGTGTTAGAACAGTTAGGAATTCTGCAGGAGGAAAGAAGTGCCCTAATGAATGAGCAAACGTTTCCATGTCGCTCCCCACTCCTCGCCATTCCATTCCTCAAGCGTCCCTTACAATAATGATGTCATCCTTCCCCCACCCTAATTTTTCCTTCCCCATACCTAATCCTCTTCTGGTATATATATATATAGCTCACAGAGCTTTATGTCTATGTCTTGTACCTGATGATGACCTAACAGTTGAAAATGTAGTAAAATATAAAAAATTTGTGGAAAAGCGCTATCTTGTTTCTTTGTGAATCCAGACTCATTCTTCATCATTATAATCTATAATTAATGTTATTAAACCTATGTCTCAATAATTTCAAATGATGTTTCTATAATAAAGGACAATTTTCATTATTTTAGGGAAAAATAAATGCAATAGGAAATTATGAGGAGCTTCAATCATCAGGCATAGATTTTGCTAAATGGTTGAGCCAGAAATCAAAGGATAAAACAGATGAAGAACCTGGAGAATCTCAGATACAAAGGGGAAAGACAGATACTATTGTAAAGGTAACATTATTTTAAACTCATTCAAATCTACTCGTAAATTTATTTTATTTGAGAGTTAGTTCAAAATTTGTGTGAACTTGGTGGTTGCCTAAGTATGGAAAAAATTGGGGGATAATAGAATTTGAAGCATCAATGCAATGTTTTCTCTATAATTCTGCGTGAACCTCTTCCTTCTTGAGGTGACTTCCCTGCCAAATATTGACCACTTGATAGGTTGCTAGTCGGGCCACTAAAAGATTGTTCAGGGAAAATGTTGGGGAGGGTAGCAGGAATCACTCTCTACATTTTTATGGATAAAATTACTATTTAATCTCAATTAACTATACAATTACTGTCGTGCATGCATTTTGTTGAGACCACACTTTAACTGCCCTCATATGACTTTCTCCATTCATGCTCTTTCACAGGAGCCTCATAGGAGGCAGGAGTGAGAACACCTATCTGTCTATATGTATGAAATACTATGGAAACCTACACCAGGGTGAGCGTGGCATTGGGTGATTCCACACTAGGCACACAATACTTGTCCCACCTCAAGGTCTAATCCCCCATGCTCACCTGACTGCTAGGCATGGACCATTTGCAGTTAGGAATACAATGCACAGCCAAACCAGAAACCAGGAGAGTACCATATTGGTGAACATACTAACATGCAGTACTGGGGCAAATATGCAACCACTGATTAGTGTTACTAATACATACTACCTAATTCATCATACTACGAGATGCTAATTCATACAGGATATCCCATGTGGGGTGAGGTGTTAGTAATGACGATAAGTTAATAAACCCAAGTTCAAAGTGTAGTCTATCCAATGACATTGCCTTGTCTTTGTACCTTGACAGTCATTCTGGAATTCAAAGATAATTATAAAATCCTGACGCAGAAATAAAAGTGTTAACTATCATCCCATGTAGACATAGGAAACTGAAAAAAAGGGTAGGATGCGATAGTCCCAGGTGAAAATTTCTATAAGTAACTATAGGAAACTATTGAAATTTGGCACAAATTTTCTATAAGTAAAAATAAGAAAACCTATCGGTAACTATAAGAAACTATATGAGAAACCCTATAAGTAACTATAAAAAAACTATTAATAACTATAGGAAAACCTATAAGAACCATAATAAAACCTATAAGTAACTATAAAAACCAATAGGAGAACCTATAAGAACCTACACGGAAACCTATAAGTAACTACACACTGTTAAAAATTTAGAAGGAAATTACCTAAGTTTAGCAGGATTTATAGCAATTAATACGAAATCATTTTACCAATTACCTACCCGACCACGTACTTCGACTGATATCTCATGTCTACTTGATTCATGTCTAACTCGCAATTGAAAGTCACGCATCAAGAAAGTCCTGTATACCTGGTCATTCCCATGCGTAAAAGTAGCTGCGAGAACTAATTTTTAAATGTCAATGCCGTGATTATAGTTGGAGAAAATACCATCCAATGACGATGACAGGTATCAGGCATTAATTAATTGAAACCTATGTTGCCACATAGAATGAAAATAAAGTCAATATTAATGAGGAAAAAACAAGATTTTCTCCAATAACCACATGTTTGTTCACATTTCAATGAAGACGTAACTTACTTGAGGAAATGTTGCAAACATGAATATACATGTTTATTTATAGCTACGAATGTGGGAAGGAGTAAACTGATGAATCTACCTATAAAAGCATAACAATAATCTAATATACATACAACGGAAATGGAAACCAAACCATCATAACCAAAGAAATCTGTATGTATCTCTAAAAATCGTATTAGTATCTCATAAAAATCTATATAAAAAGAACTATACGTATAGAACTTTTACCTTTCTATAGGTTTTATACGTACGTATAGACTCACTCTCATTATCTATAGAAATCACTATAGATATATATAGAAATCTATACGTGCCTTTAGAACTCTATACATATCTATAGAATTCTATAGGTATCTATAGAAAAAAACTATACGTACTCATACAAATTTTTACCTGGGGTAGCAAGTACATTCATGGAAACCCAAGTCATTGTCGGTAAGAAAACATGAGAAGGCAGTTAGGGGATGAAAAGACACTCAACAGAGTGGAATATGTCACCAAGGCTGGATGTTATTTGCCTACCAGCTACTTATACTCTCACTTCAATCATCCCAACGTATGGAACAAGGCGTATATGTAGTTAACCCAAAGTATAAATAAAAAGACCTTGCAATCACCCCACTTACTTTCTATAAAAGATCGTTGTCAATTGCAGCAATTTATAACAATATAACCCTTTTCTACTGTCACTTTTTTATTTCACTTAAAAAACTCTAATTCCCAGGGTAATTTTTGTATGTCTGTTTGTCCTGACATAATGTGAAAGAGACCTGGTCAATTGAAATCCGAAGCACGCCCCTTAGTATCTTCTCGGATTAATCAAGCCATTACATTTATTTGACTCTTAGCAGTTGTATCTTGGATGGTATGGATAGAAGTTATATGTATCATAGATATTAAATGGAATACATTGAAACGAAAAACGCCTATGTATATATGCAACACCTTAATACAGGTGTGTTTTAAGGAACGCAAGAACTTCTAGGATATAAGTCACCTTATAAGCTATAAGGCCGAATTCAGTTATGAAATCGAATAATTTTTCGTCTCTTGTCGAAGGCACACCATATAAATTATTATGTAGGAAGTATATTTTTGAACCCCTAGAAAACTACTTTCCCTTGGACTACAACCTTGTCGTGGTGGAAGGGCTTGCGTGCTTCGATGACCCCTAGAGCTGAACTGGCGGGAGCAATGCTCCTGGTAGGGTCACCCATGCCAGATTGGTAGAAAGGTTAGGGGAGAGACGAATCGTAGTCCGCGCAGCGTCTGTACCTCTGTGAGGCAGCTGCAAAAGGCATCTGACCCCAGTGGGGCGGCCTCTGAAGTGATGGTGTCACATAAAAAACACTATTGAGTTAGGCCACGGAATACCATAGTAGTACCATTCCAATCGATTCAGCACAGCCTTGACCTTGAAATTTCATTCCTCTTTCACTTCCGCGAACGTACCCCCTCCCCCCTTCACCTTACCCAACTCGACTCGATGACCGTGAAAAGAACACTTGTAACGTATCGCTCCTTATTTGAATCTCTTATACACGAACTAAATTTTTTAAACGCGAAATATGCAAATTTGTTGGAACAATAAGTGTTTTCTCGCTTCTTAATTAATATAGGCAAAAACAAAGAAAACCATCTGATAGATAATTAAATTTTAAGGAAAAATGTCCTTTTCATTTTTAATCTACGCCTTCAAATAAGCGAACTACGGCCAATATAAAGAATTACACTATTAAACAACGGCAATTATCCCACCCGTTAAGAAACTTACGAAAACCTGCAAGACGTTCGATGCCTTTTGAGAAGATATAATTAAATAGTCCTTTTAATCTTTCATCTACGTCTTCAAATAAGCTAACTACGGTCAATATAAAGAATTACACAATTAAACAACAGCAATTATCTCACCTGTTAAGAAACGTACGAATACCTGGAAGTTCACGTTCGATGCCTATTGAGAAGATAAATATAAAATGTTCCTTGCACTTTTTCGCTGCGACTAATAAAAGCATTTTCATATCCGAACGAAATCATTTTAAGTCCGGAAAAAATTACCCAAAAATCAATTTTTTGGAGACACAATTAAATTTTTCATCGCGGAGTCATATTTAGAGAGGTGCGATCGGGAATTATCCAATTTCGTTCGATGTTAAAAGTTGATAAAACATTTATTGGGATAAACAATAAGAAACACAAAAAAATCCAAATGTGACGGAATATTAAGAGCTATAACAATTTTTAGGAGGAAACTGTTTTTATCCCACCTCCATACGCTAATCCGTTGCCGAAATATGGCGATTTTAATTTCCGAAATTATACGCTTTACGTCTTCCCGCCGTGAGAATATAAGCTAGAGAATATAAAGCAAGAAATGGAGAGGGTGGGTGTAGACATCATGGGCCTGAATGAGGTATGATGGAAGGATGACGGGGTCTACTGGAGCGATGGCTATAGAGTAATATATGGTGGAGGGAATGAAAGTCAGCACGGGGTTGCATTCGTAATGAACAGGAAACTTGGTAGAAAAGTAGTGTATGCAGAACAGGTGAGTGATATGATAATAGTCATGGAACTAAAGGCAGATCCAACGCATTTAGTTATAATCCAGATTTATATGTCTACCTCTAATAATAAAGAGGATGAGGTAGATGGTGTATACGATCAGCTAGAGGAAATAATTGGTAGGATACTTGGTAGTAAGTACTTAGTAGTAATGGGGGATTGGAACGCGGTGGTGGGTGAGGGCAGAGATAGGCGGGAGGTCGGAGATTACGGGCTAAGAAGGAGAAACGACCGCGGCGAGAAAGCTGTGGAGTTTTGCCGTAGAAATAACCTAGTAATTACAAATACATGGTTCAGACATCATCCTCGACGTAGGTACACATAGAAGAAGCCGGGAGACACAGATAGGTTCCAGATAGATTATATAATGGTACGTCACAGATACAGGAATAGTGTTAAAAACTCGCATACTTATCCAGGAGCTGATGCAGACACAGACCACAACTTATTAGTCATGAAATGTCGGGTAAAACTGAAAAAGATAAGAATTGGAAGGAGGGTACGAAAGTCGAATACGGAGGCATTAACTGGGGCAATGAAGAAGAAGTATCGAGAGAAGGTTGATGAGATAGTGGGTTAGGATCTTGGAATTAGATCAGTGGAAGATGAGTGGGGAAGTTTGAAAAATTGAATGGTTGAAGCGGCGAAAGCAACGGTAGGCGTACTGAGTGCAACTAAAATTAGAAAACCGTGGATCACGAAGGAGATGATAAGGGAGATGGAGGAGAGAAGGAAATGGAAGAGCGTAAACTCAGAGCTAGGTAATAGAAAATACCGAGAATTAAATAACAGGCTTAGAAGAGAAGCAAAGAAAGCAAGAGAGGCGTGGTGGAAAGAACAGATCGACTCTTTAGAGATATACCAAAAAGAGGGAAGATCTGATGCATTATAAAGGAAAGTGAAGGAACTGATGGGTGGTAATAAGGGAAGGGGAATTACAACGACAACAGACAAGACGGGAACGGTGATCGTAGAACCAAAAGAGATCCAGGAGAGGTGGAAGTAGTATGTTGAAGAGCTGTATGGTAAATAAATAAGGCCCAATATGTTAGATATGGCAAAGGAAGACGACATCAACAGAGATGGCATCGGACCATGTATCCTAGATAGTGAAATCGAAATGAGCTCTACGAGACATGAAAAGGAATAAGGCGGTGGGAATATATGACATACCTGCAGAGTTTTTAAAGAGCATGGGGAAGAACGGAAGGGGAAAAATATTTGCGCTTATTCGTAGGATTTATGAGGATGGAGTGTGGCCGGAAGATTTCGCAAAGACTGTACTAATTCCTACACCGAAAAAGAGCAAAACAAAAAAGTGCGAAGACTAAAGGACAATAAGCTTAATATCCCATGCGGCCAAAGTAGTTCAGAGAATTATAAACAGAAGGTTAGAGAATAAGGCAAATAAGGAATACCTGGGTGACGACCGGTTTGGGTTTAGGAGAGGGACGGGAATGCGAGACGCTATAGCGGTGATGAGGACGCTAGTAGAAAGAAACCTAGTGTATGGGCGAGATGTTTTTGCATGCTTCGTAGATTTTGAGAAGGCCTTTGATAGGGTGGACTGGATGAAATTAATGGGAGTGTTGAATAAATTAGGGGCCGATTGGAGGGACAGGCGTGTTATTCGGAATTTGCATATGAACCAGACGGCGCAGGTTAGGGTAGACGATGGAGAATCGGGATGGGTCACGTTAGGACGGGGAGTGCGGCAGGGGTGCCCACTATCGCTGTTGCTTTTTAACGTGTATTCAGAAGAAATGGTAAGAGAGGATAGGGGGATGAGGCATAGGGGATGATGAGGTAGGAATAAAGGTAGGGGGAGCAGATAAAATCCGTGAGATTTGCAGATGATCAAGCATTGGTTCGTCAGTCTGCCAAGGGGTTACAGTCAATGGTGAATACGTTAGAGGTGCAGTGCGAAAAGTATTGGATGAAGATCAACCACAAGAAAACGAAAGTGATGAGATTTTCTAGAAGTAAGAAGGCGAGGCTGCATATAAGGGTGGGAGGGCAGAAGATAGAGCAGGTCGAGCAGTTTACTTATCTGGGTAGTATCTTAGAAGAGAATAGGTGTAGTGGTAGGGACATCAGATGCAGAATTGCGCTAGCTAAAGAAGCATTATCGAAGAGAAGGGAATTGATATGGGGGGGGGCTGAGAAGAGACGTAAAGAAAAGGCTGGTGAAATCTTTAATATGGAGCGCTATATGGGTCGGTAACTTTGTCATTGCGAAGGGAGGATGTGCGTAGACTTGAGGAGTTTGAGATGTGGATTTGGAGAAGGTTAGAGAAAGTGAGCTGGGTGGCGAGGAAGACGAAAGAGGAGGTATTGGATATGGTCAACGAGGAGAGGAAGCTTATGGCAGAGGTGCGGAGAAGGCAGAAGAGATGGATGGAGGAGGTTTTGAGAGGAGAGGGCATGTTGAAGAGAGTGATAGAGGGGAGAACACTGGGGAAGCGTGGGAGAGGAATGAAGAGGATATGAATTCTTGACGAAATAAGAGGAAGTAGAATATATGAAGAATTGAAGAGGGATCTAGTGGCGGTACATCCTTAAAAGGGAAAGCGAGACAATGTGAATGAAATTGGTATGAAGAATGGGGACTGTCCAAGAAAACTACTACAAACTACTCTGGCTTAAAATAGTGATAATATACATTTTACATAATCACGATTATAGTTCTATAGTTATTTAGATCAATCAATATAGATCCATATTTGGTGAAAATAGTAATACTAATACATAGTGATTATGGAAATTTCTGCAGTGGTTACAGTAATCATATAACCTCTATATAATGTTCAAAAATATTATTCTAAGAGAAAGCACCATTTAAATGATAAAAAGCTTTAATAATAAATACAAACAACAAATTTCTATAATCTATGAAACCTATGATTTAATTCAAAACACGAAGATATAAATTGATGTCTTCGCCACCATTTGAAACTATGTACAAGGAAATACAGAGATTGAAATATGTATTTTGTTCAAGGGAAATCAGAAGAAAGGATCAGTATTTCTAGAATACATACAGGATAAATATTGTTATTTCCTGTAGCTTTCTCAATGATATGAGGTAGTAACTTTGATGATGAGGAAAAACTTTCTTGAGTCTATTTCATTTATGTTACCTTGCAAGCCAAAGTAAGGGCAGGAGGCTGGCAATGTTAAAGATCACTAGCAGCGTAAAAGGGAATGAAAGGAAAAATATTCACAAGAGGGGACGAATAGTAAATTGTTCCGCAATCTAATTCTCTCTTTTTATCACGTTTTCCCATAAAATGCTGGGAGAGAATAATATCCTCCATGTTATCCTATCACCAGTTAAGTTTGGATTTTTTTATAAAATATAAGTTTTTTTAGTTGCTTTTTTATTTGCAACGGCTTTTTAGCGCAACCTCAGAGTCTCTCTGTTGCCCTTCAATTCTTCCTATATTTTTGCGGCAATTTCTACTTGTTCAAAATGCAAAATACCCCCATTTATTTTGCCTGACTCACTAATTAAGCATTTAGCTCAAGAGTCTCAAACACTTTTACACAAGAGAAGGATAATTTGGTAGCCTTTCCATCCATGGTATCACCATGTATTCTTCTGGCAATCAAAGTTTTCAAAATAGTTACATATGACTGCTATGGATTTCTTTAATTTGAATAAGATAGTGAAAATATTTATATAATGCTTTTGATCATTCCTAAGGATAATGTAGCAGCTCCAATGGACGATGGAGAGGTAGAAAGTGCGTTGGCGAAACAAAGGACTGATGAGACACAAACCAAAGGAAAAATTGACATGAAGATGTTTATGAAATACTTCAACGCTGGAGGAAATTTATGCACGTCATTCTTAGTCATGCTAGCTTTTATTCTAGCTCAGGCATTGGGAAGTGCATCTGACTCTTGGATAACTATATGGTGAGTTAAGTTTTAGCGAACCGACTTATTTTCAACTCCATGAAAAATAAATCAGCAATGTATTTTTCATTGAAGTAAGACCTGAGTATTGGGTCATTTACCTATGCAATGATTCATTATATTCGATTTATCAATTTTGTATGTATTTAAAAAATAATGTTGCACACAAAGCTGTGAAGAGACAAAAATATTATTTTAGCTTGCTCTTCTCAAACCGACTACGCCATTACTATTTGATGAAACTTCAGAAAATACCATAAATATTTGATTATAAGTCGAATCCTTCTTTTCGACCGAAAAAATCAGCAACTCGAGTATAAATTGGAATGAAAATATTGTCGTTACTATCGGCGCAGAAATTATGTGCACTCGAGTTTGGGTACAAATAACAAAATAACGAAAAGGTCTACAGAAAACTTAATCACGCCATATTTTTTTAAATTATACGTTAATTTATGGTAAATTTAAATTTCAGAAACGCGTTTTAATATTTTTATAACGGGTGTAACGTAAAAAGTACCGGTTTCGAACGTTGTTCGAACAATGTGCCGACTTTGATAATTCTTAACTAAAATACAAGTCGTTCTATCAAAACCAAAGTTCAATGCCTGTTACATAAGCATGTTCTCGATAAATTTTATAATTTTCAGGTTTGTATCTTTAACAGAAAAAGATTTGTTATTAATTTTGTAAATGCATTTCAAAAGTGGAGCATCGTAAAACTTCGTTCTTGGTCGCGTTGTAATCCACATGTCTGACCGTTTCTAATAATTAATTGCCCAATATTAAAAAAAATGCGTTTAATTTATATCAATTGGTATTAATACTGATCCCGGTGAGTGATCCCGGCAGGTGAACCGCGAGGTCAAAGCGGGTGCAGTGTTGCCGCGTTCACCCGCTCGGGCCACCAGCACCAACGTAATTTAAAATTTGTAAATTATCAGTTAAACATAAGGAACGCACTTCGGAGCGAATGTATATTTTCCAAGTAAGTAACAAATAGTATTTTTTAGTGTATCCACTGCGTAAACAAATAGTTTACCGCACCCACATGCCATGTGCGGGGCTGTTCACTGAGAGAAAGGATAGAGATAATTCTCGCCCACAGGCAGAGGATAGGGTTCGCCTTCAGTCTGGCCACTAATGGCTCTTCGGACATTTTTTCATATTGCTAGGCCTCAGAGACGTGCTAACACGGCATTCGCTCTCTTGCGTAGAACAATTCAAGCCGTTAATAAACAACAAAAAGAAACCCTGGCCAAAAGAGTTGTTGAAATATTTTTCTCTAACGGCTAATTCCAAGTGGGGTGCGTCAAGACTACCAAGACCATTTTCGTGAAGTTTTTATTAAAAAAACATTGTATATTGACATTTTCTTTTTAGGTTAGTTTAAAAAACATACGGGTAAAATTGTGGTTAAACGGTGGAAAATAATTAATTACGATTGGATTATAATGGCAATGATTATAAATAAATTTTAATTAAATCATATGTTTAAAAATGACAACCAATATACCCTTATGGAAATTTCAGATCAGGTCTGATCTGAAAATTCCAGATCAGGAAATGAGCTGCTTTAAATCCTGATCAGGTCTGATCTGGCAAAACTGATCAGGTCTGATTTTGCAATCCTGATCAGATCTGATCTAGAAAACCCCAACAGCACAACAATGATATAGAATCGTTTTATTCTGCTTTTTAAGGATGTTTCATAAGAAGACCTAAAGAGCAAATGGGTCTGCCCAAAATCCTTTGGTCACGAAAACGTAACTATACGGTACTAGAAATACGACCAACGCGACAGATGTGGTGTTTTCGAGGTCCTCGAAGGGATCTCCTTATGCTTTTCGCCTTAGGAGGAGGCTCTCAGCAGTGGTGACGGTTTCGGGCGTTGATTCCAACGCAGGTGCGTTTTACGCACGTCTCGGGGTCTGATGTGCGGCCTGTCCCGTTGAAGAGATGGGCCGCTTGTATGTGTCCCATACTGTGGGACAATCAGTGGCAAGAATTTGGAGGTGTGCGTTGACACTGTCCCTCGTTGACTGAAAAAACGTCGTCGCTAATGCCTGGAGATGGTCGCGTAGAAGTGGTTCCTCTGCGAAGTCGTGTAGTGCGGAGTGTTTCCGACGAATCTAGGAAAGTGGAGAATCAGGCGGAGGATCGCCCGAAGGCGAATCTGGAGACGGCCGATGAGTGTTTTCAGGCTGAGTCCTGGCCAGACAGGAGAGGCGTACAGGAGGCGGGGGAGGATTATCGCCCGGCAAATGCGAAGGCGGTTTTTAACGGAGATGTCTTTGGATTTAAGGAGAGGGTTTAGGAGGCTGAAGTCGGAACGGAATCCGGTGGTGATGCGGGAAAGGTGAGGGCGGAAGGTAAAACCCGAAGTCGAGCTCAATACGTAGGTATGTGACAGATGTGGTCCAAGGGACGTCCTGGCCTTGTAGTCGAAGTGGTGGAGCAGTTTTCCACTGCTTGATTCTGCGGAAGAGGACAGTCTTCGTCTTGGATGGGTTCAGAGCAATGCACCATTTGGAGCACCACTCGTAAGCCGCATCCAAGACAATCTGCAGGCGTGAGGCGGCCCCTTTGTGACTGAGGGATCTGCAGAGGAGCGCTGTGTCGTCCGCAAAGAGACTGACTCTGGTGTGCCAGCCTAGGTTGGTGGGGAAGTCGGCGGTGTAGAGGGAGTAGAGATGTGGTGCTAGGACGGATTCTTGGGGTACTCCAGCCTGGATGGTGCGAACTCCGGATGTATCCCCTCTCTAGGAGACCATGAATGTCCTACCGTGAAGGAAACTGTGTAGGATGGCTGTCTGCCATTCAGGAAAGCTGAAGTGTCGGAGCTTTCACACGAGCCCCTCGTGCCACACTTTATCGATTGCCTTGGAGACGTCGAGAAATGCCGCGGCGCAGCATTCCTTGGAGTTGAAGGAGGCGGTGAGATAGTTGGTGACACGAAGGAGCGCATTGATGGTGGAATGTTCCCACCGGAAACTGAATTGGAAGTCTGGCAGGATTTTGAGGGAGGTGAGGTGGCGGAGGATGTATGGCAGGATGAGGCGTTCCATTAGATTCCCAAGGGAGTCCAGCAGGGAGATTGGGCGGTAGCACTCCATTTTAGATGAAGCTTTACCAGGTTTCGGGAGGCAGATGACTTTTGCCCGCTTCCATGCTGCAGGGAAGTGGCCAAGGCGTAGGCATGATGTGAAGATGAGCACCAGGAAGACACCCGCCCCTCTCGGAAGCTGTCGCAGGAGCTCGCTCTTGATGCCGTCCGATCCTGGAGCTTTTCTGTGTGGAAGGCGCTTCATTTCGGCTATCACCTCTGCCTTGGTGATGATCGGCGGTGTGGTGGGCTCCGGAGGCTGGTGGGGGTCCGAGGCTTCCAGGTGGTGGAGGTCGGGGGAGTGGATGGTGAGAGGGTTTGGAGTGAAAGTGGATTCGAGGTAGGTAGCAGCGCAGTCCGCCTTCTTGATGTCGCTGCAGTCATATCCGGTGGGAGTCTTGAGAGGCGGGATGCGATAAAACGGAGTTTGGAGTGTCCTGGCCATTTTCCAGATGCTGCCATCTTCCTGGGTTACTGAGGCCAGTTTGGAGTTCCAAGCTTGTTGCCGGAAGGTGAAGATTTCCACCGTAACTCGGCGTTTGAGGGCCTGGAGATGGCGTTTGGTTGCTGGGTTATGGTTCCGTAGGAATCTTCGTCGGGTTTGGCTTTTCTGACGGATTAAGGAGAAGATAGAGTTTGGAAGATTGAAGTAGTCGGGTACTTGGTGTTTGGTGAGGGGAATGGAAGCTGAGGCAGCAGTATGGATAGCAGTGGTGAAGGAGTCGACCACAGTGTCGATCTCTTCAGCTGTATCCAGGATAGGAGGGGAGGAGGGGAGGAAGCTGACGATGGTGCGGCGGAATGTGTCCCAGTCTGAATGTCGGAAGTTTGGATGCAAAGGCGGAGGAAGGCGCGGTGGGAGAAGACCAATGAAGTAGAGAACTGGCTGATGATCACTCTCCAGGGCTGTTATCGCCGAGCAGTTGACGGAGAGATTCAGTCCGGAGAGCAGGAAGATGTCTAGGACATCAGCATATCCGGTGTGGTGGTAGTGCGTCGGTTGGAGCGGCCCGAGAGCTTTGATATCTCGGTGGTTGAGCCAGGATCTTATCTCCCCTGCGGTTAGTAGCGGAGGAGTGCTATGAGTGGTGCTTGGCGTTGAAGTCACCTCCGATCAAGGTTGGACATCCTAACTGGAAGAGAGCGGTTTACTGAGCTTTCGGTAAGTTTCTGCCGACTGGTAGACTGCGGTGACTCGGAAGTCGCCGGAGGGAGTTTGCAGGAGGATAGAGGTGGACTCTAGTGGCTCGATATCCGATAGGTACACCTCGTGGCTGCGGAGATCGTCTCAGAAGAGAATCGCTGTGCCACCAGATGGTTGTGATGATGGATCAAGAAGCGGTCTGTCGTTCCTGAAGAGCTGGAATCCTGGGAGTTGCCAGCGCTTTTCGGGATGGGGTTTCCTCTCCGTCAGCAGGACGATATCGACCTGGTGTTGAAGAAATGCCAGTAGCTCTGCGGACTTCCAGGAAAGCCCTCCTTTGCCGTTCCACAGAGCTACGATGAGGCGTGGTGGCAAATGTGGATTACTAGGCATTTTGGTTGAATGCGGTGGATGAGGTTAATATTTTGGTGAGGAGGTCCATCTGCTGTTGGAGCGTCCGCTGAGTTAGCATAGAGATGAGGAGGAGTTGTTTTGAGTTGCGGCAAGATCAAGATTGTCCAGGTCGGTGTCGGATGGTGCTGAGTCAGTGGTCGGTGCGGTAGCAGCGGGATGTGGAGTGAAGCGAGTGGGAGGTGTGAAATCCAGGCGTTGTCTGGGCGTAGCGCGTTGACCGGGCGTAGATGAGACCGCCGTAGGGCGCAGCCCGGTGGAGCAGGAACGCCAGTTCTCCAAGGATTTTTTCACCCATTCGACCAACATCCAGTCGTATATCAAGTGTTGTTTGTTTTACAAGGCAATGTCATTGTGAGAGCTATTGGAACATGCTCAAATAGTCGCTCATCAGCAATATTATGTTAATGAAATTGCACCTCATGACAATAGTGTATACTACAATCAACTAACCCGGGTAAAACCATATCCACTTGTGCCTGCACTTGGCAAGGCAACACCCAGAAGCCCATCAGCAGCAACCATGGTGGTCACCGCCATCTTTTGACCGGATTTACAGTCTTATAGGATCAGGTATCATTGGATCTGATCAGACCTCATTTCTTTTATTTAATATGCTGATTTTGATCAAACTTAATTTGAGAGATGTATCAAACATATTCTGATTCAAATCAGATCTGATACATGCAGCAGAATCTCAGACTTTATCTGGTTCAGACCTGATCTCCTCATATCTCTCCAGATCTGGTTCAGATCAGACTGGAACTAGTTCAGACCAGACCTGATCTCCTCATATCAGACTCAATTTGATTCTGATCAGACCTGATCAAGATGGATCAGAAATTTCTGCCAGGGCGTGACTAATCCTCATATCAGACCTGAAGTGGTTCAGATCAGACCTGATCTGCCTCAGATTGGACCTGATCAGGTTCAGATCAGACCTGATCAGATATTTCTATAAGGGTATCGGCGGGAGATAGTTTTTGTATTGGAAACCAAAGGCTAATAGATCGGTCCCCTGATAGTTAAAAGTGTTAAAACTGAAATACGTATGCATAGAAACATTAAATTGTGTCTTATTTCAGGGTGAACATGGAGGAGTGGAGGAAAAAGAATTCATTGGTTAACGCAAGTGCTCCATCATCACCCATTAAAAGCAATGACTTACATTACAACTACAATTCATCAGTTTTGAGCCCATATTCAGACACTTATGGAAGCAGCACAGCTACTCTTTATAAGTACTTAACAAGAGACATATGTATATACGTCTACATAGGCATCATTTCGGTGATGATACTTTCAGTTTTGATCAGATCAATATATTTCTACATCGTCTGCATGAAAGCTTCGATGAACCTGCATAACAGGATGTTCGACTCAGTGGTGAATACCAAAATGATATTTTTCAACAACAATCCTTCAGGTAAGTAATTACATTGAATTGTGTATACGTGTATGTAATATAGGTGAATAAGTTAGGCATCCAAAAAAATCTTTGGGGCACCAATTTTGCTTTTGTGAGAAATTTTGCTTGCTCTAGTCTGATGTATAAAGTATTTATTCCTGGGTCTCGGCCACTATTTGGAAAATTCACTAACATGCAGTAAGGTGGTGGACCGCTTTTTCAATTCAATGATGGACAACGAGCCGCTTGCATTTCCAAAGAGTTTTGCAAGTTTGCATCGAGAGCAAAGACACTTTTACTCCATCCTTTCTCAATTCCTTAAAAATCCTTCCCTCATTGCCCTACCCACCTATCCTTCACGGCGTAAATGCCTTCAGTTGTCAGTCTCCTCCGTAAATAACCAGCCAGCAAAGTAATTAGATAGTTAACATGAACATAGAGAGGTGATCGTATGGCCGGAGTGGTAATCATATACCATTGAGTGCACATTTTTATAATTTTTAAGGGAGTAGAAAACAATTCTAGGGCCGCAATTCATTTAAGTGGATCTTTTTATCCATTGGAACGTACTACACGTGCTGTAATTAATAGTATACAAGAATCATATTTAAAAATATTTCCTTAGTTAAAGCATATTATAACAGGAATTTTAGGTGCGGTATTCTACATTTAATTGAGACGAAATCATATTGAAATGTGTTTTTTTCGGGCATTGGACTCACCATGACGCCTTTATATTCGTTAGCAACAATTATAATAATAAGAAATGTCTTGTTTCGCGTTCAGAAGAAAATTTAATCAAGTTATTACGAAATATATCTCATGTGCGATAAGGCTAAGTGTAAGAAATAGTATTGAGTTGCCAAAAAACCTAATCAGTATGTTGTAATTTTTTCACTAATATTTTTAGATATCACTAATGAGAACACGTACAAACGCATAAGCTTCACGCTAATCTGTATATAAACAAAAATCGATTCAATCAAAATAAGGGTGCTTGCAGTTACAGCAGCAGAACTTACAGCCGCCACAGCGAAAAAAGTCCGATGACAGCTAGAACAGCCAATCAGTAAGAAAGAAGGAGCAGAGCGTGGCCAGGTTACACTTAAACGGCTTCTGCTCAGGACTTGTCAACGTGGGGAAGAATTCGTTGGAGCAATTGGGCTTTTTTTAATTAGGAGAGCCTCTCTCATGCTTGTACTAATTTTGTCATTTATTCTGAAATAGAAGTTCGAAAACATTTGGCTAGCTTGTATATTGTTGGCTTGCAATTTGGTTAGTTTTGTGAAATATAACTTTTTCCAATAGTTGTTGATTGAGAATACTTGTTTCACGATGATTACCTCACCCGAACTTGCAAAGAGTTTGGTTATAGACAGTCTTTATCCGCAAGAAAATAGTCTGCTGCGATTCAATATCAACCGCTTCCCGTGAAAAATTAAAATTTTCACTGAATTTCAATTAAAATTACTTTTTTTTAATTTTTAAAAGCTTATAATGAGTCAAAATGTTGTTTTATTAGAGTTCAGAGTTCTTCTTCATGCTGGATTAAAGAGCAAAATCGCATTAGATGACCAGTCCCTTGAATTTGAAAGGTTCCATAGATAAACGCCTCATTGGCAACACACTTTCATCATCATTTCATTCGAATTCTCTAACTCTCTCATAATCATTCTCCTCTTGCCTTCGATCCCGTGACATTCTGGGGATTTGCTGGGAACTACCGTAAATATGCTGTTAATATGTTACCTTTGTTCGTTCATATAAATGTTTTTCTTTAGAAATATGACTCATTTTCATTTGCATTCGCTGGACACGTGTGAGATAATTAAACTGAACAGGCTTCTTAATAAAGTGCCCAATTTTACCTCATTCGGCCCTCGATATTGACGAAGTTTTGATGTCACAGCCATCCAGAATTTGAGTTTTGTCGTCGGGCTGTGACGTCACGCCCACGGATTTTCCGATGTTCAACTGTATCGAGTCCTTCCTGAATGAGTCATTTAGAGTGCCTTTGCCATTGAAGCTAATTGGGAAGAATCCTTTGGGAATACAAGCCGGCTGGTTTTCCATCACTGACTTTTAAAATATGAGACCAACAAAATGAGGCGCGTGTGCTTGGAATTTACTATTGAGGTAGATGGATAGGGTATGACGTCATCAAACGGTAACCTGGTAACGGAAATATCCGCCATATTGCTCCCTCCTGTTCTTTCCTTGCTAGCCTTCGGAGATGACGGACGAGTGGATACATTAACGGATATAAAGAAAGAATATCTACTAACTGTAGAACATTTAAGGTTAGTCAATCTTTAAACATATATCTATTAGTTACTTGGATCTATTTATTTTACTTCATTTTACTATGATTTTTCGCTGGGAATACGGATTATTATTAATTTAAATAAATAAAAAAACTATTAATGAAGAATGCATTTTCAGGAGGTAAATGCATACTGATTTCAAATGAATTATGGATGGAAAACATCATAAAATTGCAAAATTAGTGCTTTAGCTCGTAAGCGCTTAGGTGAATCGGGGGGACAAAGATGGCGAGCCTGCCACGCCTGCTTAACAGCTTCAAGCATTGGCCACCATAGCCACTGCCTTCTGCACCTACCTCAATGGAAATGACCACTTCATGGCTGAGACTCAATAATTACGCGCCAGAATAGATGAATCAAAATTTCTCTCTCAGAGCAAACACTCATCTCTTTGAATTTTTAATATGTCCATACTACCATTCTTTCCATTAGAAGACTATCTAATAAACTATCAAATTTCATTTGAATTCAGGGCGGGTATTAAACAGATTCTCTCAAGATATTGGAGCAATCGATCAAATTTTGCCAGATGCATTGATGGACACATTGCAGGTATGTAGAAGATTATAAAAAATCCATAATACACATTGGCTGCTAAATATTTTTGTAATTTTTTAAACAGTTTCACATTTCTATTTAATTAGACAGGTCTCATGTTGGTGGCAGTGATAGTCCTTGTCTCAGTTGTGAACTACTGGCTAGTTATTCCTGCAGCGTCAATAGTGATATTGTCATACTTAATGAGAATCGTCTATCTAGCCACTACCACGAGTTTCAAGAGACTTGAGGGAATAAGTAAGTCGAATGCTACTTTTTCAGATTACTTTATAGGAGCGTCAAAGTATTAGTCAGATGTTAAATGAACAAAAATTATGTTTACCATTGTACATATCCTTCAAAATAACTTATTTTCCTCGTATCACATCATCATTATTGAATGGTAAATTTTTCATTTGACTTTTACAGCTCGAAGTCCGGTATTTACTCATTTGAATGCATCTCTCCAAGGGCTCACTACAATTAGGGCTCTAACAGCCCAGGATAAACTTAAGGAAGAATTCGATGGTTTTCAAGTAAGTGGTTAAGGTAACAACACAGTAAACGCAAAATTGTTGTAATAAAAGAGTTCAAATCATTGAATTAAACATGTCAAATGATTTTTTCATGGTGAATTTCGCCGTCTTCGGTGTATGACTTTGTTGTAATTACGTGGGTTGAGGTTGCAACGTGGTTCGGGTCGCTATGCAACGTTACTGCAACGTCTTTACTACGTCACCTGTACCCCTGCAAGTTCAGGAAAAGTTAAATCGGATCGATTGAGCGAGGAAAAAACCTTTGAAAATGGACAAAAAGGAGGAATCAGGCGTGATGTTGTGGAAGATGAACATAATAAGAACTAAGATATTACAATTTTCCACAGATAAAGTTTTAATCAACCCGGGTTTCGATGCACTGCATCATCATCAGGTACATATATTTGTAAATCAAGGTATACATGCAAGAGAAGAGGTGGGTGAGGGAGGTTAGGAAAGTGGAGGGAGGGAGTGGGGAAGGGGAAAAATTTCAAAGGGGAGAGATTTTGTTAACGTTTTTCTTGTGTAAATAAAACTCCCTCCCCTTTGAAATTTTTCCCCTTCCCCACTCCCTCCCTCCACTTTCCTAACCTCCCTCACCCACCTCTTCTCTTGTATATATACCTTGATTTCCAAATATATGTACCTGATGACGATGCAGTGCATCGAAACCCGGGTCGATTAAAACTTTATCTGTGGAAAATTGTAATATCTGAGTTCTTATTTGAAGATGGAATTTCAATTGCCTTTCTTAAATTTATGGAACTATTGAGAATTTTCCGGCGGGACAAAAAATATTTCTAAGACCCTATATGAGCGATTTCGGACAAAGACAAAATTCCAACCTAAATCTTGGAAAACGGAAAGAGACAGAACTAGACGGAACAAGATGTATCGACTGAATAATGATTGATAAATTTCTTAGCAAGGTGGTCGGTGGAGGCGTAAGGCAAAATAAATGCCTTCTTATAATCAGTCAGAGTAAAAGATGATTGCAGAAATAATTATTAGGAATATGCTACTTAAATGGGAAATCCTGCTCACAAGTTCTGCCCTCAATTAGAAGTTTTGTTGCAACATTCGCCAAAAGTTAATACTAAAAATAATGAAAAATGGGTACGGAAGTTAATGGGTTAATGATTGGAAATGGGTTACAAATACGTAGCACCCCCAGCTGGGATAAAGTTGCAAAGACGTTGTCAAGACGTTGCTGGGAGGATACATGGCAGCCTTTGAGACGTTTCAATTAGGTTGTGGCAACTCCATAGTGATTGCATGGCAACGTTACTGCAACATTGTGGCAGCATACCTACAGTCTACAGGGAATGTAAGCATTTAGCACCGACCATATATTGCTTTCATTAACACCTGGTAGCGCTGAGGTAGATATATATTATATCTGTGTGTAGACGTTCGCCTGCATTTAAATGCTACACCTAAGTACACCCTACTTAAGTACAACTGTAGTGTATACAAGGCATAAGTTGTGAAACGAGGGTAAAGTAATATGCATTGAGCCACTGTGATTTTTTTCCACCCAGGATCAGCATTCATCTGCCTTCTACATCTTATTGGCAGCTGGAAGAGCATTTGGTCTCTGGCTGGACATCCTCTGCTTTGTTTACGTGACGTTGGTTACATTGAGCTTTCTTTTCCTTGGAAGTGGTAAGTTATAATTGGATATGTAAATATTATTGGTTTTAATTTAAATCCAAATAAATGTATGTCGTGCTTTCCATCAGTTGTCAAAACTTCTACGGATGAAAAAGAACCAAACGAGTCTCCCTTGTACACGAGATAAACAAGTAACAGCAGCGTAACAGCGTGCGTGTGTGCGCGCCAAAATGGTGTGGCAGAAGGGCACAATCAATATTATTGAAACTACTGACACATTTTTGGAATAAGGAATTTTAAAAACCTCCAATCTAAATAGGTACTTTCAATATGTTGACGATAGAAATATTGGAATAGATTCTTTTCAGCTTTCCTTAAGGATCGGTGAGTGTGAGTCAAAACAAAAACTGAGTTCCAACTGTTTATACTGGTTTTCAAAAATCTTGCTTTTGCTGATGACGGGCGTTAGTTATTGAAAAGCAAAATTAAGTTACAAAATATGTACGTTATTTCACGAATATATTTGCATGAACGTGTTTAGCGTCATGTGGGACATGGCCCCCGGTGTAGGCTTGCGCCTCGCTAGTCCCCAGCATACCCAGTCACCTCAACAGACCAGGACCCAATGCAGCAAGTAATGGACCAGGAAAGTGCAAAGCCAAACCCACCGCTAGGACCCCAGACAACCCCGGAAAACTCCAAGCCGTCCACCCGCCACCCAGACAGAAGAGGAGGAGCCAGGCGCACCCCCGCCCCCCCCCCACGCGGTTGGGTGCCGACCCCTCCACCCAGAGGCCAGAGGAAGACGGTAACCACAACCATCGTGCCCGATCCGAAGCCACGAGATCCCCCGGTCAGACCGCCCACTATCACCACCAAGAACACCAAATGACATCTCGAACGAAAAGGGAAGGCATATGGCCCGGTATTCACCCGAGGGTTTAATGGACGCTCTTTTATAGCCATAGGAGTCAACCACAGTGCCAATCCAATAGAGTTACAGCATTTTGACTTCAGTTATTACAGTTATTAGCTAATAACTAAAACAATAAGGTGGCAAGTTGCGTAAATTTTATTTTTATTCAATTTACCGGGCTTATTCCCTTCCCAAAAACAGTTTTCCACGAAAATGGCATTTATATTACATGGATAAATACTATTTTGCCCCGTGCTCTTCCCATTCTTGCATTTAACATCTACATGGTGTTTACCAATAATAATACCAATTAACAAACCAGTAATAACAAGTTAGCTTTGCGAGAAAAAGCATGGAAAGGTCAAATGTTTGCTTTTAATATGCGATTGAGGAAACTTTTTTCTACAAGTCCACAGAGTAAGAATTAAATAAAATTTATGCCACTGTACGAAATAAAGATTAATCATAAGAAAACAAAAGTAATGAGATTCTCCAGGACGGAGAAAGCGAGGCTGAGCATAAAAGTATGACGGCACAAACTGGAGCAAGTAGAACAATTTAATTACTTGCGTAGTACACTTGAAGAAACAGGACATAGTAGCAAATACATTCTGAGCAGAATAGCGCTAGCGAAGGAAGCGTTCAATAATAGAAGGGAGCTGATGACGGGAACTTTAAGTAAGGATGTAAAGAAGAGGCTAGTGAAGAGCTTGATATGGAGTGTGGCGTTGTATGGGGCAGAAACGTGGACCTTGAGAAAGGAAGACGAAAATAGGCTGAAGGCTTTCGAGATGTGGGAGTGGAGGAGGATGGAGAAGGTACGTTGGACGGAAAGGAAGACAAACGAGGAAGTGCTTGACATGGTGGGCGAGGAGAGGAAACTTATAGATGAGATTAGGGGAAGGCAGGGTAGGTGGCTGGAAGGGGTAATGAGGGGCGATGGTTTGCTGAAGGCCGTGATAGAGGGAAGGATGTTGGGTTAGCGGGGAAGGGGAAGGAAGAGAATAGGTTTTATGGACGGGATGAAGAAGGGTAGGACGCAAGGTTTTTAGCGTAACAACCGTATACTCTAAGAACCTTGGGTAGGACTTATGCTGAGATGAAGAAAGAAATACTAAAGGTAGGCAGGGACATGCGCGTGTAAGGATCTTTAAGATTTTCTCTGATTTTCATCATAACCTACCTTTAACCGGTAGATTTTTCTAATGAATGAGTGAACACGGTGGAACTACCTTTCATAATGGAGGGAGAAAAACAGAGCAAGGATAAGAAACATTACCCGGATTAAGATGTCACTGCATGAGTAGCTAAGATCAGAAATCAGTCTTTTTGTCCTTGTAACGAACTCATGTGGGTAAATGTGTACCCTTACTACCAAGTTGTAATTGTTTATATGTGTTCTGCAGCAAATAAAGACGCGTCTGCAATGTATCCGCTAGGTCTATAATAACACCATATCTCTTTAACTAGGCACTCTGGGTGGAAATGTTGGATTGGCAATAACACAATCAGCCGGATTAGCAGGATTTTTCCAATGGGGTATGAAGCAATTCGCACAGTTAGAGATACAGATGACCTCCGTGGAGCGTGTGATAGAATACTCAGAATTGGAGAAGGAATTCGAGGAATCAAAATCAGTAAGAAAGAAGATTTTATCTGAGTCAACAGCTGGTGAGTTCGTGAAAAAATCAAAGAATAAATTGGTGAATTTTGCTGACTCTCGTAAATGAATTCTTAAATTTATACATTTTCAGATTGCAAAACCGCAGAAGATTGGCCATCGGCTGGGGAAATCACTTTCCAGAATGTGTACCTGAAGTATAACCCCACCGATCCATGTGTGCTAAACAACCTAAGCTTTGTCATACATCCTCGAGAGAAGGTGAATTTGTTTTTTAAGGGCTATAATAGCATAAAATTTCTAAATAAGCATGTTTCTAGGTATTTTATCTACGTATCCATACGCATTCTCAGAGCAACTCAAGTTTTCAAGTAATTATCATGGTATCTTAGTAGAAAGTGTAAATTAAAACCCAAGAAAATCAAAATTTTAGTACTCATATGAAGGTACTTACTTATACTATATGCATGAAATCTCGTTTCAGCTAGGAATTGTGGGAAGGACAGGTGCTGGAAAGTCTTCGCTTATAGCAGCACTATTCAGACTGGCAGATGTTGAAGGAACAGTCCTAATTGATGGTGTTAACTGTGCCTCCATCAATCTTTATAAACTACGCTCGAAAATATCAATCATTCCTCAGGAGCCGGTAATATTCTCTGGTACATTGAGGAAAAATCTCGACCCATTTGATGAGCACACCGATCACGTGCTTTGGATGGCTCTGGAAGAGGTAAATAAATAAGTATTTATTATTTAAACTATCAACGATTTTTTCAGATTTTCCATAACTTTATCCAATTGTTTTATTTACATACCTTAAGAGATGCCCTGAGAGAGAAGAAGAGGACCTTGCCCTACACCTTTCAATTTCACTGAACTCGGGCAAAATGCAGGCATGCAGTCATCCAGATGTTCGGGTTTAGTTCGCTTTGGCATCCTTCTTGATGGCGACGTTTCACCTACTGTGCCTTAAGGCTTCCTCAGGCTAGGCTGGAGTGAAAAATGCATCGCAAGCGCCGGTATTTACCTGGTTCAGTTGGGGTGTATTCTCGCCAGTTATTCACTGATGGTTAACAGCATGAACAGGGAAGATGGCTACACCCTTTCCAATACTTGGAAAGGCGTCTTCCATGGCCCCCATAAAGGACCCTTCCCACTTCCCGCGTTTTGCTGATGTAAACCATGAAACCATCAGTGAAGAACTGGCGCGAAGACATCTCAACTGAACCAGAAAAATACCGGCGCTTTCAATGCATTCTCCACTTCAGCCTGGTATGAGGACGCCTACGGCAAAGTAGGTGAAGCTTCGCCATCAAGAAGGACGCCAACGTGGACGAAACCGAAAACCTGCATAACTGCACACCTGAACGCCGCGAAAACCTACGTCAGAAACTAAAAGGCTGGCATACTTTTATAGGCTGAAGTTTGAGTCGGAAGTTCACATAAAACGTTATTTTGACGTATTATTGACTGGTAACACACCAATCTCTCCACTCAATGATTATAGGCTTAAATTATGTCTTAAATTACGTATGTATAAACTTATATTATGGGAATCATATTCATATTTGCATTAAGGGCAATCGTTAGATGGTGGGATGAGTATAGCAGTTGGGACCCAAGTCTAAAGGCAGAGGCATTCTCAATGAAAGACAAATATGGCATAAATACATGTCGCAAATTACAAAGTGTATAATTTACTATGGATACATGTCGCGAAGCCTGGAATATAATGCGGTTGACCTCCGCTTTACGAGTGGTTCACATGACAACGGATTAAACAAAGATAACAAATATTTCCAGCCTTTACTTTGTGGAACTCTTTCATTATTAAAGAAAGAAGAAACTTCAAATAGTATTCATCCACACTTTTATTCACAATTCCGGCCCAGGTTTCTATGGAAAACGTTGACAATTACGGTTATCCAATGAAACCTGGGTATTTGTGAATAAAAGTTTGGATTAATACTTTTTGAAGTTTCTTCTCTCTTTAACAACGGATTATTTTTACGAACTGTTCCGTGAAGATGACCCGTCATTTTCTTGAAGGTTTACGCAACGAGTTAGTATATATTACCATGTTCTACCACTGTAGTGGTTCCTATTTCTTTCGGGGGTTCTTGTCACGTGATTGCTTCTCTCAGACAGCGTTTCTTCTTTCTTAAGCTCGAAAATAATTTTGCACCTAATTTTGTCTGGAAAATATATACGGCAGGCGGTTGCGTCTGGTTGGCTACCAGTAATAGCTTTTTCACCAAATATAAGGTTAAGGAACTAATGTGTACGGAGATTTTACATGCAATACGGTGTCTTAACTATTATTTTACTCATGTGGGATGGACACTGTACTCCAACAATAAAGAGACCATTAGATTTCAGTCATACTAACACGCCAACATTATTACAAAATAATTTAATACGTAAAAAATACTTTTGATAAAAATCCACGTTTATATTGAATCTGATTAGAGCGTTAATTCGGGTCATTAATTGTCGGATCACTATTGCTGGGTATTACTCGTCTTTATATTAATCGTGCAACGGTTCTTTGAAATTAAAATTATTAGCATTTATTATCACTATATAAATGCTAAAATGATGGTTGCAATGAATTGCAACAGCGCTGACTGCGAGTAAACAATGTGATGTGGGTCGCGTCGCGTGTTGGGATAAAGAAATATATACAATGTAAACCATTTAATTTTAGTAGATTTACTTGATAATTAGTAAACTTAATGACTGATTCACGTATTTTCATCGACATTAAGTGGATGTGCCAAATTTCAGCTCGATTGAACATTGGGAAGTGGGTTAGATTTCGATTACAAGATTCCATCCAGACAAACAACGAACAAACAGGGCAAGTCAAAAAAAGCGTGGTTAAAACAGACACACAAAACATCTAATTTTTACAGCACCCCATGGAAAAATATAATTTTGAACAAATAAAATATGAAAAATATGCATAATACAACACCACCAGTCGTTGCTATCAACATATTACCGTATTTTGAATGAAAAAATATGAAAACTCATTAATAAAGTACGTTATAATATTTTATGAGCTTCAAGAGTACCGAAATGAAAGTTTTTATATTCCACCGAATGCTTTTCAAACAGGTTGAATTGAAGGAGTTGGTCCAGAGCTTCCCTGCAAAACTTGATTCCAAAATATCTGAGCGAGGAACCAATTTCAGCGTTGGGCAAAGGCAGTTAATTTGCCTTGCTCGTGCCATCATACGAAAGAACAAGATACTCATCCTGGATGAAGCAACAGCTAACATTGATCCCCAGTAAGTGCACTTATTCACTGAAACACTTTAGTTTAAAAAGCATCTTAGGGAAGTTAAGCCTTGAAACATATACTAGTTACTTGGAGCTATTGATTCTACTCAATTGTACTATGGCTTTTCGCTGTAAATACGAATTGTCATCAATTTATGGAAATAAAAAAAAAGATGAAGAATACTTTTTCAAGAAGTAAATCCATGCTGATTTCCAGTGAGTAGTCGTAGCAAAACATCGTAAAACTGCAAAATTAGTGCGTTAGCCCGTAAGCGCTGAGGCAAATCGAGGAGGACAAAGATGGCGAACCGTCCCGCCAACGTCGCTGCTTTAAGGTGGTTCCACCGGAAAATGAATTGAATGTCATTCCATTAATATTCTCGCCACTTATAGAAAAACGTGTCCACTATCTGTGATACACAGAAATAGTATACCTTTCCAAACTACTTTTTTCGCAAATCGAACATGAAATTACATAATGCTAAATGGGAGATTGGGCGGAAAACGGAGGAAAGTGTATTTTTCCATATAATATAAATGCGATTTTCGCGAAAAACTGTGTTTAAGAAGGGAAAAATCCCAAGAAATGGAATAAAAATAAAATATAGGAACCTTATCACCTTATTTATTGTAGTTATCAGCGAATTACTGACGTAAATGAAGTCAAAATGCGGTAATTTCACTGAAATAGTTCTGCTGTCGGCTCCTGTGGCTGGAAAAAAGAGCTCATTTAAAATTTATTCGAGGAATAATCTGCATATTTTGCACCTTAACTTAGGTTTTAAAAAGGCAACGAAGATCATCACCGAAAGCAGAAATTTTTAACCAAATGTTAAAAAAATTGGAATTTAGTATTTGTTTTGATTCACTCAGTGACACCACCTTAAGCACCTCCTCCACTCGGAACCTCCTTGAGCATTGGCCACCATAGCAAGCGCCCTCTCCATCCACCTCATTGTTGCGTAGAGTATCTGCGTATTTTGATTCACCTTTGTTTGGATCGTAAACATTGTTGTTAAAACGGGCTGCTGGCACTTTCCCCGCCCTCTCGAGTTAAATGCAGTTATGTTGGCAGCATTGCCGACCATGAACTTTCTCATCTACCCTCCGACCCTTTCCACTCGAGACTCCCCCGCCTTGACGTCACGCAGGCGATTGCCACCAAGTTTCACCGCCACTATTCTCAACTCATGACCTCGGAGGAGCTATGTAAAAATGCCCAGAGCTGGATTTTGATAATCATCCGAAAAACAGTCTTTCTGGCAGTTTTGATTAAAATTGAATAGGTAGTGTTAAAAAGTTACAAAATTAGTCTACGTTCCACATTTTACCAAAACAAAGTTTGTACGCATATCATAAATGCTCTTCCTATCAATATTGAAAAAACACTTTTCTTTTAAGGATACATTTAAGATGTGTTGTTATTTTGAGTCTGAAGCTCGAGAAATTCTCAGGACGAGATATTTATTTAACTGTCCAAGTACGAAAAATTTTCACGTTTTCACTTTTTGCTTTTGAGCAAAATTGTGTACCAAGTTTTGATAGTTATATATCCGTCACCATTAATTTTTTTCGTCGTACATAATAAATTAACAATAAAAAGTGAGTCATATTAAGTATAAGGGAAAAGGATTAGTAAGTACGTGTAAAAGATATGGGAATCAGCCCTGAGCCACATCTTGAGGCATTTAGCGACGGGTTTTTTATACTGATGAGTAACCTTGTACATAAGACTATTTCACTATAAACATAAGTATTTGTTTTTCATAGCCAACTAAACCTTTTAATGTTAACATTTAAGCAGTTCGCTCAAGATTTCTACGAGGTGAGGTAGAAATTACGAGGGAACTTTTATTAGAAAAATTGAACAGGAAAGCAAAAGAACTTGTACTAATTTAAATGTTTGATTTAGGACTGATGCTATAATACAGAGGACAATCAGAGAAAAACTAGCCGACTGCACAGTGCTAACAATTGCTCATCGCTTGCACACTGTCATGGATTCTGATCGGATTCTGGTGATGGACTCTGGAGAGATGGTGGTAAGGGTTTTTGTTTTGAAACTGATGGTTCTGATAATCTCTCTTCTTTTATGAAACTCTCTTTAACAAATATAATAATAATATTAATATTTATTGCTCTTGGATTAGCACCTCCACTATGAAAAGAATAAGCATAGTTAAATATAAAAATATGAGAACTTGATGATACAATTGAGTGGAAAATACAGAATTATTTAACCCAGTCAGAAATGAATACCATTTATCGAAAAGAATCAAATTGATGCATGAAAATTACTTTGAGATACAGAAAATATACATTTGCTTGTCAAGAGCTAGTTAAGAATAAACACTCTAGCACAGATAGAAGAGTGTTATCAATCAATAGGCTGAAAAGTTTCCTTCTAAATATACTCAAGGATGAAGGGTCTTTGAGAGCCCTGGGCAAGTTATCCAAGATTTGGAATTCAATAATTGGGTACGGATTTTGGATAGTAGAGGTGATGATAGTAGAAATGAGGTACGTAAGAATAAATCCGGATAGAGAAATATACATAAATCTAGCATTGGAGGTACTTTGAAAACTTACACTAGTTCAACCAGAAAAATAATGTCATTGCTGAAGTCACTTGGTATAGGCGTGTCTTTGATTTGAACCGAGGGGTGGGATCACGTTCCCTTCTTTGTGATCTCGTTACTGTTGTAGGGGCTATTCAAGTATTACGTGAAGCGATTTTGGCTGCTTTTTAACACCCTTGTAAGACAACGTAAGATTTCATGAACCCATCCCCTCCCCATCGTACATAATTTGTCATATTACTTGTTATATTTGTCTTAGAACCATGCACATAGATAACGATATCCTTTTTGGCAATTCCCTGTCCAAGTGTGCAAAAATTCAACTCACCCCTTCCGGTGCTTTTATTTTTTTTACAAAATAATAGAATAATTTAGAAATATGATTTTTTAGCCGGATATCGATATCGGTTTTCGAGATTTCGCGATTCACAGCAAGTGCAATCGCAAAGAAATGACCATACGTTTCTCTGTAACTTAGCGTCAATTCAAGCAACCTGCCGCGGTAATCATCCAGCAGAGAAAATATTTTTGTCCGACAATAATGAAAAATATGGTCGATCTCAGAAGTGACTCTTCACCTTACGTCAGATTGTCTCGGACCTCCTCACTCTGCTACGTAAGATAACGCAAGGAAAACTCAACCCCCCTCTCCTCCCAAAACGTCTTATGTAATACTTGAATGACCCCTTATCCAAAACGCAAACCGCTCCATAGAAGGGCAATGCTCAGAGTAACTGCCCTCCAATTAAAAAACTCGTGATTTAAAGCATACGACAAAATTGGAAGAAATACGACCACGTTTTCGCTCTCTTGAGCGAAATTGAAAAATAACAATAACGCGAGCGCAAGCGTTATGGAGATACGCTATCGCACCCCAGGTATTTGTGCATTGTTCTTGAAATCGCCAACTAGAGATTATTTAAAAATCGAAAATAAACCCTATAAGCGAAACTTTTCAAACATCTATCGCTCAATTTTTTTTAACGGCGATATTAGTTAGGTAATAAAACATTAAAAATTTATATAAACGAAAGAAATCAAATTTTACATGTACTTTTATTACATTACTCAGGGTTGAAACATCAAACCGAGTGCAAAAATTGTCAAAATGTCAACGATTCTAATTTTGAGAATGGCAGAAAGAAAATATTTCTTTTATATGACATATTTGAATAAATTGGTCGTGACAAATTCTAATGAGGGCATGATTAAAGAAAAAAATATTTTTAATCTCCTTGTATATTTAGATGCCATTATATCCTGTTTATAAAAAAAACAGAAGACAGAATCAGGACCAAACATCTAAGTACGTACACATGCAAAATTGCTAAAAGGAAACAACTACTTAAAATTAATTGTTGACAGACTCCATTACGTTTCCAAAAAGAATATTTAGCCCAACGGAATAAGCTTTTGAAATGATTGAGTTTAAAAAATTGTGCACACGTGTAATTTATGTTATTTTCTACTCCCAGGAATTAGGAAAGCCTAGCGAACTTCTGGCAAGAAAAAATGGTTTCCTAAACAAAATGGTGAAAGAGACTGGAAAAGAAATGGCGGATACCCTTATTGCATTGACTTCAAACGCAAAGGTACTTGTTCACCCACATAAGGGTAGCATTGAAGTGATATTAAGCATGTTAAATTGCTTCTTAAATCTGATTCTTCTTGATACCAAGGCAGTGGCGTATCTAGGAATTGCCTTGGGGGGGGGGGGACGAACATACCGGGGGGTCTGGGGAAAACTTATGGTTTTTAAGGTTTTTGTACATTGAAAACTCTATTTTAATGCATTTCTACCTTTTTACAGTGAATTTTTTAACTAACGTTTAAATGACTTTCAGTTTTTAAATAACATGAATAACTATATATAAGTTATTTTGACGTTGCTAAGAGTTTACTTAGTATTCATAGATATATGTGTAGTAACTCCTGGCATAGTTTTTTATAGGCCCGTTCACCCAGTAAAAAATCAGTGGACATGATAAGGATGAAAGTGCGTTTTTTAACTTTTGGCAAATAAACCACGTTAACTAAATTTTATGTAACAATTCTGCATAAATCGAATTTGTAAAAATATATATGCACCTCGTAAACAGAAATTTTAAATAAGATCTCTTATTATTTTGAATTTTACTCAGTCATCATGTTTGAATATTTCCTTTTGTGAGTTCATCCCAGTACATATATAAATTATTTATGAATTATATTAACCTAGGCCCTAACTACTGATGCTTTTTAGAAATAATGAAAAACTGCGACAATAAATATATAGTACTTAAAAAAAGTGATACAGGTAGGTAGTATATTCTACGCAAAATGAATACCAGTTCTGAGTGAAACTAAAAAATAAGGTTCTTTCAACAAAAAAACCAAAGCCAATAAAGTTCAAAGTTGATTGACTTTTTTGCCATTTCATCAAGAATTTATTCAGGCGAAACTAAAATATATTTATGTACATACAGCAAAGATAACCCATTTAACCTGGCTTCACTATTTGTTTCTTAAATAATTCTTCAAATATCTCAGAGAGGAGAAGGATCTTTCAGCGATGCAAGAGGTCACTGGTAAATTTGTAATTATTTGTAATAATTAGTGCCCAGTCAAAGTAGCTAAAAGCTTCAATAGCATTGAGTTTTATTATAGATTTCTTCTGTTTCTTAAACAATTCTTCTCTCTCAAACTCTAATGTCTTCAATCTTTGGTGCCAAATTTTCAACTCCCCATTTTGTTTATGGCATTGATGCTCTTTCCAAGCTCGGGTGAGATAAATGAGGAAAACGAACGAAACACAAGTATTATCAATCAATAACTTAACTATCAATATATTTCACAACTCACAAATAGAACCAACCCAGTTACAAACAATTTACCCATAGGTCGAGTGCCAGGCGACCGTGATGAAAGTTTCCAGTCGGAAAATAATTTAAGTATACAAGTAAGAGAGGTTGAGCTTCTCTCATAAGTACAAAATGACTAAGTCAGCAGGCTCACACAACGGTGTTACCCGGTCGCCGTCTCGGAAGCAATAGAGAGCGAGCTCAGCCATGAGTCAGCTGAGGAGGGGGTCTGTCGACAAGGACGAAGGTGGAATGGGTAAGGTCAGGAGGTTGGCAATTGGTAGTCTTGGAGGGGAGGAAATAATGGGATGGGTGATAAATAGGGTGGCAGTTGTTAATTGGAGCGCCAGGAACTGTTTTCTGGCTTAGGCCGCAGAATACAGGATCACAGCCTTTGTGCCTTGGTAAGGATGACCGCATTTTTGGTATCCTTCCTCACTTTACTGGCTATAAAAACGATGCAGGACCTGGTGAGGGAATGGTGCGGCGAATGGTGTGGCGGAAGGTGTGGCAGAAGTCGTGGCAGAAGTCGCTGGCAGTAGTCGCTGCATTTTGTAGTCGTAGGCATTTTGGCCGTCGTTGGCGCACATGTCGTTAGCGCGCATGCGCGCTAAGTCCTTCGGCTAAGTCCGGAGGGTAAACAGTCCGCAGAGGGGAAACTGTCCAAAGAGGGGAATTGGCCAAAAAAAGGGGGGGGAAATGCCACAGCATCAATTGCATGTCCATATGGATTGTACAAACCTTTAACTTGTTCATTATAGTTTTATTTTTTTCCATGCAGCAATATCTCAACTGAAGGGAGAATTTATTTGTAAAAGAGGAACCATTCATTTAATTGAGTAATAAAATGATCTATGGACGGGGTGAAAGAAGCTCTTCTAAAATATGTTTCTGGAGTGTCGTGAGGTGAATTTTCCCGTGCTGTTTGGCGGTTAAAAATTGTAGGAACTTTGATCGGGATACCTTTCTTTAGACATATAGTATCAATAGTCCAAATATTCCTGAAAATTCTGCCTCAGCGTTGTCCCTGACTTTTTTTATTTCACTAACAGTATTTTCAGCGTAGGTGACAGAACTGGACAAATCAATTTTCTCTCTAAGTATTTAGCTCGAGGCAATGTGTATGAAAACACTTTCTTTACTATAAATAAGGCAAAGAAAAAATCCCATTTGGAAATGGCAGAGTGCATCAAAGTTGCGTTAGTTGATAGAGTAAACAAGCCAATCTCTGATTTTGGGCCAACTATACTAGAACTTCAATTAGCGTTTTCCGAGTAGTAGTAGTATTTTTGCTTAACGTGCTTCGACGGCTAAGGTCATTTCGCACATACTGTCTGCCACGCGCAGACAGGGGCAACAGCACTCGGACGAATCGGAGGATCACCCCTCCAAACCCGAGCTGAGCCCAACGATGCTTAACTTCGGTGACTGATCGGGCGTTTTCCGAACTCTGTGGAGGGGAATCGAAAATTTTCCTCAGGTTTTCAGGCTCTTTTTAACAAACTTTCTCTTTAATTAGCATTCTTCTGAAAAAATATCCGTTTTTAATTGCATGAAAACAGGAAAAAGTTTATTTTAAAGAAATTTCGGTCAAACCACACAGAGGGTAGGATAAATACGGGTGAGAATAGAGCACTTTTTGAGGCAATACACTTTTAATGTCCCAACATTAATGAGGCCACAAGTTTAGCTTTATGTTTCATAGGGGAAGAGAAGGGAAGTGAGAGGGGTAAGGAGTTTAACGCTTCTTTACCACTGTACTGAAACAAGTTAGCTAGTAACTAAACTCTCGGCCCACCGAACGAAAAAAAAATACAAGACAGCAGTATCGAGATTGTATCGCATTGCGCGAACCGCCATACTGGGTCAGTCCAATGGAGGGGAGTTAGGTTATACCTACGAAGGGGAGTTAGGTTACAGGTTCGTCAGCTCAACTGTACTAAAATTGAAAACGAATATTAGTCGAGACGTGTACTCAGAATGGTACGTTTGTGCCCACAGTAATCTGCTGGTGTTATGACTTTTAATATTTCTTACTTTCAACGAAATTATCGACTATAAATCTTTTTGCACATTGTACTAATATAATTTTTGGTTCTTGGGGGGGGGGGGACCAGCCCTGTTCGTCCCCCCCGTAAATACGCTCCTGTACAAAGGTACCCTAGTGCTTTCCTTTGAAAAACTTTCCACTTAAATACATGATCTTGGTTTCTTTTACTCAAACTTAGGATGCATATATTTCTGAGAATTTCTTTAATACTTTCGGATGAATTTTTACGTAATCTTATGATCACTTTCAGGATGACAAGAAAATACGATGAACTGCATCATTCTAAGACAAAAATTTGCATATGCTCAAGATTGCATCGCATGAAACCATTGCAGGCATCTCAAGGAGTATGAAGAAAAAATGACTTGCTGAACAGACACACCTGATAATATCCATACTAAATTATATATATTGTATTTATTTCACAGTATTTGGATTTGTATTTTGGATACTAAATATTTCTACAGCGTAAACTCAGAAACCATCGAGTGTACACCTGATAATACATAATCACATATATGTTTTTGTGCATAAAAAAAAGATTTGCTATTAAAAGGACTTTATTGATCTGATGAGTTGCATATCCTACTTGGGAGTCAGCAATAATAACGCAATGAAATTACGCATTACTATCTCAACTCAGATAGCTAACTTCCTCTTCTGGCAATCTTGACGAGATGCATGAGGTTGTAAAGCAAACTTCCAAGCACTCCCATGGTTTAATTCTAGTATTCTATCTTTAAAACCCAGGTTAAACAAATCTCTGGCATTGAAACGTCGAAAATCAACTGCCAGGTTAACAAAAGTTGCATTTATTCAATTTATCAAACTTCTAAAATTTTTAAACATAGAGCAAGTCAAAACTTCTTATCATAGATGAATCAGCATTAAGACAAAGACACACAATGAGAGTGAAAAAACGGAGATGTACCCAAAGTAATTATTTCAGTGAATATTAATTATTATTTATTTTATCCTAATTACTGCTAATGCATGCAAAGAAAAGTTGCGTCATGAACAGTCAAATATAGATACAAACTCTTTACAAGGTAATTATATAAAATGTTAGGATAAGAGAATATCTCGGCGTGTCTGATGGAAATCAGGTTGGTCAGTTATAGTTTTGGGGGTAAAGCAAGGATGCCCGTTGTCACCTTTGCTTTTTTAGCATTAATGCTGTCGAAATGGTAAGAGGGGCTTGGGAAGAGCTAGATGTGAGAATCAAAGTAGGAGACCAGCTGATAAAGTCGGACAGATTCGCGGATGATCAGGCGTTGGAAAGCATTGGAAAAGCAGTTCGGGAAAAACGGAATTAAAATAAAGCGTAATAAAACGGAAGTAATGAGATTCCCTATAACAAAGATAGCGAGGCTGATCATGTAAGTAGGAGGGCACAAACTGGAACCAGTGGAACAATTTTGTTATTTGGATAGTACGCTAGAAGAAAATGGGCCTAGTAGCAAAGACATTAGGAGGAGAATAGCGTCAGCGCTCAGGCATAGAAGGGGCCTTGGGTAAGAATATAAAGAAGAGGCTGGTGAGGAGCTTGATATGGAGTGTGGCGTTGTATGGGGCAGAAACGTGGACTCTGAGATATGATGACGAGAATAGGCTGAAGGCAATCGAGATGTGGGTGTGGAGGAAGATGGAGAAGGTGCGTTGGACGGAAAGGAAGACAAATGAGGAAGTGCTTGACATGGTGAGTGACGAGAGAAAACTTCTGGAGGAGATTAGGAGGAGGACAAGTAGTTGGTTGGAAGAGATGATGTGGGACGAAGGACTTCTTAAGACCGTGATAGAAGGGAAGATGTTTAGTTAGCGGGAATGGGGAAGAAAGAGAATGGGTTTCTTGGACGGGATGAAGAAGGGTAGGATGCAAGCTGAAATGAAGAAAATATAGATTGGTAGATAGGGCACATTGAAAAGTCTGCAGGATTTTTATTCGCTTAAATTAAATATATTCTTTACCGGTAGATTACTTAATAATGACAATGTATTCAATATCCGCACTCACGTCTCCTCAACATTCGCCTATCCCCTAACCCAAGATCGCTCACCACCCACGTTGATGTAACTTAATATTGATCACAGCTCCTTTAATTCTTTCTATTTCTCAGACATTCCTTCTCTCACCCAACCACGCTGGTTAACACCCGTATATTCCTACCTATCCCTCCTCTACGGTATTCCAAGTAGTTACATAGGCCTGCTAACCAAAGAGAAAACAACTTTTAAATGCTACATAGTTCCGAAATCAAGGTCGGTTATTAGAAATTAAAATCGTGGAAATAGTTCATTTCATTTAATACTTCTTCGATCAAGACCCCTCTGAATGCCCGCGTACGATTAATTGCGTCATGTGGCCTTCACAAGGTATCACATTACATATTCTCACTTGGGAGCCGTTCACGTATTACGTAAGACGATTTATGCTATTTTTGACCCCCCGCCACACTCCCTATGTAAGACAAGGTAAGATATTAAGACCCCCCCACAACCCTCCCTCTCAGTCTTACGTAAGATGTTAGATATTTGTATCTACTCTACGATAAATGCTCGCTTTCTGCAGTTTCATATTACCATAGAAGCCATCGTACAGCTTTGAGCACTGGATATCGTATAATTATGCAGTGTTGGAGTACTACATTCATTGAGCATGGAGGTGACGTAGCTAGCCAGTCAGGCGACAGATTAGGAGCATTGGTGTAGCGGTGAGATTACGGAAAATACGCCATTAATTAACGAGCGGACGCTCCATGTTACTGCTAAATTTCATTCGGAAACGATAGATACAATTTTTCAAGACGGACAAAAACCTTACGTACATAAATTGGTTCCAGACCCCCTGCCCCTCCCCCCTTCATAAGACAATGTAGGATGATCCCAATCCCCCAGCCCCCCCACACCCAAAAACGCCTTAAGCCCGTTTCAAAATATACTTGTTCCAGCACAAGGTCGAGGATACTCGCTAGTATGATAGCTTTCCACTACCATGTGATATAGAACCAGCATGATAGCTATTATACTCGCTGGGCTACTTGATTTCCTAATTGATTCGGGACTAGTTTGCTACTAGCTCCCAGTAGAACCTAGTAGGCGTCGACCAATAATAATAATAATTTATTCCTTATGATACAAATAATACTTGAAGTATACATAAACGAAAATTAGGAATTAGGCACCCTATGAGACTTTCGCCTCGCTTTAGGGTTGCCGACTCACTCATTAACATATAAATTTTAAATTGGCCTGTGCTGCATTCATTTTTTTTAACTTGCACTTAACTGCTGGAGTGTAAAATCAAAAGATACAAAATAGACACATAAAATACAACCAGATAATACAGTGAAAAAAATTTAAATTATACAGAGAAAGAAAAGAAAGTACAACACTTCATATTATCCCTGCATCACTCTTCGTGTATTGGCGGCAGCTCTTATTTTATATAAGTGAGCAAAAACTCAACCTCTATAGTTTTAATCAGCCAATTTTTAACAGATTTGATAAACTTCATTTCACTACTTACTTCGGTCAAATCTGGCGGTAGTGAGCAAAATATTTTTGGTCCCAAGTAGTTAAAGGATTGTCTATATAGTTCCTTTTTTGGCCTGGGATCAGTAAGTTGTAATTCGATCTAAATTCATAAGACCTGGGCTTAAGTAATTCACCACTCCTGTTGTAAAAAGTTCTCAAAACTTTATAAATAAATAAATGCCTCAAGGGTAGAATATTGAGATTCTGAAACAGAGGAAAGGCATAAGTCGAGCCAGAGACACGCGACATTACTCTTATTAGCTTTTTCTGAGCTGTTATCAAAGGCTTTATATTTGTGATATAAGCACCACCCCAACACACAATGCCATATTGCAATCTCGAATCAGCAAAAGCATAGTAAGCGGCTCTCATTGTAGATGCTGGACACAAATACCTTAATAAGTAAAATTTTCTGACAACAGATAACATTTCTAATTTTAACTTATTGATATGGTTTTTCCAGTTCATCTGTTCATCGATAGTAATACCTAAATACTTGATATGACTGACTCTCGTTATCTCAATCACGTTAGCTTTTACAGTCGCAGTGCGGTCTCCATTTTTTTAATCAGCGCCTCACTATCGCGGGTGTTACGCACTCTTTGGCGGTGAAATTAATGTTCGGTGAAAATGTCTCGACAATCCCTGCTATTACTGCAAGCAGCCAAAAGTCGCCTTCTTTCATGGAAATTTTCCATTTTCTATTAACAGTTCGCAACAGTGGACGGCAATACCACTTCATCGCAGGCACAAGTTCAATGATCGTGCGAAATCTTCTATCCCGGTTTCTATCATACTGGTTTCTGTCCTCAATATCAAGTACCAGCTAGCATACTAGGTGTTGTGCTGAATCAATTATTTTGTGAAACGGGCTTTGAGTAGTACTTGAATGGCCCCTTGACGTAGGGGGCCTATACGGAGTGTAGCTCCCGCAAATGTTCCTGGCGCAAACATACTCGGCAAGGAGGGAAGGTGGAGGGGGAAGAAGGAAAAGGACGAAGGGGAAAAGGGAGAGACTTGACTTGTTTTTTATTTAACCTGGGGTGGATGAGATCAGGTGGTCCCCTCTTCCCCCACCCCAGGACAAATCTCTTATAGAGTTTTAATTCAGATATATACGAATATATAAGTGGCTCGCAGGCCGGTAATTCAGATACATTGTTTTTTTTCTAGTCATATAGCTTCATGATCTTCAGAATTATAGGGGCTTCTTATCATATGTGTTGGAGCACGCACATCTGGAACTCGATCAGTTGTATATGATCCTCCACCTGTCCTGCGTCTCCCAACAGCATTGCCGACCGTTTAACCATATAAAAAACGTAGATATATTTTTAGTGCATGGTTGGTTAAATAGAATGACAAATAAAAACATAAGTAAATAGATGAATAAATAAATAAACATGTTTGCGTAAAATCACTAAACCATTATTACTTTATGTCGTTAAAAGTTAAGTTAATGTAAAATTAAATAGGTTTGTTGCACTAACAAACAAATAAATATATAAATAGGTGTTTAAAACATAAAGTTTGAAAGACATGGTTATAAAAGGTAAAATCCTAATTACGGCATAAAATTCTTAAGAAAAATTGGAGATTTCGTCTCTCTATCTGCTAAAAGATAACTCAGGAATTTGATTTAGGCCTTTTGAATTAAAAACAACCGAACACAGAGATAAATAAAAACCATAAATAATGGATAATATATATATAAATTCATATTTATATTAAATAATTAAATAGATTGAGTAAAGGTCGTTCGGGGTAATAAGTAGATAGTTTAAAAAGCGGCCTACCCATATGTCGATAACGACCCGTAGGGACTAACTTCATTTAAGAGGTTAAAAGTGGTTTATATAAATAAATGATAAAATGGTTATACGAGGTAAAATCCTAATTGCAACAGAAACATATTAAGAAAAATAAGTGATTCCATCTGTCTGTCTACTTAAAATAAATCAGGAATAAAACAATGTAAACTTAAAATAAGTCGTCATACAAACGAATAAATAAATTTATAAATAGGTGTTTAAAACATAGAATTTGACAAAACGGTAATAAAATAGGTGTTTAAACCATAAAATTTGATATGTTGAGTTATAAAAGGTAAATCAGGTGTATAGGTAGGGTAGGGTAAACTGGCAGGGAAGGTAGATAGCTGCAGGATATATGATGAAGGTGGATCGGGAACGACACTGCTAGCATTCCTGAGCACCTCGCCATCACAGCCCCAACTCCTCCCGGGGACGCGTGATAAGGGTCTGGAACCTCTTCCCCTGCTTGCTCTGTCGGTCCTTCCCCGACTTGGCATTCTGTTTCGCCGTCACCCTATCCAGAAAGGCTCTGGGGTCGATCCTCTGGGGGGGGGGGGGAACTAAGGCCTCTCTTCACGCCCGCCCTCTTGGAAGTCCATGGGGGCGTCCCTCCCTTCCTGCCCCTCAGTGTCCTCGCCTTCTGTTGGTACGGGCACCGGTTCTGGGGCTGTTGGAATGGTCTTAGTTACGGGGCTGGGTTTGGGTGCAGGGGCCTTGGTAGACGCCCTCACTACTGGGGGGGTAACTGGGGCAGATAACGCCTCTTCGTTGGGAGAGGAGGGTCCTGGATCTTTCCGGGAAGGCAGGGGAGGGTCCTGAGTTGGTCCGGTTCCAGATGCTGGCACCGGATCAACTTGTTCACCTTCCGGGGCTGGAGGAAGTGGGCAAGGGGTGGTTCACCCAACCTACCACTCTCCCGAACCGAGATAGATGTTCGCCTAAGGTGTCGTTAGTGATATCAGGTATGGCGTTAGATAAGAAGATCCTTGTTGCTCCCGTCACGTATTTTCTGAAGGTGATTGCAACCCCCTTCGTGAGAACTGGGGAGGGCGGCAACCACCCTTTCAGCCAGTTCAAGAGTTTTCAGGTAGAGGCACACCCGATTGTGGCTAATACGGGATGTGTAGGTCATATCTAGGGGGTCCACCGTTTCAGCGCACGCCAACAGGTAGTCGTCAAGGACCATCCCCTCGTGGACGTCACTGACGACTGCGGTACGCTTATCAGCGGCGGGCCATGGGTCCTCTCTCCTGGTGGGCCCGGAGCTGGGATTCCGCTGGGCCATGTTTGAGTAGGATGGGTTGTCAAGGGCCGGAAGTTCGGTGGCGTTGGTCGAGGATGGTGATTTAATGGTTGAGGATGGATTGGTAGGCTGGGTGGTAATGGCAGGGTTAGAGAGCGGGGTTTGTGGATGTTTGAAAGTGGTTGGAGGTGCGTCAGATGAAATTGATGTGTTAGGAGAGGGAGCAGAGTAGTGAGCTGGTTTGATTCGGGTATCGTGAGACACCACGGGCGAGTTAGTAGAATGGTTGGTTTTAGCGGTGGAGATTGGCGAGGCAGATGTGGAGGAGGTGGAGGCAGTAGAGGTGGTGGTTGGTGCGGACCCAGAGGCCCTTGGTGGGGGGCGTCCGGCCGCAGCTTCATGGTTATCCCGGCGGTTACCGCCCGAGATATTGGCGCCGTCCTTCTCGCCGGCTTTGCCCTCCATGGTGAGGACAGGTGGGTCGCCGGACCCCCGGCGACGCCGTGAACTAGGGGGGGGGGGGGGCAGGACTCCTAAGGCGCACCACGCAACACCGGGACAAATACACTAAGGTCTTCACTACCTCTACACACGGGGCGAGCCGATGCAGCCCGTATTGCAGAGGTGAAGGCAGATGGGTCACCGGACCAACACTCGCGGTCGCCTCAAGTCACTCGCGAAAAAACCTGTCTTCGTCAAAGGACAAAAATTTAAAAAATGTATATCTCGGGCACTAAGGCACGTAAGACCTTCCGGTTGCCACTAAAGTACTCGTGCAACTGTTCTTTACTAGGGACAATCGGAGGAAATGGCCCTTGTAATAAGAGTACCCTAGCGAGAACAAATGACGATCACTTTAAAATGTAAACAACTCGACAGCACACGAAAAAGCAGTCATAACTTTCGTAATACCTATCGTATTTGCAAATTTTTTTCGGAATACTAAATGACGTAATGAGGGGCAACCATTTAAAACACTGACGGAACCTAAATCCGCCAAAAGTGAAACTAAAGTAAATTACTCGGACCATAATTAAAACTCAGACCCCTCCCCCAAAACGTCTTACGCAATACTTGAATTATCCCTAATCCACAAGTGAGAGTAAGGTAGTTCCGCGTTTGTCTGCCAGGGTTTTCAAGGTCGCTAATCTTTATTGCCAACTTCAAAGAGCTCAATCCTTTGTTCACATCAATTTTTCTAACTCTCTACGGCTCTTAATCCAATTGTTTAGATGGGCTCTTCCGATAGGTTGTGGTAGATAGAGACGGAGAGATGTCATCAAACTGTAACCTGGTAACTGAAATATCCGCCATATTGCTCCCCCCTGCTCTTCCCTTGCGTGCCTTTGGATAGGACGGAGGAGTTAACACATTAACGGATATTAAGCAAGAATGCCTACTTTCTGTTGACAATTGAGGGAGGTTAAGCCTTGAAGCATATACTAGTTACTTGGGGCTATTGATTCTACTCAATTTACTATGTTTTTTCGCTGTAAATACGAATTTTCATCAATTTATGGAAATAAAAAATAGATGAAGAATACTTTTCCTAGAAGTAAATCCATGCTGATTTCCAGTGAGTAGTCGTAGCAAAACATCGTAAAACTGCAAAATTAGTGCGTTAGCCCGTAAGCGCTGAGGCAAATCGAGGAGGACAAAGATGGCGAACCGTCCCGCCAACGTCGCTGCTTTAAGGTGGTTCCACCGGAAAATGAATTGAATGTCATTCCATTAATATTCTCGCCACTTATAGAAAAACGTGTCCACTATCTGTGATACACAGAAATAGTATACCTTTCCAAACTACTTTTTTCGCAAATCGAACATGAAATTACATTGTGCTAAATGGGAGACTGGGAGGAAAACGGAGGAAATTGTATTTTTCCATATAATATAAATGCCATTTTCGCGAAAAACTGCGTTTAAGAAGGGAAAATCCCAAAAAATTGAATAAAAATAAAATATAGGAACCTTACCACCTTATTTCTTTTAGTTATTAGCGAATTACTGACGTAAATGAAGTCAAAATGCGGTAATTTCACGGAAATGGCGCTGCAGTCGGCTCCTGTGGCTGGAAAAAAGTGCTCATTTAAAATTTATTCGAGGAATAATCTGCATATTTTGCACCTTAACTTAGGTTTTAAAAAGGCAACGAAGATCATCACCGAAAGCAGAAATTTTAAACCAAATAAAAATTTGGAATTAAGTATTTGTTTTGACTCACTCATTGTCAGTGACGGCGGAACCTCCTTTTAAGCATTGGCCACCATAGCCTCCATCTACCTCAATGTTGCGTAGAGTATCTGCGTATTTTGATTCACCTTTGTTTGGATCGTAAACATTGTTGTTAAAACGCGCTGCTGGCACTTTCCCGCCCTCTCGCGCAGGTATGTTGGCAGCATTGCCGACCATGAGCTTTCTCATCTCCCCTCCGACCCTTTCCACTCGAGACTCCCCCGCCTTGACGTCACGCAGGCGATTGCCACCAAGTTTCACCGCCACTATTCTCAACTCATGACCTCGGAGGAGCTATGTAAAAATACCCAGAGCTGGATTTTGATAATCATCCAAAAAACAGTCTTACTGGCAGTTTTGATTAAAATTGAATAGGTAGTGTTAAAAAGTTACAAAATTAGTCTACGTTCCACTTTTTACCAAAACAAAGTTTGTACGCATATCATATAAGCTCTTCCTATTAATATTGAAAAAACACTTTTCTTTTAAGGATTCATTTAAGATTTGTTGTTATTTTCAGTCTCGCAAGCTCGAGAAATTCTCAGGACGAGATATTTATTTAACTGTCCAAGTACGAAAAATTTTCACGTTTTCCCTTTTTGCTTTTGAGCAAAATTGTGTACCAAATTTTGATAGTTTTAGATCTTTCACCATTAATTTTTTTCGTCGTACGCGATAAATTAACAATAAAAATTGAGTCATATTAAGTATAAGGGAAAAGGATTAGTAAGTACGTGTAAAAGATATGGGAATCAGCCCTGAGCCACATTTTGAGGAATTTAGCGACAGGTTTTTTATACTGATGAGTAACCTTGTACACAAGACTATTTCACTATAAACATAAGTATTTTTTCTTCATAGCCAACTCAACCTTTTAATGTTAACATTTACTTAACATAACATAATACTTGTGGGAGGAGTAAATATATTTATTTTTATAAAGTTAAGAGTCAGAGATTCAGAGCTGACGGTAAAAATGGAAGATATACTCAGAGGCGAGGGGATGTTAAAGAGTGTGATGGCAGGACCAATGTTAGACAAGCATCGAAGAGAATTTAAATTTTGGATGAGGGAATGGTGTGCATAAGCACTAAGGAGAGAGTAAGTGTGAAAATATGTTGCCAATAAACAGTTAAGAGATGACAGCGCAATTAAGTAAATATAAGCATGACCTATCTTGAGTCCTAAAAATCAATTGGTAGAATACCAAACAGACCATGAAGAGGAAAAAGATGACTGCATGAGATGAGACTCATGAGTGCATCAATATTTTTCCACTGTCCCAATGAATAAGAGCTGAAACATACACATACAGCCATAAATTTTCATTTTTGGGTACCCAAGGATTATTTTTTTTAGTTTTGCCAAAGGAAGGTAGTTTTATCTTTTCATTTCACATTAAATTATGGAGAGACTGAAAGTTAAATACATTACTCATTTAAAAAAGTGCAATTTTGAGGAATTATTCAAGAAATCATTCATTTGTTTACAAATCATATTTATATTAAAATAGACAAGAATAACAAAAAATAAATACCAATGACGAATAATTATAAAAACTGGGGTTAATCAACATGCCTTTCCAAATTATTACATCTGGGATCAAGATGCTCTACAGCAGCACTTATTAATCATTGACTTTTCATTCTGCAAGATCCACAGTCCTGTTCTAGGGTCCTGGCTTTAAATTTCAACAAAAATAATTTTAAAACCTTGACCATGCTGTTAATCTAGCAGAACATTTCACGTCTCAATCACTTGTCTTGTGTCTTCTTGGCTTGACAGTTCAGTAAAATAAATCATACATGACATTGGTATTGAAACAAAGACACAGAAAAACATAAAAAAAACCAACAAAACAAGTTTTTTTGCAAAGCAATATCAGTTAACAGTGGTGAGTAATAGGAAGAATGAATAGATTTTAAAATCTCTATCTTTGCCTTAATAGGTATCATATTTACTCATGTACCCAGAGAACTTTTTTACCTCAAAACCCAATGACAAAAAATCTCCTTACACTAATTGCTCAAAATTTGCTGACCCATTCCCTTAATTCCTGAAAAATACCCTTAGATAATCCAGGACCTCAGCCAAAACTCTTAGTTCATTTATTAATGGGTCTTAATAATGTTACTGACAATCCATCAAAAGCAGGTATAGTATGAAATTCCAAGGAAATGTGTACATAGAGTACATAAAAATTGCCGGTAAAGAATGAAATGTCTTGATTATGTCATTATGCTGCTAATTTGACTGGGTTATCTGCACAGCACCCAGGCATTATACATAACTATAAGAACACTCACAGCTAAGTGTCAAAAGAGTGCAAAGGCTAAGTGCAAAGTTTCTTTTGTCAAAGACTTGTTGCCAACAAAGGTTTTTTACCTTTGTTGGCAACAAGTCTTTGACAAAAGAAAGAAGAAATATGAAATAAAGTGAAGTGTGAAAGAAAATAGTTTTTTTCCCAATTTCACCCATCTCGCATAGAATACTATGCAATTTCTTCAATTTTTGAAAAAAAAATAGCCTGTAAAGGTATGATTTTGTTATCATATCAACTTGAGGACACAGAGGAGGAGGATGAATTAAATGAGATTAAAAACATACACCAAAGGAATGAAATGCACCATTAAAAAAATAATTTGACTCTACCAGTACCCGAAACCGAATCTCCCAATTGGTGGTCAGGTTCATTACCCAGTAACACCACTAAACCGTCTTAGTTCAAAGGCCAATTCCAGCAGGAGTTTTTCCGAACTACATAGTTGTTCTCATCTCATCCACAATGAGACTCACAGGAGAGGTGGTTGTGCTAGATAAGCCACTGTCGCTGAGGATAAACCCAACTATTTCGCTTCAGAACAACTAACTTTTTCCAAATTATGTACCACATAATTCAAAAAAGCTCTAATACAAAAAAAACTAAAAATGCAGCTAAGGAACCGGCAACTAACGAAAAGAAACAAATGTGCTATTTTACAGGACACATCATACCAATTTTTGGCCAAAATCTACCAATTCCACTCATTACACCACATCACCTGAACATGAGAGATGCCATAGTAAGAGTGTGGCCAAAAACTAACACAATGTCAGGCTTTAAGGAATTATAGCAGACAATGAGCGATATGTTAAATCAAAACATATGAACGTTCATTTTGAAATAAATCTCTGGGAAATGAGGTAATATCTCATCACATGAGTAAATACATTACATGCATCTTCCACTAAATATAATTGACACTTTGTTTTTACCCATATCCCTGCTCGTTTGTAAATTTCTTGGCACACCACTGAAAAATACCATCTTTGAGGAGTGACAGCTTTAATTAGGAATGTGCAAGACTAATATTTTTGGGCTGTAAGGTGTGGAAGTAATTTAAAAGGGAAATGTTTATAGAAGTAAAAAATCCTTGAATTGAAAAGGATACACATTCTGAGCAAATGTTTTCATAACAAATTCCTTTCCTGCCACTCCCCTGGAATTTTCACCATACCTCATCTCTGAATCCCAAGATGAGTTGGTCGGGAAGTCAGAAAAATAGTTTCCTAGATCATAATAATAATGGCCTAATCCAGGATGCCTCCATGCAGGTTATAAACTGGAAAGTACAGTACATACTTAAGAACTTCTCAGTACTTGTGTTAGGTTTTCTTGGGGTTCACACCGGGTTAGGTAAATGGCTGCATCCCATTGCGTAACCCGGTGTGAATCCCGAGAAAACCTATAATTTGTAATTCACTGGGAAAACACCAGATCTTACATAACTTCTGACAATTCATACTTCATTTCCCACCTATCTCTCATTGGAATGTCTCTGCCCACCTGCATGTGTTCTCTAAGAGTAATCAATGCCAACCACGTTAGTTCACTAAATGAAAACACTCACTGGAATTTTAAAAAATGTTACTCAGTTGTTTTTTCCCACATATTAAGCCCAAATTTCCATGTCTTGCACAATGCTAATTACAATGCATGCCAGTTACCAGAAAACCCAATTAAAATCTTGCTGAAAAATCGTGTTGAACACAAAATGAAAAATCCAGGAGTTTAAATAAAGGATGACTAAAAATACACAGTCACTGGCACACACAAGGCTGAAACCACTTTAAAAAATATAAAATAAAACAAGAGGTTTTTTTCACAGAAATAGAACACTGTGACCTTACACATTTGCTTAAATAAAATTGAAGATGGCCGTAGTGTTCACCATATTTTCCAGCTTAGAAGATGCATGTTTTCCTTACAGAAATCAATAGAAAATCATCCAAAGTCTCAAGCAGTTAGCCTGAAGGTAGGATTTGGCCTAAAGACAACAAAAAATGAGCACTTGATGACAGAGTGCTAGTTAACTTAGGGTTGCCATGAGGGTGAGGTTAAAATTCAGAGCATCAAGAAATTACAATTTCATTTAAGTGTTAAAGATGTGTTTATTTATGTGTATTTATAATTTGCTAAGTGGTGAAGATTTGCAATGAAATCAAAATCGTCAAATGGTCGTGATTTGAATATCCTACCAAACCCTTATGAAAACTTTCACCATGCAAATTAAAATTGAAGTCGAAAAACAGATAAGATATAGAATATTAATATCAGTCAGAACACCTTTTTTTATTAGGCCAAGTTATTCATTAACAAGCGAATAGCAGGAGGGTTGTCTGATGAAAAATTGAACGAGAGATGCTACTGTGCTCTGGATCTTGAATACTCTGCACGTATTTGGGACCCTGCACAGAAAAATGTAATTCGTGACGTAAATATGTAAAATGCAATTGAATGCCACACCCTTTGTTTTTAAAAACTGCTATGAGTATGTAGAAAGTGTCACACAGTTGATGGATGGATTAGGTTGGAATTCATTTCAGACTCGGAAGCTACACAATAGGCTTAGGTTACTTAAACAACTTCAATCAGGTGTGTTTCAGTAAGGGATAGGGAATATAATTTTATCCCCGCGCAGAATATCTCCTGAACTGATACGAGTGACAAAATAAGAATTGTGCATCTTTAGACGCCCACCCCTTGAAAGGGGTTAACACTTCATTCACCTCCATCCTCTGACCCCCTCCTTTTCCCTAATCCTCCCCCCCCCCTTTCCCTGACTGGTGTTCTGAACCCCCCCTGCCGCATGCCTCTGGGTTGGCTCACAGGGTAGTATGTATGTGCATAAGAAAGTTCAGGACTATCCCACTTTTTCAGGAGACATATGGCAACTCTAGGTTAACTGAATTCCTAAAACTAGCCACTGAATAGTGAACTTTTCATGGGTTCATACTGGGTTAAGTTCTTCATTCTGGCCAACGTTTCGTAAGGAGACTTTCCTATCACCATCGGGGCTATTGATGAACAATCTTTCGTCACTTACTGTTGCAATTCGAACTAATGTTAATTTAGATTGAAATTTTGAAATATAAGTCCAAAAATTATCAATAGTTACAAACAATGGCAGCAATTAATTGAGTTGCCTCAGGACAGATGTGGTAGAAGTTATACATGACAACCGAAATCTTTTCATTGTCAGTGCAGAATTGCAAAGAGTTCTTCTTTCATAATGGCAATACTATTTAAGTCTTCTTTTATTGCAGAAAATTTAGTTGAAATTTCAACGATAAGAATCTAAAAATTAGACAAAAAAGAAATCCCCGATGGCATCCCACATCACACCATATCATCATACTTATTTAGATCATGCAGTAAAAGAACACTTTTCAAGTTCACTGTAAAAAAAATTGGAGGGAAATAGAGGGGTTATTTATTTTTCCCGAAATATGCAGCTTAAACTTGGAAACATCTTACATACCCATGCATCTGGTAAGCCAAAAAATATGGTAGGCATGTAATGAATCCACCCCATTTAGACAGGAAAAATTTAATTCAAAGGTAAAACATTCAGTCCACTTTGCATTCAATGAACTGCTTAAGTATAATTTTATGAGCTCATATTTTGAAGACCAAATTTCAAAAAATACGCCTCACATACAAAATATATGTATATAATTATAATGACAGGATGTATTGTGTCAACATATTGATGAGATTGGAATGATTTCACTTAGTTCATATCCACAGCTTGTTTTCGACCAGGAGTCAAGCTACCTTCCAATGTTGCTGTGATGGCTCTCTCACCAAGAAACAAAATTTTCATTTCACTCCCAACAGTCTGCCGTCCCTCGATTGGCCATCCTCTACAAGGGGAAGGCATTGAAACCCTAAAAAAATGATGCACAATTGACTTTGTGCTCGATGAGTCCCAATAATACGGCATTATTCACAAAACTCACGCAACATACTCTCTCTGCAAACTGCCACAACAACTTCGCGTCGTCTTCATTATTCATGTTCTTCTTCCACGTCCTCGTCTGTCGTGAACTCGGACAAACCACTACCCTCACCCTCCAATTCTTCCTCCTCCTCAGAGAGGTCCCACTGTGGATGTTCCGTGGGCACCTCTGGGGCTTCCTTCACGTCCAACTGCAAGCAGCGAGAAAAACATGATTGGACCACATCCATCCATGACTCTTTTGAAGTGAAAAAGAATATTATTATGATCATAAAATGAGAACTCGGGAGAAAAGTTGGGTATTATCAATTTTTATTAGAGCGATCCACCGGTTAACACTAGAAGGGCCGGGGTTGTATGGCCACCTAGAAGGACCATTACCATTTTGACGGGTAGTAATTATTTTTAATATTTCTTCGTTATGTTCAAATTACCTAATTGATAACTTCATTAAATATAACTTTTTTCTTTATTTATCAATACAACTGAGTAATTTTTTACAAATAATTTCGAGGAAGAAGCACTGCTCCCGTAAGCCTTGCGAAAGCTACTGAAGCCACACTCATATCTGCGCTGCAAGGCCACCCACGCATGACATAACCCTTCTCGGCCTTTTCTTTCCCTAACCCTTTTATCCCTGCCGCTCACACGACACAAGGAATCGCTGTAGTACAAGGGATTGTACACATCTCCCACTCTTTGGGTTTTTCCATATGGGGATTCTTCTTCTCCAGGTGGTAACGGTACCCTGGGCTGGCCTAGGGCACCGAACTCCTGCGCCCTACTTCTAACATAACCCTTTTATCCCTTCTGCCCAAGGGAGACTAGGGATCCCCCAACTGTAAGGGATTAAAAGCAAATGTTCTCAATTCGATTTAAACGAACTCTCGTGCAAACATTCCTGAGGTATGCGGAAGTTTGCAGTTCATCGTAGCATAACCGGTGTGACGATAACAATCGCGGGAGGATGACATCGGGTGCTTTCGATTTACGGCGATAACCGGCAATATACAGCTCATCACGCTGCGGTGCTTTCTATTTAAAATTAGTGGAATAACCAACTATCGGAATCTATAATCGGTGGCTCTCCGCTCCGAGGTGAGTCGAACAAAGGAAAAGCAATATGCGCATTTATTCTAAGTAATCTGCTACAGCAGGGTTTCCCAAACTTTTCCTGCGATGGAACACTTCGTAAATCCTGAAATTTTAACGGAACACCTTGTGGACTTCGCATATATTAAACCATTGCATTTAGGTAGCAGAATATAAAGCCATTATTGGTTACTCGGAACACCCATTAGCCTTCCGCGGAACATAGTTTGGGAATCCCTGTGCTACAGATTTGAAGACGAGACGGACTGCGCATGTGTGAATAGCTGCTTTGAGTTGTTTCATTTCAATGGGCTTGTTCGCCAAGAGTTTTTTAAAGCCAATTATAGTTTGAAAACTAAAGGGACACGTATTTTTCCGATTTTTTTATTTTGTTCTCATTTGTTCATTAGACTCTACTACGGATTTGAAGACGATACAGACTGCGCATGCGTGAATAGCTGCTTTGAGTTGTTTCATTTCAATGGGCTTGTTCGCCAAGAGTTTTTTTAAATGCCAATTCTGATAGAGTTTGAAAAATAAAGAGAGATGTATTTTTCCGTTTTGTGATCCGTCGCCTGCTTTTCGAATTATCGGCGGCAAAAAATTGGGGTTCTTAACCCTTGCACATAATAGAACCAACATGAAAAATTTTGTAGTCACTCGCTGCTCCGTCCAATCACGCTGGGTGCTATGCAGCATTCCCCTTCCCTCGCTTTCCAGCGAGCAAAACGAATTACAAACTGAACCGGATCTCTGATGACGTCACGAACTTTTTGAGTGGGCTGCAAGTTTCGCGAATTTTTGTTTTTTATTTAAGAGTGAGTGGCTGAATATAGAAGAATTTTGTCTCCACCGAAAATATATTTACTTTTCTAATCTAGCCATTTTCAAGTTCAAATTTATCCATTTTGCAATCATTTTGTGTTAACTTATGACTCACCTGCTTTATTTTGCTCAAACCTTTAGCCCAGTTATACCAAGCATTGTATTCTCCTCACCCTGGTATGGAATTAGGAATTGTAATGTGGCACAAAAAATAGCTTCTTGTATAGTATAGTATCGGTTGTAGCTGAGCAACACGCTTGCCCATTAGTGATTTCCCACAACTACAACTACATATGTATGAACGGCGTACTACTTAGGTAAACATCCAAAATTTACTCAAATGTATTCATTGCTCAGGAAGGTACGAAATACAAAGTTTCTTTACAATTAACCCACCAAATCCCAACCCACAACAAGAGTCATCGAGGCTGTGTAACATTTAAAGCCCTCAATTGTGTCAGCTACCCTATACGCTATTCATTTAACTTTATAGGCTACGATCATTCAACACTACGTCGTCGTTCAGGCAGAATTCACTAAGTCAAAAATCTTACTTCTGAGTTATAGCGGTTTTAATGTTTCAAACAACTCCTAAAATCAGTTTTGCATTATTACTTAATTTTTACATGTTTTTGGTGTTTTTGCTACAACCATGTTAATATTAAATAAAAATGTAAAACTGATTTTAGGAGTTTTTTGAAACATTAAAACCGCTATTACTCAGAAGTAAGATTTTTGACTAAGTGAATTCTGCCTGAACGACGACGACTAGTATTGTAAACAGGGCATTACAAGTTCCATTTATGCCTGCCGATAGTTATGTAGAGGTGAATGATGAGAGATTCAGAATGGCTTTCCAAAGAGAAAAGATTACTCTTAAGTAATTTCGAGCATTGGCATCATGTCTCATATTGATTTTTTTTTCTAATCCAAAAATTATGGACTCCTACAGCAAGTTTAGCAAAGAAAAAGTGATATGCTTGATGTTCAACTTTGTGGTTATATATGAACGGAATGCATATTTAGGAAATAATTTTCTTCGTACAGTAAAACCTCTCTTTTACACTTTTGACGGGGATGAAGGAAAAAAGTGTAAATCGCGGGAAAATGTAAATCGAGGGAAATCATAATTTGTAGGAAATAGAAGCAAAATCATTGCCTAATGTTAAATAATTTTATTTAAATTAACAGGTGATGTTTAATATTTGATGGGTCACCAAATAGACATGAATAAATGAATAAACAAAAGTTAACAAAAAATTAAAGTATTCTCATATTTTAACTTAACTTGATTTGAGGTGGTGTCTACCTACATATTTTATCTTTGTATCAAGGGCATACATTTTTTCTTCAACAATAGTCTATGTCATCCATACCTTTGTGTTGGCTGCATAGGTTGTAGCCAAGGTCTTTCTTAATGTTTTTAAAGCAACATGGATTTTTGGACTTATCAAAAAAAAATAGTTTCAGTCTCACACTGCCATCTGGATTAGCTCATAATAAAACAGTAAGGCGACCTTTGCTGAGCTTGGCCTCATTACAAGGGTCCCCTTTGAAGTCTATAGGGTCTTGTGTGTGGCATTATTAAAAAAAAAGACCTGTCTCGTCCACATTAAAAATTTATTATTTCGGGGGAAGATTGAAACAATGTCTTCAATATTTCTTCAAGCTCATCATACTTGGAGTATTTAATGAATTTACGCCTTTTTCCAATACGGCCGCATTGCTTAGCACTTTTCTCTATACATTTAGGGGTTTTTACAATTTTGTTCCACGTTGAACCTGGTATATCAAGTTCTTCGGTCAGCGACTCGCGAGTGCCCGTATTAGAGTCAATTCTCTTTGCAAAATGTTGATTTTTTCTTCAAATGATAACAAATATCTCGCACGCTAGTTTGCCATTTTAAAATACGTTTCCTCACGATTTCTGTAAGTAATTGCTCATTAAATAAAACTATAGGTGAAGTAACTAAAAACCTAAAAACACAAGATGAACGGCATTAGTGTGTGAGTTACGAGAAATAAGAAAAAGATCGCTTTCATGAGAACAAGGGTTAACTCTCTCAAGCTTGAAAAGCATGAGAACAAGAGTTAACATATGTTTTAACTTTTCGCCACAATGACAGTGGTAGTTGGCTAAATAACATCTAATTAAATATATTTATGGCGTCCGATACAAATTTAAATTTATTGTTTAAACATCTAGTACGCACAGGGAAGAGAATTCTATTCCCTGGTGTGGCTCCTTAGTACCAATTCGAGAATCCCGATCGCAAGCATTACAATATCCGGCATAAATACTTTTCAGCAATGCTATCGATGTAATGTGTTACCATTAAACGAATAATTGTGTTTTTAAAGGAAACCAAATAAATCAGCATTCATATATCATGTTTAAGCATGTATTTTATCCATATTTAACATTAATCACGCTCGAAGAGTCACCAGTTGAAGTGTGCCAGCCGCCATCTTTCTTGCCTTCAAATGTCGTTATTGGCGGGATTTGAAAGTGTAAATAGCTGGATGAAAATACATTATAATGATGCAAATATTTTTGGGACAGGGAGAAAATGTTGTAAATCACGGGAAAACGTAAATTCCGGGGACGTAAAAGCGGGGTTTTACTGTATTTCCCTAACGTGAATGAGACGAGAAACAATAAAATTATGCATGTAACCTTTAAAAATTTTGGGTTTTGCAGATTTGCTAACGTTATATTCATATATCTGAATCTTCTCTTTTTTGCTTAAATATTTATCGTCGCTTTTAGTTGGGTCCGAATCAACAATTTACACAATTTTCCTTATGTACCACATCCAAACAGAATTAGTCAAAATTCACTGAGTGCATGATTTTACATGCTTTGCCTAAGGAAGGTTCAACACCCTATCGGGTATTCAAGCAAAAAAACTGCATGAGGCACAGACCCTGGTTGACTTATTGTACTAATATTTTAGACAAGGAGTTTATCCAGTCATTTGGCATTGAATTGGGGTGTAGCCTGAAAAATCTGAAAACTTGATTTTTTTTATTACCTACTCTACTAGGGCAGTCAACTGTTTTTCAATGAGAAAAAGGACATTATGCACCAAAAAAGAGAACTCTAGAACAAGATTGAGTCACAAGAATATCCTGAGCAGAAAGTTAGCAAACTACGCTTATATTCCATACTACATGCATACCATAGAATAGGTTATGAATAATGTTGCAAATTATTGCACATTATACACACAGAAAATTTAAGAAAAATAAAAAACTAAGCCAATGAATAAGTTTAAAGAGACATAAAATAAAGGGGATTTCTATAATAACTAATCAAGTAAAATTTTTTGAAATCATACCATCAAAGAGAAGGCATAGGTTGTGTTTGCACAATAATTTGTTTAGTACCTACTGCTTATAACTACCATTGAAAAAAATATATCACTAAATGTACCTTAATGTCATGACTCTGATCAAAGCCAAAATAAGAATCTGATCGTAATAAAACGGTAAACGTGTAAACGCCAGGCCACCTAGGAGCTGTAAATTTAAGCTGAACTTCTTCACGATCGACGAGGGCAGTAATGTGACAAGGTGCAGTGAGCAGCGTGCGTGATTTTCGATCACATATGTAAACCCACCAATACTCTTGCTTGTCCTGGAATAAGAAAATAATGTGATTACTACCAGTGGGAATTCAAATGTAATGACACTAGAATAAAGTGCGTGGATAAACAATAGAATGAGAGATATAATGAAAAAGTGTGATCACTTCAGAATTAAATGAGAGCATTAATGAAGTTCACTTGCCAACATGATAGAAAACTTTTTTGTGGAATTCTTCAGGACAAGCATTGAATTGAAAATTCCTGGAATAACATTCATACATGCCCTTACTAAAAATCAAGCATGTTCCAACATTCATCACATTGACCTTTCACCATTGTGAACAATAATGTCATGAATTGAGAATACAATTGCTTTGAAAGCCTATTAAATAAGATTGAAATGTTCCCGAGCAGTCTCACAATCCCAAAATCCAAAGGAATGATGCGCAAATCATAAATTGACATTGACGCTCAAATCCTTCACACTTTCAATTAGAACCAGAGCAAAATTAATATGAGAGAAACATTGTTTGAGTTCCTTTGAAAAATGGTCATACTTCAAGCTGAAATTTTATTTTTCCAAATTTTACAAGAAAGTCTTTGATAAAAACAGCGTTAGCTGCACAGTGACAAAATTCTAAGCACATGTATTTGCTTTAAAATGAATGAGAAAATAAAAAAAATACAACATAAGTATAAACTCTTGAGCAAACAGGAAAAAAACTCTGAGATAAAAGACCAAGACATACTTACATCCGGAAAAAATGGGCTGTGAACTCTGTGAGATTTCTTACTCCTCCCTTCTAATACCTTATCCCGTTTGGCTAACCTAGACTGAAACTTCTCCCACTCTGTATCATCATCATCCATGGATGAAGTTCTTCCCTAAAAAAGAATTAATGATTCTAATAAAAGGATCTGTAGATAAAAGTTTGGCTGAAATACTGTCCCAAACCCAATTATTAAATGACATGACCATGGAGAAATTAAAACATTTAAGCAGCACACAGTCAAATTTAATACGCCATCACAAGATTTAATCTTATACTTAGCAACACAGGCAACTAAGTTTAATTTAAAGTGTAAAGGAAATGAAAACAAATTAGATTTATCATTGTTCATATTCCAGGCTACTTCAACAATTTGAAAAAATGGCTTTCCCTAATTCTCCACTTTATCAATATTTAACTCACATCCTAAGCATTTATCTAACTCTTGATATTATATATTTGATCAACCATTATTTGTAATGAATTTATACTGAGAAATAAATATTTTTCTCTCCTTAAGTAATGCTAATAACAATAATAATAATAATAATAATAAATGGTTTTTATTTGGCCAAAGACCAAGGTATATTTGTCCTATGATATAAGGCACGTCATCATAAACAGAAGTTACATGTAACAATACATATAAAATCAGTCAAATTCAGTCAAAACATATATGTATCACATATTGTTTGAATCCAATACACAAAAATACATTGAAAATACTTCATCAAGTCCTTCCTTTACGCACAGAAGTATTCCTCCAAGGAATAATAGGACTGTTGTAGAAGTAACCTTTTTAATTGTAGTTAAAAGACATCACAATTTTTAATATGTATTTTGTATTTTAGCAGGACGTTTATCGTACAGTCGCAACCCCATTTCCCTGGGGCCAAATTTGTCGAGGTTTGTTCTTATATTTGTGTAGTGTAAATTGTGTTTGCATCTGGTGTGGTGGGAGTGATGGCCACTATTAAGGAGGAAGCTGCCAATATTTGACTTGATGTTCAACACTGTGATCACTATGTAAAAGCAAGGAAGTGGTAGAAGGCTCAGCTCCTTGAATAAGGGTCGGCATGAATGCCTGTAGGGTTTTTGGGCTATGATTCTGACAGCCCTTTTTCTGAAGTTGGAAAATTCACAATGAGTTATGAGAGGATTGAGGAAATGGATTGAGGAGAGAGGAAATGAAGACAGCATCATCTTATAGGAGAGTTTAGGATATGGAAATAAAATTCCCCATACTACAGACTAAGGAGTGTGTCCTGTCTCACTGTACCACTAATTTGTCTCAGTAAATAGCATGTGGAACTTAGTTAACCAAACACCCGAAAAATTTTAATCGAGACGACGGCTACCCACTATCTGCTGCTCGGAAGACACTTTTCTAAGGACCTCAGCAGACCAATGAAAGACATGGAGCCGAATAAAGGCACGAAAACCACACCGTATAAGTCGGCGTGACCTGAAAATAAAATTTTCGTCGATTGACCTGAATAAGTCCGCAGGATAGCAAGACGAAATATCGTCCAGGGGAAATGGAAAAATTAGGCGGGAACCCCGGAAACCAAAAATATCTTCCACCCCACATGGACTCTTCAGATGATAGTGTTTGTGAATCTCGGGATCAGGAAATCTAGACTAAATTCTCTGAAAAGACCAGTGGAATTGGAGGACATTCAGGATTTATCTTTTTTCAGGAAGAAAACTGTGTTTAGTGCACAGGAATTCCATCCATGCGTAAACATAATGAGGACATTAAAAACATAACTATGCGTACATTATTCCAAATTCCTCTTCTAGATTTCGTTTTGCAATTTTTCCAGTTTTCTCTGTCGCAAATTTCTCAGTGCTATCTATAATTGACAAATCATCCGCAGTTACAAGTACGGCTAAATGATACGGAAATACATAACTTACTCCCCACTGATATCTATTCTTTGCATAGAAAGAATTAGCACACCATATTATGGACCCCTGTTACGTAATATAATACAATTATATTTCATCTATTATGCAGAGGACTTTATATGCATGTAAATATGAACTAGTATTCCGGTGGATGATATTGAACTGCAAGTGGATTTTATTTATTTTTGGCCTAATTAAGCAATAACTCAAAGTTTGGTCTACTTTCCCCAAGCTCTTGCCAAGCTAATAATATTGCTTACATAAAGTTAGAACCACTCACTCACTCAGTGATTCAACCCGAAGGTTGGTTTGGAGAGTTGATGGTAGAGCTCACCCCGGGCTAACAAGGGGAGCACATGTTGACGGTGAACTAAACATGCAACAAAATGGCGTGAGTTTTTGGAGGAAGGGTCGAAGGCTCAATAATGCCTTTGGATAACAACCGTTAGATGGTCGAACGGATGCCCTGGGATGGGGTTCCTTCCTGCGCTGCCGTGGAAATTTTCTGCAAGTGGTCACTCTCGCCATTTACCTATAACACGAGCCTTATTACAATGTATTTATTTGTATGTCTTTAGATCGAGAAATGGTGATTCGATTACAGAAATTAGTAGATAAGCCGATCACATTTCCACGTCCTTTTTTCAATCCACGGCAAAACAAGAAAACGGGGATCTTTGATCGTGGGTCTTATAAATAATGATGTAACAATTATTTAGACTAATGTATAATTATGATATCAACAGGTCTTGCAAATTAAGGAACAAATCAAGTTTGCATGGTGAAAGAATGGGGAAATAACGACATTACGTTGACTTCGCGCGAAAGAAGAAAAAATAAGCCCTATGGTATCCGCGAAAAAAAAAAAATTCCACTCATTGAAAAAAAAAAAACTGAATAAAAAGAAAAAATTTGATTCTAACATAGAATTCCACGAAGGAAAAACAAAGAAAATAAGCATTTAAAAAAATGTCGCCAACGGGAATCGAACGCGGTTCCTCCGCACCGAAGCCCCGTATGCTGACCACTGGACCACAACATCCTTGAAACCTATCGGTGATAAATAGGGTTTTTATAACATCTATAAATGTTTAAACGCCTTTTTTGTTTAAACTATTGGATTTATACACCCATATGTGGGTGATTGGTGAAAAGCATTCGGAGTTCTATGTGCTTACCAATTTTCATCAAGATCTGCGACCCGGTTATCTGACACTCCCCTTGTAAGCCACAGGCGTGTGAATTTCTCACATTCAGGGTAGGGGGGCCAGTTCCTTTCCCTGGGCCACCTCGCACTCCGAGGATTTTTATTTGTTCGCGGGCATCCAAAGGCTTCACCCGGATTTGAACCTGGGACCCTTCGATCAGTAGCCAAGCGCTCTACCCACTAGGCCACCACGCTCCCGTTAGAATAACAACAATTTATGCAATCATCCTCTCCAAATCTTCCGTTAGAATTTAAATATAGAATCTATTCCTTGTGTGATTTATGTATAAAATATAATTTGCTTTGGACCACATTTTAGTTGAGTATCCGGAGGAGTAGGAGTTTTACTTCACACATTCTGATTAGAGGAGGAAATCAGTTTGAATGAATTTTACCATTTAATAATGAGTGATAAGTTACTTACATTGCATGGTTAAGTTCATTTTCATGTCCACATATTATTGGACAGTGACTTGACAATATATTGCAGATGAAATATAAGTTGTGTTGAAGATTCTAAGAGCCTCGAATAAAAATTGCTGTGATGGTATGCATTAAAACATATGATGTATTTGTCAACTATGTACATTACTTTTTAATATGCTGGATCATTGTTAGATGATACAAAACTGAAACCTTAGCTTGCATGGGGCTTTGTTGAACAATTTAAAGTGGACATTGAAGTAAACATGTGCAATGAAATGAATGTGTCTTCTCCATCATTTTTCAACCAAATTCCGAAAGAATAAAGAGTTGGGTTCCCTTGACAGAGCATTCACCAGGACATACCAGGGAATATTTACTTAAAGAAAGCCTTGTGTTTGACATACTGGGGTACAGTCTCAAGTTTTATTTCAATTTCTTCATTCAATTCCCTCACATCATTTCAGGAGTTAATGAGCAAGAAAACCTGTGAAAGAATCTAGGTAGGACACAAAAGCACGTGAAATTATGCTCACTTATAATATATAATAGCATGGAAACTAATTACTGATCATTAATTCTTCCGCAAATGAAAATTTTGTACAGCACAACATTTTGGCAATAAAAATTTAACCTTGGAAAATCAACATCCATTTGTAATCAATCCCATCTCCATGGCCTGTGTGTGAGCTCATACATATTTGGTAGTGTCATGGAAAGAATTAGGCAAGAAGATAGAACAGGAACCTTATCCACTTAATGAGAGTTAATGTGCATTCCAATACATATTCCAACCCACACTGTACTAAGCCAAGGATAACATCAATGTCTTTATTTATTTGGCTTCCTAATTACTTGCCCAAGAATATAGCTATACATA